>OY726522.1:18255787-19475140 GCA_963383655.1 Bathymodiolus septemdierum
CAAATTGTCATCAGATTCAATCTACACAATAAAAATTATGCTTCCCTGATCTTCAAAAAAGTTTGTATTCAATTCTCTATAAAACACATATAATTCCCCCATACAATTTAAGTTTTCAACCATCGTCACATTTCAGAACTGTTCAGTATCAATTCACAAGAAAATTGTTACACATCTCTTGTGAAAGTATGAGGTATAAAGTTGTAAACACATCTAATGTCTTATAAAACAATCAAAATCCTCTAAATATTATCAGGTTTTACACAAACCTTTTGGGTAACAACTATTAAAATCAGATTATCTTGTACAAAATTCTTTCTTGATGTAGACAGAGAGGATATTTTGACAATTATCAGCTGTTATGTACAAATCAAGTCCATTTCTTTTCTCATTTGTTTTCCACAACATAAATTATCAAAATAACCTTGGTGACAGGAACAGTTACATTAGATAACCTTGCTCCTTAAAACAATGTACTGGTACAATATGGTTCTGATCAAGATATTTCCTCAATTTTCCTCTATTACAATCAAGTGACAACAGTCATAATTGTTGCTGTCTGGTTATACTTTGGCATCTGATAATTAATATTTGAATATTTAATTTGTGTTAAAGTGAAATGTTTAAATGATAAAATAATCAACCTCTCCCAAATAAATAGCACTTTCATCGTAAACCTCATCACAAAATCTCAGGGACCCATTAAATAAGTCAATAAACCATACTCCAATACTGCAGTTGGACAATCTGATCACAATCAGGTGTTATGATACAATACACTCCCGCCTAACATCTGACAGACCCGATTGTAGAGGTCATATCCAAGTGAACTTTCATTTATGTATATATGTATAAAAAAAATGTTTATCAACCAATCAGAGAGCTTTACATGTGTGGTGCAATAATAAAAAAGTGTGAAAGTTATGATTTGCATGCGGCATTTCCAATAGATGATTATGAGTTCATCTGAACATGACTTCTAATTAGGTTCTGTAAGATGTTAGGAGAAGCGTAGCATATCATAGAAGCTGATTGGTCAAAATTGGTAATTTAAATCAAACTTAAACAAGAAACAACTTACATATATAAGTTCTCTTTCATATCTGGATTTTATATTCCTCAGTATTACTTCTTCATCCAGTAAACTGTAAAGATAAAAATTACAATGTTAAATTGTTGTCATCAAGATTACCATAAATGGTAAGAGTAATGTTTGTGCAGTTTGTAGTAGTTGTTGCAAATTTTAGTCTTTTTATATTTTGATCCTCTATAAGAGTAGGAAGCAGTCAATAACTGACTGATAAACTATGAGCGAGTGAGTGAGTGATTATTGCTTAACGCCAATTCAGAAATTTTTCAGCTATATCATGGCGGGAACAAGTTACTTTTCAATGAGATGATGATGAGGTCCGCTTTGTTCTAGACCAACACGCCGAGTTAGATTTTTATAGTGCTAGCTCACTGAAACAACAGTCCGCTGATAGACATATCACTCCACTAGGACACATTATTCTGATTCCGAGCCAACCAGTCTTTGTTCTTTCTCCTTAATGCTGCGTGCTTAGCGGAGAAGCAACAAATACCATTTTTTGTCTTTGGTTTGACCCGACCAGGGCTCGAACTCACGATCTACGCCACTGATGCGGTTCTGATAAACTATGTTTTACTGTGCAAACCGACTGATAAATAAGGTTCGACTGTAAAAACCAACTGATAAACAAGGTTTGACTGTAAAAACCAACTGATAAACAAGGTTTGACTGTACAAACCAACTGATAAACAAGGTTTGACTAAAAACCAACTGATAAACAAGGTTTGACTGTAAAAACCAACTGATAAACAAGGTTTGACTGTACATAACCAACTGACAAACAATGTTTCACTGATATTTCATCAACACTTGTAAACATAAAAAGAAGTTCTAAAATAACATGATGCAGATGAGATAAGACTATATAATATTAATCATTTCATCCTCCTTTTATCATTACCTGGTCAGGTAAAGAGTTCTCACCTTAACAAATAGCTTAATTATTATGTAAACAAGTAAACTGTCAAAAAAACCTTATCTATTCAAGATACATCAACTACCTAGCTTGAATTCACAGCTTATCTTAAGTTTTCTAAGGTAACTTTCCTTCAATTATTATATAAATAGCATCATCATAATCTATTAGTTATTTTGAGCTTCTATATTTTAAGCATTCAAACATGTGTTGTTGAGCATACTGGTAACAGTATTTATATGATTTGATTGATTTTTGGTGTTTAACGTCACTTTCAGCAATATCATGGTGACCAGTTTTAGTGGTGGAAGAAGCCGGAGTACCCGGAGAGAACCACCGACCATGGACAAGCAACTGGTAAACTTTTTCACTCGCGGATGCGAGTTGAGTGCACATTTTTTTGTAATTTACAAAGCTGGGCGAAACCCACACCGTATTGGTGATAGGCTTGTATGAGTTGTTAGGTAATCCAACTACCTAACTCATTGAGCCACCCAGGCCCCTTTTGCATCTGTAAAATGTGGTTATTTATACTATACAGCACTGATCATTTGCAGATTTTGGAGCCTTCTCTTTCACATTCACTTTGGGTTACAAAAGTTAAGCTTAACACTAAAGACCTCACAATGAGTGTTACATTAAGAACAGCAATAAAACTTTTAATTTCTGACAGATTTTCTTTCATGTTCACTAAATATCTCAAATATAAGGCTAATATAGGCCTAATTATATAGGGTGGAGCTGTCAAACACATTTTTGAAGGGGGTCATTCTTGTCAAGTTTAATATAATTTGGCATGGTTGTTTTAGTGGCGAGTCAAATTTTTCCTTATTGTCATTTCTGTATAAGTTTAAATGGTTAAATAATTACTCAAAGAAAATATTAGTACATTGATGCCATTGTCCAACCAATGGTTTATTAATATGTATCTTGTGATCCTTCTGTGAGCCCCATTGATTGATTGATTGATTGATTGATTGATTGATTGATTGATTGGTATTTAATGTCAACTTGAGCAGTATTTCAATCTAGATCATGGCGTGCCCATTAATTGAATTAATCTCCATACACTATTCAACAATATATACACAAAATTGTTTGATTAATTATGCCTATCAAATGTTTATATAAAAAAGCATTTTGGGATAATTTCGCTATAATAGAAGCACACTTTATCATAAGTACTTGTATCAGGAATGTGTGATACTAGAACACACCTAGTATATACTAAAGTAGTTTAGACCCTCTATTCTATCATGTGTACTATTTTTCCCACAGGAAATAGATACTGACGGCCATTTTTTGTCTAGACATTAGTTGACTGACAGTTTAGGTGGAAAATAAGATACAGTCAATGTATCAAAAAACAACATAATTAATAAAAGGCCCACTTCATCCGTACAATAGATGTTTACTGATCCGCCGGAAATAACAAAAAAAATGTACCATCTTGGGTTCTCTATCATTCACCTATTTGTTTTGTCGTATTCTTTAGACTTGTTCAGGCATACAATCTAATACTGAATGTGTGACCTTAATCACATGGATTACACAGGGATTTGACGATCTTTTCATTGTAGTAATGGCATAACAAAATAAAAACATCTGGTATATCCTTTAGTTTGAGATTCAAAAAAATATTATAATGGGCTATAGAACAAAATAATCCTATTCTAGATGTAGTCTTAACTGAAAAGCCTGTTAGTTTACATATAGATAACAAGGTACTTGTGGAAGTCAATGTAGACAAATTAATCGGTGTTTAACACCACTTTAAAACAATAATTGTGGAAGTCACTGAAAATGAATTATGTGTTTAATACCACTTTCAACAATTGTTGAAGTCACTCAAAAAAAAAATTGTATTTAACACCACTTTCAACAATTGTAGAATTCATCGATTTATATATTATCGTCAATTTGTTTTGCGAGAATATATTTCTCAGAGCAATTTCATATCAAAGACTTTGCCTTGGATGCGAGATGCAATGAGACTTCTCTATATTGTGCAAAACAAATAAATAATAGTATGTTTATCAAGGATTTGTCGATGCAACACCAGTATAACGTCACATTATTACACATGGAAATCAACATTAATATGTTTATATCACCCTTGATGCTTAAAAATAAATATCATCGTGTGTAAAGTTCAAAGGGAAAATTTACAAACGAATTACCGGCATTTAACACCCCTTTCAACGATATTTCATTAATTATAACAGTTATATTTGAGGTAAGGTAACATCATACCATGGGAAAACCAAACTACATCACATGAAGGTTATATGAAGTACGACAAAAGTCGTCCTCAAGACAAAAAAAATGAATCCGGATATAAAACCTTAACCCCCTATGCCTGAAAGAAATTCTTGTGAAGTGAATGAAACTTATTTATCTGATAAATAAGCATATTAAAAAATATATAAGCTCTTAAATATCAGCTAAAGTGTAATTTAAACGTGTTTAAATACAAAATATTCATTCCAGACGCAGAGGTATAAGCATGCATTGATTTGATAAAGTGATAAGACATGTTAATATTACTGTAGAATGCTACATAATTCAGATACGGAATGTTATAATCATCAAGGTATAAAATATCAACTGAAAGTCCTCTTTCTTCCACTTTGAAGACCGAAATTAGATATTTTTCGAAGAAAATAATACAGAAATTGGATTCAATCAGATAGAAAAAGCTGCTATTATATTAATTTCTAGTGTAAGACTTGTAATATCAGTAACCTGGTTCAGTTTTAGAAGATCTAAAACTGAGTGAGTCAGTGATTGTTGTTTTTCAACATCAAATTAGTAATTTTTCAGCTACCGGTATACCATAAGCGAGACCAAGCTACATTGTGATAAGTCGATGATGCCCACTTTGTACTAGAACAACACGTGGAATTGGCAAATACCAATTTTATAGATTTTGGTTTGACCTGAACAGGGATCAAGCCCACGATTTAACACACACAATGCTAACTATTACACCACGATGCCATTTTCGAGGATCTAGTATGAAAGTGTGGGTATTTATCAATATGATAATACATCTGTGATGTCTTAAAGACTGTGGGTTTGGGTTTACAGGTGCTTACCGTCACATTCAGCAATTTTTCAGCTATATTGTGACTACCAGACTTGTTTGTTGTTTGGGAAGGAAAATCTGGGAAGTTATATTGAGCCAACCAATGAAATCCCCAGCCATGGGTAACAGGGCGCAAACTAAAGTCAGTGGTGTTAGGTCAACTAGAACTTGGCCTGGTCGCATATATATCAAGGGAATATTATTTAGATTGGTACAAAATTTCAAATAACTGTAATATGTATTCATTTAGGAAACTGTATTCTTTACATTACTAGTACAATATTCCTCCTCTTATAATGAAAAAGTGGCCTCATAATAGAGGTGACCTTATAATAGAGGTGACCTTATCAGAGAGGTGGGCTTATAATAGAGAAGGCCTTATAAGAGAGGTGGCCTCATAATAGAGGTGGCCTTATAATAGAGGTGGCCTTATTAGAGAGGTGGCCTTGTAAGAGAAGTGGCCTTATAAGAGAGGTGGCCTTATAATAGAGGTGGCTTTATAATAGAGGTGGCCTTATAATAGAGGTGGCCTTATAAGAGAGGTGGCCTTGTAAGAGAAGTGGTCTTATAAGAGAGGTGGCCTTATAAGAGAGGTGGCCTTATAAGAGAGGTGGCCTTATAAGAGAGGTGGCCTTATAATAGAGGTGGCCTTATAAGAGAGGTGGTCTTATAATAGAGGTGGCATTATGAGAGAAGTGGCCTTATAATAAAGGTGGCCTCTCTTGAGATGGACAATTTAGTGGTAATGTACTCTCACTGCATCTGAATCGGGCCACAGAAGAGTGGGACTACTGGTACATTAAAACCAGACATATATGTGCATAATTATCTAATAATAAGATAGATACAACTAAATGTTCAATCTTACAGTACATCAAATGATATCACCATGCAAGATGCAGAAAGGAAAAATCTAGCTCAGGACAAGTTACTATAATCTTAGTTTTCTTTTCTTGGAAGAAAAATAAAACCATGTGTTTTTCCATTGAGTGACATGAATGTGAATTGTTCCATGTCTAAAACACTTCCTGGTTTTACTAAAAACAAATACATAGATATATAATTTAGCACTATGTCGCATTTCTAGAAGGAATGACCTTCACTAGCTTCGCTCAAAGTCAAAAGGTTGGAAAACCAAATAATTTATAAAAAAAAACATAAGAAGCATGAAAACCAAAGGTGAGATCTAATCAGATATATCCAAAATTGGCAATTGTTACCTAATATACATATGCTTTCATTTTTTTAAATGAATTTAAACATGCACAGGTGCAAAAAAAATGTTAACTATTCATTAACCAGTTGACTATTTTCTTTCAAATTATTTACTAAATATATAAACAATTATCTAACATAAATTTTTTCCCAGCTTTAAATATTTCAGTTGTGTTTTGTCTTTCTATAGAAAAGGCATTATGTATTCAACGACTATACTATCTATTAGAAGAAGAAAAAAACCAATGTCTATATTTATTTACAATAGGATTATTACATAATAGAAGGTCTGTTTATATCTATTCATTAAAAATCCATTTGTTCAACTTTGGTTAATATGACTTGCTGACATGAATATTTGAGAACAAAAGGTTAAATTTTGTGTATTTGTTTAAACAGTCAAAATTTGTGTACCTGACTTGGATAAATATAATGAGTAACATTATTGTATGATCAGGAAGTACTTTTAGTTGGTCTATATACCAGTACTTAGGACTGTCATGGTCGTGATAGTATAGTAGTTGGATTTACAACTACCATTGCAATCAGTGCCTATCACCACTAACATTGCGAGTTCGAATCTCAATCAGGGTCAGGTGTACTCGATACAACAGTATGTGATAAAGTTTGTCAGTGACTTCCGACAGGTCGGTGGTTTTCTTCGGGTTCTCCTGTTTCCTCCACCAATAAAACTGACCACCACGATATAACTGAAATATTGTTGAAAGTGGCATTTAACACCATAAACCTTAAACGTTATGCTGGTACTTAAGTAAGATGGTTGAAGGTTAAACACATTCAACAAGACTATATAGTTAGTCTGTAGAGTTGTAGTTGATATAGTAAGATGGTTGAAGGTTAAACACATTCAACAAGACTATATAGTTAGTCTGTAGAGTTGTAGTTGATATAGTAAGATGGTTGAAGGTTAAACACATTCAACAAGACTATATAGTTAGTCTGTAGAGTTGTAGTTGATATAGTAAGATGGTTGAAGGTTAAACACATTCAACAAGACTATATAGTTAGTCTGTAGAGTTGTAGTTGATATAGTAAGATGGTTAAAGGTTAAACACATTCAACAAGACTATATAGTTAGTCTGTAGAGTTGTAGTTGATATAGTAAGATGGTTAAAGGTTAAACACATTCAACAAGACTATAGTTAGGCAGTAGAGTTGTAGTTGATATAGTAAGATGGTTGAAGGTTAAACACATTCAACAAGACTATATAGTTAGTCTGTAGAGTTGTAGTTGATATAGTAAGATGGTTAAAGGTTAAACACATTCAACAAGACTATATAGTTAGTCTGTAGAGTTGTAGTTGATATAGTAAGATGGTTAAAGGTTAAACACATTCAACAAGACTATAGTTTGGCAGTAGAGTTGTAGTTGATATAGTAAGATGGTTGAAGGTTAAACACATTCAACAAGAGTATAGTTAGTCAGTAGAGTTGTAGTTGATATAGTAAGATGGTTCAAGGTTAAACAAATTCAACAAGACTATAGTTAGTCTGTAGAGTTGTAGTTGATATAGTAAGATGGTTGAAGGTTAAACACATTCAACAAGACTATAGTTAGTCTGTAGAGTTGTAGTTGATATAGTAAGATGGTTGAAGGTTAAACACATTCAACAAGACTATAGTTAGTCAGTAGAGTTGTAGTTGATATAGTAAGATGGTTGAAGATTAAACACATTCAACAAGACTATAGTTAGTCAGTAGAGTTGTAGTTGATATAGTAAGATGGTTGAAGGTTAAACACATTCAACAAGACTATAGTTAGGCAGTAGAGTTGTAGTTGATATAGTAAGATGGTTGAAGGTTAAACACATTCAACAAGACTATATAGTTAGTCTGTAGCGTTGTAGTTGATATAAGATGGTTGAAGGTTAAACACATTCAACAAGACTATATAGTTAGTCTGTAGAGTTGTAGTTGATATAATAAGATGGTTGAAGGTTAAACACATTCAACAAGACTATAGTTAGTCTGTAGAGTTGTAGTTGATATAGTAAGATGGTTGAAGGTTAAACACATTCAACAAGACTATATAGTTAGTCAGTAGAGTTGTAGTTGATATAGTAAGATGGTTGAAGGTTAAACACATTCAACAAGACTATAGTTAGTCAGTAGAGTTGTAGTTGATATAGTAAGATGGTTGAAGGTTAAACACATTCAACAAGACTATAGTTAGGCAGTAGAGTTGTAGTTGATATAGTAAGATGGTTGAAGGTTAAACACATTCAACAAGACTATATAGTTAATCTGTAGAGTTGTAGTTGATATAGTAAGATGGTTGAAGGTTAAACACATTCAACAAGACTATATAGTTAGTCTGTAGAGTTGTAGTTGATATAGTAAGATGGTTGAAGGTTAAACACATTCAACAAGACTATAGTTAATCTGTAGAGTTGTAGTTGATATAGTAAGATGGTTGAAGGTTAAACACATTCAACAAGACTATAGTTAGTCAGTAGAGTTGTAGTTGATATAGTAAGATGGTTGAAGGTTAAACACATTCAACAAGACTATAGTTAGTCTGTAGAGTTGTAGTTGATATAGTAAGATAGTTGAAGGTTAAACACATTCAACAAGACTATATAGTTAGTCAGTAGAGTTGTAGTTGATATAGTAAGATCGTTGAAGGTTAAACACATTCAACAAGACTATATAGTTAGTCTGTAGAGTTGTAGTTGATATAGTAAGATGGTTGAAGGTTAAGCACATCCAACAAGACTATAGTTAGTCTGTAGAGTTGTAGTTGATATAGTAAGATGGTTGAAGGTTAAACACATTCAACAAGACTATAGTTAGTCTGTAGAGTTGTAGTTGATATAGTAAGATGGTTGAAGGTTAAACACATTCAACAAGACTATAAATAGGCTGTAGAGTTGTAGTTGATATAGTAAGATGGTTGAAGGTTAAACACATTCAACAAGACTAGTTAGTCTGTAGAGTTGTAGTTGATATAGTAAGATGGTTGAAGGTTAAACACATTCAACAAGACTATAGTTGGTCTGTAGAGTTGTAGTTGATATAGTAAGATGGTTGAAGGTTAAACACATTCAACAAGACTATAAATAGGCTGTAGAGTTGTAGTTGATATAGTAAGATGGTTGAAGGTTAAACACATTCAACAAGACTATAGTTAGTCTGTACAGTTGTAGTTGATATAGTAAGATGGTTGAAGGTTAAACACATTCAACAAGACTATAGTTAGTCTGTAGAGTTGTAGTTGATATAGTAAGATGGTTGAAGATTAAGATTTAAAGATAAAGTTTTCATTGGAATGTGGTACATGTACTCCCATCTATTTTGGGTTGGATTAGAGTTATTGGTATTTATCTTCACCATCAGCTATTTTTTTTTCATCTATATCGTGACTACCATTCTTATACGGGGTGAAAGTCTTAACAGACATAATAGTATAACCAATAAAACCCTGACATTGTGCGAGGCGTCTGGAAACTTTGTCACATGAAGTAGGTGTCTGGAGCAGGACCTAAAGCAGTGGTATTAGGCTTATGATCAAAACACAACAACTTTCACCACTTGACCATTGAGGCCCCTCTTTCTAAGTTTGCAATACATGTATACGTATCACTACAATGAAGTCACATTACATGTCTGGTATTTTGTCTGTTAGGGGGGACAATATCAGTTATATTCATGGCAATAGAAAGGATACTCTATAATTATTGGACAACTGGCCATGCCATGGCATACTACATAGATGATTCTGGTTAGAAAATAAAATAACTGAAACCATCTACATCCCCTTTAAAAATGCCATTTTTGAGCCGTTCCGACAGTTTCCTACAACTTTCAGATTTTTTTTTCACAGAAAAAATAGCTGAAATCAGTTAAATAACTGACAAAAATCAGATCACTGTCCTTTAAACTACCATAACCAGTGTTTGACTCATATCTTTCCTCCAATCCTAGTTAAATAGCTAAGCTTACTACATACAATTCTCCATAACAGTTAGATTACGTTACATCATATTATTTTAATCTCATATTAATGAGCTGCTTATTGGATATTTTAATTATGATTCATGTCAGAGATACTTTTGGTAAAAATCAGGATTTGTGAGTTACCCATGGTCCACTCTATTTTAACAATATCATCAAAAATTGAAGAAAAAAATAACTTAATATAAAAAAAAATTAAATGTGCATAAAAATATTGTTAATTCTAATCTTAAGACAGAACTAATGTTAAAAATAATTATGGTTTGTGAGCTATCTGTGGTTCAATCTCTTTTATCAATCTCGTCAAAAAATATTTAAAAATCATTTAATATCAAAAAATGAAAAGTGCATATAAAATAAAACATCTGGGGTTCGTTGTTGAACTTGTGATTAAGTTAATCATATGATTAGCCATTAATCATATGATTAGCCATAATTACATGATTTATTCCTAATCACATAATTCGCTAATTCAATGATTAAATATGATTACCGTAGTTAATTCATTGATTAAAAAAGAGGTTAGCAACAAAATTTAATCATTGCATTAGCTAAGTATGTGATTAGGAATGAATCATGTAATTATGGCTAATCATATGATTAGCTTAATTACAAGTTCAACAACGGATCCCTGATCAAATAGAAACCCATATTATTCAGTTACATAATATATATCTTACCATATGTTAAACAAGATTTTCAATTCACAACATCAAATCTTATATCTGTTTTTTTTCTTTTAAAAAAGCCCCAATTTAATACCATAACTTATGAAAGCTTATGTTATTTGTCACTGGCTCTATTATGCAAGCATGACATAATCTACTTTTGTCTAGATAAGCCAGAAAATATTTTGTTTTCTATTGATTTTTATTTCACTAAAGCCACTCAATCAATCTTTCCTTTCAATGGCGCAATGGGTGGCATGTTTTTTCTACTTTGTTAAGGAATTTTTTACGTGTCCTTGTATGAAGTAACAACACTGTAATAAACTAAGATATTAACATGATATACTTCAAGGCTGCATTCAAAACATACTGATACATCGATAATACTCAGATATGTTCCAGCTTATTGACAAAGTGATTCTTTCATTTGAAAAAAATACAAATAGAAAATTACTAGTGATAAGACAGAAGGAAGATCTTAGATTAATATTAAACTAGAGGCTCGTCTGAATCTGAATCATTTACATTATTTGTACCAACTATCAAATCATTTGGAAATCGTTTAAAATTTAAGGAATTCAGCCAATCAGAAATAAGAATTTTGATCACAGCCTTTTTTCGTTGAATCAAAACAAAGAAAATACTTTTTTTATCGAGGATCTAAGAAAACATCATACCTGCAAAGTTCAGTTCCAGTTGGTTCAGTAGTTTCAGAATAGATTATAAAAATGTTAATGACAGCAAAGACGATAGCTCCCAAGGGCTCAGACCTCACAGACCCTAAAATTTTACATTTGTTCTCATCTAAATCTACATAATTATCATTTAGTGATGTGGCATTTTGAGATTTGTTTTTAAAGATCTGCTCAATTTCCTCCTTTTAGACCCCCTGCCCACATTTTCATAAAGGCTGCAATGGAGAAAACTGTATTCTGAAGAACTGGCAATGAATATTTAATTTATTTTAAGTTTACTGTACAAATCTTAATCTATATATCATTTGTGTGGTATTTTTTGCTTTTCATTTTATTATTCTTTAAATATTTTGACGATTTTTGGGGAAATTTTAATCTCCAAATATTTTTGGGGCTTACTTTACAACATAAATATCAATAGGATTATATTCTAAAATATTAATGACACAAATGAAATGCTGTCTTACTTAAACCATTCATTAGGTTGCCAAATTGGTACATATGATATTGGAAATAGCTCTAGTTCTAAATTTGTACCTAAGAAATAGCTTCGAAGTTCTAAATTGGTACATAGGATATTGAAAATTGCTGCTGAAGTTTTAATGTGTATCCCTATGAGAATAGAGTAAGGGGCTATTTATATATACAGTGTAACTGTCTCAACCGAACATAATTGGCACTAACTTTTGTTTTCGGAATAGACAGGGGTTTGGTTTATACAGGTTAAATTAAGACTTTATTTAAAGTTTGGTAAGCACAGGATTCTGGTACTGGTTTATTCAGAATTTGGCTTAGACAGATTTCACTGTACTTAATATGAAACCTCTGAACTGATCTTGTAGCTGAATTTGCTGGCTACCCCTACACCATTTTAACATAACCTTGAACTAAACATTTAAGTACTTATATAAGTCACTCTTATATTAACCACCTGTAATTGTTACCTATATCATGTGACATGTATCAAGTCAATTCCTCAGGTCTATAGATATCATCTCTTATATTTTCATAATGTCCTCCCACTCTATCAAATTACTTCTGATTTATCTTGTTTACCCTAACATAACCTCCAATCACTGGGTGGACACATTTGTTAAAATGTAACTTACATGTACCTGAGGTTCATCATATATTCCATCCCTCTCTCAGGGGTTCCTTTTTGATCCCCTCCCCTTCCCCTTCCCCTGGCTTCCCTTGTATACCATAACATAACCCCCCCTCCCTATATCAACTTTTTTTAACATGTAACTTACCTGAGGCTGATCATATCCTCCACCTCTCTGTCAGGAAATCCTTTTTTATCAACCCTTTCCCCTTCCCCTGATTTCCCTTGTATACCCCAGCATAACCTGGATGGTTACCCTCTCTGAACATGTAACTTACCTGAGGTTGATCATATCCTCCACCTCTCTGTCAGGAAATCCTTTTTGATCAACCCTTTCCCCTTCCCCTGATTTCCCTTGTATACCCCAGCATAACCTGGATGGTTACCCTCTCTGAACATGTAACTTACCTGAGGTTGATCATATCCTCCACCCCTCTGTCAGGGTTTCCTTTCTGGTCCATCCCCTCCATATTGATGGCACCTTTGATCAGATTATCTACAAAAACAAGAATAGCATCATCAAATTATTTCAAAATAAATAAATAGACTCAAATCCTCAAAATTGTCAGGATTCTCTAAGTTATACGTTTTATTTCAATTGGTATTATACACAAAAATCTTCCATCTAATCAATTTTGAAATTTTTGCATATCTGATTGATTTTCGTGTATTTCTATATTCCAATATACATCCTTGTGAAAATCTACACTGTAGGTCCTGTCTTTGTGACAGGCACTAAAAGGTGGAAGGATTTAATTTCTATGTAAGATGTAGGATGTTCTAAAGAAATGTGTCATTCTCAAACATTTTTGTATCAGTTTTCTCACCTCAAGCTTTTTACAAGGACGGTAAAATAATACATTTTAGGCTTTTTGAGATTTTTTTTCAATTCCCATTCTGATTCATTCTTATCCAAATCTAAATTTTAGTTTTGGCATAATTTGTATATCAGACATAATGTTTTATGGTAAATTGATACTTGACCAACAATTACTCCTATTATACCATGTAATCTTCATTTTCAGTCATCTAACAAGTTTAAAATGTAATCCAAGGGTAATTTTCTCCTTAAGAAAACACCTCCAGACAAATTTCATGGAATACAATTGATCAAAAACGAAGAAAAAAAATTGTACTGAGAAAAACATATTTAAAAAAATGGTAGTTTGAACAATAGTTTTTACATAAAAAATTTAAAAGGCACAAATTTATGACATCAATAAGAAGAAAAAATGACAAAAGTGGTATATTATTTGGGTCATATTACAGGACAAAAGGTGTTCATAAAGTTTAACATGTATTTTAATCCATTTATTAAAGTCAAGTTTGCCAATTGAATTAGTTTATAAGACAAGTATATGTATTCTAATTCATTTCAAACTAGTTCTACCCACACACGTTCTATATTTAGCCCAGTCACATGTTGGGTGGACCCACAATATTTACATAGCGAAATCTTTTTTTAAATATGATAAATGATAGAAAAGGTCAACTGTATACAAAAATGTAAATAACCAGTTATTTTTTTAAACACAGTTTTTGACATGTATGACATTATTTGAAGATTTTCTTTGCGTGTCTCTGTTTTTTTAATGTTGTATCTATTTTAAGATTTGTAATAATTTCATATCATCACATGCAAAAGAATGACTAATTTCAAATATTTTAAAGCCAGTTTTTAAAATTTGTTGATGCAAAATTCATGCCAAAAAAAAAGAAACCACGCCTGCAGTTTTATGTATTCTGAACATCAAAAGACATGCATCAGTTAGGAAACAGTCAGGAAATAACACCTTTTCAGATTTAGCCTATATATCTACTTTAATTTCCAAGATGGCCATAGAATTCCAAAAATTAAATGAACAGTGCTTTAATTGATTTTTATGTAAGAAAGGATATGGATGTTAAGGATCATTAGAGACTAACAAACATACCACTTAGAAACAGGGCAACGACTTTCGACTGCCACTGAAATGGTATGAAGAGTTTGAGTAGGGACAATAAATTTAGTCCTTTGTAATGGCTACAATCCGCCTACTCTTTCTCGAAATCTACAAAAGATGTCTTTAGCATCAGGGAGCATGTTACTCTCCAAACATGTTACCCACTATGGTCCACAGTCTGGATTTCCTTATTATAACATGACAACCCCTCATAAAGATGGCTTCCCCTATCCACCACCTGGGGACAAACTGAGCAGCTCTGTGAGTTTGAGTTCTTGGAAACTTCACTAATACTCAGAACATCGATATTGAGTAGAAAACACACCAGTAATCATAACATAACTGATGTATGTTTCAAATTTTGAATATATATATATATCAGTGGAACCTGTCTAATCTAACACACCAAGGGACCAGGGAAATGTGTCTGATTGTACAGGATGTCGCAATACTCAGGTTTTATTTTAGTTAACACAAATACTTTGGGACCATAAATTTTTGTCGGATGTTACAGGATGTCAGAAAACTCAGATATATAAAAATCTGGCATCCCTTGCCAATACACACTACATGTAGTTTCAATTTTGGCTAAAAAACATAACAACATGGAAGTCTTTCAATTGTCCTTGGAAAAAAAGTAAAAACAAGTGATGAAGACAACCAGTACAAACCAAACCATCTTCCTATTGATGAGCTACCAGAACAAGAACAGGTAGCAATAATTGTCTACCATAGAATATATGATTATGACGTTAACTTCAGAACAGAGACAATCAAACCTGTCTTATGTTACCATTAAAGGGAGAGCTTTGAAATATAGTCATATAAGACAGATGGTCACTAAATACAGGGTAACTTAATATGAAATGCACTAAGAAGGGAATTGAAAACTAATGTCACTCAAGACAAGTTATTGCTTAATAGAGGTGGTCACTAAGGAAACTTTGACTATAGTGATTCAGCTTGGTACCGGTCTCGGGACATTTGCCCACCTATTTCTCAAATTATCTCGAAGAACTTTATAAAAATTAGTTTAATTATCAAAGAATGTTGTGAAGAAATTTTGATAAAACTGGCAATTGTCCTGAAGATTTCAAAGTCTAGCGGAAATACTTCTGTTCATGAAAAGCCCTATGTGTCTGGTGTCTATGAAAATATTCCCAGGAAATAGTAGATTATTTGCTGAAAATCTTAATTGCTTTTAATGTTTATAGAAAACATGGGAATTCCGGGTACATCTATATTTCCTAGAAAACAATTTATCAATAGATCTGCATTTCTAGAAAAACTATATAAATAGGTAAAGTGTTACGTATACGTTTCTTAAATTTGAACTATATTAATAGGAGGGGGTCAATAAAATATATCAAGATATCAAGAATCTTGGAATTCTATACACAAAAAATACTGCTATGTGTAACATAAGAAAGGGTTTAATATTTCATAATTGAATTCCGCCCACATTGAGAATGAATTTGTAACAAAAACTGCATAAATTGTAAAGGTTGTACAATATTTGCCATTTAATATCAATTTTAGACACCACTAAACTTTAATGTAATAAAATTATATACCAGTAATTTTAAACATGGTACGATGTGTACAGGCATAATAACATGGACGCAGTGGTTCCTAGGTGATATCATTAGATATAAACAAAATGATACCTACATTTCATTGATTGTAGAAATTTGATTTTTTTTTTTATTACATAATGATTTTATTTAAACAATTTTATTGGTTATCATGCTGTCACCTGACATTCCATAAAATTTGATATTGTTTGATTAAAACTCGTATTGACTTGGTTTCACTTTCGTTTTCTATTGCATTATGTATGACGTCATAATGAAGTGATTAATTTCACATTGACTTGGTTTCACTTTCACTTTTCATTTTAATTTCATTTTAATGTAATAAAACAATTACAGTCTTTTGTTGAGGTCAATACGAGTTTTTATGGACCTTAAAAACGATATTCACCAAAGCCTTTAGGTTTGATTGATTGTAGAAATTTGATTTTTTTTTATATTGCAACACAGTCTATATATCGATATGGAAAATAAAAGAGGAAACATGAAGCTTAGTGGATTTTGTCATGACATGCAATCCCATTTCTGACTTCCACTTCAATTAACAAGTTAAGATTTTTCCTATTAGGATCAAAATAATTCATGGAAGTCATAGTTTATTATCACCTTCTAAATGCTAGGGATAAATGAAAATAATGTTACCCATGTTTAAACTAGATACAAACTATGGCTTCGATGAATTATTTCTTATATGTATATTTTGTTTAAACTTATACTCTACAATGAAAATAAACAATAATTTTACAAGTGTAAATTGTTTCACTTAAAAAACAGTCCAGAAATCTAATTAAATTCTATCTATATTATCTATACTTTGTTTATATGTATATTATAAAAATCATAATATATATCTCTATTGGTTATGGCAAAAATGTAAAATTTAAACCGAGCCAGTCAATAACGCTACGATCGATGTAAATTATCTGAAATTGATCAATCATTGATCTATTGTCGATGTTTGATGGATCGTGGATCTTTTATGATCACATTAATAGAACTCTGCACCCATAAGAAGCCATATTAAATGGGTACGATATTGATTTCCACTTCCGAATCGATTCTTTCATTTCATATCAAAATAAGTCATTGATGCTGACCTGGGCAATAAATGAACTTATTGGGATGCGGTATTTAAAATTCGTAATACACGTTAATCATTCATAAATACATAGTTAATTAGTTTTTGTTCCATTCTTCTCAGTACTTAAAAACAGGATATATAATAATTACCAAATATTCATTTTAAACATTCAACTATCAACATTCTGTATCATTTACTAATACAAAATTTTTTACAGAATTGGACAAAACTTGTAACTACATATGTATATAACATTATCCTAAGATTTATCAAATGTTGGATGTTGTTTAGTTTTTTACCCTTGTGTATAAAAAAAAACATGCATCCGGCTTGTAATTACATTACCTCATGGGAGGGGGGGTCTTTACATCACTACGTATATGTAAAGATGGTGTCAAACTCAAAGTGCCTTGCATACCACACATAGACGGTAGGACGAAATTCTTGACACATCACAATAAATACAGAAAACAAAACAATGACAATGCAAAATTTTTTATTATATTGAGAGATTTCAAGTTCCTACTGTATTGATGGCCAAAGGTATCTCCCTACACTTCGTCAAAATACACAAAAATTTTCACCAGAGCTATGGTATTTTAGTCCACAAGTACAATAATATGATTACGTTACAAAAAGAACAAGAAAGTCCACTAAATATCAGAATTTGCTTTCAAGCCAGGGATAAAATCATTACCTACGTATCTGCCCGTGGGCATTGCAATTGTACCACAGTTCAGCACAGTCTTCGGCTTCCCCTCAGGCAATACAGAAGTGTTTCATAGTGGTACAATCTCAATGCCGACGGGGAAGACACGTATATATAAATTGATATTGTTCATCCAAACATCTTTTTAACCACTTCGTCTAATCATCATAATTTGACTGAATCACATTATCATGATAACAACAAAATGAGTGTGGACAAAATAATGTCATGTATTTCTACAACTCTAATTCTACTGTAGTTATACAATAATTAGTAGCAGAATGCTTTATTTCCATAAGAAATGGGTCTACTTCAGACATAGTGACATGATTTACATATAGACGACAGCAAAATTCAAGTATAAAATAAATTACACCGATATGAATACAAATGAGAAAAACTGTACAGTCAAACCTGCTTTAGTGACCACCTCTATTGAGCAACAACTTGTATTATGTGACCTTAATTTTAAAATCCCTTCACAATGCATTTCATTTTTATTAAACCCTGTATCTAGCAACCAAATGTCTTATGAGACCCTATTTCAATGTTCCCTTGGAAGGTCACATAAGATAGTATATTATTTCCTCTATGATACAAGTATACCCCCAAGATTTAAGATAAAAAAAAAAGCAAATAAAAAATAGATATACTATAGTTTAACGTAACTATACCGCAATAGGTACCAGGGGACCATGCCTAATAACGACGTGCTACCAAATATGTTTGCTAAATAGGTTATGTTTGTTGTAAAGATTTAATCATGTTATTAAATAGTTGTAAAATATATTATGGTACAACCTTACTATTAATGCATTTTAAAATTTTTGCCATTGATTTGGTTGATTTGATTTTGATTTTTGATGTTTTAACGCCACTTTCAGCCATATTTCAGCTATATCATGGCGACCAGTTTTAGTGGTGGAAGAAGCCGGAGTATCCGGGGAGAACCACCAACCATGGGAAACCAACTGGTAAACTTTATCACTTGCGACTGCGAGTCGAGTGCACCCTTTTTGTAATTACAAAGCCAGGCGCGAACCCACATAGTATTGCAGGCCCCGACATTAACGTTTGTCCGATACCAGTGAAAACTGACGTCGGACAAGTAGATCTCGTATAACGGTTGTCCGACGGGACAAGTGAAAAAATCAGCGATTCCCAAACGTGCCGGTACGACGGACAAATCTATTTCCACTGGCATAAATTACTGGGTTTGTTGTATAAAAGAGCCCTGTTTGTTCTCCAATTTGTTCATAATTTATTTTGATTAAAACTAAAGTGAAACGCCAGATCAAAACTCTTTTATTGTATCATTTATCGTTCCTCCATATGAAGTTCAAGGACATTGACAAAATTAAAGTTGCAATCTCAGAAACGTTTTAATGAACGGAAATATCAATATTTGAAATATAAGAACAAGAATCACCCCGGAACGGACACGTAAATATTATCGGATATCAATTTGGCACCAAATTTAAACTTGTCTTTTGTGCAAAATACGATAGAGGGCTTGATTTATGCTTTTGGGAAATATTGAAATCTTTGAAATGGACAAATATTACAAGCTTTTTCCTGATCTGGTAGAAAAGATCCACTAAAAGTTTTATTTCTCTGTGAATTTAAATAAAATACTTTTCTTTATTTATATCACTTGTTTCTGATAAAAAAAATATACCTAGATATATTTTTTTACCAGAAACAAGGATTTATATAACACAAATATGAGTTATTACAATTTGTGTGGTATTGGATCACAACACAGTAATATTTCAAATGGAAAAAGGGGGGGGGTACATATAAAAATCACTGGTATACAAGACTCCAATCAAGGTAGACAGAGATGAAAATGTGACATTGAATATATGTCCTTAAGGTAGTTATGAATAAAAAAAAACCCAGAACAAATCAGTTCAGGCAGCTTTAACCATTTACTAAATTTGGGCAGGGTAACGTCAGAGGGGTCGCGAAACAATGTTTCGATTAATCGCAATTGACTTCTTCCAGAAGTCTCCCCACTTCTCTCTGTTGTCTCCCACTTCTCCCTGTGAGCTCTCTGAAAGAGAAGTCACTTCTCCCTCTAATTTGAAAGTAGTGGGAGCCCTGGATAATTATTCTCTAGTTTTTGAAATTTTTATTAATTTTTTCGGACAACTAATAGATTGAGTCGGACAAGTACTTTTTTTAGTTAGTTGTCCGAAGGGACAAGTTGAAAAATATGTTAATGTAGAGGCCTGTATTGGTGCTAGGCTTGTACGAGTTGTTAGGTAATCCAACTATCTAACTCAGTGAGACACCCGGGCCCTCGCCATTGTTTTGGAAAATAGTTGAGCTAGAAATCATTTCAATTTGAACAGTGCATTTCAATAGAACATTCTCTTTGATTTCAAGAAAGGAACAATATGAAAACAATGAATTGTCAAAATCATTGATATTCTGGCAAAAAAAGAACAAGTTTTTCTCGAAATACTTCACCGAATTGATAAAAAAAAATCAATTGATACTAGACTGTGTTTCATGGAGACTTTGAGTTAACCTTTCATACATGTTGTTTAAGTAGAGCTTAGTTAATGCTACTTACATCCAGTCACACTTTACCAAATAACACTTGTTACAATGTAGTTTCAAATTCTATGTAAAACATTAGAAGAAATATCACATTTCATAGACATCATATTGCAACATAGGGGACTTTTTTTATGATAAATTTGAAGATTAATAAAAAAAAATAAAAAAATTAAAGTATATCGGTCAAAATACAAATTATTGTTAGAAAAAATACCTGTTGGTGTGTGTTCCACAGGACCACCCTTGAAAATGAATAGGGTAGGAAGGTAGTCAAAAGTTTTAAATGATTTCTTACCTACATGTATATACAGGACAAGAATCTGACATTAACAGTGCTTGTCTAATATGGAAATAAAGTATTTCGGGTAGGCACTGACAATCATGGTCAGTATGGTTAGCGAAACACAGCTATGTGGGTTTTCTTGGCCCTTTTTTTTGCATTTTCGGTAAATTTGTAAATAATGACTGACAAATGCCATTTGCTCAAAGAATTGTCTTCACTCGAAAAAAAATCAAATTTATAGCTCAACTTTAAACCCTAATAAGAATTTCACTGTCAATTCTCTACAAACATGTCTTGAAAATAAAATTTGCAATAAATAAAATAGTTCATGGAATTTACTAATTTGGGCTAATTTCTTTTCACAATCACTTCAGATCAGATCAGATTCAATTGATAATAACATTTTAGTACAAAGTGAAAGTAGAAGTGCATGGTTTTTTTTATGTATCATTTTTTATTATGGCATATTTTCATGACTGGCTGATGTAATGGAGTCATACCTTATTGTTTTTATAATAGAAACCAAATTAGCATTGTTGACTAGCCTGATAATTGATATTTTCTTCCTGTTACAATGTATATAGTGGCAGTCAGTTTTATTGGTGGAGGGAACCATAGTACCCAGAGAAACACACAGACCTATCATTAGTCACAGACTAAATTTATCCCATTTCACCACATGCAGGAATGGAACCAACCGCTTCAGTGATGATAGGCACTGATTGTGTAGACTGAACTACTATATAATCTTCTTTTATTAAAAACTGTTCTGTATATTTTTCTTGGACATGTATGTAGTGTCTTTCAAGGAATTAATTTAGTGAAACAAATTAAAACATCGATGCATAATAGGAAATAATCTAACTTTTTGAATAAAATCAGAATTTTTTTTTTATATATACAAATATTACTGAGTTCTGTGACAGACGAAAAAAATATGCACCTGTGTTAACAAACAACACCTTCCAACAACAAAAAATGATAAAAAGAAAGTCTAAACAGTGATAGTTAACAATTCCACCAATATCAACAAAACAAATAATCATCACTCACTTTAACTCACTGAACACAAGAAAAGACTACAACATAAGACGTTGGGAAATCCAGGTCCTGGCTAGGGATAGGCACAAATAGTCAACATAATATTTCAAACATTGTGGTTAATTTGTGGGAATGATTTAAACATACAAATGGAGATATATTGCATAATACATTTCTTGTAAAATATTAATAAATCTTTTTTAATAAATGTCTGCTATTGAATGTCAGAATGATCAAATAAAAATCTAACAAAGTTATCAGGAATTTCTTATCAGTGATTGGTTGATTGGTTCGTATCCTCCATTAAAATGTCTGACTGTGTACATAAAAATTAATATAAAATCCTGTGTTTAGATTCCAAGTTTGTTTACATGATAAATTTGATAATAGTAGATTGCTTTAAAGATGTGTAAACAAGATATGGTTAAATGTTGATCTGTGGTTAGATCAATAACACTAGTAAATGGTAGCAGGCAATGAAGCATTTGACTTTCACCTTGTATGTAATTAAATATAAAACTATAGGTAAGAATAGTTTGAAGATACCAAAGGAGAAATTAAAAGTCGTAAACTGAAGGATAGACAACACTATGGCCAAAAGAAAAAGGCCAAAACGGACAAACAACGATCTACAAAACACTAAACAGAAAACTAAAGATCGAGCAACATGAACCCCACTAAAAACTGGGTGTGAACTCAGGTGTTCCAGCTCCACTATTGGTAGAAGTTTTTTTTCCATTTTTACTTGAAACATTTCTGAATGAGTAAGTATTTCTATCAGACAAATAAATCATATGCATACAAAATATGGACCTTCTTATGGAATCTTTTATTGGGATATGGTGTTCCATGTCTCTCAAAATGATTTACTGGAATTATGAAATGAATGGCAAAAAAGACCAGCTTAAAATAGGACACAATTCTGGAAACAATTCTGCCATGGTATAAACAATTGATAACATCATTTGTATCATTTGTGCTTACACATGTGTGTATTCTGGAGCCTAATAGTTAGATATACCTGTACTAGAGGTGGTTTTCCCAAAAAAATTGAACACTCATAATTTGGTATTTCCAAATATAAAAAAAACAGAGTAAATTGCAAGTTGTATCAATGCTGCATTCATGGTACGTAAATAGAATCAGTGTAATATAAGCTATGTTCTATCAGGTGTTGGATTTCATAATAACTTAATTCAAAATTTTAAAATAAATTTCAAGTTCGTCACGTTTCTAAAGAGTTTAAAATTTACCTTGCGCACTCTATGTTAATTATTATGAAAGGATCACTCTTGCATTACAAATCTAAATACATGGTAATTTTAAAAGTGAAAGGTTAATTGCTTAATTATACAGGTATTCACTGCATTCCTCAGAATTAAACAAAAATAATCTGCATAATTAAATGATAATTTAAAAACTTAGCCAAAGTAAATAATATACTTGTTATAATAAACAAATGACATCTGTGTAGTACAAAAGCATCAATTTTCTCACACACATAAATAACATAACCGACAACTTAAAAAATGACACCATCTTTAGTAGACATCCATCATACAGTAATGTCGATTCATTAGTAGGGAAAAAAGACAACTTTGAAGATATCAAAGGGTTAATCATAATTCAAAAATGGGTTTTTAAGAATTATTTTTTTCTCTTTAGCATCCTAAGTTAAAATTGTGGACCCTAAGGTTCATACCCCATTGAATTTGGTATCTATATTTAAACCCTATTGAATCCCAGTTTAAAAGGATAGTTCATGCCAAATATGATTTTTTTACATTTTCTAGGCTATGTAAAAATTTGGACACCAATGACCCTTTATGAGTTTTCATTTGCACATGCTTATAACTGCATTTCACAATGATGATGCAAGCAATTTATGATTGCATTTCCATAACTTTTTTTTTTGAAAAATTACTCATTGTATTCTATGTTTAACTTTGGACCACACGGACACAGGATCTCATATATAAAAGACAACTTATTTCACATGAATAGATCTACCTACAAAGAATATATATCACAATCACTTAGTTGCAAAAATATGACTCAATAATAGTGTGACACATTTTCTTACGAGGTGCTGTTATGATAATCTACTAATGTCAAGGAATATTTCGGTCACTGGTGAAGCTTCTAAATGAACTCTCTGCCAAGTTTACAAACAATCTTAATATACCATAAATATTTAAGATGAAGATCCGACAATGTTGTCTATAAGGCACTAATACAAAATGAATTACCTATATCAGTATATAGATACAACAATCATTTTAATGTATAATGAATCAACTGACTTGATCGAATGTGCTGAATCAGCAAAAAAAAATACCATGAACTAACTTGATTGAATGTGCTGAATCAGCAAAATTTTCTACAAAAGTTTACATACCATAAAATAAGAATATAATTATTGTAAAATTGTCATCAGTTATATAATTGTTTTCTGAGTGTTTTTAAAGGAAATATTTTTGTAAGAAAATCAATGAAATTTGATACAAAATGATAAATTATTTCTCAACATTAATTATTCGGTTGGAATATTTTGTTTGAGATACATAATTAATGTAGTACAGTTTCCAGTTTCAACAATTTAGTTTTAATATTTATATTTGTCAACTTGTCATCTACAGTAATTAGTAGACTTATTCTTAATCATGAATTATGGCTGTAATATAAAAACAATGTTTAGTTTGTCTTTACCTCTAGTTGTTTATGTTAATTGTATTTGTTTAAGCATAGTGGTGTACAACACATATTGACTATATGAGTAACATAACAGGTGTCTTATAAGAGACAGGGGCTGCTTGTCCTTCACAGTAGCCTGGGTTCACCCCCAGTTTTTGGTGGGGTCAGTGTTGCTCATCTTTTTAGTTTTCTGTGTTGTGTTTTTGTTTTGTTTGTCTTCGTCCTGTGTCTTGTGTACCCAATGTTGCCAGTTTCTCTGGATTATCCATTCTTGATTGACCTTTGGTTTTCTCTAATGTTTATGTATAGCTGAGCTTATATTAAACAACAATCAATCAATAGATCTTTTGCACATTCCTGATTCAATTCTAAAATTATATGTTTTTAAACCTTTTTCATACCAGTTATTTCCCTTACGATGGGGGGGGGGGGGGCGAAATGGTACCCTGTCAGCAAGAGACAACGAATCTGAATATAAAATAATATATTTGAACCTTGTAAAAAATCAGAGGATAAATATAAAATTCACAAGTTGTTACAATATTGAAATTTTGAACAGATTATGGAGAAAATATATGTTATTTTCATTGAACTTTGCATGAAATCAGACCCTTTTTCCCACCTTAAAGGGAGATGGACCCTTTTGCCCACCTTAAAGGGAGATTAATCATGTAAAACATATAATTTTTAGAATTAAAGTTTGCTAGGTGAGGGTTATGGTGGTTAAAGCAACTTTCAACAATATTTCAGTTATATCGTGTCGGTCAGTTTTATTGGTGGAGGAAACCGGAGTACTCGGAGAAAACCACAGACCTGTCTCAAGTCACTGACAAACTTTTTCATATAATGTTTATCGAGTACACCTCGCCCTGACCGAGATTCAAACTCACAAGTGACAATGTTAGTGGTGATAGGGATTGATTGCATAGGTAGTTGTTAATCCAGTTACCATATGATCACGACCACGACATCCCCAGAATCAAAGTTGTTCTATTTATGATATTTACTAAGATTAGTATGCATGGTCAAATAACAAAGTAAATAAAAAAATATATTGTTGGGTGAACTAATAAATTTGTCAAAATCAAAAGAATTCTTCCTTTTTTTTTTCTTTTTTCCCCACAATTACAGTTTTCTTAAAATGTTTATGTCAAATTAAACATGTTGATTTCTTCTGTTTACAAACTTCAACTATTTCAGGGAAATCCTTTAAAATTGAACAATTTCCTAATCACTGTCATAACATATTATAGCTTACCTACTATTTACCTGTAGACTGGAAACAGGTGCTTGTCAATCATGTCCATTTCACTTTGTATCAATTACATCTACAAATACAATCAAATAACATAATTTGATCAAAGGGTTTCTGGTGACAATGTTGTAATAAAATCTACAATGAAATATATTATTCAAGGTTATTTTATAATGTTAGAAATAGTTTCAAATTGAACCTTTGTCAAATTTCATCTATTTCCACTAACCAGACAAAAGAAATGATACTAGTTTTTTTTTGGGACAATTACAACTCAAGGAAATAATATAATTCAATTTATCATTTTTTTCAAAATCAAATTTCAAGGAAGTCATAAATTTAAATAATTATTACATGTGTTGTTGGTCAGTGAAAAGTTGGTTGTTTCCAGAGGATCAATGGGTATCAGGTACCAGTAAAACAATTCAAAGTAAATATTTTGCTAAAAATAATGCTACTGATAAAATTTTCTTTAAATTTGACATAAATGGTAACAAAAGAACAAAAAGAATTTGATGTATCATGATAAAACTTTCAAGTCATATGACGGTAACAGTAGTGGAAAAAGGGCATCTGACGCTTCGAGGTAAAATACATTTGACTCTTGATTCAGTAAAGGGTATTTCCACCCTGCTTCATTATAGCAAAATACAAAATCTAATTTCATATAACTTGGAAACTTGGTGGATTGTATTTGGATATCTGTCAGTGTCAATCATGATTTTATTATTGTAAATTTGAGTATTCAAAAAAAAAAAAAAAAAAAAAAAAAAAAAAAAAAAAAAAAAGGAAATAGGTAGCACAGACAAATAGAACAGATATTAGCAATAGTAAAATCTTATATTGACTGCAGCAATTATTCAATTGTAATATGCTATTTATATAATTAATTAAGCAAGTAAAAATAGTACTGGCATAATTTATTTACATAAAAAAATATATCAAAGGGAAACCTCGACTTAGTATCTAATATAGTTACATTGAGCAATACTTCAGATACTAGTAATCAATGAAAAAGATTTGTGAATAATTTAAGAACCATGAGCCCGGGAATAGTATAAGTGAAAAAAATATAAAATTTGACCTTGACCTCCATTTCTTCAATCCTGCCCAACTTTATAGCAATTTCAGAGGATTGCCAACAGTAAAATTCAAGAAAACAAATGAAAATAATTGTTTTGACCAATTAAAGATCCATATCAATATTAGGTTTCTAGCTAGCTGCAGAACAGTAGCTCCTCAGGTCCTTTTTTCAGTTTTGTTTTATTTAATGTTTTTTTGAAAGCTGATGGAAACTCAAATACACAGATACAAACACAACCAACAGTATATAGTATACAGTACTCTAAACATTGTCTACGGTTGTGAAATACATTACGAACAGTAAACCCAAATTTTCTACAGGAAGTAGTTCAATCAAATTGGCTCTACATAATATACATGTACATACATATAATGATTATTATTATACTTTACTATAGAAACCATGAAAGAAATAATTAAGATATTTTAAAGTTGCATTCCATGGAACAAGAAATAACTCATTATTCCTGCAGCAAACTGCACGTAGGTCAAATAACTGTGAGGGAATCTGCACATAGCACAAAATAACTGTTTGAAATTGGCGTACTTTTGCACGTCGAACCAATAACTAGTTATTTCCCTCAGCACGTCGAACCAATAACTAGTTATTTCTCTCAGCACGTCGAACCAATAACTAGTTATTTCTCTCAGCACGTCGAACCAATAACTAGTTATTTCCCTAAGCACGTCGAACCAATAACTAGTTATTTCCCTCATATTAGTTCAGTATAATAATACAGTTATGTCCTTCATGAGAAGTTAATATTCATAATTATTAAATCTCGTATACAGTACTCTTCGGACCTCGGGAAAATAACTCTTTCTCAATTTAATAATTATGGATATTAACTTCTCATGAAGGCCATAATTGTATAATGTTTGTTATTTTGTATTGTGTTTGATGACAATCCAGATTTTGGATTTTAAATCAATAAATCTTTGACTTTGACTTTTACTTTGTAATTGCTATACATTTTGTAAAAATACCAGTCCAATATTCTTTTATTTCAATGACAGAATTTTCTCCTTTTTATTCTATGTACAATGTGCCTATTATTATAGTTCCACTCCTTGGACAACTTTTAAACTTTAAACTACTGCTAGAAAACTTGTTTAACCAAAAAACAAACTGAGAACAGACCATATATTTCATTCAATCAAATCCAATAATCTTATTGTGTTATAGTGGAACCTGTCTGAACCAAACTCAGAATAAGACGGAAATAAAGCCAAACATAAAATTTAATCATAAAACGGAAATAAAGCCAAACATAAAATTTAACCAAAATATTATTAAATCTTTCCAAACTTTACCTGTCTAATCTTATCCCTGTCTATTCCAAACAATTAATCTTGGTTCTAAGGGTGCTCAGTTTAGACAGGTGTTTCACAGTTAAAAGGTTGAAGATCATCAATTGATGACATGATGAAAACATAAAAACACACAGTATCACAGAGTATACAGGACATCATGTATCTAGGTGTGTCATTTGACATGACTTCTGTTATAATAAATTATGTTTTTAAATAAAAACCAGTTTAGAATTTTCACTGGAAATTGTGACATCTTGTAAACTGAAGGAAAATTTGTACACTTAACTTGTTTATTGAAGAATCGTTGAAGTCTAATGATAAATGAATGATATGTACAACTTCAAATGTTAAATAATAATAAATTAATACCAAACAGGTCGAGTTTGAATACCGCTCAGGCGAGATGTACTCGATACAACATTATGTGATAAAGTTTGTCAGTGGTTAGTGTTTTTTTCTGGGTATTTCCTCCACCAATAAAACTGACCACCATGATATAACTGAAATATTGTTGAAAATGGTGTTAAACAACATAACCCTTAACCCAGAAACAGGTATGAAAACTCTTGAAATTGCAATTTTAAAGGGACAATAACTCCTTTAAAAATTATCCAATCAAATGCTGGCACATCCTGGAAGAAGATGGATGCATAAACATGCAAAATTTCTATACTTTATTTTATGTTTAATTTATGTTGCATGTATTTGTAAGTTTTTTTATTGATCAATGAAAAACAATCATTAACCCATTACTGAAGAACTATATTACAAATTGATCTATAATATACGTAAAACGTAAATTCATAAATAATTCCGAAGAAAAATTGAATTTGATCTTTCTTTCAAAATTGTCTGCCATTCTTATCAAATTGCAGGTGAATCAATACATGTTGCAACATTATTTGAAAATTGCTCAATAAAATGGTTAAATCCATAGGTATTTCATCAATGTCCTTTAGGGAGAAACTCTTAAAATATTTTAATTTAAAGTAATCTACAAAATCAAAAATCCACCCATTCAATAGAAATGTATAAAGTAATTAAGATCCCATTCACTTCATTATAGTTTTAAATACCTGTCTGTTCACATAAAAATTATTGGTGTATTTGTATAGAAGTATAGTGAAACCTGTCTTAACCAAACACAAATAGGGGCAACCTGTGTGTTTGCAATAGACAGGTGTCAAGATTAGACAGGTTAAATTCCAAACATTTTAGTAGACATCTGAAGCTAAATTTAATGGTGAGTTTACACAGGATTACAATTTATTCAGGGTTTTGTTTAGTGAGTGATTGTTGTTTAATGCCAATGAGGTAATTTTTCAGCTATATCATGGCAAGAGCTAATCATATTCGATGAGATGATGGTGGTGTACACTTTGTACTAGACCAAAATGCTAAATTGGATTTTTTGCAATGCTAGCTCACAGAAACAGCAGTCCACGGATAGACATGTCGCTCCACTCAGACACATTATCATGATTCTGAGCCAACCAGTCTTTGCTCTTTCTCCTTAATGATGCATCTTTAGCAGCCTATAGCCTGACACAACAGGGGATCAAACCCACATTCTGTCACACTTGAGGCGAGTACACTAACCATTACACCACAGATATGGGTTGGTTCTTTTTAGACAAGTTTGACTGTCTACATATGATATTATGTACTTCTATCTAATGATCTGGCATTAAGAATTTGTGTTCAGGTAAAAAAAAACATTTAATATAAAACCTCAAACCTCTTATAAAATCTTAACTTTTCATTTGTTTGAATGAAAACCTAACAGTGTGTATACATGTGTTTGTAGAGCTGGCACATCTCTTATACAGTGTATTAGTCCTTGTAATGAAAATCTGGATTTACTGGTCCGAATCAAATTTTAGAATCTATTTTTATATATTTCTAAATAAAAACTGAAATATTTAGTGGTCCGAATAAAGTTTTACTGGTCTTTGGTCCGAGGACCGGTGCTTATCGTGAGAACTGGTGTATTATAGATTATTGGTAATCAAATTAGTATACACTGAAAATTTGGTAAATAACAACTCCTCAACTCGAAAAAAGACAACAACAAAAGTTGATATAAATGTAGGCCCTGGGTTGAAACAGGCACAAAAATGTGGCAGAGATAAGCAATTATATGTAGGCGTTATACAGTTGTATATTAAAAAACACCTGTAGATTCACTTGAAACTCAAAAGACAACATATTTTTTTATATAATTTCATAATAATACCGATTTTTATAAAAAGTTAAAATTGCATTTCATATTGCAGATAGAAACTGTGGGCTATACTTGTCTCATACTAAATATATTCCTGTTAGGGTTAACCAGAAAATATGTAATTTAAAATGGCACTAAAACATCATAACATAGTTTTCATTGAATTAATTTAATCAAGTAGTAAATATTGTTTATTTTAAGGAATATAAACCATTTTTGACATATTTTACTACCAGTACTTTTTATAAAATATTTTTCAATATTTTCAAACAATGTTAAAGATTATGGCATAAATGACATATATATCTTTTTATACCCTGTTGTCGTACTTCAATACTTGACAACAAAAAATTTAAAGGCCACACCTGCCTGTAAATAATAATAGGAAAAACTTAAAATTGAATTTAAATTGATTAAAATTTCATTTTAATAAACATGAAAATTTAAAATTGTCGATGTCAATGTTTAAACTATTTCCATCCCTTTTCTGTTCGACAGTGATAACAAAACCATTCTTTAATAGTAATAATTAGCAAAGTTGATTGCAGGTGTCAGAAATTTTCCTCTACAGGTATTGCATAATATATAGCTACCTCATTCATAATTACTTTTAATAATTGATCAACATACCTTTTTTCTCCCTGCGAAATAAATGATTTAATTTTTCCAAAAAATGCACAAATTTAATCCAGATGTAGAAAAGAAATAATGTGGTAAAATCCAAGTGATATGTATTTGACAGGCCTTATCAACAAAGTGAGCCCATTACCTCTTCACAGGTAATAAGAGAAACGGGCTAGTTACCTTCAGAACATTTAAATAACAATACAAGGAATTCAACATGGTTGACAGGAGACTTATATATACATATAATACAAGTTTTTTTCTGTTCCGTTCACGGGTTTATGATCACAATTTAATTTCAATGTCTACCGGTCACGTTAATATTTCGATTGTTTTAAATACACAATATCGACACAATATTGATAAAAACGGTGATCAAACTAAGTTTAAATCATGCGATGAAAACTTGCTTCTGAAAAGTATTTCATAAGAACGGAAGAGCTAATTTTGTATTGATTATCGAAGAGCGTATATTGGTTTGATCAAAACAGTGTTTACATAGTAAACAATTTAATAAATATTTGTGTACAAGTATTAAAACTTCAATGAATAGACTGTCAGGTCACTCAAGTGAACGAATACCTTATTTAATGAATAAATTCTTTTGAACATCTTTTCCCACAATAAAATTAAATTTGCTAAAGAGATAAATTTTTATTAAAAAGATTTAAAATTTGCTATTAAGTCTTGCAAAAATTTGTTCTTTTGAACATTTTTTTAACAATAAAATTAAATTTGCTAAAGCGATAATGTTTTATTAACAAGTTTAAAATTTGTTATTAAGTCTGGAAAAAATATGCATGATCAAATTACAATTAAAAAACATCCATTTAACTATACATTGATGTAATTGAAAAGGGACAAATTAAGTCTACTCGTACTTTAGCACCTTAAAATAATCTCCAACTGAACAGCATAATTATGAAAAGAACATTTAAACAGTGATGGTCAACAATTTCAACAATGTCAACAACAGGACAATTTCACCAATGTCAACAAAACGAACAGTCACCTCTCACCTTTACTCACTCAACACCAATAAAGACTGTGACATATGACGTTTGAAATCCAGGTCCTATTAATTGCAAACATTAAAGATTATGAGAAAAAAAATCCAGAGGCTCACTTGATCATAAACCACTTTAACTGATTTTAGCTAAGCCTAATAAAATCTGCCACAAACCACTATTTTGTACATAACAATCCAATGATAACAGATATTCAATTTTGTTTTAATCATCAGCTATAATAATTCATAAGCAGACATTTCCCCATAGTGTCTTTTGTTAAAACTCTGTGGTGAAAATGTCATGTGATGACAGTCATCTTGGATTTTTGATGGGCACAAGCGTTAGGGTTATGGTGTTTAATGCCACTTTCAACAATATTTCAGTTATATTGTGGCGGTCAGTTTTATTTGTGGAGGAAACCAGAGTACCCGGAGAAAACCATCGACCTGCCGCAAGTCACTGACAACTTTATCACATAATGTTGCATCAAGTACACCTCGCTTAAGTGGAATTTGAACTCATTTTAGTAGTGGTCAGCACCGATTGCATAGGTAGTTACAAATCCAACTACCATATGATCATGACCAAGATGGCCCCCTGATTGGCACAAAATTAAAAAAAGGATGGTAAAGGAGGACTGTTCAAAGAACATTCATGCTAAGTTGGGATTTTGGTTTTGTATTACCCCTGTTGTTTTGGCAGAGGATTGAAATGCAAAATATTTACTGATAACAATACACTATCATGGACTAAAACTGATTATATGTCACAATAGCCTTCATGCTATTAGTATGTCACAATAGCCTTCATGTCATTTGTATGTCACAATAGCTTTCATGTCATTTTTATGTCACGATAGCCTTCATGTCATTTGAATGTCACAATTGCCTTCATGTCATTTGTATGTCACAATAACCTTTATGTCATTTGTATGTCACAATAGCCTTCATGTCATTTGTATGTCACTATAACCTTCATGTCATTTGTATGTCACAATAGCCTCCATGTCATTTGTATGCCACAATATGAGGTCCACTTTATACAAGACTAACACGCTTAGGTGGATATTTATTGGTCAAATATCAGCAAACTACAGTAGTCCCCCTATAATAAACCCACTCCCACCAAAGGCCATCCTTCTGACCTGGCCAGATTTAAGATACACTGAGATAGTAAAATACAAATGTACCACTAAATTGTCCTCCTCAAGAAAGGTCACATCTCTTAAAAGGCCACTTTTTCAATGCAAAAGGGATGACCATGACCTTAAAAGGGAGAGACTACTGAACACATAATTGCAAAATTCCTTAAGAGTCATTAATATTTGATGATTTGATTCTTGGTTTTAACGCCACTTTCAGCAATATTTCAGCTATATCATGGCGACCAGTTTTAGTGATGGAAGAAGCTGGAGTACCCAGAGAGAACCATCGACCATGGGCAAGCAACTGATAAACTTTATCACTTGTGGCCGAGAGTCGAGTGCACCCTTTTTTGTAATTTACAAACCGGTTCAGTTATATCATGGTGGTCAGTTTTATTGGTGAAGGAAATCAGAGTACCAGGAGAACACTATAGACATGCCAAAGGTCACTGACAAACTTTATCACATAATGTTGTATTAAGTACACCTCATCATGAGCGGGATTCAAACTCACAACTTAAGTGGTGATAGGCACTGATTGCACAGGTAGTTGTAAATCAAACTACCATACCATCACGACCACGACGACTCCTTACACAGCTTGAAACTCCCTAAAGTATGTTACTGAAAATAGTTTCATGTGAACGTTATATTGTAGTTACAGAAATCAGGAACATCCATGATTTTTTAAAGTAAACATAAGGCATGTTTTTAAATGTTTAAAATATCATAGTTCTGTGACATATGGTCTTCCCCTTGTATTTGTCAATAAAATATAGATTTTAGTGAAAAGGGAGACTTTATTTTCACAACATCAATTGAATCTTGGCTGCAAAACTATTTCAATACAAACACATGTTACCATAATTTTCATAATAATTGAAATATCAATTAAACAATATTTCATTTCGAAATACAGCAATGCTTTTTAAACTGTGACCTTGATCTCATTTGAAAAATGAGAACTATCTCATTTGGTCCTCACTTTTATACCCATGAAAAAGTAAAACTAGAGAATTTACTAACCCTGGATCAATGATCTGGTTATCTATGCATGCACAGTTCATAGTTTTTTTTAAGAAAAAACTGTTTATTCATTTTCCAGTGGCATGAGGTGGAGGCAATCTTAGATTTACAATCAGCACAAAAAATAAACACTTTGTAAGGAACCATCCACGGACTATTGAAGCATAGTTGGGGTTCAGAAAAGGTTGTTGTTTCTGTTTCATTAAAAAAATTAAAGGTGTCCATTGAACACGGATGTCCCCACTTTCAGCTAAAGTCAACAGGGGCATAACTGTAGAAATATAAAAAGGAGTATTAACCCAATTTGAATATAGCCTGTGTATTGTAAAAAAACATTGCATAAATGTGTGAAAAACAAGACATATATTTGTCCAACTACACAAAAAATTTTGCACCATGAAATATGAGTCAAAATAAGAAAGCATGTGCCTGCCTGATATGTGCACTACACATGTTTGAACTCTAATAGTGGGCTGAGGTATGGTTCACGTGAAAATACCTATAAATAATTACAAAAAACTGTGATATTCTTGACACTACTAACTCTGGGAAAACAGTGACCATACCCTGAGTTCTGTCTGTGACTTACATCCCATCAAAACAGTAGATATCAACTTAACAAGTGAGGATGTACAAAATTTTCTCTCCTTTAACTGCCTCATCTCTGGGAAAACAGTGATCATACCCTGAGTTCTGTGATTTGCATCCCATCAAGACAGTAGCCCTCAACTTAACAAGTCAGTACATACAAAATGTTCTCTACTTTCACTGCCTGGCCAATTAAATTCAAGCATGGTTAGGTGAAATGTGCTTCAAGATGACATGTTTAACTACTGTTAACCCACCTATCTACCACCAATGAGTTGAAGACCCATTCATTCTACTGTGTGTAAAATTCTCCACAATTCATCAAATGCTTCCCCTGTATCACGATACCCAATGCAGTGAAATCTGTCTAAATCGATGTTCCCTGGGACTAACTTTTGTGTTCAGAGAAGACATTGTGTTCAGTTTTAATATGTTAAATTAACAAAGACTTCCTAAATTGGGACTTTATCTAAAATTCAGATTATACATGATTCCTGGTTATTCAGGGTTCGGTTTAGACAGGTTTCACGGTTCCTGTTTATTCAGGGTTCAGTTTAAAGAGGTTTCTCTGTATCTCTATTTTCACAAAATTTGAAGGTTTTTGTCCAATAATCAAAATATATAGTCAACATAATGATTCAGTACATTTGTATTTTTTTTTTTATAGTAATCATGTCATGAAACAGAAATAGCTAAAGTGGAAGATCTCCCTCTTTGTAGGATTGTTTTAACTAGAGACTGGACTCAACTTCATTTTTTGAAGTATGAAAGAAAGAAAGAAAGAAAGAAAGAAATAAGTTTATTAACCAAATCAGGGCCCCAGGAGGGCATATACAAATAACAATTATGATTGATACACAACAACAATACAAATAACAATTATGATTGATACACAACAACAATATATCAAACTAAATATATGCGGTGAAATATCAATAATTGTGGTGCAGGCACACTCGGGCAGGAAAAGAGATATATGCACATAAACGTACATACACTTACTCACATATATATGGGGGGAGGATGAGAGAGAACATATCCATATATATCAGATGATTCATCGCCAATCTGCAAGAGACACCTTGAGTCGATACTAAAAGGAATAAAGTCCTACTTGTGTCTATTTGAAAGTCAAAGTGCATTAAAATATTTTCTGTTGATATTTTGATAATATTGTATAAATTCCTTCCATCAAAGAAAAAATTTCAACACATCAGAAGAAGTATTTTAAATTTAGGGATTGTAACAGTAGGGAATGACATTGTATTCTATTTTGATTAAATATTGCAAACAATCGGCACATAGAATATCTGGAATGTTTAAATAATAAATTGATAATTTTTTTAACTAAATTACTTTATTTAGTTATTTCAATTTACTACCAGTAGGACATTTTATCTAAACATTTTGCTAAACAACTCTTAACCTACAATTTCCAATTAAAATTCCAATAAGTTGAAAAATAATTTGAGTGCATTATCTCCCTTTGAAACTACTTTCAGTACCAGGGTTATGGTGTTTAATGCCACTTTCAACACTATTTCTTTAGGGGCCATCATGGTCGCGGTCGTATGGTAGTTGGATTTACAGCTACCTATGCAATCAGTACCTATCACCACTAACATTGTGAGTTCGAATCCCGCTCAGGCGATACAAAATTATGTGAAAAAGTTTGTCAGTGACTTGCAGTAGGTGTTTGGTTTTCTCTGGTTTCCTCCATCAATAAAACTGACCACCACAATATAACTGAAATATTGTTGAAAGTGGCATTAAACACCATAAACCAAACCAATCAACAATATTCAGTTATAACGTGGCTGTAATTTCAGTACTAAACTCATCATGTAGCTACATATCAAATTCCGACCCATTTCTGATTTCAAATGTAAAATTTTGGGCCATTTGAAGAATGTCTTTTTTTTTAGTAACAATATCTAATGTAAATGGAGGCAGAGTTATCAGTTGTATTTTTAAAAGGGTCATACATGTACAAGCCAACACTTGCTAAAATAAACCTTGTAGTTTCAGAAGAGAAGTTTTTTAATGAAATTCTATCAAATTATTTCTTCTTTGCATGACAAAATTGTGTAAAAAACACAATAAAGTAATGGATATAAATGAACATGAGAGACTATCCAACATTACATTTAAACACAAATTAAGGTAAAGGTACAGCACTTTTATTGCTGTTCTACACGAGTGCAAACCAGCTCCTTGCCTGCAGTTGAGCGGTACTATTTATTTCTGCCAGTAAACTCTACATTTGGGCATCTTTATCATTTTGATTGTATGTATGTACATTGTATTGAACAAATTAATCATTCATTATGCTACAGTCCAAAAGTTTTGCCAATATTTTGTTCAATCTTATATTTTGACCAGTTGAAGTAATTTTTTTAAAGGAAATCACTTCAAGTCTATTCCTGTCAAGATTACTTGAAATTAGCCCTGCAGTTTCAAAAGGTGACAAAAAATATATGCATTTTTTTTTTTAAGACATTTTGGAAATATCAAGACTTTCCTATTAATAGTAACAGAAGCCATCTTGAATACAAGGTAGAAGTATCAGATATCATTATGAAATAGGCCATGTGGTTTCAAATGAAATTAAATTGTGAAAAACTGATTGCAGATGGATGCCACATATTGCAAAAGGTTCAACCAGCTCTTGGTGAATCTATATAAAAACTTGCATAGTGTATATCATTTGCATCTCAAAATTACTCAAGACAGAGTGTCATATTTTTCACCTTGTTTGTTTTGTATCAATCACATTTTTCTTATTATTTTACAATGGTTAAAAAAAATCCTCTTAATTGGTAACACAAAATTGTTATCAAAATAATATTTGATAAATATAATTTTTATATTGCAGACGTGTACATGTATGCATTCCTGGCAATAGAACTATTTACACTATATATATGGCATATTGCCAGAACCTGAATTCAATCTTACAGAAGGAATCGGTTAATAGATTAAATAATAATAACCAGGAAGTCACATTTTCAAAATTAATCAATTTACCTGATTTTTTTTTATCTAACAAGGTATCCAAGTGAGGCTAAAATTGTTGCTCCATAGGTAAAAAAAACAGGTGTTTTGTGGTCTGCCAAAAATAATCCAAGAGTTGTCAAACACATTTATATTTTAAAAGTGAATCAATACTGTGATCCAGATATACACCTACAGTATAACAAGAGTAATAAAGGCTTAGGATAAACTTTTAACAATAGTAGTAAGGCCACTCAAACAAAATCATAGAAAATCTGGTTCCAAAAATAAAAATTATACAAAACATTTTTTTTGTATATTTTAATTCATTCAACAGCTAGACTTTATTTCTTTAAGTCATAATTAAATTTTTTTTCTTCAAACTTTCAAACTGCAATAGCAGGACTTTCAATTTTTGAAGTGTACCAGTATTTCACTATTTACAGGTGCCTGGTGGTACTTTTTCTTAAAATTTGAACATTTTTCATGAATATCTTATGCAACATTCTTTGAAATTAGGAGGTACCAATTACCAATTTAAGTGGGTAAAAGTACCTGGAACCGCACCTGACTGAAAGGCCTGCAATAGTAATATTTAATCAATAATATTATGCATTCAGCAATATATATTTATATATATATATGTGTAATAAAGCAGGGTCTTAAAACAGATATTTTATTTAAATATCTCGTCTGGATAATTACAATGACTTTATCAAGTAATCCTCTCATTTTTAATCCACTCCTTATAATACCTGTACAAATTCAATATACAATTGTAAATCTATTTTGTGTCACCTTCTTAAAAAAGAAAATAAACGCCCAAAAATAATATAAATAAAAAGACAATTAATTGTGTTTGATGTTCTGAGAATATTAAATGAAATATGTTAAAATATTTAACTTTAAATAAAAACAATTTGAAATGTCCACTGAATATGTTGGCCCTCTATACTAAAATATTTGACTTCAAATAAAAACAAATTGAAATGTTCACTGAACATGTTTGTCCACTTTACATGCAATACCAACATCATGTTGAGTGCTTGTACATGGTAAAGTGGGGCAATTGTGGCCACGATCACACCCATAGAGAGGGAGGGATTTGTATGAACCCCTCCACCATTTGAAAACCATGATAGACTATTAAAGTCGAGATTTCTGTTAAACTATGACTATCAAAATTGGGATTTTAGTTGAACTATGAATATTATAGTCCAAATTTGGATCTTTCGATCACATCTTTGAACAATCCTAGCTATGGGCCTGGTGACTGCATGGTAACTGGATTTATCAATGCCATCAGTAACTATCACCAGTCAAGTTGTGGGTCATGTGTGGTGATGTGTACTCAATACAACTGTATGTGATGAAGTTTGTCAGCGATAGGTTGTTTTCTCTTAGCACTCCAGTTTCCTCTACCAATAAATCTGACTGACATGAAATAACTGAAATATTGTTGAAAGTTGAATTAAACATCCATAACCCTAACATGTAGTTGTAAAAATCAGTCAACTATCAAATGTAGGTCACATCATTTTGATTAAATATGCAGCCTACAAATGTATTTTGAGGTCCATTAAAGGGACAATCCTTTAAAGTTGCTTTCCCCAGTAGTTTCAGAAAAAATAAATGATGTATGACAACAGACAGTGATATTATATCCAAGATCAAAAAGCAAAAAATATTGAAACACATGAATATCTTCCTTTATCTCATCTTGTTACTTGTAGTAATAAAAGCATTCAACAAAAAAACATACACAAGGAACAACACAACACAAACCACTCTTTCAACAAACCTAAAACTCTAAAAAAAAACCCAGAGAAAATCTATTGATTGATTGATTGCTAGGTTGGTGTTTAACACCAAGATTAGCAATATTTCAGCTATATCATGGCAGAAAAACAGAGAAATTAATAGGATATTTTATACATAAATTTATATTCTGGTATTAATAATTCTTGCAGTTTTTATTAAAACTAGAGGTTCAGGTGAGCCTGTATCGCTCACCTGACATAAATAAGTCCTCTTAAGAATGTCTGCATGCCGAATACATCCAAGTTACTATTCAAATCCCATACTGCCATAGGGTTCTATGTTAAAACTATGTCTGCTCATGGCAGCCATCTTGGATGGAGGTCGTGGTAACCGGACACAATTTTGAAAGTATACTACCCAAGGACCATCCATGCCATGTTTGCTTTAAATTGGCTGACTGGTTTCAGAAGAGAAGACTTTTAAACAATTTTCCCATAGGGTCCTATGTTAAAACTATGTCTGCTGACGGCGGCCATTTTGAACCGAGATCGGGATCACTGAACACAATTTTGGAAGTTGACCACCTAAGGACCATCGATGACATGTTTGCTATATTGGCTTACTGGTTTCAGAGGAGAAGATTTTAAAACATTTTTTCCCATAGGGTCCTATGTTAAAACTACAGTATGTCCACTGAAGGTTGCCATCTTGGATGGAGGTCAGGGTCACTGGACACAATTTTGAAAATTGACCACTTAAGGACCATCCATGCCATGTTTGCTTTAAATTGGCTTACTGGTTTCAGAGAAGAAGATTTTTAAACATATTTGCCATAGGGTCCTATGTTAAAACTATGTCCACTGATGGTGGCCATCTTGGATGGAGTTTTGGGTCACTGGATATAATTTTGAAAGTTGACCATTTAAGGACCATTCATGCCATGTTTGCTTTAAATTGGCTTACTGATTTCAGAGGAAATTTTTTTTAAACATTTTTCCCATAGGGTCCTATGTTAAAAATATGTTTGCTGATGGCGGCCATCTTGGATGGAGGTCGGGGTCACAGGACATAATTTTGAAAGTTGACCACCTAAGGACCATTCATGCCATGTTTGCTTTAAACTGACTTACTGGTTTCAGAGGAGAAGACTTTTAAACATTTTTTCCATAGGGTCCTATGTTAAAATTAAGTCGAGTCATGGTGGCCATCTTGAATTTCCGATCAGCAAACGATTCACAAATTTAGTACAGGACCACCCAATGATCATTCCTGCAAAGCCACAATTCAATTGGCTTAGTGGTTTCTAACAAGAAGATTTTTAAAATTTCGACCAATCAGAACACATTATGGGCCCTGGCAGCCATGTTGGATTTCTGATCAGCACCAAAAACACAAATCTTGTATATGACCATCCAATGAACATTTCTGGCAAGTTTGGTTCAAATCTTTTTGTGGTTTCAGAAAAAAAGATGAAAATGTGAAATTCCCATAGGGTCCAATGTTAAACTAAGTCGAGTCATGGTGGCCATCTTGAATTTCCGATTGGCAAACGATTCACAAGTTTAGTACAGAACCACTCAATGATCATTCCTGCAAAGTCACAATTCAATTGGCTAAGTGGTTTCTAACAAGAAGATTTTTAAAATTTCGACCAATCAGAACACATTATGGGCCCTGGCAGCCATGTTGGATTTCCGATCAGCGCCAAAAACAAAAATCTTGTATATGACCATACAATGAACATTTCTGCCAAGTTTGATTCAAATCTGTTATGTGGTTTCAGAAAAAAAGATGAAAATGTGAAATTCCCATAGGGTCCTATGTTAAACTAAGTCGAGTCATGGCGGCCATCTTGAATTTCCGATCGGCAAACGATTCACAAGTTTAGTACAGGACCACCCAATGATCATTTCTGCAAAGTCACAATTCAATTGGCTTAGTGGTTTCTAACAAGAAGATTTTTTAAATTTCGACCAATCAGAACACATTATGGGCCCTGGGAGCCATGTTGGATTTCCGATCAGCGCCAAAAACAAAAATCTTGTATATGACCATCCAATGAACATTTCTGCCAAGTTTGGTTCAAATCTGTTTTGTGGTTTCAGAAAAAAAGATGAAAATGTGAAATTCCCATAGGGTCCAATGTTAAACTAAGTCGAGTCGTGGTGGCCATCTTGAATTTCCGATCGGCAAACGATTCACAATTTTAGTACAGGACCACCCAATGATCATTCCTGCAAAGTCACAATTCAATTGACTTAGTGGTTTCTGACAAGAAGATTTTTAAAATTTCAGCCAATGAGAACACATTATGGACCCTGGCAGCCATGTTGGATTTCAAATCAGCACCAAAAACAAATCTGGTAGAGGACCATCCAGTGAACATTTCTGGCAAGTTTGGTTGAAATTTGTTCAGCGGTTTCAGAGAAGAAGATTTAAATGTGAAAGGCTAACGGACGGACGGACGGACGACGGACGCTTACCCATGACAAACGCTCACATCGCCTATGGCCAGGTGAGCTAAAAAATTATTCTATACATGCACATGTCTATTTCCTATGCAAATACATTTACTTCACATGAATAGATCTGCAAAATCAATATTTTCCCACCTATCAAAAAACTAAATTTGTTTTAAATTACATGTCGATTCAGGAAGTACTTAAACAACATACCTTTACAAATTGTATTAAACTAACAATACAATGATTTATTGGCAATATCTACTTAATCCAGTACATGTACTGTTGAATCGAGTACAATATGTCAAAAATGCAAAATTACCAGTATTTACCACAGATCCTTGGTTGCTTCTTTTTTTTAAATCCATTAACTTAAGAATGAAATCATAAATTGAGTCGGGGTCACGATCATATGACAGTTGGATTTACAACTACCTTTGCAATCAGTGCCTATCACCACTAATGTTGTGTGTTCAAATCCCGCTCATGGCGAGGTGTACTTGATACAACATTATGTGATAAAATTTGTCAGCGATTTGCGGCAAGTCTGTGGTTTTCTCTGGTTTCCTCCACAAATAAAACTGACCAGCATGATATAACTGAAATATTGTTGAAAGTGGTTTTAAACACCATAACCCCATACTCTCTAAATTGAGTCTATCCTTAGTTTGTAAGCTTACCACTTACCCTAAAATATTTGGCAAAAAATGTTACATTGTATATAAAAAAAAATGTGCAATTGAAATAAATTGAAGAAATTTGATGGCAGATTTTTTTCAACATTTCAGCCCATCCAAAATTGGGTCCATATTGGCATGGGTCGAGGAAATGAAGATTTTTTTTCGTTTTATTCTAATGATAATTCTTACAAATGTTTCTGTTCAAATGATACAATGGTTTATCAAGGAAGTTGTTTTTCACATTTTAGACAATAACTATGAAAATCATATTTAGATGTTACACTGATTACGACAAAAGTGATATTTCTTTTTACATTTAACCAAATATAAAACTTTTATTTACATGGCGACCATATTGGATTTTGGATCAAACAAAACCAACTGTTTCTGGAGATGATCCCCCCCCCCCCCCCCCCCCCCATATTTCAGCAATACAGTATATATATAATGGGACATGATCCATGATTTCAAAATTGGATACATCATTGGTAAAAATTACAATATCCTATACCCTTCATTATTATTTTTTGAGAACCATTCATGTATAAATTACTGCAACTATCCTCGAAATGAAAATTTGAAATTACTGGTCCGAATCAAATTCTTGAATTTATTTTTATATAGTTCAATACACCAAGACAAAGTTTTTTACTTACAAAAATCTAAATACTTAAAAGTCAATCAAGAAGTCATGTCAACTTTAATAATACATGTATACATGTATGCATGATATGGATCTTTCAAGTGGATTAAATACATGTACCAGTGATCTAGTGTTTACAGGTAAAAGTCATTAATTCTCTACTTACTTGTTTTACAACTGACCAGAGCTTTAGTATTAGGAGTCAATCTCTGTGTGTTCAAGGTGTCAATAAGATCCTATATAAATCATATGACATGTTAACATAGAACTAGGTGGTAAAACAATTATTATATATGACAAATCTATTCAATTAAATGTCTATCGAATGTCTTATAAAACATTAAATTACAACATTGATTGACAAATCTATCAATTAAATGTCTTATAAAACATTACAACATTGATTGCGATTGTGGTTAAATCATCTATATTTATATACTGTCTAAAATAATACAATATCAAATGCATAAAGTGAGTGATTGTTGTTTAACGCCAACTCAGCAATTTTTCAGCTATATCATGGCGAGAACAATTAATTTTCAATGAGATGATGATGAGGTCCACTTTGTACTAGATCACCATGCTTAGTTGGATTTTTCAGCAATTTTTCAGCTATATCATGGCAAGAACAAGTTAATTTTCAATGAGATGATTATGAGGTCCACTTTGTACTAGATCAACATGCTTAGTTGGATTTTTATAGTGCTAGTTTACTGAAACAACAGTCAGCGGCTAGACATGTCTCCTCACTCAGATGCTTTATCCTCATTCCAAGATAACCAGTCTTTGTTCTTACTCCTTAATGCTGCATGCTTAGCAAAGAAGCAACAAATACCAATTTCATAGTCTTTGGTTTAACCCTATTGGGGCTCAAACCCACGATGAACTGCACTCTCATGGCGAGTAAACTGACCACAACACCACCGATGCAGTTCAAATGCATAAAAGAATTTACACACGGATAAGTAAAAGTATATAATACAGGGTTATGATGACAAAAAAAATGGCAATAGGTACATATGTAGTTTTAGAAAACTTACCGTAAGTCATATTGGGATTTTTTTTTAATTCCCACTAAATTAATATAGATTTTTGAATATTTTTAAATATAATGGGACGATATTGGGATTTTTATTTAAATTTCCACTCATACATGTATACCAGACAGTAATTGACCCATAATGTGTCATTATTGAGAAACATACATGTATATAATCTCAAAATCTTAGCAAGTAAACCAAAGTGTCATAATAATGATAGGTTAGGATTAAGTGATATGTAACCTACAGGCTACTGATATGCTACATGCAACTCCAGAATAAATATCTAAATCAATATAGTTCACCTACAATGTGTGGTTTCAGAGAATTTGGCCTAATCACACAAAATATTGAAGCAACACCAAAAATATATTTAGTAGAGGTTCATGCACATAACATTCCATCCAGGTTTGATTTCAAATGGTTCAGTGGTTTCAGATTTTTAAAACCTTTTTCCTATACAGTCCAATATTAGATTTTTCTTACACCAGTGAATGATGCCTTACGAAGGCATAAGATTTCTTACAATGTTTTTGCCTTTATGTCAATTGGAAATCCAGGATAGCTGCCATAGCTGTAATTCTTGAAATTTTAGCCATGATTAGGACAATTAAACATGAAGCCATCTTGATTTTTCGAAAGAAAAGAAAATTATATAAAATGTTGAGGATCACCAAAGCTACAAATAATCTACTAAGTTCAGTTTCAATTCAGTTTGTTAGAAAAAAAATTGCAATGTGAAAAGCTAACTTCAGGTTCAGACAAGGAAAGCAAATAGTTGACAATACTTTACATAGAAGCTTGGTACGGGTGAACTAAAAATTATCTTCCACCTAAAAATACAGACATACAAATTCTACGATGGTCCCTTTATAATTTTTTTAGGCATCCTCCACTAATAAAACTGACTGTCAAAAGATAACTGAAATATTGTTGAAAGTGGCATTAAGTACCATAAACCCAAACCTTTATAATTTTCACTGGCAAGTGGAGTACAAATATAATGTAATTTGATATTCGCAATTTACCTCAATCAGACAAAATTAGCCGAAGTGTATTTTGCCCAAAACAATTCTAGATTTGAATCTTGTTCCAGATCATTTCTTTAGATAGCAATTGTTTTAAATTTAAACATAGGAACAGGATACACTCTACTTTCAGTTAATCTGACCTCAGGCAAATAAGGTCATACATGATATCTTTGTTTTAAAAAAATGTTAGCATATTTTTATCCTAAATTATAACAATAACATTCAAAGAAAAAAATATCCAATCACAAGTGTTTTTTTTCAATGGTTAAAGGCCAAGAAAATACAAATTATCCGTAGTTCCTAGTATGTTGTTTTTTTTTACATATGAAATGGTCTGGTTTGGTTTTATGGTGCTTAACACCACTTTCAACAATAATTCATTTATATCTTGGCGATCAGTTTTTTGGAGGAAACCCGAGTCCCAAAAAAACCCCACCCACCTGCCACATATCACTGACAAAATTTATCAGATACTGTTGTACACCTCACCCTGAGCATACGATCACAGCAACGACGGCCTCCATATGAAATGAAACTGAAATAGTTTTTATAGTATTGAATTTTTTTTAAGAAAATCTTACCGTAAATATTTTCTTTTCTTAGAATTAATGTTTTATAATTTTAATCTTTTAAACTTTTTCTTATCATAAACATATCTAAAATTCTAACATACTGCTCACATCAAACAATAATCAATCAATCAATAGTTTTAAGGGTCTGCAGGTCATTTTTATTTGTATTGCTTGTAATAGCATATACCCCTTACAAAATTTTCAAGTGTTCCAAAAAATAAGTGGGTCCGACAACCTGAAACACAAGATTTTTATGACTTCATAATAAATAAATGGTATATGTACAGGTAACAAAAGTGACTAAAAATGATTTACACCTGACTGTACCCTCATAAAATGGCAACAATTGTATACATGTATCACTAACCTACATTACCTGAAAAAAAAACTTTTATTTGGATTATTTACTCTTTTAGTAATTTATCAAAAAGACGGTTCAAAAAAATCAAGAGCAATCTGTTGTTTTCTAACGCGGAATGAAATTATAACAGAGAACGAGAAAAAAGTAAATATCTTGATAACATTTCAGTTTTACCAACTTCTATTTTTATTTTTGACAAATATGTAGACGGCGCTCAACCAGAAGTAGCCGGCGAAAGGCGAAATCGCCGGCACATTTTGAGAACCCAGAGTATGAGTATTAATTTTTATTAAAATTCATAACCATTTATTTATAGTTAGTGGCATACCATTCATCCGAATGATGATTTTATCACATGCTGACGATACTTTTTTTAATTCTCACAGTTTGTGAATGTTCAAATGACATCGTTCATATGTCTATAGTGCTTTCTTCAAAAGAACTTGTTGGTACATGTATTGTGTGATACTTGTTCAAACGAACTCGTCTACGTGAAATGCATGTCAAAATGCTCCTAACTAAAACATCCCTATTAATTTATCTGAATGCCCCCACTTTTTTCCAAAATAAAAATTATTATCTTTTGTTGTTGTCACCTATAAATACATAGGCAATATATTGTATATCTTTTTTTATATTTAAGGCAACTTCCTTTACAGAAGAAACAAAACATAGAAATGTCATAATAATTTATTACATTGTAGCACCATAAACATTTCACTTATGTGAACTATAAAAATATAACAAAGTTTGCACTATATCACAGTTCAATATGAGTTGAAGGCAATGTTAAAGTCGAGTATTTGATTCCCTACACGTAAATTTGAACATGCATTTAGTATACCTCACAGTCAGTGTAAATCAAACTCACAACTTTAGTGGAGGTATGTAGTGATCGCATAGGTAGATGTAAATCCAATTACCGGTACCAGATATTTGGAATTTTTCACTATTGAGAAGAAGGATTTTTAACATTTTTTTCCAACTCTGTATTTTGGTTGCAGCCATCTAGGATTTCAAATCAACAAAAAAAATGTAAACTTCATAAATCTTATAACCTAAGACTGAACTTAGTCAGATGGGAACTCCAGATGTACATGCAATGACATATCCATTTATATTTTTTTTTTTACTTGTTTCACTTACATTTTAGTTATCGATTATCGAAAATGACATCAAACATTTTAACAATTCAATATTATATCACAACTTGTGTTGCAAGAAAGATATTTTCTGATAGCTAAAGTTATTATCAAGTATTATGATTCCTGTGTCAGTTCTATTTGAGGTTGTCCTCAGAATAAAGCTATACTGGATCATCTTCAGTAATTGTAGAGATGTGTTCTAAGGGAGATAATTCAAAATTATTTTAGGTAAATTACATTGGAAAAAACCTCATGCAATTTGTTTCAATGAAACAAAACAATGACGAAAATTATAAATGTGAATTTAATAACAATATCACATATATGCATAAATGTAATATTTTTTCTCATTCTTTTCAAAATAATATAGAAGATGAGAATTTTACCTGCCAATTTAATTTTTTTGAAAGCTAAAGAATGGAGGTATAGATTTGTTAACATTTAAGTGAGACAGGATAACCCTTGATTTCTAACCAGTTAAAGGTAAATACCTTACCATATTTTTAACTAATCTACAAACTGTCAAAAGAACTATCAAGAGGTTTACCCATGTCTACATTATACATCACTCATCTGGTGAATTGAAACATTTACAATTAAAAGTTCCCATTGAAATAAAATATTTGGTGGCCGTATAAAATTAGTACAGAAACATAGTTATCAACATCGACTAGTTTAAGAAACTTACATTATAAAAAAAAAAAAATTACAACCCAACTTATTTCATAATGAATCAATATTTGTTTTCAGTTTTAATTTTATGATACAGGTATAGTGCTCTTTTATTGCAAGTAAATTATTTTAATTATTTTCTACAAGACATTTTTATAAAAATTTATTCATCAAAGCGATATTTTGGGTAATGGCGACGGTTCCCCAAGCTCCACCCACAGAACTGCCCAGCACAGACGACGGACAGGGATGTCCTCTTGATGAATGGGTTATCAGGTTATAATATAGTCTGACCCTAGACCATAGTTGGTAACATGTTTGGCAAGTACCACACTCTCTGCACGTTAAATACATCTTCTGATGATTTTGAAAATGAACCTAACATTTCACATTTTCAGTTACTATACATATTTCAGCTGTATTGTGGCAGTCACTTGTATTGTTGGAGGAAACTGGAGTGCCTGGAGAAAACCACTGACCTGCCACTTCACTAACAAACTTAATCACATAATGCGGTTGTATTGAGCACACTTCGTCTGAGTGGGATTTGAACTCACATTAGTGGTGATAGGGACTGATTGCACAGGTACTACCATACGATCAACACCTCAAAGACCCCCAAAGGTTCACCGATTCAGCACAAAGCGTTTTATATTTCTTTCTTTTTTAAATGTTCACCACAGTAGCCCCATGTAAAATATGTTGACTATGGGATGGGTTTTCTTAACATTTAGTATTCATTTAAAACAAATTTGTGGTTTTCCTTTTATCAAATTTCATGTCGAACACACCTTTGTCGTGACAAGTAAACATTAATTTAAAACAAGTCAAGTGCATGTGCCATGCTGTGCAAGGCATGAGAAGAGCAAAATATATATCAAAATCATATTTCTACATTATTCCCTGTATGTAGAAGATCGGCACCTGTATTTTTAAACAATCAATGTAAAAAAAAACCTACGCAACGCATGCGATATCAACTTTATTTATCTGTCTCTCTTGATTTTTCTCAGAATCACTCTCCATATTTCCCGCCAAAAAATCCCGAGATTCTCGAAAGAAATCACCAATCGATCTTCTGTGAAGGAGGTAGAAATGGAAAAAGATGTTGATGTTTTAGGGAAATATCGAAATGTTACAAATAAATTGAAAAAGTAAGATCATATACCTATTTGATTGTGGTCAGATGATACTTTCAACAAAAACAGACACTAGTTTTACTATTCCATCTATTAAGAAAGTCACAATGAAAAGATATAAGTAATAAAATGAAAACAAAAAATACAACACTCGGAGCAATTCATTAATGACATTATTCACCGACATAAATATTAGAAACAGAGACAAAATCGATACCTTTAACATTCATAGAACATATCATCTGTAGACATTTGGAAAAAAACAAGATCTTGACAAACTTAAACCATGGAATGGATTTAGATCAGGCTACTCCTGTGAAACACAACTTCTAACGACAATAAATGACTTCCTACAAGAACACGACAAAGGACACCAATTAGACGTTGCAATATTAGATTTCTCAAAAGCTTTCGACACAGTTCCACATAGCAAACTCCTCCATAAATTACACCAATATGGAATAAAAAGCAAAATCCACAAGTGGCTAACAAACTTCCTCAAGGAATCAATGCGAACAGAAGGAGAAAAATCAAATGAAACCACTGTCGACTCTGGAGTACCCCAAGGCACTGTGCTAGAACCAATACTATTCCTAAACGATCTTCCGGATAGTGTTACATCCTCTATTAGATTATTTGCAGATGACTGTTTGCTATACAGAACAATCAAAACAGTAAAAGACCACCAAAAACTGCAAGCAGACTTGGAACAACTTGAAATATGGGCAAAAGACTGGGGCATGAGATTTAATGCCAAAAAATGCTATGTATTATCCATCAACAAAAAATCGAATAAATTCTACTTTCTTGATAACCACATCCTTCAAGAAGTTCAAGACAACTCATACCTAGGTCTACAGATATCAAACGATCTTAAATGGAGCATGCACATAAACAACATCAGTAAGAAAGCAAATGCCACCTTGGGCTTTCTAAGAAGGAATCTAAGAAATGTTCTAGAAACATGTAGAAAGACAGCCTATATATCCCTCGTAAGATCAACTATGAGTATGGAGCAACCATCTGGAACCCATACCTATAAGGGGATATAGATAAATTAGAAAGAATCCAAAACAGAGGAATACGTTTCATGAAAAAGGACTATAGGAGCCGGGAGCCAGGATCAATCACCACCATGAAACGACAATTAGAGCTTGATACGCTAGAAGAAAGACGACAGTCTCCACCTGATCCTGCTGTATAAGGTGGTTGAGGGATTGGTACCGGCGCTACCAACTGCTGACTTCGTCACAACAGCCAAACCTAAGAGGAACATTAAAGACAAAGTGTACATTTGTATAAAGACTGTGAAACGACAAACATCATAGAAAGACGCTTAATAAAGAACTCAAAGGGCCTCAATGTCCCAGACTGTAATACAGAGCAAACTAAGCATTCATTCTTCGTGGAAACAATCGTCCACTGGAACCAACTGCCAGACAAAGTCGTGTGTGCAGATTCAGTAGAGGCATTCAAGACTGCCCATAAAACCGGCGCTCTCTCTTACCGTGTATAAAAGCCTTTTTGGGATTCTACACGAAACAGAAACATATATGTAGGACTCACAAACGTGTCTGATTCTCCAAACAAGTCCGATTACGTCATCTTCCCACAAATGCATCTGATTTGGTTGGAGGGAAAACGTCCAAAGACTGAAATTGGTATTTGTTGTTTTCCACTAAGCACGCAGCATTAAGGAGAAAGAGCAAATACTGATTGGCTCAGAATCAGGATAATGTGTGCGAGTGGGGCTACATGTCTATCCGCAGACTGTTGTTTCAGTGAGCTAGCACTATAAAAATCCAACTAAGCGTGTTAGTCTAGGAGAAAGCCGACCTCATCATCGTTTCATTGAAAATTAAATTATCACTTGCAGCTGTTAGTCGAGTGCACCCTTTTTAGCTCACCTGATCCAAAGGGTCATGTGAGCTATTGCCATCACTTGGCATCCGTCGTCGTCGTACGTCGTAAACTTTTTCCAAAATCTTCTCCTCTGTAAGTACTAGACCAATGGAAACCAAACTTGGTCTGAATCATCACTAGGGTGTTTAATTTCAAAACTGTGTCCGGTGATGCCGTGCACCAACCAACATGGCCACTGTTACTAAAAATAGAACATATGGTAAAATTGCAGGTTTTGGGTAATAACTCAAAAACCGTTAATAATATCAAAAATCTGACACGGGGTAACAATGATCAGCACAGCAAGATCTATCTACCCTGCACTTTTGAAGTAAATCTGATTACCCATCTTGGAGTTATTGCCCTTTTTTCATCAAATTTGTAAAATTTTAATACTTTTCGTCTTATATATCAAAAACTATTAGAGATAAAGATTAAGTTTAATTGCAAAAATGTGCAGCATGACAAGATCTACTCACCCTGCAATTTTGAAGTAAATCCCATTACCCATTTTGGAGTTATTTCCCTTTTTTCATCAAATTTTTCAAAGTTTAATACTTTTCGTCCTTTATTTCAAAAACTATAAGAGACAGATGGTAAGTTGAAACTGCAAACATGTTCAGCATGTCAAGATCTACCTACCCTGAAATTTTGAAGTAAATATGATAACCCATCTTGGAGTTATTGCCCTTTTTTCATCAATTTGTTTTTTAATTTTAATACTTTTCGTCTTGTATTTCAAAAACTATAAGACACGGCTGGTAATCGGCACAAGCAGAACAGTCGATTCTGTAAAGAAATTCGTGAGGATAACTTCCGGTTTTGGTGGAGGAGAGTTCACGAAGACGCTTCGCAAGGTATGTACATGTCAAAAATTGAAATTTGCTTTTTCACTGCTCGAATATTGCAAAATCAGAGAATGCTATGCTGTGGCGAATGCTTTCACGATTAGAAACATGCATAGTTTATTGTTGTATATGAAGTGTAACTCTCGCAAAATCAATCGTCCCACGAAAAACATGACCAAAATTGTGACACTCTTACATTTCTAAGTTGTTCTTGACAAAGATGCAAGTTAAATTTTCAATATTTTTTCATAGTGGGAGTCTAAATGTAATCGGAGATAAATTCCGATTCGTCAGAAGTAAATTGAAGTCTAGATAAATCTACAAACTATCAATTTTCTCGTTTTCCTGCTTGAGGAGATCGGTTCTGATAGAGCACATTGCGAATGCATGAGGAGATTTGCTTGTTTTGTAAATTGTTTTCTGCAAAATTGATAAATTGACACTTTTAAAATTGAGTTTTCTTTTAAAGTATTTCGTATTTCATAAAACTGCTAAATACTCTAATCAAAATAAACTATTCTCTGTCCATTTTCAGGAGATGCCAGGATTCAAGGGAAAGAGGAAAAGGGGACTGACATTGACTCTTTACAAAAAAACATTTCGATATAGATTGCCTGTATCACCGCCAAGGAAACGAACAAAAACAAGTAGCAGTACACCAAATTTAAAATCCCCATCAATCAGGACACCAAGTTTATTAAAAAAACCTCTTTAAATTTCAAAATATTTATATCCTTTCAAACAGGTTTCCACACCTATTCGGCGCAACTTTTTTACTAAAGATGACGGAAACGTCACCACAGATCTACAAAATGTTTCCTTTTTGAGTCTTGATGAAAGTATAGGCAAGATAGAAGTTGACCCGAAGGAAGAAACTTCAGTAGTTGAAGTTTTCCAAGATGTTCTTGACAAACTTTCTGATGTTGGGAAAAAGGACAAGCTATTGAAATTCTTTAAATTAGTACAAGATGGAACATTCCCTTTGAATAGCATTGCATTTGAGTTGTTTTTGGACATTGTACAATGGTTTGACAAAGATGAATCACATCAAATGAGATATTCGCCATCAACTCTCCAATTTTTTTGGTTAGGGAGAAAGTTATTTGGTGGTCGCTTCATTCGGTTTATATCTGGCCCAAAAAATGAAAGTGACATTTTAACAGGATCTTCAACGCCGAAAAGGTTTTTGTTCGTTTCCTTGGCGGTGATACAGGCAATATACAAACATTGTATATCGAAATGCTTTTTTGTAAAGAGTCAATGTCAGTCCCACTTTCCTCTTTCCCTTGAATCCTGGCATCTCCTGAAAGTGGACAGAGTATTTATCAGTTTTATGTTTAAAAGTGTCAATTGATCAATTTTGCAGAAAACAATTTACAAAACTAGCAAATTTCCTCATGCATTCGCAATGTGCTCTATCAGAACCTATCTCCTCAAGCAGGAAAACGAGAAAATTGACAGTTTGTAGATTTATCTAGATTTAAATTTACTTCTGACGAATCGGAATTTATCCCAGATGAAAAAATATTGAAAATTTAACTTGCATCTTTGTCAAGAACAACTTAGAAATGTAAGAGTGTCACAATTTTGGTCATGTTTTTCGTGGGGCGATTGATTTTGCGAGAGTTACACTTCATATACAACAATAAACTATGCATGTTTCTAATCGTGAAAGCATTCGCCACAGCATAGCATTCTCTGATTTTGCAATATTCGAGCAGTGAAAAAGCAAATTCCAATTTTTGACATGTACATACCTTGCGAAGCGTCTTCGTGAACTCTCCTCCACCAAAACCGGAAGTTATCCTCACGAATTTCTTTGCAGAACCGACTGTTCTGCTTGTGCCAATTACCAGCCGTGAAGAGATAGATGTTAAGTTTAAATTGCAAAAATGTGCAGCATGTCAAGATCTACCTACCCTGCAATTTTGAAGTAAATCCCATGACCCATTTTGGAGTTATTGCCCTTTTTTCATCAAATTTTCCAAATTTTAATACTTTTCGTCCTTTATTTCAAAAACTATAAGAGACAGATGGTAAGTTGAAACTGCAAACATGTTCAGCATGTCAAAATCTACCTACCCTGAAATTCTGAAGTAAATCTGATTACCCATCTTGGAGTTATTGCCCTTTTTTCATCAATTTGTTTTTTAATTTTAATACTTTTCGTCTTATATTTCAAAAACTATAAGAGATAAAGGTTAAGTTTAAATCGCAAAAATGTTCAGCATGTCAAGATCTACCTACCCCGCAATTTTGAAGTAAATCCCATGACCCATTTTGGAGTTATTGCCCTCTTTTCATCAAATTTTCCAAATTTTAATACTTTTCGTCCTTTATTTCAAAAACTATATGAGATAGATATTAAGTTTAATTGCAAAAATGTGCACCATGTCGATATCTACCTACCCTGCAATTTTTAAGTAAATCCCATTACCCATTTTGGAGTTGTTGCCCTTTTTTCATCAACTTTTCTAAATTTTGATAGTTTTTCTCCCTTATTTCATAATCTATAAGAGATAGATATTAAGTTTAAACAGCAAACATGTTCAGTATGTCAAGATCTACCTACCCTGCAATTTTGAAGTAAATCTGATTACCCATCTTGGAATTCTTGCCCTTTTTTCATCAAATTTGTAAATTTTAATACTTTTCGTCTTATATTTCAAAAACTATAAGAGATAAAGGTTAAGTTTAATTGCAAAAATTGTTCAGCGTGCCAAGATCTACCTACCCCGCAATTTTGAAGTAAATCCCATGACCCATTTTGGAGTTATTGCCCTTTTTTCAACAAATTTTCCAAATTTTAATACTTTTCGTCCTTTATTTCAAAAACTATTAGAGATAGAGGGAAAGTTTAAACTGCAAAAATGTTCAGCATGTCAAGATCTACAAAAAAAAATGTGTGACAACTGTGTGAAGAGTTATTCCTCTTGAAATGCATTTTTTTGTTGACTGCTTTTGTTTACTCAAATAATCAAAGGGAAACAACTCTATTACAAAATGTGACGTAGAAAAAGCTATATTTTGAGAATCATTGACATATATGTTTCTTTACAGCAATTTTGATAACTTACATTAAAGGGGGAACCCCTGCCCAAATTTTTTTGTAGAAAGAGTCTGCAATGACAAAGGCTACATTTGTTAATTTTTTTTACCGAAGTTATCAAGTTTTATTGACTGATGTTGTTATTATACCGAGGTGAGCTATACAGGCTCCTCGGAGCCTTTAGTTTGTAATTTACAAAGCCGGGTGCAAACCCACGCCGTATTGGTGATAGGCTTGTATGAGTTGTTAAGTAATCCTACTACCTAACTCATTGAGCCACCCGGGCCCTTGAAAATAGTTTTTTGAGTACATGTAATTGTAAATGACCAAAAGGGTAATTAATAATCAGAGGAGAAAAAACCCTCAGTCAAAAGCTCAATAATAAAAACATGAATATCTAATTACTTGTTTGGTTTTATTGCAGAAGATTTTTGAAGAGACCAAATATATCAGAAGGGATTGAACAATATGGTATAGTTGTAAAAATAGTCTTTTATTTATTTAAACCTTAAGCTTACACATACTAAAAGTATCATAAGAGAATTAATGATATTTTACAATTTTTGGAATATTAATTTACAATGTATGTATTTTTAAATATAACAGTGGATAATTTCTCTTGTTCCTGTTGCTCATGTTTTTGAATATTGAGTTAAATTTGTCATAATGGGAAAACAATTATTTTAATTCTCTGAACCCCAAGGTTTATGTGAGCTTTTGGTGTTCATCATATGGTGTTCATTGTTTTAAATGAAACCACTAGGTTATGTATATTTAAAGCAAATTGGGTTGAATCATCCTTATGGCATCTTCTTTCAAAATTATATAGGATTATCATGCCAATCATTCAACATGGCTGCTGTTAATATAGATAGATCATACGTCATAGAGGTAAAACACACATACATTTCCAGTATTACTATTTAGAAACATTTTTGCACCACATGAGCTGAAATTTGAACAGTAGTTCCATTTTAATGCAAGGTATGACGTATGTGACAGGTTTTTCTGATACACAATGCTTTTTGCCCAAAAAAATAATATGCAAATTAAATGACAAAAAAAATTAATATGAAAATCTTTTCCCCTGAAACCACTGAGCTAACTTATCTAGCCTAAATGGAGATAGTCGTTATGTGGTCTCTTTCGAAAATTATATCTGACAGACCAGACCACCATCCAAATATTTGTCACCGTAAGAAAAAGTTTTAACATGGGACCATATCAGAAAATATGTAAATGTCTTCTTCTTCTCAGAAGCCAATGACCTTGTTGAACCCAATATGTAGATGAATAATCATGAGATAGTCCTTTTAAAAAGTTAGTGTTTGTTTTGTTGATTGGAAAACAAACATGGCCATTACTGCTGAACATACTTTAGCATAGGACTATAGATGGGAAAATCTTAAATATGCCTTGTACTGAGAAACTACTGAACTGATGGAACCCAAAAATGAATAATCATATGAAGGTCCTTCATAACTATTGTGCTTTTTATATGTCAGTCAGAGTTCCAATATGGCCACCACTGCTAGCCATGGTTTAGCATGTGACCCTATGGAAGATGCTTTCTTCTCAGAAAATACTAAAATGATAAATCAAAACTGTGCTTATTGCATGATCCTTTCAAAATTATGGTTTCTTTTGTCTAGATCAAAATTGTTAGATAAGTATGATTACTATTTAGGGATCAGTGACTGCTACTGGCTGAAAAAGTATAATTATATGTTTGTGTTGTCATATCTAACTTAATTCTCTAACTAATCTAATACTAGTATATAACTTGTAATGTGTGATGTCAAGCACAATGATGACAGTATTTGTAAGATTACTTCACCCATATCTTGTTGCCTTGTTGATTACCCTGAGTCTGGGAAATAAAATTCTATGCACAAAAAAAGATCAAAGCGAAAAAGATACCCAGATGTAATATTTATCACTCAACTTCAGGGTATAGGCCATTACACACTCATTTCGTCTATGAGTTATGCTCATTATTTATGTTGCTACTGTGACTGTGGAATGTAGAATGGCAATAAAGGTGCTGTTCCTTTACATTAAGTGAAAGTTGATTTGTCATGTTCTGTTACATCCATATTCTTTTTTACTGCAGGTTAATAATAATGAAATTACAGTATTTTATTTTGTTTTCAGGAGCTTTAGCCAAGACACTAAGGCAACAAGAATGTCCCCAGTATGCAGGGTTCTGTTGCTTAGCACAGGCAAGGTTAGTGTAAAAATAACCTGATAAAAATTATTGTATTTTCATTTATCTTTGTTGAATGGTCCATGGGTATTTTGTCAAAAGTATATCTGACTGTTCTGTTTCTATATCAAAGATGGGCACTTTTTTTGTAAAATGACCAAAATGTTTGCATTGCAGTCAGAATCAGCTCAAATATAACACTTAGTACCGGTGTATGATAATCGACTGTTTAACATACATTCCCTGGTTTTCAAGTGAAATTTGTAGTTTTTGCAAATTGGACCTTTTTTTATTGTGAACTTTGTATACTGAATCCTCTAATGTAACCACTGAACCAATTTGACGGAAATGTTTGAATAGTCATATTTTGTTGTCCTCTCTCAAATGGTGCCTTCTAATTTCATCCTTCATCCAAGATGGCTACCATGACTAGAAATAGAATTCTCTTCAATTGGCTAAAGCTTCTATTTTTGAAGCAGCCGTGGACTGAAAATTAAACTTTGGTAAGTCAGTTTGGAGAGGATACTGTATTATCAGAATTGAATAAAATGTTAAACGGATTTGTATGAATGGTACAATCGTATGCTTCAGAAATTCTATCCAATGAAGTTTAAAGCAGGTTATTCATGGTCAATAAAAAAATATTGAAAACTTTTGCTTTTATTTCGAAATATTTTTTTTCATACAATTTTGATGTGTATTTTATCTTTGTATTGATTGTGCTGAGAGCTTCCAGTGGCATTTGATGGATTACCTCTATCTCTTATGGTTCACGAGATAAACTCAACCGAAACAGGCCAACAAGTGCCAAATTCCAAAATTTATACTTATTTATTTTTCATCCAGTTTTTTTATCCTCTTAATGGTTTATTGATGGGCCATAAAACAATTAGCAAAGGCCTCTAAAAAGAGGTACCAATTCTGAAAATTTTCATTTTTACAGGGTACATTGTATGCTGAAAATAGTAAAACAATGCAAATGTCCAGAATACAGTAGTCCATCAAATGACTGTTTCCAGCATATTACTGTGTCCAACACATTATTGTGTCCCGCAATTTACTGTGTCAAGCAAAATACTGTGTCCACACTTGCTTTTAATATACACTTGTTCAATTTTCCGTTGTTGACATGCTGCACTTGGCTAAGCCATTTATTTATTATATGACCGAAATATAAATATTAGTAATGAAAAGTCAACGAAATTTTTTTTTTTTAAAGCAAGTATGAAAATACAAGTATACAGGTATCTAATTATGTTTTATTTAGATGTGAGCATTCCTTAGTCAATGCTACTGGAGAAGCCCAAGCTCTGACAGAAGCAGCAAGATCCTTCCTGGAAGCTGAAATGAACAATAGAGATATTAAATGTCCTAGTTTTGAGGAACACTTGACAGCAGCAATTAATTGTTACAGTCATGCTATCAGGGTATGGTTTGTATTCTGAAAAGAATGAAATTCTGGAAAGAATATTTTATAAAGGGTACATATGAAAGTTAATCAATTCCAATTTAAAAAACAGAATTTATAAATGTACCAACTGTTATTTTTAGTACTATTTTTGACGAAAGACTGCCAGATATATGTATACCATCTTTGGTAAATATCCTGGAAGCCTATCAGACCTATTGTTTTTTCTTCAAATGAGTTAGGTAGTTGGATTACCTAACAACTCATACAAGCCTATCACCAATACGGCATGGGTTCGCGCCCGGCTTTGTAAATTACAAAAAAGTTTACCAGTTGCTTGCCCATGGTCGGTGGTTCTCTCCGGATACTCCGACTTCTTCCACCACTAAAACTGGTCTCCATGATATAGTTGAAATATTGCTGAAAGTGGTGTTAAACACAATAAATCAAATCAAATCAAAAAGTGTATTTAGCACAAAACTGGGAAATGGTCTTTTAAACCTCATATTTGACTTAGTATCTAAGACTCATACAAATGAACTATTTATTTTAAGATACTGCACTGTACTATATGTCACCCAGTTCACTCATATGTTGAAATGGTGGGAATGAAAACTACGTTACGGTGTTGCATCAAACTAAAATGTATCTGAGAGATCATTCTTTGTGAAACTTAAATTTCACAATAAAATATCCTTCATTTGAACCATTTTGAATTTACAGGTTTTATTCATGTGTCATAGATGATTTAAAATAGAGTTTTTGTTGATTGGAAGTGAAACTTGGATGTTTTTGGTCAGATATCCGTGGAATTCTTTTTCAGATCATTCATTTGGTAAAAGAAATACAAAATATTGACAATATTATTTTCATGTTTTACTCAGGTATGGCTTTACACATCTTCGCTAGCCAAGGGTTACGATCCGCTCTACTCATCTTCACCCTTGGCATCGTTAGAAGGATTTTCGAGGTCACACGGTGACGGTTTATATGTAATGCAGCTAGTGGTAGCTGCAACCAATCAGAATAGGCTTTACAAAAAGCACATGTTCTGTAGGAAAAATGTCAACAAAATAAAAATGTGAAAAATCGTCAGTCCGGCACGATTTTGATAGTATAAAAAAGTTTGTACGATTAGCCGCTACACTATTCGTACAAAAAGTTTGTACAAGGAGACACTGCCTATTATAATCTCGAGTCAATTTTCAGGGCATTCAAACAAAAGGAATTACGAAAAAAACGTCTAACGATGCCAAGGGTGAAGATGAGTAGAGCGGATCATAACCCTTGGCTAGCGAAGATGGGCTTAACACAAACTGAAAATTTGTATTTGGTGACCATATAAGGATAAATCTCCGTAGAGAAAGTCTGCATTCAAATTTTCATGGGAGAATATAAAATATGGACTATTTACCTTGTGATGGAGTATATTATTTGATTTTGCAATGCAATAGGGTAATGAATGGTAATATAAAAAATTAAGAACCATATTTTGGAAAATTAGATCATGTGACACAGACTATAATACTGTTTATTATATGACTTCAGATAATGTCTTTTCTGATTGGCAGACGTCCCTAGAAACGTTCTTTGAGATAACGTTATATTCACCTCACGCGACATAACGCGCTGTGAATATAACATTCCAACGTTTTGCACCATGCGAAACCAAAGAAAACGTCGTGATAAAAGCTTATTGTAAGGGTAAAAGCAACATATAAAATGTATCGTATAATAAATCAATTAATGACTTTCAATTCGATGGATACCAGGATTTATTAACCCAAGAATAATTTATTTGCCTCGGCCATCTGGCCTTGGTAAATATAATGTTCCTGGGTTAATAATATAGTATTATTACGTGATGTTTTTCATATTGGCCTAGTTATAGGTCCGAGGCCTGCTGTATTGGCCTGAGGCGCAGCCGAACGCCAATACAGCAGACCGAGGACCTATAACTAGGCCAATATGAAAAACATCACGTAATGATACCTTTATTAATTAACCAGTCCAATATCTCAGGATATTTCCTTGCAATTGTCAAAATGTCTAGCAGATTCCGATCTAGTTGTTATTGGACTGACTGGAATTGGGCCAATACTGAAAATATCCATATTGGACTGGTTTTTGCCATATTGGCCCAATAAAAGTTTTTATATTGTATTGACAGATTTGATCATATAAAGGCTAATAAATCAAAGTTAATTAATAAATCCTGGTATCCACCTCATTAAAAGTCATTAATTGTATAATATTTCCCAAGGTCCAATCCAATCACTCAATATCTCCAATTTAAAGAATATCAGAATCAAGGAATCCACGATGTTTTGTTTGGTAGAGATTTGTCATTTTTCTTTCAGTGGAAAACAAGATTTCACAATTTCAGAGGATAAGAATAAGCAATATGATGAACAATGATCAAAGCAAATACCTGAAGGTCAACATAAATAAAATTTCACTATAATTATCTCCCCTAGTAAATTTCTAATAATTTGCAAAATTCATAAAATTTTAGAGATTGAATGTTTAAATGTAATTTTTTTCAAGAAATTAGTTTATTTAATGGTGATAGATACAAAAGGGATTAAAAGCATTACAAAATAAAATGTTGGGAAAATAATAGAGCAGATGACAGCAAATTAAATTATCTTTTCCTTTTCTCATATCATAATTATACATATAGCCTCAGAAATATTGACACACCAGCAACAAATACCAATTTTATAGAATGAATATTTTAAATTACATTTCTGCAATATGTAGAAAGTTTTAAGTTCTAATGGATTAAAAGGTGTAACTTCCTTGAATTTGATGATATTTTTATCAGATATTTTTTTACAAGTGCATGTAGCAGTTCTGATTTAGAGTTAACCATAGGAAAACTGATAGTATTTTTATTTTGAAATCTTTACTAATAAAATATCTAACAAAAAAGAAGAGCAAAGTTTATTCTTGCTTCATTGATCTTCGTCGGGCATTTGACACTGTTTGGCATGCTGGTCTATTATATAAATTAAAGAAAGACAATGTTGGGAAAAAATTATTTGAAGTCATTAAAGATATGTACAATAGCTGTGAATCTTCTGTCAAAATAGAAAATGAGTTTTTTTTAAATAAGCACAGAGGTCAAACAAGGGGATAGCTTGAGCCCATATTGTTTAATTGCTTTTTTAATGATCTTCAATATTTGATGAAACATGTGATCCTGTGTGCTTAGATGAAACTTCAATTAATAGTCTTAAGGGGGATTTACACGGCCTTGCAAATCATGCATAACAAAATCATGCATGATTTAGTCATGCATGTTTCCTTGTTTACATGGCATATCAAAATCATGAGCAATTTCATTTCCCGCTATTTTCCTGTCATTGTGTACACAAAATGTATGACCAGGAAGATGAAATAATTATTTCTTTGTGCATAATAATAATTGCAAGTGTTCTTCAAAGAACACAAAGAAAAAAATGCCAGAGAAAAAAATGTGTACGTGCATTCAGAGGTGCAGGAAACATGGAGCTCACCATGCCTTGGTAAAGGTATTATCAGATGAGGACCCTCAAGGTTTCAGAAACTTTCTGAGAATGGATACAAGGGATTTTTTTTTAAATAATGCAGAGACTGAATGTTCCACAAATGTTCTTCTTTTTGATATAGTTCACATAACCACTGAATCTGCATTTTGCTCAAGTAGAATTCCTCTTTTTTTAGGCATAATTTCAATTCTAAACTGCAAATGTTGATTCTTTTGTTTTGGAACTCCACGTGGTGATGTTGATGATGATGTGTTTATCTTTGTTTTGATTGGTTAAAATGTCATGACTTGACATGAGGAATAGAACAAGCTCTAATCTGCATGTCAGTAACACATGTTTCTTATTACTCTGACTTAAGCTGTTTACATGGCATTATTTGTTATGCATGTCAAGTAATGCATAACAAAACCATGCTGTGTAAACCTCCCTTTAGTTTTGCAGATGATCTTGTTATATTGTCAGAATCTCAAAGCGGTCTACAATCCGCTTTAAATAAACTAGAAAATTATTGCCATAAATGGCAATTGACTGCAAATAAAAATAAAACTAAAGTTATGATTTTTCATACTGGTAACACATTCCAGTCACAATTTTTTTATCAAAAATCAGAACTTACTGAAGTTCAAGAAAATACTTTTCTGGGCAATACTATTGACAGAAAAGGAAGATTTAAGAAATCCACGCAAGAACTTTCAAAAAAGGAACTAAAGACCTTTTTCTCCCTTAAAAAATACATGTCAAATTTCCAGCATTTCCCTGTTGATCTATTATGTAAATTGTTTGATTCCTTAATAAGACCAATAATACTTTATAATAGTGAAATTTGGTTTATGGAAGAATATTTCTCAGTTTATAAAGCCAAGAACAGAACTAGGATCCATGGAACTAGCTGTGATATTTTATCATTGATAGACAGATTTAGCATGGAGAAGGTCCATCATAAATTTTGTAAATCAGTTTTAGGAATGGGGGAAAACTTCCAGCAACATTGCTGTAAAATCAGAGCTAGGTCGATTGCCACTTGACACGTTTATAAAAACTCAAGTTATATTGTATTTTAGCAGAATTAACTGTAAATAAATAAATCCCCTCGTTCAAGAGGCTTTTAAATTAAATAAAACTTTGTCCCAAGATGGCATATACACATGGTATACTTTTGCCAGGGAAATATTGGCAGAGTTTGATATAAATGAGGAAGATCTTTTTGTTTTAGATAAACTTTTTAAACTTATTAAAAATCCGATTAAGAATTCAACTAAGTGCATTGTTAAAGAAAAATATGATCAAATTATAGTTGAAAAACTTTCAAACTTAGATGAAAATTCAAAGCTTTTTCTTTACAATAAACTTAAAAATGAAATTAAGCTAAAGGATTACTTGTCCACACTGAAAAATTTTAATAGTCGTAAAATCTTAACTAAGTTCCGTATAAGCGACCACAAGTTAGAAATAGAAATTGGTCATTATAAGAAAGTTCCAAGAGAAAAAGAATTTGTAAAGCTTGCAAAGTATTGGATGATGAGAAACATTTTTTCCTGCATTGTCATATTAATTATAATATTCGAAACAGTCTGATACAAGAAATTGAAAACTATTATCCTGATTTCAATCAGCTTGACTTATATCTTGTCCAACGTTGTCGACTATAAAAAACAATCTATGGAGTTGCGAAAATAGGGTCCACATTGGACAGTTATCTGTATATATTGTTAAGATGTTATATAAATTTAAACTTGATTTGAATTCTTACTGTATGTTGTATGTCTTATGTTGTTGTCAACTTGTCATTATTTGTTGTAATTTGCACAGCCTGTCAGGGTTTCTTGTTTTGCAATAAAGTTATTATTATTATTAAAAACATAAATTAACAATAATTATTGAGTTTTAAAGTAAAAAGTCGATCCATTCTCTTTTATTTTCATGAAAACACATCTCGAGTCTGTACAAAATATAACCCCTATTCATATGTCCTTAGGTGACCTTTTACTACGCATGCACAAAGTCTGTTCTTGCAGAAAAAATAATTTCTACCGACACAGTGACACAGTCGTACAAAGAATTATAATAAAACAAGAATTAACATAGGCCACCAACATAACTGTTGGAAGGAATTGATGAAAGCTTTCAGAGATCAAACTGATGCTGAAGTGCCATTGTGCATGTGCTTCGGATATTGGGACAGGCATAATAATTATGCTGGAAGACAAGCTGCATATAAAAAACAACAAAAATACATGTTTTTTGGTCAAATCTCGCCAAACAACATTTTATACTCATGTTTTGAAGGTATATATTAACTTTAAACACAAAAAAGAACTTTTTAAAAAATCATGAAAATCAACAACCTTTAAAAGATGTGGAATAGATAAGTGTGATTTTATCTGTTTATCATTGTTTCTAAGGCTCATATACATAAGCTATTTATTTTAAGACACTGCACTAATATTGTCTATTTCCCAGAAGGTTAGAATTAATCCAATCACTAATGTACATCTAATTGAAAGATTATCAGGAATCCAAATGTTTTGTTTTTTTGGAAAGATTTTTTTCTTTCAATGGAAAACATGATTTTACAATTTCAGTGGTTATGGGTAAGCAAGATGATGAACAACTGTTTATGTCACCAAAACGATAATATGCAATTCCTGAAAATGAAGATAAATAAAAATTTCACTAAAATTATCTCCCCTGATAAATTTCTCATAATTTGCAAAATACACAAAATTTTTGAGATTGAATGTATAGATGAAATTTTGTTAATGAATAAGTTTATTTATTGGTGATATATACAAAAGTGATTGAAAGTATTATAAAACAAAATGTTAGTAAAATAATAGAGCGGATGACAGAAAATTAAATTATCTGTTCATTGTCTCTTATAATAATTATATAGAGTGCCTCTGAAAAATGGGCAATCAAGCAAACAAATATAAATTTTATATAGCCCAATATTTTAAAATACATTTCTACTCTATGTAGAAAGTGTAAATTTCTATACAAAAACAAAATAATAAATAAATAAAGATTTGTAAGAAAAAGAAAGCATACAATAATTTGAAATGGACAAGAATACATTTATCTGTAAGCTTAAACCTTCATCTTTGTTTTTAAAACTGATATACATAAGCTATAGGCCAGGGATGACCTAGAAAATGTTACACTCCCCCAGCAATTAAGCCGATTTGGTAATGGACTAATGGGAAGGCTAACTGGTTATTTTTAGATAAAGCTGCTGTGCATGTAAACAAGAACAGGTGAATGGAAGCATGGACTGTAAGACTTACCATCTTACCATGATTTTATGAAATATAAATGAATCCAGTATCCAATTATTGTAGAATTAAATTTATTTCTCAGAAGGTCAGAATTAATCCAAACCCTAATTACATCATATTAAGGATTACCAGTATCACAATCCAGGAATCTTAAGGACTTTTGTTTGGAAAGAATTTTTTTTTCTTTCTGTGAAATTTGTTCTCACTATTTCAGTGGTTAAGGGTAAGCAAAGTGGTGAAAAACTTTTTCTGTCACCAAAACAATAATATTCAATTCCTGAAGATGGAGATAAATAAAATATGTCACTATAATTATCTCCCCTGGTAAATTTATCATAATTTGCAAAGAACATAAAATTATAGACCTTAAATGTTTTAATGAAATTTTTGTCAATAAATAAGTTTATTTATTTGTGATTTATACAAAAATGATGAAAAACATTACAAAATGAAATGTTGGTAAAATAATAGAGCAGATGACGGAAAATTATATTATCTTTTCCTTTTCTCATATCATAATTATAATGGATAGTCTCTGATTTATATACAAGCAAGCAACAAATACCAATTTTATAAAGTGAATATTTAAAAATACATTTCTGCAATATGTAGAAAGTCTAAAATTCTTCAAAAAAAATAATTGAAATTAAAGTTTTAAAGTTTGTCTAAAATTTAAATATGGATTCTAATATGACTCCTGTATTCCGTATACAAATAAAGGCATATTTGAATAACAATCAAATATAGGCCACACATGTGCGCTGAGCTAAAAAAAAAAAAGGAACTACATAAACACTGACTATTTTCAGAAAATTCTTCATGGTTAGCAATTTTCTATTATTGTTTATCTAAAAATTGTTGAAATAAATGAAGTTAAAATTAAATAAATCCTAATCAAGTCTTATCATAATTAAACTCTTATAAACACGGCTAGGAAATCAGCCTGCGTCGACATCTGAGCCGCACAGAAAGAACTCTCCGAAGCACCTGTCTCTCAGTCCGTTTCCACGGTCAGTGCGTCATTAAGCCGTAATCTACTTTCTGACATGAATCTCTTACAGTATGCTAATATTTCGGGAGGAACCTTCACATTTAACATCGTAAACCAGGAATAAACATTTTACTTACTTACCTTTCGTTCACTGTCTCCATGTTTATCTCCAATCCGACTGGCTGCGTTCAACTGGTAATTTCGTTGTTAATCATTTAAAGTTGTTTATTTGTAATAAAATTTATATTGAACCTTGTCAATAAGATTCTTTTCGGTATTTTAAGCCACAGTTTCAACCACAATTTCGCTTTCAATCTCTTAATTCCCAATTTTACCATTTTTAAAATTCCGTAGGAGATTGATGGAATAGCCACTACCAGCGCATCACCTTGACCGCCTCAAATTTTAAAATTACTGTATTTGTCCTATTAGAATCGAAATAATTCATGCCGGCCATACTTTATTGTTATTCAAATATGGGTAGGCATTATATTCATGAGATTTAACCCCTCACTATCGCTCGGGGTTAAATATTCTTATATTCATGAGATTTAACCTCTCACTATCGCTCGGAGTTAAATATTCATGAATATAATGCCTACCCATATTTGAATAACAATAAAGTATGGCCGGTGTCATATGGTATTTTGAACCCCATGGTAAATTGACCCCGGGGTCAATTTACCATGGGGTTCAAAATACCATATGACACCGGGGTCAAAATATCATATGTAAATTGACATGAATTATTTCTTAATTAAATGATGAGGAATGGACAAGTGAGCATTATAGGATTAAACACTTCTTCAGGACATTCCACTCATTTTCAAGTAGGAGGTGATACTCCTAAAGTAAAGGGGCAGGAATTTTTCTAGCCTTCCCCAGGGTCTGGTAAAATGACCCTTTTCCAATGAAAAATATTCTAAAATATTTGCAAAATTCCTAAATATTTTAATTCTTACCCACTTATTTTGATTCCCAATTTGAGCAATTTAGATTGTTAAAGATAAACCAGTATGTAAAGCAAAACCATATTTTACTTTCACTTTGACATTTTCATTTTTTTAAACAAAGTAGCCAGGGAAAAAAATGGAATTAAATGGGCCCTTTGCCCATCTGCTATGGAATGCCCTGTTTCTTTTCAGGAGTTCATACATATGTAAACAGTGTTGATGCATCCACAAACTGAATAAATGTAACTTGTCTGAAGGATGTTTAAATGAATCTAGTATCCAATTATTGTAGAATTAAAATGATTTCTCAGAAGATCAGAATTATTCCAGTCAATTAGGACATCCAATTAAAGATTATCACAATCCAGGAATCCAAGATGTTTTGTTTGGATGGAATTTTTTTTCTTTCAATGGAAAACAAGATCAATTTCAGGGTTTAATGATACACGAGATGATGAAAAACTTTTTCAGTCACCAAGATGATAATAATTAATTCATGAAGATAAAGATTAATAAAATGTTGCTATAATTATCTCCCTTGATAAATTTCTCATAATTTGCAAAATACATAAAATTATAGAGATTAAATGTTTAAATGATATTATTGTCAATACATAAGTTTACTTATTGATAATATATGCAAAAATGATTGAAAAAATTGCAAAATAAAATGTTGGAAAAATAATAGACCAGATGACGGAAAATTACATTATCTTTTCCTTGTCTCATATCATAATTATAATGGACAGTCTCTGAACTATGGACAAACAAGCAACAAATACCAATTTTATAAAGTGAATATTTAAAATTACATTCTGCATTATGCAGAAAGTATATAAAATTTAAATGGACTAAATGGTCTGAAATGAATAAGTGTGCATTTGACCATTGTTTCTATAATAGACTGTATACTAAGACAATCCAATCACTAATTACATCCAATTAAAGATTAGCAGAATCCTGTAGCCCTTTTCACAAAAATTTTAACTATAGTCCTAACTTTTTCACTTAAGATTATCTTACGACAAATTTTAATCGTACGACTAAAATTACACTTACGATAAAAAATTCTTCCTTAGGTGTACTCGATACAACATTATGTGATAAAGTTTGTCAGTGATTTGCGACAGGTCAATGGTTTTCTCTGAGTACTCCAGATTTCTCCACCAATAAAACTGACCGATATATTGTTGAAAGGGGCGTTAAACACCATAAACCATCTTCCTTAGCAACCTAGTTTCATTTCCATAGCACAACAAAGCATTTTTTTTTAATAAAATTATTCTATAAAATATCCCCGGCACTAATTTATAAGCAGTTTTTATGCTATGATGTGTTTGTATGTTTATATTGAATTTTTATCTAATGCAAAAAAATGTATATGAATCGGTCACCAATAACTGCACAAAATATGAACGGGTATGATTTTCGTATAGAGGAACATTTCTAATGCATGTAAATTAAAATGATCTATAATAATTATCATTACTTGGAGTTGTGCGTCATCATCCACGAGTGGTTACTTTTGGTAGAAGTATTTTTTAAGGGAGTGCATCTGGAGTGTGAAAAAAACCCTATTCATATAATTCATTTTATCGGTTATTTGTCAGCAAAATATTTACCCCTTTTTTCCAATTAATCCCATCCCACATAAAATTAAACACTTGTTCTTTTACTGATGAAAATTTATCCCGATTTTTCTGAAATAACCCAAATTTAGATGTGTTTATCATCTATCAATCATGAAGACGAATAAATATCCCTGTTATATATTAATATTAATATAACAGAAGAATGTATTGCCAGAGTGTTCGATGATCATCGAAGTTGCCAGAAATTAATAAATTATATTACTAATATAAAGGCAAAATCAAAACGATATCATTGAATCCAGAAAATTCCAGTCCTAAAGCGGCTGTTCATACAAAACTTTTGTAAGGGAAGTAGATGTCTAGAAGAAAATCCTGTATTCCTGTTTTTATCCAAAAAAAAATGAAAAAAAAGAATTCTCCCCAAGTTTGCAAGTAGTCTTTTCGATTGTCGATCGTTCCCAATTTGAAATCTAAAATTAATGAGAATTATCCTGATTTTTTTGGTCATGTATATGATACACTGCTGCATTGAAAAGGTAAATGTACGGAATGCATCGTTATAGACAGACTCTGTTATTAGTCACGCCAGAAAAAGGAGTAAACAACAATGCCATTTGTAGCGTCTGTTTGTATTAAACCATATTCATTTCAATAAACATTTATCAATATGTGTAAATAGGTTATTCATACGGTCAGAGAAAATGCGCTAACGATGAATTGCTCTCTTATTTTCAAGTCGAAGCGCCAATACATCGTCCATCTTTTTTTCTATTTATTTCACTTACGATAAAAGATAAGACCAAAATTTCTCTTACGATCAAAATTTTACACTTAGGACAGGATAGTTTTACACGTAAAGTTAGGACTATTTTTACACTTAAGATTATCATAAGTATTTTTGTGAAACTCTTTTTATTCTTAGTTTTACACTTACGACAATTTTTTATCGTAAGAATTTTTGTGAAAAGGGCTACTGGAATCCAGGATGCTTTGTTTGGAAGGAATTTTTTCTTTTCTGTCAATGGTAAATAGGATTTTACAATTTCAGGTCAGGATAAGCAAGATGATGGAACAACTTTTTCTGCTGCGAAAAGGTTCCCGAAGAGCAAAATAAATATAATATCACCATAATTATCTCCCCTTGTAAATTTCTATTTATTTGCAAAATACATAAAATTTTAGAGATTGAATTTTGAAATACAATATTTTGTCAGTAAATAAAGTCAATCTTTTGTAATATATACTAAACTGATTAAAAGCATTACAAAATAAAGTTTTGAAAAAATGATATTTTTATTGCAGATGACAAAAAATTTAATCACTTTTTTTTTTCTCATATCATAAATTTATAGAAAACCTCTCAGTAAAGGGGCATTTGAAGTTTAAAATGTCTCATTTATTGGAAATGTACTTCTGCATTTTGTAGAAACTTTTAATGTTCAAAAACACAAATTCACATGATATGTCTAACTTTCACTTGGGGTGGCATGTCCACAACTCCTGAAACTCCTCGGAATATGCAACTTCTTGGTCAAATTTAGATCCGATTACAAATAAATTCTCTTTTTACCTCTCTGATGTGTGTTAAATATACAAGCTTAAAATTCATTTATTTTTTGTATCAGAAAACATTCATGAATTTATCATTTTTAAGTAATTTATTTAATCCAAGTGGAAGATTATATGTTAAACATGATGAATAAATGCAGAGACATGTATAAGATACAGTACTATTGAAACAAAAGAAGAGGCTCGTATTGGATATAACGAGTTTATTTTTTCGCATGAGTACTCAAGGTAAAGGCCTAAGTGTGTGACACCAAGGCCTTCACCTGAATACGAATGCAGAAAAAGAAACCTGTTATATCCAATACGGGCTACTCCTTTTGTTTCAATTGTTATGTATCTAACTTGTACAATAATGATGTTATCTTTACTACTAAATTTACAATTTTTTTTTCTAGTCAGATTCTGGACGCCCGTCAATGGGGTTCGCAATTGATATTTGGCATGCGCAATGGCAACTTCCGCCCAACCTGAAAACTGAAAAGACAAAAACACTTATACAGTTATAGCCTTAAATGATGAAAAAGAACAAACAAATTTAAAAAGTGAACGCATTCTTTTAAATCAAAGGGAACTACCCACCCAGGACCTTGAAAATGCATTCTGTCATGTGCATAATTTAGTGTTTGCATGTTTGACAGATAATATCCAACATATTTTTTTCTAGTTATTTATAAAAAAAATTAAAGACTCATAAAAACAGTTTTGTTTGTGAACGAATTTACCTAATTTTTAGCTCAACATGCCAAAGGCAACGTGAGCTTTTGCCATCACTTGGCATCTGTCTTCCGTTAACTTTTCATATTTTAATCTTCTCCTCTGAAACCCCTCAGCCAAATGAACTGAAACTTGGTAGGAACTGAAACTTGGTAGGAAGCATCTATGGAAGGTCCTCTATAAAGAATGCTCATTTCGTCCCGATCCATTAACAAACATGGCCGCCACATGCAATTCTTGTTTCTGATTGGCCTATTTTAAAAAATCTTCTCCTCTGAAACTGCTTTGCAAAATGAACCGAAACTTGGTAGGAAGTATCTATGGAAGGTCCTCTATAAAGATTGCTCATTTTGTCCCGATTGGTTAACAAACATGGCCGCCACAGGCAATTCTTGTTTCTGATTGGTTGATTTCTAAAAAATCTTCTTTTCTGTTAAAAGAAAGATAACTCTTGTTTAAATATAGACATCTGTATTCAAAATGCAGGAAATCTCTATACAGATATCTGAATTGAATTACAGATATATGCCTCTGAAACCCCTCAGCCAAAAGAACTGAAACTTGATAGGAAGCATCTATGGAAGGTCCTCTATAAAGATTGCTCATTTCGTCCCAATCCATTAACAAACATGGCCACCACAGGCAATTCTTGTTTCTGATTGGCCGATTTTTAAAAATCTTCTCCTCTGAAACCGCTTTGCCAAATGATATGAAACTTGGTAAGAAGCATCTATGGAAGGTCCTCAATACAGATTGCTCATTTCGTTTTGATCCATTAACAAACATGGCTGCCACAGGCAATTCTTGTTTTAGATTGGTCGATTTCTAAAAATCTTCTTTGCCAAAATGAACTAAAATTTGGTAGGAAGCACCTATGGAAGGTTCTGTATTAAGTTTCCTCTTAATGAATGAAAGGTGAGCAACACAGGCTCAGCCCACTGAGCCTCTAGTCTAATTACAACATTGGTAAAACAAATTAAGCTCATTCATAAAAAGAACTTCAAAAACATTGGCCTGTATCAGCGACTTCTAACAGTGGCCTGTAACTGATATTGGAGGCTGCATTTACAATAGCATTACTGGGGGTATTATTGTACAAATAAAAATGTCTATGATAAAACTAATAAGATATAATAATAAACAAATGTTAAAATTAGTGCAGAGGAAAAATATAAACAGGAAACGGGTTCATGTAAAATTGTTTATCATCTGATCTGATAACCGCAGGTGGTGAACAAGTAAGATTTAATTGTTTTATTGCTTCATCAGTGATCACTGTTGGGTATATACAGTTTATTCCTTACTATGGAGGTATTAATACCTCCTAGCTGTGGAACCGTAGCTAAATATCTCCATGCCCAGACAATGGTGTAAATATGACTGAACAGAATTATGAAAATAATTAGATATTGGCATCAAATGTGATACATTATGACAGAAATACCTTAGCTAGTTATTGTCTTCTTTTTTTAAGACCTGCTGTTTGAATGAAAAGTGGAAAGCCTCAGAACAAAGATTCTTATGTAGTTGTTTAACAACCCTGGTTTGTGATTGGACAATGCTGTAATTTTCACGGTATCAATTCCACGGTTGAAATATCATGAGATATTTTTAGAATTTTAGCCAATTACATCATCTTGTCAATAATGTGGCAATGCACATGATTACATTAGAATGGAGATAACTGTATTGTATTTGAAGATTTCACGGCATCAATTGTCGATTTAATGGTCGCAAATATCTGTTTACTGGCTTTGTTAACGCATCGCCAGTAAACTAATTTTACGACCATCAAATCTCCAATTGATGCCATGAAATTTTCAAATACAATACAGGTATCTCCTAACTATAATAGTCTGACAGTACTCTGACTTCTTATAAATACACACAATAATGAAAAAAATCATTATATTGATGTAATTGTTAAACATCACTGAAAACTTTCTTTACATAAATTGCCGAGTTTACTTTAAAAACCCTTGACATTTTGATATTTAATTTATAAAAGTACAGGACAAATAAATACTGTTGGTAGTATTATATTTATGGAAAATAAAAAATATTTTACAATTTATACATGAAGAGCAAAACAGACAAAAATTTGACTATAATTACCTCCCCTTGGTAAATTTCTCATAATTTACAAAATACCTAAAATTTTAGAGATTGAATGTTTAAATGCATTTTTTGTCAATAGATATGTTTATTTATCAGTGATGTATACAAAATTGATTGAAATCATTACAAATTGAAATGTTGGGAAAATGATATAGCAGATTACCAAAATTTTAATCACCTTTTCCTATTCTTATATCATAAATATATAGAAAGCCTCTTAACTATAGATAGTTTGAAGCAGCAAATACCAATTTTAAAAGTTATATTTGAATATACGTTTCTGCATTATGTAGAAAGTAATATAAAGTGAAGAGTAGGAATCCTCCCAAAAATAGACTAAGAGCTACTTTTTCCACAGCTAAATGAGTGTTTAACTACTGTTACAATTTTTTTACCAGTATTTTTTCTGGGAGGGGGGGGATACCATAAACCTACATATGCCTCGACTATTAAGTTAGAATATGAAAAAAAAACATTTCATGTGCATCATTTACAATACTACTAGTATATTTCATTTTGACAAAATTCCAAGTAATCAAAGAATCTGCATGGCAGTTTATTTAGTTGTGGTCTACCTTCAGAGATTGGAAAGTTGTGGAGGATCGCAAAATTGTTTAAAAAGAATTATTACAGTAGTCCCCCTCTTATAAGACCCCTCCCACCAAAGACCACCCCTCTTATAAGTCCCCTCCCACCAAAGGCCACCCCTCTTTATCAGGCCAGATTTCAGATGCACAGAGATAATAAAATACTACTAAATCATCCCCCTCAAGAGAGGACACCCCTCTTATTAGGCAATCTTTACATTGCAGAAGGGGCTGCCTTACAAAGGGGGAACTACTGTATGTGTATTATATCAGAATGAAAGAGGGGTAGGGGAGTTCACTATGTAAAGGTATACTCAGACATGTTACTGAAATGGGTCAACATTTTCAGCTTTTGAATATATATACCATATTATTGGGTCGTAAATTTTCCACTTCAGTGTATCTGTGCAGGGGCGGATCCAGGATTTCAAGTTAGGGAGGCAGACTTACAAAAATTGTGCCGAGTGGAGGGCGGCGCGAAAATTTTTGGGGTATTTCGTATGAAAAATAACGATTTTACGCCAAAAAATCATATTTTTTCCAATTTTAGGGGGGGGGGGCGCACCGGGTGTGTACCCCCTGGATCCGCCCCTGCTGAGGGTAGCTATTTTTAAGCTATGATATATCAGTAGGACACATTTCTACAAGCCCATGCAGATTTGTTTGCCAAGACAAATTCTTCTATAATTATGTTATAATTTAACATGATAAGGTGCAAAATTGATCTATGTGACATTTCCAATATTTTTCTTACTATAAACTCATGATTTGTTTCACACTTCTCTCCCTGTTTTAATGTTTTTAATATCTGTTAAGTCTTGAAATTGCCATATAAATATATCACTGTCCCACTTTTTCTCCAATACACGTAATGTTTGTGTACTAAATAAATAGATCTAGAATTATCTCCCTTAGAAACTGTCTCATATTAAAAAATGTATAAATAATATATCAAAATAGCTTGAATATTTCTTTTATTTGAAATCACATAAATAATATTGATTGATGTTCTCATGATTTTATAATTTCAACAAAAAATAATTAAAAAGAAAAAGAGAATAGCAGAATAAAAATAACAATAATAGTTATTTCTTAAATTGTGTTGTAATAGTACTAATACTGTACTTAATTTTATTTTTTTACCAAGTTTCATGATAGTTTTTGTCATTATTTCTGCATTAAAGTGTAGAAAATGTTTAAAAAAAAATAAAAATATGTAGAAAGTGTAGCATGTTGTTTAATAGAGAGCAATTGATTTTAAAGGGGCATTATCTGCTAAAATTGTAAATTTTTGTTACCCATAAAAACTATCAGATATGATTGATGCCTTAATAAAACGTGTTTCTGTAACTTATAAATTTTATGAAATGTATGTGCATCGGGGAAAAAAGGTGCAACTGCTCGTGTTTTGAAATCAATCAAGAAATGGATGCCATCTTATTAATTATCGGCATTGTTTACGGAGTTTGCCGAATAGTCATTAAATCAGTACAACAATGCACTTATTTCTTATTTTCTGTGAATCTGCTTTTAGTCGGCGTTAATTATGGACAAAGAACCATGCAAGTTTGCAGTTAATAAGTGACAAAATACAAATTATTCGTTTTTACCAGTCACTAGTAAGGTCAGTTGCATATGGAGAAAGCGAGGTCAAATTATTTGCTTGCGAGGAAATAATAAATCGACGGTAATTTTCGTTCTCAAAAGGCAAAAAGTGGTACTATAAGCTGTTTAATGTGAAATATTTACCTTTATCGCTGTTTTGTTTATTTTCCCTTTGATGTTTAAAACCGCTATATTTCATATCACGTAAGCGCATGAGATGATTCCAATTATCGCTAATCGCTAAGCGTTATCAAGGATGCTCATAGTATTATCTTGTTTTCTAATATGACGTTATAATGACGTCACATTACCAAATTCTTGATAATTAAGTGATTAACGATATAAAATTTTAATTGTGTTAAAAAAAATGTCAGTATCTCAACAAAAATTATTTAATTATGAATACAAAATAGCGATAAAATAATTAAAGATGTTTTTTAAAACTCGAGGACGTTTGGAGATGACTGAGAAAAGTCCTCTCGTTTTAAAAAACATCGTTAATCACTTATTATTTCATCATTTTAAAGCTATTTACCAATTTCCAAAGCATATAATTTTTTTGGTCAAAATCGTAGCTAATGCCTCTTTAAGAAAATATTTAGTTACTCGGTTAACATTTTCTCACAAAGAATATGAGGTTGGATGTATGGAAGTGTGGCTAATTCAGTTGACCCTTTTGAAAATTAGCCACAAGTATCTAAGAAAAATCAAATTTGACTGAATTACTGGTTTTAAAACTCATTATTATTTTAATAAATGCTTTTTTCAAGTATTGCCTTCATTAATAACTGAGGGATAGTCATGAGCATAATCGTTTGGATATGGATTTATCTATCTATGCAATTAATACCTATCTCCACCAAAGTTATGGGAGGCTGTCATGGTCGTGATCGTATGGTAGTTGGATTTACAACTACCTGTGTAATCAGTGCTCATCACCACTAAAATTGTGAGTTCGAACCAAGTACATGGCGAGGTGTACTCAATCAACATTATGTGATAAAGTTTTCAGTGACTTGCGACAGGTCAGTGATTTATTCCAGATACTCCAGTTTCCTCCACCAATAAAACTGACCACCACAATATAACTGAAATATTGTTGAAAGTGGCGTTAAAGACCATTAACCAAACCAAGCCAAAATTGTGAGTTTGATTCCCACAAATGGCAAGATATGCTCAATGTGATAAAGTTTGCCACTAACCTGCACCAATTTAGTGGTTTCGAATTTAGTGGTTTTACTAGGATACTCCAGTTTCCACCCCAATATAACCTAAATATTATTGAAAGTCACAAAACCCAACCCCCCTATACCTCTGTTATTAATTTATTGAATTGCAGCAAATCCTGATTCTTCTTCCTGTAGATTTTAATACAATGAAAAAAAATTCACACTCAGTTCTAATATATTGATGTTTACTTGTGTAATATTTGTATTTCCAGGTTTATATTGAAAGTAACAACCCATCCTTAGCAGCTGCATTATGTATAGAGTTGGGAAATGCACTTCAGGTAAGAAATCGTAGCAGTTTTTAGATCATTATTATTAGTTCATCTGGACCAAAGATCCAGGTGAACTATTGCCATCACTTGGCATCCGTCGTCTGTAAACTTTTCACATTTCAAGCTTCTTCTCCAAAACCACTGGGCCAATTGGAACTAAACTTAGCAGGAATGTTCCTTGGATGGTCCTCTACAAAGTTACTGTTTTTCGTTCCAGTCGGATATTCAACATGGTTGCCAGGGCCAATAATATGCTCTGATTGGCTGAAATTTCAAAGATCTTCTTCTCTGAAACTAATGAACTGACTGAACCCAAACTGTAAATGAATGATCATTGGAATGTCCTTTACCAAGTTACTGTTTTTATGCCGATCGGAAATCCAAGATGGCCGCCACCGCAGGACATAGATTAACATTGGACCCTATGGGGAAAATGTTCAAATGCCATCTTCTCAGAAACTACAAATATGATTAAAGCCAAACTGTACACGAATGTTCATTGGATGGTCTTCTACAATCTTAAGGTTTTTTGTTCCGATATGAAATTCAAAATGGCGGCTACGGCAGGACTTAGTTTAACATTGGACCCTATGGGAAAAATGTTTCAAAATGCTTCTTCTCTGAAACCACTAGGACAGTTGAAACCAAACTGCCCAGGAATGATCATTGGAAGGTCCTCTACAAAGTTTCTGTTTTTTAATGCCGATCGGAAATCCAAGATGGCCACCACCGCAATACATAGATTAACATTGGCCCCTATGGGAAAATGTTCAAATGCCTTCTACTCAGAAACTACAAATATGATTAAAGCCAAACTGTACATGAATGTTCATTGGATGGTCCTCTACAAACATAAGGTTTTTTGTTCCGATATGAAATTCAAAATGGTGGCTACAGCAGGACTTAGTTTAACATTGGACCCTATGGGAAAAATGTTTCAAAACGCTTCTTCTCTGAAACCACTTGGATAATTGAAACCAAACTGCCCAGGAATGATCATTGGAAGGTCCTCTACAAAGTGTGTGTTTTTTATGCCGATCGGAAATCCAAGATGGCCATCACCGCAGGACATAGATTAACATTGGACCCTATGGGAAAATGTTCAAATGCCTTCTTCTCAGAAACTACAAATATTATTAAAGCCAAACTGTACATGAATGTTCATTGGATGGTCTTCTACAAACTTTACGTTTTTTGTTTTGATATGAAATTCAAAATGGCGGCTATGGCAGGACTTAGTTTAACATTGGACCCTATGGGAAAAATGTTTCAAAACGCTTCTTCTCTGAAACCACTTGGACAGTTGAAACCAAACTCCCCAGGAATGATCATTGGAAGGTCCTCTGTTTTTTATGCCGATCGGAAATCCAAGATGGCTGCCACCACAGGTCATAGTATTAACACAGGACCATATGGGGAAAATACAGAAATATATTCTTCTCTGAAGCTATTGCACTGATTGAACCTAAACTGTGCATCAATCATTGGAATGTCCTTTACAAACTTTGTGTTTTTTATGTTGATCGTAATTCCAAGATGACTACCACTGCAGGACATAGTTTTTGCATAGGACCAATTGGTTCTTTTTATTACCAGGTGAACGATACAAGCTCTTGAGAGCCTCTGGTTCTTGAAGTGTTGATATGCAATGTATGGATTTTGGAGCATTTCAGTTGTGTAATAGTAAACATGGTCACCTTGATTGTTGGAGACACTGTGGGTTTATTTCCCTCACGGATAAAGACCAGTAGCATTAATGAGCTAGAGTGAGGATTGGTTGACTCCAAGTCATGATAATGTGTCCAATTGGAGATGCATGTTTATCTGCTGATTGTTATTTCAGTGAACCAACAATAAAGATATCAGATTAGGCTTGGCATGTTTATCTAGTACAAAGTATCCAAAACTAAAAATATCAGATTAGGCTTGGCATGTTTATCTAGTACAAAGTATCCAACATTAAAAATATCAGATTAGGCTTGGCATGTTTATCTAGTACAAAGTATCCAACACTAAAAATATCAGATTAGGCTTGGCATGTTTATCTAGTACAAAGTATCCAACACTAAAAAATATCAGATTAGGCTTGGCATGTTTATCTAGTACAAAGTATCCAACACTAAAAATATCAGATTAGGCTTGGCATGTTTATCTAGTACAAAGTATCCAACACTAAAAATATCAGATTAGGCTTGGCATGTTTATCTAGTACAAAGTATCCAACACTAAAAATATCAGATTAGGCTTGGCATGTTTATCTAGTACAAAGTATCCAACACTAAAAATATCAGATTAGGCTTGGCATGTTTATCTAGTACAAAGTATCCAACACTAAAAAAAAATCAGGCTTGGTATGTTTGTCTAGTACAAAGTAGTTATCATCATCATTTCATGAAAAAATAACATTAGTCTCATAATAAAGGCTGAAAAATAGCTCATTTGGCATTAAATAACGACCACTCACTCATTCCATGAGTTTTATTCAATTCATGATAATTATAACCTGGATTGGGTTGCACAAACCTCAATTAGTTTTAAATCTCAATTAAACCTTAAGTGTAAATTAATTGCAAGTACTTTTCAAGTTATTTTAAGTGTCAATTAAGATTTTTGTTTTATGTTGAAAAGAAGCTAAGCAGACCAGGAGAAGCAATGGCACATTTCCAGAGAGCTGCAGAACTACAGTCACAGGTGAGGGTAGAATTTTGTTTGTATAATATTCATCAATAGTGGAAAAAAATAGAAGGTTTTCACACTCAGGCAAACATACCCTATCGGCCACTTTTGAGTTACAGTCACCTTCTGTAAACGGCCACGACAACATTAAGATGATTTTTTATTTAAAATACTTGGTCACCTCTATAACCCAATCAACCGTTAATCAAAAGTTAATCCCATTGTGTCAGCTTATCAGTACATTGTCATTGTATTTAGTCGTCACTTTTATTTCTAGACGTTGAAAAATCATCGGTAATTAACATTGGGGTTGTTCTCAATACATGGTTGTACCAATTAAGCTATCCAGATATAAAACTAATTAACTGTACATTGTGACAATAACACTTCAGCATTACAAAACGACTGCAAATGCCTTCCAGTAACAGTAAAATGTGAATCATTGTGGTGCGGAACTTAGAATCCAGATCTACCGATCTTACATAAGCGGTCAAATATCTTATGTGGTCATTTATCCTTTGTCCCAAGGATGACTGTTGAATACAAGTTTGACTATTGTCTTCGTGTGTATTCCGTATATATATAGTAAAGTAGATATATTACATATATATATAATAAAGTAGATATATTACATATATTTACATAAAATTCATTCTGTGAAGAATGGTAGATACTTAAAGCAAAAATTTTAATTTATAAATACAATGTACCAGATATATCATACAATGTTTTCAAAGAGAAAATTACAAATTGCAATATAACAATTTTCAGAGTCAAACTTGTGTTTAACAATCAAAAACAACATTTAATTTTAATGTTCTCCTCTGTTTCTCATTATTAAAGTATTGTAATTTGTGAATCATGATTTTATTTGTTAAAAATCATTAATATGTTTAATTAGAGAAAAATTAATGGTACATTTGTAAGTATATTCATTGACAATAGATTCCTTGTGCATTGTGCATCTGCATTGTGCATCAAATACCTTAAAAACAGTCAGAGTGTGGTACTTGGTAAGGATTGATAGAATTTTTATAATATTTCAAAAATCAAAAATACAAAAAACAAAAAAAATCAAAGTTTATGTTATTGCATTTTTGACAACTTGACAAGATTGTTAGAATTTTTATAAAATTTCAACAACAAAAACATCCAAAAAAAATCTTAAGTTGTGTTATTATATTTTGAACAAGATTGTTTGATTTGTGTAATTTTTATAAACAAATATGTATTTAACGGACAAAATAAAAATAAAAAAAAACAGACAAAAATAACACCTGGGTCATACTATTCATTTTGGAACTAATTTTACTATGATAAAGTTAGATATAAATCAATTATAAATCTTGAAATGCAAAAAGTACAAATATTTCAGAATGTTTCTTCATTTTTTAATGTCCAATTATTTGCAATTTCACATAGAAAATGGGAATTTCCAGTGTTCAAATCTTTTAATATTCCTATATATCAGGAACAGTATCATATATTATTGTGAAGTTCATTGATGAAACTAAAAATAGTATTGTCTGATGAGTTGACTTTTCTTATCTACAAATAATGGAAAAAAATCTGCCCACTTAACAAGTACTACACTCAACCATAGCATATTATATTGTATTTCATATTTTTACAGAGAGTGTAACATTTCAACTTTTTAGCAAGAAAAAAAAATCGTTTGAAAATATTTTGCTCAATTGATATTGATTGATTTATTGATTGTTATCAAATTTCTATTACACTATTGCTTTTCCTTAGGAGCCTTTAATATTTTAAAACTTTGAATCAGAGCCAAAAGCATATTCCAAAATTAACACTGCCAAAAAATAGAATGCTATACAGTATCGTATGCTTTTAACCTTTGCTTTAGAATATAAGCCAATGAAATTCACCCAGTGATTGATGCATTAACCAATCAAAAGGTAAAACGAGTCGACAATCATTAGCAAGATTTCAGATTGTCATGGTCAGCATAATGTTTTTTTTACATGTGTTTCTAACTCACTTGACTAAAGTTACTATTACCTTGAATCTCATCTATACCATCACGAGTCTGATGCATGTTGTAAGTTTTTCTTATTTCAATCTGCTTTGAAATTATAGAACTGTTTTCAACAAAAGTTGATTGAAGGTACAGTTCTACCTGCCTAACAAGATGACCACTGTTTCTGAAACAAAATATCTTCAAATAGCCAATACATGCTTCCATGGCTTGCAATTTTTATCCAAATTCACAATTCCCTAAGCTTGTATAAAACTATTCAGTAATCCAGCTCCGGTCACCTAATGTTAAAACTGCAGAGCAATTTTGTTAATCATGCTTCTCTGCTTGTTTGATATTTACCCATGACAGAAACCCCATTTACCCATAAATTCCAAGAACCAAGAGGGTCAAGACAGAATTGGTGCTATGTAGGTATTCATCAATATGATATTTTTACAGCAATACATCTCTCTACATCTGCTTTAAATTTCACGCACCTAACACTTTAAAACTGCATTGATGATGTAATGGTTAGTGTGCTCCCCTCAAGTATGGTAGATCATGGATTCGAGCCCCTGTCAGATCAAACCAAAGACTATGAAATTGGTATATACTGCTTCTCTTCTAAGCAGGCAGCATTAAGGAGTAAGAGCAAAGACTGGTTGGCTCGAAGTCTGAATAAGGTGTCCTGAGTGGAGCTACACTTGCTACAAAACTTTAGGACAATTGACTATCCCATGTAGTGATTGTGATTCTTTACAATCTATAGCTAGCAGATAGTTGCAGGGTTGTATTCCTAGCAGATAGTTGCAGGGTTGTATTCCTAGCAGATAGTTGCAGGGTTGTATTCCTAGCAGATAGTTGCAGGGTTGTATTCCTAGCAGATAGTTGCAGGGTTGTATTCCTAGCAGATAGTTGCAGGGTTGTATTCCTAGCAGATAGTTGCAGGGTTGTATTCCTAGCAGATAGTTGCAGGGTTGTATTCCTAGTAATCATTGTTTCCCAATAACAACCTTAAGTATGTGGTTCTGGATTAGTGTTCAAAGTACTGGTGCTTAGTGTTAAAGGAAATGGTGGCAGATAAATGTTACATGTGACCAATGTCTTTGATCAGACTCCCAAATTATAGCAGATGTTGCAAAATAATATTCCTATGTGTCCCCTATGAAACCTTTCATCAGTGTTGCTGAATTCTGTCTGCCATTTGAAGATAACTTGTGAGTTAAAGCAGTGGTTGTCAGAATTTTCTAATACTACTGTTTCAAATTTTTTTTGCACTTGAGGAGTTTGTTTCAGAATTTTATTCTAAGTATTAAATCAGTTTGAACAAAATCCAACTGTTAAGATGAAGGTAGCAGAATCTAATTCTAAGTTTTTAGTGACCCTCCACAAGTTTTTTTTTTTTTTTTTTTTACAGAATTGTATTCTAATGGATAACTATGTCCTCTCACCACCCCCTCACAAGTGTCAACAGAACATAGTTCATGTGTACAACTCCCAGTGTTTAGGGAGTAATTGTAAAATTGTGTTCAAAATAATCCGTGTCTTGTTCATAATCATTAGAAGGTGGTTGCAGATTTGTAGAATTTCTCCTATTTTCCACTGTTAGCAGTTGTTTGAGAATTGTATTCCAAATAATAAGTGTGTTGCATTTTTATCCTTTATCCAAGTGGGTGCAGATCTGTGTTCCAATTTCCCAATACCAGAGGCTTTCACTTAAAACCTTGCATCATGTTCAGTCTACCAAGCATGAACTTTTATAGTTCTGATAGTAAATATTCTGGTTTATATGAAATAAGAATGAACATTTCATGTATTTCATGTGCAACTGAAACTTAGAGCATTTTAGCACAAACTATAGCAACTTGGTCTTGAACGTTTCATGTGTACATTCCAATGTTTAACAGAGAATTCAAACAAGAAATCCAAAAGTAATATGAAAAAAAATGTATATTTTTTAATTATTTCATCTTTTTTGTAAATGTCATGTTATGTGATATTGGAACCTTGTGTCAGAAGTAAAGTTTTGAAATATAATTTTTATCAATTACATAATTAGCATAAGACATTAAATATGAAAATAATCACTAAATTTTTGAATGAGTATGAAATATAATTTAAGCATATTTTATTTGCAAATTAAATAAACAAAATGGATTAGACACAAGTTAAGCAAACTTATGAAGTCTTATATATGAAATATATACATGTATATTAAATATACTGATGTAATGTATAATGCAGTCATATTCTGAAATAACTTGTATCTTATTTCCTCTTGTTATTTTCAGAGTGCATTAGAATGTCTACAATCACTTGGTTTGGTAGCTACGTGTAAGATAGAAATGAGTAAGTTTACACAAATATGAAATGACAACTTAATGTTGATAGTTTGATACACTGAATGAAACTTGTAATAGTTGATGGTAAAATATAATGATCTAGGTCATCAAAAATCCAGTTTTAAACTTCCTCAAAATGACACCACATCGGTGGCGTAATGGTTAGCATGTTCGCCTCGAGTGCGGTAGATCGTTGGTTCGAGCCCCGGTCGGGTCAAACCAAAGACTATAAAATTGGTATTTGTTCCTCTCCGCTAAGCACGCAGCATTAAGGAGGAAGAACAAAGACTAGTTGGCTCGGAATCAGAACAATGTGTACGAGTGGAGCGACACGTCTACCTACGGACTGTTGTTTCAGTGAGCTAGCACTATAAAAATCCAACTCTGCATGTTGGTCTAGAACAAAGCTGACCTCATCATTATCTCATTGAAAATTAACTTGTTCTCGCCATAATATAGCTGAAAAATTGCTGAATTGGCATTAAACAACAATCACTCACTCAAAATATCATCTGATATAAAATCAAAGAATTTTAAGAGGGGGGGGGGGGGGGGGGGGGGGGGGGGGTTAGCAAGTAAACCAAAGGACCTGGATAGCCAAAATCGTCATATTAACTATGCCTGGGGATATTGACCTTAGTTCTAATAAATTACATTATTATATAGTAATAAATATTTTCCTATTAATTTCAATGGAAAATAATCGTGCAATATACCCTTGTATTTGCACACTATATGTATATTGCACTAGGTCAAATATGAATATTTGAAGTAGTTCAATATTCCACTTAGATATAATATGATACACAATATTTATATAAAAAATACTTTAGGCATGAAATATTTATTACTATATAATACAAGGGTTATTGCATGAATATTGGTGAATATTGTCCCTCGCGATATATCATAATGCACTCGCAAGCTCGTGCAATATGATATACTGCTCGGGACAATATTTACCATTATTGTACTTCGTGTAAGTTTCTGTAGTGATATTTGATACTGTAATATTTTGGCATATTACCTGGGTAATATTTTGGCATATTACCTGGACAATTAGACACTCAGTATAATAATGATATTAATGTGGTCTTGTCCAGGTAATATGCCAAAATATTACCCAGGTCTGAGAGACATATTGCCCTCTCCTTCGGTCAGGTAATATGTCTCTCAGACCTGGGTAATATTTTGGCATATTACCTGGACAAGACCACATTATTATATAAATATTCATGCAATAACCCTATATTATTGAGCAACAGTAAATTTCAAGCATAAACATACCTTATAAACCATGTCAGTGGTGCATTACTAAAGTATTGACAACTGGGCAGATCATACCCTTAACTAGCAGTGATAGTAATAGAAACATAGATGTTAAGTGCCAATTGTAGAATTTGTAATCAGAATGTTGGACTATAACAAGATATTACTTAGTTTAAGCAACACTATATCTCATCAAAAAGTATCAAATATATATGGTTTTTTTGTAGGGGACTATGATGGATCCCTTGGTGTTTTCACTGAAATGGCTTATCTGGCACAAGAAAGGGGAGGTAATTTGTACAAATGTTGAAATCTTTTTCTAATACAGGAGGATTTTAGATTTTTTCTACTTCAAGAAACTTTATTTTTTTCTGATTCTCTATGATGTTATTATTATTAAAACGATGCCTCGTTTGTAAAGATTAAAGAAAGGGAACACAGTAAATACAAATAATTTAAAGATGTTTTTAATATTTTGTTTATTTTATACACATTAAGGAGTTAATAATACTGTTGTTTCATTTTTAAAACATTAAGGATACACAGAATATATACCATATGTTTAAATGGATGGAGAGAGTTTGATTAAAACAACAAAGGTGAAATACATAAGTACTGGAACTGTTTCACTTTTATAAACCTTATACAGTGAAGCCTGTTTAAACCAAACCCTGAATAAACCAAGCATTGCATAAAGTCCCAATGTAGGAAATCTTTATTAATTTAACTTGTATAAATCAGACACCTGTTTATTCTGAAGACATAACTTGGTCCCAGCGAGGATTGGTTTAGACATGTTTTACTGTATCATTCTGAACACATAACTTGGTTCCAGCGAGGATTGGTTTAGACATGTTTTACTGTATCATTCTGAACACATAACTTGGTTCCAGCGAGGATTGGTTTAGACATGTTTCACTGTATCATTCTGAAAACATAACTTGATCCCAATGAGGATTGGTTTAAACATGTTTCACTGTATCATTCTGAACACATAACTTGGTTCCAGCGAGGATTGGTTTAGACATGTTTCACTGTATCATTCTGAACACATAACTTGGTTCCAGCGAGGATTGGTTTAGACATGTTTTACTGTATCATTCTGAACACATAACTTGATTCCAGCGAGGATTGGTTTAGACATGTTTCACTGTATCATTCTGAAGACATAACTTGGTTCCAGCGAGGATTGGTTTAGACATGTTTCACTGTATCATTCTGAACACATAACTTGGTTCCAGCGAGGATTGGTTTAGACATGTTTTACTGTATCATTCTGAACACATAGCTTAGTCCCAGCGAGGATTGGTTTAGACATGTTTTACTGTATCATTCTGAACACATAACTTGGTTCCAGCGAGGATTGGATTAGACATGTTTCACTGTATCATTCTGAACACATAACTTGGTCCCAGCGAGGATTGGTTTAGACATGTTTTACTGTATCATTCTGAACACATAACTTGGTTCCAGCGAGGATTGGTTTAGATATGTTTCATTGTATCATTCTGAACACATAACTTGTTCCCAGCGAGGATTGGTTTAGACATGTTTCACTGTATCATTCTGAACACATAACTTGGTCCCAGCGAGGATTGGTTTAGACATGTTTCACTGTATCATTCTGAACACATAACTTGGTTCCAGCGAGGATTGGTTTAGACATGTTTCACTGTATCATTCTGAACACATAACATGGTCCCAGTGAGGATTGGTTAAGACATGTTTCACTGTATCATTCTGAAGACATAACTTGGTCCCAGTGAGGATTGGTTTAGACATGTTTCACTGTATCATTCTGAAGACATAACTTGGTTCCAGTGAGGATTGGTTTAGACATGTTTCACTGTATCATTCTGAACACATAACTTGGTTCCAGTGAGGATTGGTTTAGGCATGTTTCACTGTATCATTCTGAACACATAACTTGGTTCCAGCGAGGATTGGTTTAGACATGTTTCACTGTATCATTCTGAACACATAACTTGGTTCCAGTGAAGATTGGTTTAGACATGTTTCACTGTATCATTCTGAACACATAACTTGATTCCAGCGAGGATTGGTTTAGACATGTTTCACTGTATCATTCTGAACACATAACTTGGTTCCAGCGAGGATTGGTTTAGACATGTTTTACTGTATCATTCTGAACACATAACTTGGTTCCAGCGAGGATTGGTTTAGACATGTTTCACTGTATCATTCTGAACACATAACTTGGTTCCAGCGAGGATTGGTTTAGACATGTGTTACTGTATCATTCTGAACACGTAACTTGGTTCCAGCGAGGATTGGTTTAGACATGTTTCACTGTATCATTCTGAACAAATAACTTGGTTCCAGCGAGGATTGGTTTAGACATGTGTTACAGTATCATTATAAGTCTTTTTCTTCTCATTTGACACAGTATATAAATAGTATAGATTTATGTTTCAGTAAATGAGACAGTTATTGGAAAGAACATTCAAAAACAACTTTAAAGTTCTTGATTCCAAAACAGATGTGATCAATATATTGTTTATGATTGATTACATGTTTGAAGTGTTTTTGATTAATTTTCCTTGAATGAAGACGTGCAGTCAACCTGCCCATTAGGTCACCTTTATTAAGTAGTCACCTGCATTATAAGGTCACCCTTTTTTTGTCCTGTCATAGAAAATATCATATGAAATTAACCACTGTGGTTACCTGTCTTAAAAGACCACTTTTTATTTGTCCCAAAGGTGACCTCTTAAAACAGGTTTAAATGTATATTTTCTTTATTGCAATAGGTTCATCATCAACTGGGAAGCCTATAGGAGCTTACTGTGATATTCTAGCTAGATGTGAAGTGTCCAGAGTATTACTACTTATGTTGCTACAGGTAACACATCATATATATAATTTAGTTTTATTGTATTGTTAAGTTATAGACAGAACTAATCAATGAGGGTTATGGGTTATGGTGTTTAGCGCCACTTTCAATAATATTTCAGATATATCGTGGCGGTCAGTTTTATTGGAGTACCCAGAGAAAAGCACTGACCTGCTGCAAGTCACTGAAGAACTTTAACACATAATGTTATATCAAGTACACCTCGCCATGAGCAAGATTCAAACTCACAACTTTAGTGGTGATGGGCACTGATTGCATAGGTAGTTGTATATCCAACTACCATACAATCACGACCACGGCGACTCCTAACTAATCAATGAAGATTACTACACGTTGATAGTTGAAAGTCTAAACAGTGATGGTCAACAATTCCACCAGTTTCTACAAAAAAGACCATAATATATGATGTTGGAAATATAGGTGATGACTTGGGGACAAGCACAAAAATGAGGAAGGTTTAAACTGGTTAATGGGATCCTAACCCTACCCACTTGATAATTGGATCTCCAATGACAAAACAGATATAAACAAACAATGAAAAACCTGCTAATATTCCCATATGTGGTAGTTGTAGCTACATCTGACATCAGTATGTCAGTATTATTGTCCATACACAGACAGGTGAGGTTTTTTGTGTGTGTTTGCAGAGCTCCAGATAAGGTTTCTTAAATTGGGTTTTTAACTCACCTGTTTAGCATTTCCATTGGGTGATCTATTTTTTAAATGCTTTACTTCAAATTTTTCACTCACCAGAATAAGATTCAATTGGGTTTTTTACCCACCATGAATAAATTGAATTGGGTCTTTTATGCATTGTTTTTTTTTGTTGCAGGTATATCAGGCATTGCAAATGTATACATCCAGTTTTATTCTCCTGATGTACATTATACTGTATTCTTTAAATGTTTTTCATTGGTGTAGATGATACGTACATGTAAAGAAAAAATCCTGAGAGGGGGTCTTGTCCCACATTCCTGTTAAAATAAATAGACTATCCTGTTATGTCGAGTTAACTGCAGAAAACTGGAAGTTGGGGGTACCCTCATGTCCCCACACACTACTGATTGTAATACCCTTGGAAGCAGCTGATATGCATTCTGTGCATTGCAAATATGGAATACCATTTTTCTCTACTTTACATAGCCATGGAAATTTGTCTTTCCAAGTGACAAACGTTTTGTCTGTGACTGAATGTTTCCGTTTCATTGAATTATTGTCAGTCTTTACTGCCCCTTTCAAAATATCGTCAATGATTTCTGTTGCAATAATATTACTATGATTTACAGCATTTTCAATCAGCGTATCTAAAATTCGTGTAACCATGGCTTTTGAATCTGTCTTTCACCCGTAATGGGGCTTTCTTCCTCCCTCAACGATTCATAATAATAGACTGAAACCGCTACCAAATTAATTTCAAGGCAAACAAGACTAAATTCTAGCGGAGCACCTTAAGTGGAGTGAATATTTGGAACTCCTTGCACCCTTAGATAGAAATAATGGATCCCATCAGAACTATTTATCGGCAAACCTCGGGAGATTTGTAATCTTACGAGTGTTGACGGGTGAAAGAGAAAGTAAAATGTCATGCAACAGAAATCATACGATATGCTTTAATTACGCAACTACATAAAAATGAATGAGTGAAGTAAGTACTCATTAAACAAAGAATTGGGTTATATCTGGATGGAATTGGGTTCAACAACGCAAAAGAAATACAAAAATTGGGTTTTTGTTAATTTTATTTGCGTAATCACGCAAAAACGCAGCTTATCTGGAGCTCTGTGTCTGCATTTGGTTTCTTATCAGTATAGCTGTTGTGTAAACAGAATTGATAAAATAATTTAAATCATTTTATTGATAACTTGTAGCCAACTCCACAGAGAATAAGACCAGAGCATGCTCAGACATTAGAGAAATATTCATGGGAGACTACAGATGACACAGTCACTGGTATGTTAATTTACAGTTGTATACTCAGTCCTTTCAATAAGGGGCGTTTCCAGGTACTTTTACCCGTCTAAAATGGTCTTTGATACATCCTGATTTAAAAGAGTGTTGTATATGATATTCATGAAAATTGTTCCAATTTCACCTGTAAATAGTGAAGTACTGGTACACTTGAAAAATATTGAAAGCCCTGGTATACTAGTATTATATAAAAAAAAAAATCAATAAGAAATACTTGCTATATAATAGGTTAAAAGTCGAGAAGTACTGATACAGTACATTTCTTACATGTTTCTAGGCTCGTTTAACCAGACTTCTGTTTACTTTAAGATTCTCTATTTAATGCAAAATTCAAAATTCTTTATTCTTACAAAGCCTATTAGAGTGGTCCAGAGAAGATGCAATAAATTACATTCAATATTTACAAGACTACAACACATGACAAGATGGATGGATTTATTTTTTTTGGTGCTTTTGGTGACTTTCAGCAATATTTCAGCTATATCATGGCAACTAGTTTTAGTGATGGAAGAAGCCAGAGTACCCAGAGAGAACCACTGATCATGGGCAAACAACTGGTAAGCTTTATCACTTGCGGCTGCGAGTCGAGTGCACACTTTTTTGTAATTTACAAAGCCGGGTGCGAACCCATGTGGCAAGATGGATGGAAATAAGTAAACAAATACATGTACCAATACTGTCAAACTTGTGTTAAAGGGAATCTCTATATAACAAATCACTGACTATAAATGGCAGTCTCATTTTTTTTGCTCACCTGACCAAAGGCCAGGTGAACTTTTGCCATCACTTGGCGTCCGTCGTCCATCCGTCCGTCGTAAACTTTCACATTTAAATCTTCTCCTCTGAAACCCCTGAACCAAATTAAACCAAACCTGGCAGGAATGGTCCTTGGATGGGTCCCTTTCAAATTGTGTCCGACAGACCCGCCCTCCATTCAAGATGGCTGCTGTTACTAAAAATAGAAATTTCTTCATTTGTCCATTGCTGCTTTATTATAAATCAAAATGAGCTTAAATTTTAACTGCAGCTACATGGCAATGAGTAGTTTAACATATATTCTGGGTTTTTCTGTGAAATTTTTCTTTCAGCCGATTTATACCGATTATGCAAATTAGCCATATTTTGATAAAAGATCACATTTAAATCTTTTTCTTTGAAACCGCTGAACCAAATTAAACCAAACCTGGCAGGTATGGTCCCTGGGTGGGTCCTTTTTAAAATTGTGTCCGACAGCCCCGCCCTCCATTCAAGATGGCTGCTGTTACTAAAAATAGAAATTTCTTCAATTGTCCATTGCTGCTTTATTATAAATCAAAATGAGCTTAAATTTTAACTGCAGCTACATGGCAATGAGTAGTTTAACATATATTCTGGGTTTTTCTGTGAAATTTTTCTTTCAGCCGATTTATACCGATTATGCAAATTAGCCATATTTTGATAAAAGATCACATTTAAATCTTTTTCTTTGAAACCACTGAACCAAATTAAACCAAACCTGGCAGGTATGGTTCCTGGGTGGGTCCCTTTCAAAATTGTGTCCGACAGCCCCGCCCTCCATTCAAGATGGCTGCTGTTACTAAAAATAGAAATTTCTTCAATTGTCCATTGCTGCTTTATTATAAATCAAAATGAGCTTAAATTTTAACTGCAGCTACATGGCAATGAGTAGTTTAACATATATTCTGGTGTTTTTTTTGAAATTTTTCATTCAGCCGATTTATACAGATTATACAAATTAGGCATATTTTGATAAAAGATCACATTTAAATCTTCTTCTCTGAAACTGCTGAACCAAATTATACCAAATTTGGCTGGGATAGTCCTTGGGTAGTCCCATTTCAAAATTGTGTCCGACAGCTCTGCCTTTCATTCAAGATGGCTGCTGTTACTAAATATAGAAATTTCTTCAATTGTCCATTGCTGCTTTATTATAAATCAAAATGAGCTCAAATTTTAACTGCAGCTACATGACAATGAGTAGATTAACATATATTCTGGGTTTTTTTGTGAAAATTTTCTTTCAACCGATTTATACCGATTATACAAATTAGACATACATTTTTTGGTATTTTGATAAAATATCACATTTAAATCTTTTTAAAATTTGGCTGGGATGGTCCTTGGATGATCCCTTTCAATATTGTGTCTGACAGCCCCGCCCACCATTCAAAAATGGCTGCTGTTACTAAAAATAGAAATTTCTTTAGTTGTCAATTTCTGCTTTTTTACAAATCAAAATGAACTCAAATTTTTGCTGCAGCTACATGGCAATGAGTAGTTTAACATATATTCTGGGTTTTTCTGTGAGATTTTTTCAGCCAGTTTATTTCATTTAGGATTATTATGAGATAAAAATCATATCAACATTTTTTCCTCAAAAATTTGAGTTGAAATGATCTTTGGGTAGCCCACTTTCAAAATTATGTGTAACACCCCCATTTTCTGTCAAATTGAAAACCAGGTGAGCGATTACAGGCTCCTGTGAGCCTCTAGTTCCCATTAATGAATAGTGCATGTAATTTTAACCTATATGTAAAGGCCAACTGCTCATAAAGGATACATTTTCAGGTTTTCTTGCGTGCCCTTTATATACAGATTGACTATATAAAAAACTAATCATAACCCAAAGCATCAAGAGTCTATAGAATCTAGTTCTAGGTCATGTGTTAATGAGGGCAATTAAATGGGTGGTGTCCAACAAACTACAGGAGAGTCAAGTTATTTTGTATTGGTCAGTAGATTATCCCCCTTTTTTTGTTACAGTTCTATTTTTGTGAAAGAATATGAGCATGTTGAGCTCTGGTATAATTAAGACATTCTCCAATCCATAGTTTATGCCAATATAAATTGAAGCTGTAAACAAAATTAGAAAAAACACCCCAATTCAAGCATCCATATTCACACACAATATCTGTTGTACTACATATTATTATAAAGTTACTCTCATCTTCATTTGCAGCTCAGTTTCTAAGCGAAGACTTGTTTCTGATGTTGCAGTCACTGGTAGTAAGTAAAATTAAGCATAATGCTGTCTAGTGTTTTTCTTAGTATTGAATGTTCAATTTTAAGTAAGTATTAGGTAGATCCAAAATCAGTCTAAGTGAACTATATGTGCCAAATTTGATATAAATTGGTGATGTCACAGTATTTTATTTAAGCATGCCATGCCCAAATTACATTAATTTCCCATTAAACTCCCAATATGGTTTTATTATTAAAGGGAAATAACTCTGATGTGTCTAATGGATAAATTGTTATAACACTTAAAAGTGACCTTCCTTTCATCATTTTTGATAATATCTAAAATCTTCTTTTTTTTTATTTATCAATTTATTCATACATCAAAAGGGGCTTTAAGTAATTGTTATGATTTTTAGATGGTCATGAGGAATGAATCCCAATGTTGTTCTTATCTATAATCTGATATAGTTATACTAGTACAGAGCATTATTTCTGATTGGATGAAATATTACAAACAAATATTCTCAAAAATCACTGCTCCATTTAAAGAAGAAAAAGTAATTAAACCATTATTCCAATACATTTATGTGTAATTAGGTTTAATACTGCTTTTAATATTTTTATTTATTTCTCTATCTGCTCTTTGACAGTTCATGTGTACGTAATAAAAACGTAGATATCAAATTTATTGTGCAAGACACTTTTATGGAGTAAACTTCATCAGATACACTCAAAATCAAATTATTGATTGAAAATGGATAGTGCATAATATTTTCTATGTATGTACTAAAATTCTACCTAGATTTTCACAGCTTCATATATTTCAGATGGCTTGTCAGTCAAGAGATTTTGCCTCACTCCGATTGTTACAGAAAGATTTATGGCCATTGTTGTCTGCAGAACAAAATCAATTATTACATCTTGTTATCAAAGAACTATCAAATCCCTCTGGAGAGGTGATATGATTGAGACTATCACACCTTTACTAGATACACATGTATGATAATGGGTAAAAAACAAACATTCCTTGGTAGAAGATATTGAAGTAGATGATCAGCTCTGTAGGAAATCAAGCTTTTAATTACAGCATGGAGGGGTGGGTTGTGGTGGTTAATGTCACTTTCAACAATATTTCAGTTATATCATGTCATGGCAGTCAGTTCTATTTGTGGAGGAAACTGGAGTACCTGGAGAAAACCACCAACCTGCGGCAAGTCACTGATAAACTTTATCAAATAATGTTGTATCGAGTACACCTCGCCTGAGCAGGATTCAAACTGACAAAGTTAGTGGTGATAGGCAGTGATTGCATAGGTAGTTGTAATTCCAACTACTATACAATCATGACCATAATGGCCCCTTCAAGTTTTTAATTATAGCATGAAAGATCTGAAACCTATAAAATACAGTTGATACAAGACATGATGTACTAGTATATGAAACAACAGAAATACTTTTTAAAGTAAAATTACAAATAAATCCATTAACTATGGTACCATTTTGTTTTGTTTAATATTTATTCATAAGACTATTATGTCAAATTAGAAAATATACAGATATATATTGCCAGCAGTGAAAGTTATCCTCTGAACAGTGGATTTCCTCTCCTGTTTTCTAGCAAAATATTTGGAAATAAAACATGGCAAACACTGTCCAACAGTTAGAAAATGAAGGTATCCTGGTACTGAATGGGGGGGGGGGGGGGGGGTCTTTTTGTTCATTGGCGATCACTTTCATCTCTGATAGTACAATTCCTGATTATAATTTTTATTGCTTCAGTTTTTAAGAATACAATTTTTATGAACATGTTGACATGTACCACCTGTGTACTGATCTATACATCTACATATCAACTTGTATTGTAACATTGTAAGGTATTTTAGAATACCAGTAGTAGAAATTATCTGTTTATCTTTTTTTTTTTATTATTATCACTGAACACCTTACCTGTATTAATGTTGTAATTTCAATTGTTTTCTTCATGAATTAGATAAATGTGCAATATAAAGAAAAAAATGTTATTTTTTAATAAAGAGACAATTATTATAATATTAATGCCAGGAAGACCAAAACCTAAACTTTTGAGTAACTGGCTTGGTATTATTATATTAGTTTTAATACATATCAGAACCTATTTCATAGTTCCACCTATTTCAGGGCTAATGTAACAAGCCTTGTGAATATACAAATAATCTAGATAGTCAATGTTTCTATACATTACTAATGAAAAAAAAAATTAAAGACTTTTTTTTATAATTAATTAAATCAGTGGTTCTTTCCACTTGCTTGGAGGCCTGTTCCAATTGCGTCCATCCACTAAACAATCCTCTGATTAATCAATCTGAATTATGATAACTATGGCTTCAGGAATAAGCAGGTCAAATGTACAGTAAGGAACTGTAGGGACTTTTGACTTAGTGAGCTAAAACATATGTCTCCTTTTCATCCCCGATGGGACATAAGGCATCAACAAATCTCCCCTTCACATGGACAATAAATTCTGTCATTGATAAATGTAATCTGAACTTTACCTTTAAGTTCAAGGACACAATGGCTTTATTTTGATATGCATCACTCTTCCATGTCATGAAACATTTACCTTCAAATACAATGTAGCTTGTACAAAGCACAGAACTTAATATCTGACCTTGAAATTTAATGTTCAGGTGACAATGTAGTCAATTATTAATGTATCCTCAACATATACAGTTCAAATATATACTATGCACAAAAAAGTTTGGTCCCCTGATTGATGATTTTCCCTTGAAACAGTGACATCAGTGTTGAATGTGACACTCTGTTATGTCCTAGTACATATACATACAAATTATTATCTCCTTTAACTTCAGACAAACATGTTGCCAAGACAAGGTTGTATGATAAATATGTTAATTATTTTCCTTGTGGTCAAAGGAAATAATTGTACAGTGATGTCATTATAACACCAGACACTCCATCATGTTTTAATGCATATACATACAAGTGTAGATATCAAATCTGTTGTGCTCAATATGAAGGCACTCTGCCTTAAGACAAATATGTTTTCCCAAGGGCAAAGCTGTATTATGAAAAAAAAAGGTTGACCTTGTGATTAATGGTCAAGGTCACAGTGAGCTTTTTTTGTCATTATTCACTATGACATATCTTTATATATATGCATACAGAATATGAAGACACTGGGACTTACAATGAAAGTTAAACCGTTCTGCTCTGGAATTAGCTGTATGATTGAAAAATCAATAATTTTAAGTTGGGATCAAAGGTCAAGGTGACCTCATTAAGGCAAAAAAGTTCTGCCCTGGTCAAGGTTGTATTAAATTAAGAAGGAACTGGAGTCATTCAACATGTCTTCCTTTAGTGAAGTGGAGATGTAATAACAGACTATACACTACAGTAACAGTATCTGTGGTGTAATGGTCTCAAGTCTGTTACTTAGATCTAGGGTTCAAGCCCTGGTCAGGTCAAACCAATGACTATAAGATTGGTATGTGTTGCTTCTCCACTAAGAATGCAGTAATAAGGAGAAAGAGCAAAGACTGGTTACCTCGGAATCAGGATAATGTGTCTAAGTGGAGCGACAAGTCTACCTGCTGATTATTGTTTCAGTGAGTTAGCACAATTCAAATCTAACTAAGCTGTTGATCTAGTACAAAACCAACTTCATCATCATCTCGCTGAAATGAAACTTGTTCTCACCATGGTATAAGCTGAAAAATTGCCCACTTGGTGTTGAACAACAATCAATCACTCACTCTTTATATACCTTTTCCTTTGATCTTTTTATGGTTTATATACCCGGATGTAAGCAGGATATAGGGTTATGGTGCTTAACGCCACTTTCAACAATATTTCAGTTCTATCATAGAGGTCAGTTTTATTGGTGTCGAAAACTGGAGAAAACAACCGAACTGCCGCAAGTCACTGACAAACTTTATCACATGTTTTAGCGAGTACACCTCGCCTGAGCGGGATTCGAACTCACAATGTTAGTGGTGATAGGCACTGATTGTATAGATAGTTGTAAATCCAACTACCATACGATCACGACCACGACGGCAAGAACTATGAAATAAAACGCGCAGAAACGAGATATTGCACACTAAATATGGGCTGTAGTTTTATTACTCTCATAGAGCCGTGCAATACGGTAGTCGGCGACCTAGATGTGATATTGCATGGCTTCATGTTACAAATCATATACCACGGATTTCCGAACTAAATGATTAAACAATCTCACACTTCACGTTTTTGAAAGTCATCTAAGAAACGACTGGATTTAACTAATCTATAAGAAACCCTTTTTATAAATTGTATTCTTATTCAGACTGGAAATCAATATTGATTGGGCGCTTAGAAATGCATGTGTTGTGTGATTCACAACTTCAACGAATATCAAAACATTCTGTAAAGATTCAAACGATCTTGATTAAAAATTGTAGGAGGGGCTGACTATACAAAATAAATAATCATTTTTATTTTTCTCGACCGACATTTACTGTACTACAACCTATATTTGTACTCCATGCAACCCAGTCATTAAAACATTAAAACCGTTGATGAACAATATGCACAATAAATATTTATTCTTTAGATATAAACTTTAGATGCACTTGGCAACAGCAACAAGCAAATACCTTTTGTGTCCTGCTAGGTAGAGATCTCCAAGTGTTTTGTTTGGTTTCCACTGGATGACTTCCTGTGGAGGTATTCTCACAAGACAGAGATTTCTATTGTTACATAGAAATATAGAATCAAAAAATAGATCACTATGATTTTTTTCTCTTTTGGTGTATAATTTAAAGGTCGAATTTACAACGGCAATTGTTATACAAATTCAATATTTAATACGATTGACTAAATGGATGATTGGTTTGGTGTATTATTACATGTATTGCATTGGATTCTTATCGGTGGAAAAATACAACTGTTCAAATATCGCCATCAATGTTTCTGTTGGCTTGGTTTATGATGTTTAACCCACTTTCAACAATATTCCAGTTATGTCGTGGAGGTCAGTTTTCTTGGTGGAGGAAACCGGAGTACCGGAAGAAAACCACCGACCTGTCGCAAGTCAATGACAAACTTTATCACATAATGTTGTATCGAGTACACCTCGCCAATGAACAGGGTTCAAACTCACAACTTTAGTGGTGATAGGCACTGACTGCACTCGTCGCAACTTCGGCTGATTCCGTACCTTCATCATACCTCGTCCGTATTACGATAGCTCCCATTGGAACTACTTTTGGAAATCTTCAATGAAGGAGGTATTAAAATAATTTCACTTTCGAATATTCGTCCAATAATAATATTTTTTCATTCGTCGCAATGTCGGCTGATTCCGTACCTTCATCAAAGACCAATATTTTTCAAAGTAAACTCGTCTATTGTCGCCATTTTAGAACTTATTCGCGGAGCGCATTGTTTGATTGAAGTGATACGGTCTTCCGGCGAAGAAATGTGACGCGTAGACGCATATCAAATACCGTATTACAGCCGAAGTATTGAGGGAGAGAAGCGGACTCGCCGAGGTTTGCCGATTGGCACTGACTGGACAGGTAGTTGTAAATTCAACTGCCACACGATCTCGACCAAGATGACCCCTACATTTTCTTGGTTGTAAGCAGGATAAATGTGGCGTTAAGAAATGGTCAACCCATATAACAGTGGAATATGACTGCCCAAACAGTAATATTTAAAATCTACTTGCGAGCTTACATATGACCTATTTCAGTGCATGAATTTGTACACTCGATTCCTCTGGTTTCCCAGAACCAAACGAGTATTGTCAATGTGATTACAAATGTTAACGGGGATTGTCAATGTGATTACAAATGCTAACGGGGATTGTCAATGTGATTACAAATGTTAACGGGGATTGTCAATGTGATTACAAATGTTAACGGGGATTGTCAATGTGATTACAAATGTTAACGGGGATTGTCAATGTGATTACAAATGCTAACGGGGATTGTCAATGTGATTACAAATGTTAACGGGGATTGTCAATGTGATTACAAATGTTAACGGGGATTGTCAATGTGATTACAAATGTTAACGGGGATTGTCAATGTGATTACAAATGCTAACGGGGATTGTCAATGTGATTACAAATGTTAACGGGGATTGTCAATGTGATTACAAATGTTAACGGGGATTGTCAATGTGATTACAAATGTTAACGGGGATTGTCAATGTGATTACAAATGCTAACGGGGATTGTCAATGTGATTACAAATGTTAACGCATCGAGTGCACTAAATTTGATATCTACGGGGGGTTTTTTACGGATGCATCTGTAAACTTGTTCACTACATGAAGATGTGCACCTGCTATCTTAATTTGATTACTTTGGTTTCCCAGTCCCAAACAGGGATTATCAATATGGTGGAGATATTGATTACACTGCATATCTCTAATCCGAAACTCCCCATAGTCAACCATATTAGCGCATATTATTTTAATGAACCGAGTCTGTAATACCTACTGCTATTTAAATTTTGTAAACACAATGCTTTCTGGGTTTCACAGAGCCAAACAGGGATTTTCAATGTGGTTCAGAGAAAGGAGACATAATCATCTTTAATCCAGAACTCTTCCTAGACCATTGATCAACACCAGTCAACCATATTTGCACATTTTCTGTTATGATGAACTGACGTTTTGTAATTTTAACAACACTGATATCTGGGTTTCCTACAGCTAAACATGGATTTATAGTATAGTAAAGAGGGAAGCTTACATCTCACCCGTTGTTCATCACGGACCTCTCAACAGAAACCAACCAAAAATAATGTGCACAGACATTTGAGTAGTAAAATTATTATTTTATTTTTGATCAACTCGATGTCTGGGGGTTTCCCAATGTCAGCGATTGTCGATGTGGTACAGGGGGCATACACATCTCTAACGATTAACTCCTCGTAGATCACCAACAGTCGGAAGCCAGTCAAATTCAAATTATCTTATTTGAAAAAGCACATGATAGTTGTGATTTAGGTACATGCAACTGACTACAGTATACTATAGTTTTGACAATGACGTGACAATATATTTTATATGATGCGACTTCATAATAAAACAAGAATAGAAGATTATATATTAGCTAATTTTTAACGGACTGCATGTTGCTGCTCATTACCGAATGAAATATAAATGTATATAGCCTGTGCCGTTTCTCTCATTCAATACACGTGATAAAATTGGAAAAAATATGATTTTTTGGCGTAAAATCGTGATTTTTCACACGAAATACCCCAAAAATGTTCGCGCCTCCCTCCGCTCGGCGCAATTTTTTGGAGTGCGCCCCCCCCCCCCCCCTAACTTGAAATCCTGGATCCGCCCCTGAATTAATCACCCTTATTTGGGGGTACAACTGAACATTTGTAAAGTGCACACGCCTGTACTTTGATTTGACCACAATCAGCTACTTATATACGATCTAGACCTAGTCTGTAGTTAGAAATTTATTGCTTGTCAGTAAACAACACTTCATAATATTTAAATATGCCATTAAAACTATCTTTATATTAGCTGTCATAAATATAATATAAACATCTTGTCCAAACAAAAATAGATTATTTTTCGATAGCCGAATCCGAGAAAGTGTATGTATCATATAAATAACAAAAATGATTTCATATTTCTGTAAATTTGCCTCCATTTTGGGTCATATATAGTGTTTCTAACGACGATGATACTACATGTATAAGAGCCTATTTGGCCATGGTGTTTATCGTTAATTTCAGTATTTTTCGCCTCTATCGTGACCACCTGACTTAACGGGGGAGGGGGGATCAGAATGTTATGATCAACTGACCGGTGAAACTACTAGCTGTTTTTGTTTTGTTTTGTTTTTATTTTTATTTTTATTTTTTTGTGGTATCTTTTATTTGTTCCTTTTTTCTTTAGCGATTTGGTGGGTATTGGCGGGGCGTGTCAACAGATCAATGACTTTCTTATACGTCCTCTCGACCACCCGGGCATGGCATGATCGTCCGTGCTGCTATGGAATATTAAAGTATTTAAATGATACTTTGTTAATTCTTGACGAAATATTATCTAAGTAGTGTGATTAATGGACATTTAACGTACTTGTAGATCAGAACATATGTGAAGTACTTATTGAAAGCAAATCTGGACCACAGATTTGAAAAGACCTGCGTAGCAACCATCGATCGTCGTAATTGTATGACAATAGGTTGACGTTTTCTTATGGTAATAAAACACAAACTGATTTTGTCTATCCTGTTTAGGCCCTTTGTTTTTCATCATCGAGCCATAATATTATTGAAGACTTTTATATTATTTCTTTCTTATTTTTCTTACCTCGAGCGTACCTGGTGAAGGTTTTTCCAGTATTGCGTCGTGCGTACTAAATTAAAAATCTACTTTTTTGTTAACAGAAAAGGGTAGAAAACGGGGGGATATGTCAATATGTTATTGATATTATATGCGTATTTCCCCAATTTTCTGCCCTTTCCGTGAAAATTTGCACTTCATCTCTAAATATATAATATAACGTCAATGTATGATTGATCGATTGTTGTCCAATGTGATGTTAGTTGCAAAAATCTCTACAAACGGCAAATCATTATCCAACGAAAACATTGCACTGGGAATTGAGGTTTTGATTGCTAGAGGTATAAGAGGTGACAATGGACGGGGTCAGGAAATTTAGCTATAGGCCACAAAGGGCCATTTGTAACAGGTATTCGCTGCCGTTGGAACGTCGTGATCGTATGGTAGTTGGATTTACAACTACCTATGCAATCAGTGCTTATCACCACTAAAGTTGTGAGTTAGAATCCCGCTCAGACGAGGTATACTAGATACAACATTATGTGATAAAGTTTGTCAGTGACTTGTGGCAGGTCGGTGGTTTCTCTGGGTACTCCGGTTTCCTCCACCAACAAAACTGAGCGCCACGATATAGCTGAAAAATTGTTGAAAGTGGCGTTAAGCACCATAACCCCAACCCTACCAATTCGCTGTCGCATCGGTTCTTAGCGCGGACGGGGAGCAAGGCATTCGTCTACCACAGAACATTGATACATTCAGGGGACGTTACTTGTTTATTTTGTCATTCATAACACAATGAACGGGTAAATCGGTTCCGAGTTGGCCGTGTCCCGCAAACAGGAAAGGCTAGTTCATATTTCTGCATCACGAGCTCCTACTCGGATAGAAGTGATATGTGTTATGCTCATCATCGTCTATGATGTATTCCTTGTTAATGTTTGAATTTTACCTGAACTTCAGATGTACATACATATTCTACCATTTAGTAAGAAAGGATATGGATGTAACATCTTTACACTTAGACACAAATTAAAGTAAAGTAACAGCGCTTTTATTGATATTCTACATTTCACTGTCAGTCACTCGTACCATAAAATGTGTGTTAAAGTAAAATGTGCAGTTGAGCGGAACTCTTTACTTCCGTCGATAAATGTTACATCGGGTATATTTATCGTTCTGGTGTCATTTGGTGTCTAAAAATCAAGAAGAAAACAAAATGCGGATGCAATAATCTTACAAATACCGTCATCAATGTGTCCAACTACAGACAAAAAAAAAACAACCACAGGACTCCCATCAGGTAAATAGTAAGAAAACTAGACAGTTTGATATACATTGTAGTTTGAAGTGGGCTGACTAATTGGATAGACTGTACATATGTTTTAGAAAATAATATCTAAAAATTGAAAGTTGAAGGAGTGTGAAAATTAAACACTCTACTACACACAACACGTCCACAATTGTATAAATAAGTGTAGACATCTTAAGCATGAGGAAATGTTTGACTAATTACACACTGCACAAAATACAAAATCTGATAACCAGTTAGTAAGAAATGATATAGATGTAAAATAACATGATACACTTCTCATGCACTTAGATAAAACATGAAAGTAAAGGAACAGCATTTTAATTGCTGCTCTAACATTTAAAGCTGGAAAGTTGAAGCAGTGTGAAAAAAACCCCACTCTATTACACAACACGTCTACAACTGAATAAATAAGAGTATACACCTTAAGCAGGGAGAAATGTTTGATTAATTACACACTGCACAAGAGACAGACTCTGATAATCAATTAGGATGTATTTCATTTACTTTTAAATACTTTCTTGGGGATCGCCCATTTAACTTTGTAGGATGAAGGTGTTTGTGTTTTTTTCCAGAGCCAGATTTTTTTCACGCGAGACAAATACCAGATTTTTTTTCCAAATTGTTAATTGTTTGTTTCAAATTACATGATTATCTAAATTTCTCATTGAAAATTGTAGGGTCAAATTATATATTTTTGGTATATTTGAGGTCAATTTATTATTTTCTATAAAATTCGGCGACATAAATTTAAAATAATAAAAACATACTCCCTTCTAAACATTAAATGGTGGTTCCCTTAAAACACAAATGACCATATATACCAATGAACACTAACGCTGTGAGTTCAAATCCCGCCCAGTGAGGTGTACTCGATACCACATTATGTGATAACGTTTGTTAGTAACTTGCAGCAGGTCAGTGTTTTTCTCCGGGTACTCCGGTTTCCTCCACCAATAAAACTGACCGCCACGATATAGATGAAATATTGTTGAAAGTGGCGTTAAACACCATAACCCTAACCCTACAAATGAACAAAACAGACAACAGTCTTTACAGAATAAATAGTACACATCTTTGTTTAATACATAATTGCAATTACTGTTGAAATGTAAGCAAAAAAGTATACCAAACTTAGAAATAATTTGTACTTGTTTATGATGTTTGATGATCTCGGAATGAAAATTATATTGCACGAAGAAACAGCACTCGGTTATATATATATATATATGTATATACGGAAGGTTTGTGAGATGATGTGCACCAATATATCACTAATACTGAATGACCTGGCAAATATTACAAACGAAAATGAAATCAGTACATATAAAATGAATACGGATCTAGAGCTTCTTCGTTATCTAAAAGCTGTTGTAGTCTCCTGGATGAGACGATGTTTCCCAGTTTCCTTCCATTTTTGATTTTCCTTGCTTTATATCCTGGTATTGGAGATTCACTGTCGAGTTCGCGCAGACGAACTCTTGTCCATGGAGATTCACATTGATCAAACAAAGAATATTCGCTGTCGTCTGCATTGCTTTCATTTGAAGCTTTCGATTCTGGTGGCTTTAATTCTAGAAAGGACAGGGAAACACTCTTCTGTTTAGACTCGTTGTTCAGTCTGTTATTTTCCTCATCGTATTTCTCGGTTTTAGTCCGATTTAAAGTGTACATTCGACGGATGGGAATGCCCTTTAAACGGAAGTAAGCCTTCTGCTTGTTAATATTTCCACCAGGTAGCCGCGGGCTCATCGAATTCTTCTTTACACAACTTTCAGGATTTATGCTCAATTTGGGAAGTTTCAACTCTACAAGTTCCTTCATATCGTTTTTTATTACTGGTCCATCTTTAAGTCCGATTGCATTTTTCCGACTCACATCTTTTCCTCTATGCATGCTACGCATCGTGCAGTATTTAATTGTACCAAGCTTTTGACTTGCAGGAAAACTGTCGTGCACATATGGCAGTTGTGTAGTTGAAACGCCAACAAAGTCATATTTTTGGAAAGACATGATTTGTCTTTTAAGTAATTCGGATATTCGTTCTCAAATGCACATTAGCAAGTTATGTCGTGAATTGTCAGCTCACAAGTCTGAATTATTTTCCACGTTTTCAAATTCCACAGCACTAAATATTTCCATTAAACATCTCCATGCACAGCTTATTTTTCTCACATATTTCCGATCAGTTCAAGAAACACCTCGCATTTCTCCAATATCCAGGTTTATAATGGGAATTCATAGAAAGTGGAAATCGATTATCAACTCTTACTATTTATCTATAAACTATAATCTTGTCATTTTAAATTTATATAACCTGTACTGCCAACACCTACCTTTATATATGAAATATAAATATAATCATTTGCAATAACGGAAAGCACACAAAGTCGTATGGGTTTAAGTATACAATACCATCGTTTAGATGTCTATAAAATAAAATAAATTTCTAAATTCGCTCTCCTTCTGTGTTATATTTCTAAAGTTAATATATTAAAGAAGTCTATTGATAAAATAGACCCCAACACCCGCAATGACAAATCCTTTTGTATCTTAATGCTTGTACGTTTATCACATGTTGAGATCGTTGAAATACCACGTCAACAGCTCAAAGGCGATTCATTCAAGCTATAATAAAAAGATCCATTTTGATCCGGAAGGCTTTGTCCAATTACGGTTTTGTAATTAAAAATATTATAGAGTGTTATTTGTATCCCTTTAAGTGAAAATTAATAAAAGTTTTCACTTTGATAAATGTTAACAGTAACCTGGGAATTTATATTGGGTACACGTATGTAAAGAGAAAAGTTAAGGTGCTAACACAATATTTAAAAGGCTAATAAAAATATATGATTTGATGAATCATAATGCGTGAGGTTTGCTTATTTTAACGGAACATTGCCTTTGATTAGTTAATGCTTTTCGGCGATAAGCCATACCCGGTGTCAACACATCCCAAAGTCATGATTGGGGTTAGAAACGGATACCCCCATTAGAAATAAATTAAATCATTTTCAGTCCTCATGATGAGCACCGGTCTCCTCTGGCCCAAGACCAGTGAAACTTTGTTCTGACCAGTAAATCTTTCAGTTTATATATACACAGGCGCTCGTGAAATAAAGAAATGTTATTGAAAATAAATTTGTAAACAGAAAGTTAGAAAAAGGGGGGTGGTCCGTGCCACGAGCGCCTGTGTATATATATACAAAAAATGTATATAAAAATATATATATACACAAACAAAAAAGTTAAGCACCCCCATGTATCACGAGATTATTGACCAGATAATCCCAAGAACGCAATGGTGACCTGCTAAGACATTACATTGGCTGTAAGAAACCACAAACAAAATAAAGAAAAATGTTAATTTAATGAATATTTAATCACAATATCACAAGGCCAGTTTTTGCAGTAAAACATGTCCATTTTAAGTATTGACCTTCACAGTTCAAAAAGTACGATAAGATTGTCATTTCACTTTCAAATCGTCACTTATGAATCACTTGACGACATCTATTGTTCAAAGGTCAGTACCGGGTGTAACCCCCACGTGTTTAGATGACGGCCCTGTGTCTCATCCCTCCAGTTAGACGTCGGATGTCCTGTTGTGATAGCTGTTGCCATTCCCGATGCAATGCTGCTTCCAACTGACAAATGTTTTGCACAGGAAGCTCCCGAGCATGTATACGACGGCCTAACATGTCCTAAATATGCTCTATGGGATTCAAATCCGGGCTCATGGCTGGCCAAGGAACAGAAGTCACGGCTTCGCTTTGGAGGTAGGCGGTTACTGCTCTTGAACGACGAGGCCTGGCGTTGTCATCCATATAGCTAGTGGGTGGTTGTCGAAATGAGGGACAACAACTGGTTGCAAGACGTCTCTGATGTACTGATCACCAATTAGGTTGCCTTGTATGGTGACTAAATCCAGCTTGCAGTCATGAGAGATACACCCCCAAACCATTACTGAGCCTCCACCTTAAGGGACAGTTGACTGGATGTTCCTTGGGGTATAGGCTTTATTTTTGTGTCTCCAAACCCTCATCCGGCCGTCGGTTACATGAAGCAGAAACCGGCTCTCGTCTGACCAATGGATATTGCACCATGTCCTTAAATTCCAACCACGTCATGCTAAACACCATGCCAAAATGAATTTCACTTATGAATTAACCTTTTGTGTGCTAATTTTGTTCATGTAGATAGTTTTTGCTATTTCGTTGTAATAAATTACTTTTCAAGTTGAAATATGTTTTTATTATTTCTCAGAAAAAGTTGTACAAGTTGAAACACTTTTTTGTGTCGTACAAGTTATAACGTGTACAATATTTTTGTACCAGTTATAACTTGTACAAAATCGCAAATTGTACACAACATATATACATGTATATAAAATAAATTCAAGAATTTGATTCAGACCAGTAAATTCAAATTTTTATTTCGATGACTTCATTTGCATTACATTGTTCGTCGACCTCGTCTCTACACGAAAAAAAAGTTAAGATCTATTATGTGATTGTAATGACTCTTTTTCCTTTGATGTTTTTTTTAATGAATTATGGAAGTTAGAACATCAACAAAAGAGTTGTTCCTTTACTTCAATTTATGTCTAAGTGTAATGTTAGATAGTCTCTCGTGTTCATTTACATTTATATAATTTCTTACTAACACCACGTGTCTTCGGATTCATTTGTTTAAATAAATTAATTCACAAGAAACGTTGTATATACGCACAGTGGGTACAGAGTCGGTTTTAAGCTAATTATAATAATAAAACCCTAAATGCTCGCTTACTCGCAAGGGTTATAACGGGATGCCATTACACGTAATGGAGCAGCCGCCGAGATTTTTTGCGCTCGCTTACAGAGCTTCTGACGCCTGCATTTATCAATAATAAGACATAACCTTTCCTTTTGTCCATTATTATAACAAGTTTTTATCACCTACCAGTATTTTAGAATGTAATTCCCACAAAATAATAATCTTATCTCTGAACATTTTGAATTTCGTCATTTCCGGCCTTACTATTTGGATGTCGATACCATATTTGGCGATTTAGGCGTGAATGCGTGTAGTAAGAAATACCATATTTAGAAAAGCTCCGCCTTCCGTAGTTTCCGGTTATGGAAAACGATCGATAAATTTGAACAAGGTTGTTGCTACCTTTGAAAAGCATATATTTTTCAGCCAAACCGATTTAACAAGGACTGGGATCATCAGTAATAGTTATAATGAAATGTTTGAAGCGTAAATAGTGAGTTTTTATGTTTCAACTGCAACTCTTTTTTTGCTCCATTGTGACGAATGGGACCGCGTTGTAGCTCTGCCGAGACACAAGTTTGTCACCGGAGCTACATTATTGCAGCTAGTCCCACACCTCCTAAGGCCAGCCCTGAGTCGGTATATATAATACTTAAAGGGGCATTATCTGCCAAAATCGTAAATTTTTGTTACCCATAAAAACTATCAGATATGATTGATGCCTTAATAAAACGTGTTTCTGTAATTTATAAATGTTATGAAATGTACGCGCATTGGGGGATAAAGGTGCAACTGCTCGTGTTTTGAGGTCGATCAAGAAATGGACGCCATCTTATTAATTATTGGCATTGTTTACGGAGTTTGCCGAATCGTCATTAAATCAGTACAACAATGCACTTATTTCTTATTTTCTGTGAATCTGCTTTTAGTCGGCGTTAATTACGGACAAAGAACCATGCAAGTTTGCAGTTAATAGGCGACAAAATACAAATTATTCGTTTTCACCTGTCACTAGTAAGGTCAGCTGCATACGGAGAAAGCGAGGTCAAATTATTTGCTTGCAAGGAAATAATAAATCGATGGTAATTTTCGTTCTCAAAAGACAAAAAGTGGTACTATAAGCTGTTTAATGTGAAATATTTACCTTTATTTCATCATTTTAAAGCGATTTATCAATTTCCAAAACATATAATTTTTTTGGTCAAAATCGTAGCTAATGCCCCTTTAACTGTTTGCTATTCACAATTTAGACAGAATTAGAGCTGGATGACACTTCAAATCATAGTGTCAAGACTTAACCATTACCATTTGACATCAGATGAGTTAATGGCATGGGTTTCATTTTAATATCAAGGTTTCTTTAACAATTTCTGGCCGATCCTGTGTCATAATTACGATATCATCGGTATGTCATTGTATTATTAATTATGTAATCCATTAAGTAGATCGTTGTTTGTCCTTTAGTCCTTTTTCTTTTTTTGCCATTGTGTAGTCTGTTCTTTTTCGATTACGGATTCTGATTACCCCCTTGGTATCGTCCAACTCTTCATTGATGCCACCGCTTCCATCGCAAAATTGTCGTTCCACGGTAGCATTTTATTCCACCACATATATATTTTTGCTTTGGAGGACTACTCTTTACTGGTGTAAAATAGAGATTTGGTCGTTTTAATGATAACAGATTATGATTATGATGTTCAACACCACTTTAACAGTATTGCAGGTATATCGTGACGGTCAGTTTTATTGGTGGATGAAACCGGAATTCCCAGAGAAAACCAACGACCTGCAGCAAATCACTGACAAATTTGATCAGATATCAGAATAAAGCATGAGTTGTGAAATGTAAACTCCATACCCTGGTGATGCTGGAATATTACTACTGGTGAAAGGGAAGTTGACTAATGGAAATGTGAAGTCATCGCGTTTGTCGTAGAATTTTGTTTTTGATCTTCCCTCCGTTGTCGATTATTCGGCGGCACAAATAATTATGCGATAACATAAATATCTAGTTATTCATAAAAACGACATCGTGACACTGTTCTTGTATCATATGGCCCTGCTTACACAGGCATTTGACCGATGGACCTTAATTTCCTCGTGTTTGCCATGGGGGTACGTATTTTCAGGGCTAATAACGATGTAGGGTCCTGGGTCCATACGAATACTAGAAAAATATTGTCCTGGGTCCACACGAATACTAGAAAAATGTTGTCCTGGGTCCACACGAATACTAGAAAAATGTGTTTTTCTAGTATTTGTGTGGACTCAGGACCCTACATTGTTACTAGCCCTGAAAATACGTACCCCCGTGGCAAACACGGGGAAATTAAGGTCCATCGGTCAAATGCCTGTGTCTGCTTATGGAATCAAATGGTAAGATTGGCCATGCATACCATTAGACTAAATTACTAAACCGAGGGAAGGGAATAGAAAATCTACACATGCCCCTTCCCGGGCCTGAGTGAATAGACTACAAATACACGTATCACATTTCAAGATCGGTGGTTTTCTCCGGGAACTCCAGTTTCCTCCACAAATAAAACTGACGGCCACGATATAATTGAAATATTATTGTAAGTGGCGTTAAACACCATAACACTAACACACATTTCACGACAAATTTTGTAATACGAAACATCAAAGTTTTCCCATGTAAGCCGTATAAGCATTAAACTATACCACTGAAGACCATTATTCAATACCCCCAAAGCGTCTATGGTCAGTCATGGGGGTCTCGCTGAACAACAACAACATTGTCTTCATTGATAGAAAAAAAGATAGAATCAAAACACGGTTTGTTTGTACAATTTATCAGTAAGTAATCAAAAATCAACTTTGTGTTAAAATACATATTTAAAGTATTATATCTGTTTTAATGGTTTAATTTACAATTACAAAGGCACAAAATCTGACATAGATTTAATACTTACAAATACAAAGATTTTGTATTTAAATGTACTTTATTCTTGTATGTTCTGAATGAACCGTTTAATTTAAAGGGGGTCTGTTAAAATAAACAATTAAATCTCAACAAGGGCATACCAACACATCACCTAGAAATAATGTTGACACGCTAATATCTAGGTTATCCAGAACACATCGCAACTGTTTACCCTTCCGGAGCACCTGAGTTCACCCCGGTTTTTAGTGGGGTTCGTGTTACCCGATCTTAGTTTTATGTGTATGTTTTGAAGATCGTTTGCGATCCTTTTGTAAAAAAAATTCGGCCATTGTGTTGTCTGTTCTTCTTCGATTTACGGATTCTGATTACCCCTTTGGCATCTTCAAACTCTTCGAGTTGACCATATCTACTAGTCCCTCACTACATCCAATGAGACTATGAAATTTTAAAGCAGTGTTTTCATTTGTTATAACGGGTACAAAATGATAACTTGATTTCGGATCAATTTTAATTAAAACATTATAAACTGTAGATTTGGAATCTTTACGACTGGAGAAACGAATTTGCATTTAATATCCACGTGGTGGGTTGATTGATTTGTTAAAGATATAGTGCTTAACGCCACTTTCAACAATATTTCAGTTATATCGTGGCGGTGAGTTTATTGGTGGAAAGTGTGGACCAACATATCTACTCACGAATTGTTGTTTCAGTGAGCTAGCACTATATAGTTGTTTGGCGAGACTTTTCATCACTGTGATAAACAATCGTTGCTAGTCGTCTTTACTAATGATTTTCAAGATTTTATTGATCAATTAAACATAGGTAGAAACAAAATGTATATATAATACAATATATTATACAAACAAAAAACACTAAAAACATGAGGAATAGAGATTAAAAATTAAGTAAATATAAATGCTAAGTAAATAATTCATAAATATTTATAAAAAAAAATGGCAATGTTTTAGAACAGTTCAACATGACATAAAGTTAGCATTCCTGATATTTTAATAAAATTACTAATATGAGTGTATTAATTTGGAATATATTTATTCCTCAAAAGTTGTATATCTTTATTATACATTTTATACATTGTATATGAACAAATAATGAAATTCATCTCCAATTTCTCCAGTATGATATTTAACACATATTCTAATTTCACGGGATATATTTGTACATCGTCAGGTTGCTACTGGGAGTTTAAAATTCATTGATCTAAATTTAGTCAGAAAATTCCTTATTTTGGTTCTATTCTCGATAAATAAGGTTCAAATGAAAATCCTTGCGTGAATAATGCCTTCCATTAGATTTGTAGAACTGCTTTATGGTTCAAGCTGCAAAATTCGAGGATACCAGGGAAATGTTTGAATGTGATACAGAGTTTATACAATAATATCAAATCGTGTGTACGATATAGAAACAATTTTACACTATGTTTAATAGTGTACGTCAGTGAGAAATTTTATGTCCCTTTCTTTTTTCCAGATTTGTAAATGATCTAGAATCATTTCTGAAATCACTTCATCTAATCTTCAATTTCATGTCGATTTTCTTCTTCTGCTTCTACAAAAAGATATGTACAAAAATGAAGAAATATAATCATAATTACCATGACATACGGTACCATAATTGTTTGTGTATGGCAGCATTGTTTCACTTAGGGGGGGGGGGGTATGATCTTTTTTCCCAATGTTGCTGAAAAAATATTCTGATTTTGGGGGAGAAAAAAAAAATCTGATTCAGAGTTTTTGTCATATAACCTAATGTTAAATTCTGGAAAAAAAATCGCGCTTTGCGCGACGAAAAAAATAAATATTCTAACTCTCGTGACGTCCGAAAAAAAAAAATTCTGAACGAAAAAATGAACGAAAAAAAAACATAGCCACCCCCTCTCCCCTCCTCCCTGCAAGTTAAATGGTCGGTTCCTTAAAGGAAGTGAGTTAGGCCTTTTAAAATAATTTAACCTCTCCACTTTTCATTGAAGTGCATGTTCCAAGCCAGGAACGTAAGCGGTCGTGTATACATGTGTGCTAAGGGTATCTATTTTACCTCTTTCTACCATTTTCTATAGGATTTTGGAACTGTTCCGACACTGTGGTATTATTTGTTTTTCTAGATTTTGGAACTGTTCCGACACTGTGGTATTATTTGTTTTTCTAGATTTTGGAACTGTTCCGACACTGTGGTATTATTTGTTTTTCTAGATTTTGGAACTGTTCCGACAGTGTGGTATTATTTGTTTTTCTAGATTTTGGAACTGTTCCGACAGTGTGGTATTATTTGTTTTTCTAGATTTTGGAACTGTTCCGACACTGTGGTATTATTTGTTTTTCTAGATTTTGGAACAGTTCCGACACTGTGGTATTATTTGTTTTTCTAGATTTTGGAACTGTTCCGACAGTGTGGTATTATTTGTTTTTCTAGATTTTGGAACTGTTCCGACAGTGTGGTATTATTTGTTTTTCTAGATTTTGGAACTGTTCCGACACTGTGGTATTATTTGTTTTTCTAGATTTTGGAACTGTTCCGACACTGTGGTATTATTTGTTTTTCTAGATTTTGGAACTGTTCCGACACTGTGGTATTATTTGTTTTTCTAGATTTTGGAACTGTTCCGACACTGTGGTATTATTTGTTTTTCTAGATTTTGGAACTGTTCCGACAGTGTGGTATTATTTGTTTTTCTATATTTTGGAACTGTTCCGACACTGTGGTATTATTTGTTTTTCTATATTTTGGAACAGTTCCGACACTGTGGTATTATTTGTTTTTCTAGATTTTGGAACTGTTCCGACAGTGTGGTATTATTTGTTTTTCTAGATTTTGGAACTGTTCCGACAGTGTGGTATTATTTGTTTTTCTATATTTTGGAACTGTTCCGACACTGTGGTATTATTTGTTTTTCTAGATTTTGGAACTGTTCCGACACTGTGGTATTATTTGTTTTTCTAGATTTTGGAACTGTTCCGACAGTGTGGTATTATTTGTTTTTCTAGATTTTGGAACTGTTCCGACAGTGTGGTATTATTTGTTTTTCTAGATTTTGGAACTGTTCCGACACTGTGGTATTATTTGTTTTTCTAGATTTTGGAACTGTTCCGACACTGTGGTATTATTTGTTTTTCTATATTTTGGAACTGTTCCGACAGTGTGGTATTATTTGTTTTACTAGATTTTGGAACTGTTCCGACAGTGTGGTATTATTTGTTTTTCTAGATTTTGGAACTGTTCCGACAGTGTGGTATTATTTGTTTTTCTAGATTTTGGAACTGTTCCGACAGTGGTATTTTTGTTATTCATTTTATTTCTGTAATCAATCCCTGATATCCTTAAATAAGTGCTTTCAAATTTATTGTTCTGACACTTCATTAAGTTAATCGTGATCTTCAGATATGGACAGTTGTAACCCCCCCCCCCCTACTATTTCTAACGGGATCGTCGTGAACGTGATCGTATGGCAGTTGGATTTACAACTACCTGTCCAATCAGTGCTTATCACCAGTGATGTTGTGAGTTCGAATCTCGATCAGGGCGAGGTGTACAACATTATGTGATAAAGTTTGTCAGTGACTTGCGACAGGTTGGTGGTTTTCTTCGAGGCCCTCCGGTTTCCTCCACCAGTTAAACTGACCGCCACGATATAACTGGCGTTAAACACCATCAAACCAACAATCAAACAACTATTTCTAACTTGATAAAGGGAGAGGAGATAAATGATTAAATTCTAACGTTTTCAATATTAGCACTGAGCCATAACTTCCGATTCTTTGTAAAGTTCCGCCAGTTTTCTTTCATTGTTGCCGTAGAGTGATGTTGGCTGAACTATTTGTCTGGCACGTGATGTCTTGTAAACCTCAGGACTGTATTGATAATGTGCAGTGTTTGATGACGACTGGAAAGGGAATATGTTTGGTTGTTTGTAGCTTTCTTCGCCTCTTCTGTGGCTTAGCTGTCTTTTTTCCATCTTAAAAAAAAAAGAACATTCAACGTGTCTGTTTTGTATTTCCTGATTTTGGGAATGTATATGTTGGACACAAAAGAAATAAAAACATTTAAATTTTGATTGGCTGCACAACAAGGACTATATTTATTGTTTTATGTGCACAGGAAATGTATTCTCATATTATCCCCAAATTTTCTGAACAAAACAAACATCAAATTAATTTGTGGCTTTAGTAAGTAAAGATAGTTTCTTTCCTGTTGATTTTCATGGTTTGGTTTGTTTTATGGTGTTTAACGCCACTTTCAAAAGTATTTCAGTTATATCGTGCCATTCATGGCGGTCAGTTTTATTGGTAGAGGAAAACGGGAACCCGGAGAAAAACACCGACCTGCCGCAAGTCACGGACAAACTTTATCACAAAATGTTGTACACCTCGCCCTGAGCGGGAGTCGAACCCACAACATCAGTGGTGATAGACATCGATTGCCTAGGTAGTTGTAAATCTAACTACCATACGATCACGGCCATGAAGACCCCTTTTCTAACTTGATAAAGGGAGATAAATGATCAAATTCTAATGTTTTCAATATTAGCACTTACCACAACTTCTTTGTAAAGTTCCACCAATTTTCTTTCATTATTGCCGTAGAGGGATGTTGGCTGAGCTATTTGTCTAGCACGTGATGTCCTGTAAACATCTGGCCTGTACGGATACGGATACTGTGCACTGTATGCTGACTGGCCATAAGAGAATATGTCTGGTTGTTTGTAGCTTTCTTCGCCTTTTTGGTGGCTTGGCTGTCTTTTTTCCATCTTTAAAAAAAAGAAAGAAAAAAAGAACATTCAACGTCTATTTTGTATTTCCTGACTTTGGGAATGTATATGTTGGACACAAAAGAAATAAAACATTTAAATTTTGATAAGATTGGCTGCACAACAAGGACTATATTTATTGTTTTATGTGCACAAGATTCCTTAGGGAAATGTATTCTCATATTATCTCCAAATTTTCTGAACAAAACAAACATCAAATTAATTTTTTTTTTAATTATTTTCTTATTCAGTTCAAGTGGCTTTACGGTAAGTAAAGATAATGCTGATAGTTTCTTTCCTGTTGATTTTCATGGTTTGGTTTGTTTTATGGTGTTTAACGCCACTTTCAACAGTATTTCAGTTATATCGTGCCATTCGTGGCGGTCAGTTTATGCTATTGGTAGAGGAAAATGGGGAACCCGGAGAAAAACACCGACCTGCCGCAAGTCACTGACAAACTTTATCACAAAATGTTGTACACCTCGCCCTGAGCGGGAGTCGAACCCACAACATCAGTGGTGATAGACACCGATTGCCTAGGTAGTTGTAAATCTAACTACCATACGATCGCGGCCACGAAGACCCTTTTTCTAACTTGATAATGGGAGATAAATGATCAAATTCTAATGTTTTCAATATTAGCACTTACCACAACTTCCGATTCTTTGTAAAGTTCCGCCAATTTTCTTTCATTATTGCCGTAGAGGGATGTTGGCTGAGCTATTTGTCTAGGACGTGATATCCTGTAAATATCTGGCCTGTACGAATACTGTGCACTGTATGCTGACTGGCCATAAGGGAATATGTCTGGTTGTTTGTAGCTATCTTCACCTCTTCGGAAGCTTGGCTGTCTTTTTTCCATCTTAAAAAAAAAGAACATTCAACGTGTCTGTTTTGTATTTCCTGACTTTGGGAATGTATATGTTGGACACAAACGAAATAAAAACATTTAAATTTTGATAAGATTGGCTGCACAGCAAGGACTATATCTATTGTTTTATGTGCACAGGGAATGCATTCTCATATTATCTCCCATTTACCGAACAAAACAAACATCAAATTAATATAAAAAAAATATCATTTTCTTATTTAGTTCAAGTGGATTTAGTAAGTAAAGATAATGCTGATAATTTCATTCCTGTTGATTTGTATATTTTGTATATCAATGCATCTTTCGTAGAGAACAAGTGATACTATATACAGAAAAATATTAACAGATGTAATTATTTATATTAAGTTTTTACTACAACCAGTATGGTATATTGCTTGCTAAGTTCAATCTGTCTGTTGTTGTTTTACAAAACAGTAGACTGAAGTTTACCCTCAATGGCCATACATCCCTCTTTTCGACAAATATTGTAAAATCGTAAAATTCTATAGGGTACACTGACCAAAATTTAGAATGATTTTTAGCTTAAGTTGAGAACAATTCTTCCCAGGGTATAGACTTGTCTCTAGAAAAGCTGGAAGAAACCAAACGTTTAATCGGAAGCCGTAAATCGAAAAAGGATAGAAAATACAATAGCCAAGAGAAAAGGAACAAAAGGACACGACAAACGATGATGTACAAAACACTCAACAGAAAACTAAAGATCAAACAACACAAACCCCAACAACGAGAGTGAACTCTGGTGCTTCAGACAAACCCCAACAACGAGGGTGAACCCTGGTGCTCCAGACAAACCACAACAACGAGGGTGAACTCTGGTGCTCCAGACAAACCCCAACAACGAGGGTGAACTCTGGTGCTCCAGACAAACCACAACAACGAGGGTGAACTCTGGTGCTCCAGACAAACCCCAACAACGAGGGTGAACCCTGGTGCTCCAGACAAACCACAACAACGAGGGTGAACTCTGGTGCTCCAGACAAACCCCAACAACGAGGGTGAACCCTGGTGCTCCAGACAAACTCCAACAACGAGGGTGAACCCTGGTGCTCCAGACAAACCCAAACAACGAGGGTGAACTCTGGTGCTCCAGACAAACCCCAACAACGAGGGTGAACTCTGGTGCTCCAGACAAACCACAACAACGAGGGTGAACTTTGGTGCTCCAGACAAACCCCAACAACGACGGTGAACTCTGGTGCTCCAGACAAACCCCAACGACGAGGGTGAACTCTGGTGCTCCAGACAAACCCCAACAACGAGGGTGAACTCTGGTGCTCCAGACAAACCACAACAACGAGGGTGAACTCTGGTGCTCCAGACAAACCCCAACAACGAGGGTGAACTCTGGTGCTCCAGACAAACCACAACAACGAGGGTGAACTTTGGTGCTCCAAACAAACCACAACAACGAGGGTGATCTTTGGTGCTCCAGACAAACCCCAACGACGAGGGTGAACTCTGGTGCTCCAGACAAACCCCAACAACGAGAGTGAACTCTGGTGCTTCAGACAAACCCCAACGACGAGGGTGAACTCTGGTGCTCCAGACAAACCCCAACAACGAGGGTGAACTCTGGTGCTCCAGACAAACCCCAACAACAAGAGTGAACTCTGGTGCTTCAGACAAACCCCAACGACGAGGGTGAACTCTGGTGCTCCAGACAAACCCCAACAACGTGGGTGAACTCTGGTGCTCCAGACAAACCCCAACAACGAGGGTGAACTTTGGTGCTCCAGACAAACCCCAACAACGAGGGTGAACTCTGGTGCTCCAGACAAACCACAACAACGAGGGTGAACTCTGGTGCTCCAGACAAACCCCAACAACGAGGGTGAACTCTGGTGCTCCAGACAAACCACAACAACGAGGGTGAACTTTGGTGCTCCAAACAAACCACAACAACGAGGGTGATCTTTGGTGCTCCAGACAAACCCCAACGACGAGGGTGAACTCTGGTGCTCCAGACAAACCACAACAACGAGGGTGAACTCTGGTGCTCCAGACAAACCCCAACAACGAGGGTGAACTCTGGTGCTCCAGACAAACCACAACAACGAGGGTGAACTCTGATGCTCCAGACAAACCCCAACAACGAGGGTGAACTCTGGTGCTCCAGACAAACCACAACAACGAGGGTGAACTTTGGTGCTCCAAACAAACCACAACAACGAGGGTGATCTTTGGTGCTCCAGACAAACCCCAACGACGAGGGTGAACTCTGGTGCTCCAGACAAACCCCAACAACGAGGGTGAACTCTGATGCTCCAGACAAACCACAACAACGAGGGTGAACTTTGGTGCTCCAAACAAACCACAACAACGAGGGTGATCTTTGGTGCTCCAAACAAACCCCAACAACGAGAGTGAACTCTGGTGCTTCAGACAAACCCCAACAACGAGGGTGAACTCTGATGCTCCAGACAAACTCCAACAACGAGGGTGAACTCTGGTGCTCCAGACAAACCCCAACAACGAGGGTGAACTCTGATGCTCCAGACAAACTCCAACAACGAGGGTGAACTCTGGTGCTTCAGACAAACCCCAACAACGAGGGTGAACTCTGATGCTCCAGACAAACTCCAACAACGAGGGTGAACTCTGGTGCTCCAGACAAACCCCAACAACGAGGGTGAACTCTGATGCTCCAGACAAACCCCAACAACGAGGGTGAACTCTGGTGCTCCAGACAAACCACAACAACGAGGGTGATCTCTGGTGCTCCAGACAAACCACAACAACGAGGGTGAACTTTGGTGCTCCAGACAAACCACAACAACGAGGGTGAACTTTGGTGCTCCAAACAAACCACAACAACGAGGGTGATCTTTGGTGCTCCAGACAAACCCCAACGACGAGGGTGAACTCTGGTGCTCCAGACAAACCACAACAACGAGGGTGAACTTTGGTGCTCCAGACAAACCCCAACAACGAGGGTGAACTCTGGTGCTCCAGACAAACCCCAACAACGTGGGTGAACTTTGGTGCTCCAAACAAACCACAACAACGAGGGTGATCTTTGGTGCTCCAGACAAACCACAACAACGAGAGTGAACTCTGGTGCTCCAGACAAACCACAACAACGAGGGTGAACTCTGGTGCTCCAGACAAACCCCAACAACGAGGGTGAACTCTGGTGCTCCAGACAAACCACAACAACGAGGGTGAACTTTGGTGCTCCAAACAAACCACAACAACGAGGGTGATCTTTGGTGCTCCAGACAAACCCCAACGACGAGGGTGAACTCTGGTGCTCCAGACAAACCCCAACAACGTGGGTGAACTTTGGTGCTCCAAACAAACCACAACAACGAGGGTGATCTTTGGTGCTCCAGACAAACCACAACAACGAGAGTGAACTCTGGTGCTCCAGACAAACCCCAACAACGAGGGTGAACTCTGGTGCTCCAGACAAACCACAACAACGAGGGTGAACTCTGGTGCTCCAGACAAACCCCAACAACGAGGGTGAACTTTGGTGCTCCAGACAAACCACAACAACGAGGGTGAACTCTGGTGCTCCAGACAAACCCCAACAACGAGGGTGAACTCTGGTGCTCCAGACAAACTCCAACAACGAGGGTGAACCCTGGTGCTCCAGACAAACCACAACAACGAGGGTGAACTTTGGTGCTCCAGACAAACCCCAACAACGAGGGTGAACTCTGGTGCTCCAGACAAACCCCAACAACGAGGGTGAACTCTGGTACTCCAGACAAACCACAACAACGAGGGTGAACTCTGGTGCTCCAGACAAACTCCAACAACGAGGGTGAACTTTGGTGCTCCAGACAAACCACAACAACGAGGGTGAACTCTGGTGCTCCAGACAAACCCCAACAACGAGGGTGAACTCTGGTGCTCCAGACAAACCCCAACAACGAGGGTGAACTCTGGTGCTCCAAACAAACCCAAACAACGAGGGTGAACTCTGATGCTCCAGACAAACCCCAACGACGAGGGTGAACCCTGGTGCTCCAGACAAACCCCAACAACGAGGGTGAACTCTGGTGCTCCAGACAAACTCCAACAACGACGGTGAACTTTGGTGCTCCAGACAAACCCCAACAACGAGGGTGAACTCTGGGGCTCCAGACAAACCACAACAACGAGGGTGAACTCTGGTGCTCCAGACAAACCCCAACAAGAGGGTGAACTTTGGTGCTCCAAACAAACCCAAACAACGAGGGTGAACTCTGGTGCTCCAGACAAACCCCAACAACGAGGGTGAACTCTGGTGCTCCAGACAAACCCCAACAACGAGGGTGAACTCTGGTGCTCCAGACAAACCTCAACAACGAGGGTGGACTTTGGTGCTCCAGACAAACCACAACAACGAGGGTGAACTCTGGTGCTCCAGACAAACCCCAACAACGAGGGTGAACTCTGGTGCTCCAGACAAACCACAACAACGAGGGTGAACTCTGGTGCTCCAGACAAACTCCAACAACGACGGTGAACTTTGGTGCTCCAGACAAACCACAACAACGAGGGTGAACTCTGGTGCTCCAGACAAACCCCAACAACGAGGGTGAACTCTGGTGCTCCAGACAAACCACAACAACGAGGGTGAACTCTGGTGCTCCAGACAAACCACAACAACGAGGGTGAACTCTGGGGCTCCAGACAAACCCCAACAACGAGGGTGAACTCTGGTGCTCCAGACAAACCACAACAACGAGGGTGAACTCTGGTGCTCCAGACAAACCACAACAACGAGGGTGAACTCTGGTGCTCCAGACAAACCCCAACAACGAGGGTGAACTCTGGTGCTCCAGACAAACCACAACAACGAGGGTGAACTCTGGTGCTCCAGACAAACTCCAACAACGACGGTGAACTTTGGTGCTCCAGACAAACCACAACAACGAGGGTGAACTCTGGGGCTCCAGACAAACCCCAACAACGAGGGTGAACTCTGGTGCTCCAGACAAACCCCAACAACGAGGGTGAACTCTGGTGCTCCAGACAAACCACAACAACGAGGGTGAACTCTGGTGCTCCAGACAAACTCCAACAACGACGGTGAACTTTGGTGCTCCAGACAAACCCCAACAACGAGGGTGAACTCTGGTGCTCCAGACAAACCCCAACAACGAGGGTGAACTCTGGTGCTCCAGACAAACTCCAACAACGACGGTGAACTTTGGTGCTCCAGACAAACCCCAACAACGAGGGTGAACTCTGGGGCTCCAGACAAACCACAACAACGAGGGTGAACTCTGGTGCTCCAGACAAACCCCAACAAGAGGGTGAACTTTGGTGCTCCAAACAAACCCAAACAACGAGGGTGAACTCTGGTGCTCCAGACAAACCCCAACAACGAGGGTGAACTCTGGTGCTCCAGACAAACCCCAACAACGAGGGTGAACTCTGGTGCTCCAGACAAACCTCAACAACGAGGGTGAACTTTGGTGCTCCAGACAAACCACAACAACGAGGGTGAACTCTGGTGCTCCAGACAAACCCCAACAACGAGGGTGAACTCTGGTGCTCCAGACAAACCACAACAACGAGGGTGAACTCTGGTGCTCCAGACAAACCCCAACAACGAGGGTGAACTCTGGTGCTCCAGACAAACCACAACAACGAGGGTGAACTCTGGTGCTCCAGACAAACCACAACAACGAGGGTGAACTCTGGTGCTCCAGACAAACCCCAACAACGAGGGTGAACTCTGGTGCTCCAGACAAACCCCAACAACGTGGGTGAACTCTGGTGCTCCAGACAAACCACAACAACGAGGGTGAACTCTGGTGCTCCAGACAAACCACAACAACGAGGGTGAACTCTGGTGCTCCAGACAAACTCCAACAACGAGGGTGAACTCTGATGCTCCAGACAAACCACAACAACGAGGATGAACTCTGGTGCTCCAGACAAACCACAACAACGAGGATGAACTCTGGTGTTCCAGACAAACCCCAACAACGAGAGTGAACTTTGGTGCTCCAGACAAACCACAACAACGAGGGTGAACTCTGATGCTCCAGACAAACCACAACAACGAGGATGAACTCTGGTGCTCCAGACAAACCCCAACAACGAGGGTGAACTTTGGTGCTCCAGACAAACCACAACAACGAGGGTGATCTCTGGTGCTCCAGACAAACCCCAACAACGAGGGTGAACCCTGGTGCTCCAGACAAACTCCAACAACGAGGGTGAACCCTGGTGCTCCAGACAAACCACAACAACGAGGGTGAACTCTGGTGCTCCAGACAAACCCCAACAACGAGGGTGAACTTTGGTGCTCCAGACAAACCACAACAACGAGGGTGAACTCTGGTGCTCCAGACAAACCACAACAACGAGGGTGAACTCTGGTGCTCCAGACAAACCCCAACAACGAGGGTGAACTCTGGTGCTCCAGACAAACCCCAACGACGAGGGTGAACTCTGGTGCTCCAGACAAACCCCAACAACGAGGGTGAACTCTGGGGCTCCAGACAAACCCCAACAACGAGGGTGAACTCTGGTGCTCCAGACAAACCCCAACGACGAGGGTGAACTCTGGGGCTCCAGAAAAACCACAACAACAAGGGTGAACTTTGGTGCTCCAGACAAACCCCAACAACGAGAGTGAACTCTGGTGCTTCAGACAAACCACAACAACGAGGGTGAACTCTGGTGCTCCAGACAAACCACAACAACGAGGGTGAACTTTGGTGCTCCAGACAAACCCCAACAACGAGGGTGAACTCTGGTGCTCCAGACAAACCACAACAACGAGGGTGAACTCTGGTGCTCCAGACAAACCACAACAACGAGAGTGAACTCTGGTGCTCCAGACAAACCACAACAACGAGGGTGAACTCTGGTGCTCCAGACAAACCCCAACAACGAGGGTGAACTCTGGTGCTCCAGACAAACCCCAACAACGAGGGTGAACTTTGGTGCTCCAGACAAACCCCAACAACGAGAGTGAACTCTGGTGCTCCAGACAAACCACAACAACGAGGGTGAACTCTGGTGCTCCAGACAAACCACAACAATGAGGGTGATCTTTGGTGCTCCAGACAAACCACAACAACGAGAGTGAACTCTGGTGCTCCAGACAAACCACAACAACGAGGGTGAACTCTGGTGCTCCAGACAAACCCCAACAACGAGGGTGAACTCTGGTGCTCCAGACAAACCCCAACAACGAGGGTGAACTTTGGTGCTCCAGACAAACCCCAACAACGAGAGTGAACTCTGGTGCTCCAGACAAACCACAACAACGAGGGTGAACTCTGGTGCTCCAGACAAACCACAACAACGAGAGTGAACTCTGGTGCTCCAGACAAACTCCAACAACGACGGTGAACTCTGGGGCTCCAGACAAACCACAACAACGAGAGTGAACTCTGGTGCTTCAGACAAACCACAACAACGAGGGTGAACTCTGGTGCTCCAGACAAACCACAACAACGAGGGTGAACTTTGGTGCTCCAGACAAACCCCAACAACGAGGGTGAACTCTGGTGCTCCAGACAAACCACAACAACGAGGGTGAACTCTGGTGCTCCAGACAAACCACAACAACGAGAGTGAACTCTGGTGCTCCAGACAAACCACAACAACGAGGGTGAACTCTGGTGCTCCAGACAAACCACAACAACGAGGGTGAACTCTGGTGCTCCAGACAAACTCCAACAACGACGGTGAACTTTGGTGCTCCAGACAAACCCCAACAACGAGGGTGAACTCTGGTGCTCCAGACAAACCCCAACAACGAGGGTGAACTCTGGTGCTCCAGACAAACTCCAACAACGACGGTGAACTTTGGTGCTCCAGACAAACCCCAACAACGAGGGTGAACTCTGGGGCTCCAGACAAACCACAACAACGAGGGTGAACTCTGGTGCTCCAGACAAACCCCAACAAGAGGGTGAACTTTGGTGCTCCAAACAAACCCAAACAACGAGGGTGAACTCTGGTGCTCCAGACAAACCCCAACAACGAGGGTGAACTCTGGTGCTCCAGACAAACCCCAACAACGAGGGTGAACTCTGGTGCTCCAGACAAACCTCAACAACGAGGGTGAACTTTGGTGCTCCAGACAAACCACAACAACGAGGGTGAACTCTGGTGCTCCAGACAAACCCCAACAACGAGGGTGAACTCTGGTGCTCCAGACAAACCACAACAACGAGGGTGAACTCTGGTGCTCCAGACAAACCCCAACAACGAGGGTGAACTCTGGTGCTCCAGACAAACCACAACAACGAGGGTGAACTCTGGTGCTCCAGACAAACCACAACAACGAGGGTGAACTCTGGTGCTCCAGACAAACCCCAACAACGAGGGTGAACTCTGGTGCTCCAGACAAACCCCAACAACGTGGGTGAACTCTGGTGCTCCAGACAAACCACAACAACGAGGGTGAACTCTGGTGCTCCAGACAAACCACAACAACGAGGGTGAACTCTGGTGCTCCAGACAAACTCCAACAACGAGGGTGAACTCTGATGCTCCAGACAAACCACAACAACGAGGATGAACTCTGGTGCTCCAGACAAACCACAACAACGAGGATGAACTCTGGTGTTCCAGACAAACCCCAACAACGAGAGTGAACTTTGGTGCTCCAGACAAACCACAACAACGAGGGTGAACTCTGATGCTCCAGACAAACCACAACAACGAGGATGAACTCTGGTGCTCCAGACAAACCCCAACAACGAGGGTGAACTTTGGTGCTCCAGACAAACCACAACAACGAGGGTGATCTCTGGTGCTCCAGACAAACCCCAACAACGAGGGTGAACCCTGGTGCTCCAGACAAACTCCAACAACGAGGGTGAACCCTGGTGCTCCAGACAAACCACAACAACGAGGGTGAACTCTGGTGCTCCAGACAAACCCCAACAACGAGGGTGAACTTTGGTGCTCCAGACAAACCACAACAACGAGGGTGAACTCTGGTGCTCCAGACAAACCACAACAACGAGGGTGAACTCTGGTGCTCCAGACAAACCCCAACAACGAGGGTGAACTCTGGTGCTCCAGACAAACCCCAACGACGAGGGTGAACTCTGGTGCTCCAGACAAACCCCAACAACGAGGGTGAACTCTGGGGCTCCAGACAAACCCCAACAACGAGGGTGAACTCTGGTGCTCCAGACAAACCCCAACGACGAGGGTGAACTCTGGGGCTCCAGAAAAACCACAACAACAAGGGTGAACTTTGGTGCTCCAGACAAACCCCAACAACGAGAGTGAACTCTGGTGCTTCAGACAAACCACAACAACGAGGGTGAACTCTGGTGCTCCAGACAAACCACAACAACGAGGGTGAACTTTGGTGCTCCAGACAAACCCCAACAACGAGGGTGAACTCTGGTGCTCCAGACAAACCACAACAACGAGGGTGAACTCTGGTGCTCCAGACAAACCACAACAACGAGAGTGAACTCTGGTGCTCCAGACAAACCACAACAACGAGGGTGAACTCTGGTGCTCCAGACAAACCCCAACAACGAGGGTGAACTCTGGTGCTCCAGACAAACCCCAACAACGAGGGTGAACTTTGGTGCTCCAGACAAACCCCAACAACGAGAGTGAACTCTGGTGCTCCAGACAAACCACAACAACGAGGGTGAACTCTGGTGCTCCAGACAAACCACAACAATGAGGGTGATCTTTGGTGCTCCAGACAAACCACAACAACGAGAGTGAACTCTGGTGCTCCAGACAAACCACAACAACGAGGGTGAACTCTGGTGCTCCAGACAAACCCCAACAACGAGGGTGAACTCTGGTGCTCCAGACAAACCCCAACAACGAGGGTGAACTTTGGTGCTCCAGACAAACCCCAACAACGAGAGTGAACTCTGGTGCTCCAGACAAACCACAACAACGAGGGTGAACTCTGGTGCTCCAGACAAACCACAACAACGAGAGTGAACTCTGGTGCTCCAGACAAACTCCAACAACGACGGTGAACTCTGGGGCTCCAGACAAACCACAACAACGAGAGTGAACTCTGGTGCTTCAGACAAACCACAACAACGAGGGTGAACTCTGGTGCTCCAGACAAACCACAACAACGAGGGTGAACTTTGGTGCTCCAGACAAACCCCAACAACGAGGGTGAACTCTGGTGCTCCAGACAAACCACAACAACGAGGGTGAACTCTGGTGCTCCAGACAAACCACAACAACGAGAGTGAACTCTGGTGCTCCAGACAAACCACAACAACGAGGGTGAACTCTGGTGCTCCAGACAAACCCCAACAACGAGGGTGAACTCTGGTGCTCCAGACAAACCCCAACAACGAGGGTGAACTTTGGTGCTCCAGACAAACCCCAACAACGAGAGTGAACTCTGGTGCTCCAGACAAACTCCAACAACGACGGTGAACTCTGGGGCTCCAGACAAACCACAACAACGAGGGTGAACTCTGGTGCTCCAGACAAACCACAACAACGAGAGTGAACTCTGGTGCTCCAGACAAACCCCAACAACGAGGGTGAACTCTGGTGCTCCAGACAAACTCCAACAACGAGCTGGGAGGGTGAACTCTGGTGCTCCAGACAAACCACAACAACGAGGGTGAACTCTGGTGCTCCAGACAAACCCCAACAACGAGCTGGGAGGGTGAACTATGGTGCTCCAGACAAACCCCAACAACGAGGGTGAACTCTGACGGTGCTTCGGAAGTGTAAGCAGTTCCTGATCCACTAGTGGCAATCGTCGAGTTACTCTTGCTACAAACTCGGTTATAATGCATGAATGAGGATAGGACCGGATTGTGATTACGACAAACGGAACATACCCGTAAGAAGTGTACGAGAAATGTGCCTCCTGTTTAGAGAATGTCACCTTCTTTGAAATAATGCCTAATGGGAATAACGCCTTGTTTAAGATGGCGTTGGATGTCAATCGCAAAATTTATTTTTTCTGCTATATCCACCGTCTCGTCTGGTAACCGAAACAAGCACTCACATTCAACAACCCTTGTCAGCTTGAAGTTAAACAGAAATGCATTAAACATCATGCCGTGTTTTCATTAATTAATCATCCAAGACTTCAAACAGTCCCCAGAATTGTATACCTCGAAGTGCATATAGTTCTGTAATTAATTTGTACCTTAGAACATCCTTCGTACTCTGCCTTGTAGTTGGTTGTATAGGTTGCTGGACAGCCTGTGCCTAACTGCAGCAAGCTGCGATTAGTGGTCTGTGGCTTCATGCTGTCTGATTGTTTATACACCATCCACTTTTGGTAAGCCTAAACGAAAGCACAAATGATAATTCAGATAGTAAATATTTAGAATAAAGTATAAGCACAATGCACAATATAAAATACATGTCGACTCTGTTGTTGATATACATACGAACAAAGGGCCATCGTGGCCGTGAACGTATGGTAGTTGGATTTACAACTACCTATGCAATCAGTGCCTATCACCTCTGATGTGAGTTCGAATCTCGATCAGGGCGAGATGTACAACATTATGTGATAAAGTTTGTCAGTGACTTGCGACAGGTCTGTGGTTTTCTCCGGGTCCTCGGGTTTCCTCCACCAATAAAACTGACCACCACGATATAACTGAAATATTGTTGCAAGTGGCGTTAAACACCGTCAAACAAACAAACAAAACACATACGAACAAAGACACAAATATATTATCCAGGTCAACGCTGTACCATTATAATCTAAATTTACCAATGAAATACCACCAAAAAGGAAAACATTAATATGCGACAGAAACTTGAAAATGTCTAATAATATGCAGTGTTCTTGACTAACTTTGTAATTAATACAATAATAGTGTTCGTTTTGAAATTTTAAATCAATTACGGGAAAATTTTAGAATTTAGTCAGCGAAAACTTTTTTGTAGCAAGTAATGTAGGAAAATGAAAATAATAGCCACACAACGAAGAAATTACCATGTTCAGAACTGTCGATTATGCAAGATTTGCCCATTTTTATATACAAAAAAAACCCAATAATAATAATAAAATAAAAAATAAAAAAAACATGCAAGAAATCTTTTCGGAAACCACATGGCATAAATTAGACCAAATTTGGCTGCAATGGTTCGTTTAATGAAATGCACCCGTCCAGCCACACGCTCAAACTAAGATAACTGTCGCTCCTAAAAATACAGATTTCTTAAAATGTCCAAAACTTCCACAGTATGTGCTGGAATAAGCTGAGATATAATAAAAACAAAGCTACATCATAATAAGCTGTTTAAACGACAAATTTTGTATTCAAATTCGCTTCGGGTGACCGATAGGAGAGCCTTCTCGATGGGGGTTCTCAAGTAATAATGCGGAAAGCCTGACCATGGAACATAGTGCGTAACGGGTTCGGAGAGTACCACGCACTCTGCACACTCATGACCTCTTTTGTAGATTTAACAAAAGAGTAGCCACATTGTAACCGCTACAAAAGACTAAAGTGGCGTCCCTACCCAAACTTCCATACTTTTTCAGTGGCAGTCAAAGTCATTGACCCTGTTTTTCCATCCCTTCTCTCATTTCTATATAGTTTTTATATATTATTGAATTTGTCCTCAGTCTTGAATATTGCTGAAATACTTGTACACTGGACGTTAAGCAATAACAGATTAAGTAAAGTTCATGTTAAGAAGTGTTTAAAATTGCCTCATAACTCGTATTACAAAACCGGTTGGGGTTTTCCGATTCTTTCATTCAATTTCTGACATAGATTCTTATCGAAACACTGCAAATCGAGAAGCGTTTCTTACTATTTATATCCAAAAAATATATACATACCGATTGAAACTCCGAGATACTCCCATTTGACATCGGTTTTGCTTTACTAAAATAAGGAATACATCTGCAATATACATGTATATATATGAAAAAAACATTTGACACACCTACATAGCAGAACTTCGTCGCCAGTTATAATCCACCCTCCCCTCCTATTAAGGTGAGGGGTGGCGATTCGTAACCCTTGGTTTGCGAAGACGATAGCACAGTGAATAATTTTTATAAAATTATACTGCTATCTATAGCTAAGCTTAATTAGAAAATTATAACCTAAAATAGTTAAAATCTAAATATCTAAACTTATAAAATCATGGAAAAATCTTATTCGTAGACTATTACTAAACTACTATAGTTGACTCTTTGAGACAGGGGCTGTCATCGTCGTGATCTTATGGTAGTTGGGTTTAAAACTGTCAATGCAATCAACGCCAATCACCACTAAGGTTATGAGTTTGAATCCTGCTCACGGCGAGGTATGCTCGATACAACAGTATGTGATAAAGTTTGTCAGTGACTTACGGCAGGTCGGTGGTTTTCTCTGTTTCTCCGGTTACCTCCACCAATAAAACTGACCACCATGATATAACTGTTATATTGTTGAAAGTGACGTTAAATACCATACACACTCCTTGCTGATCGAGAGATAACTGAACAAACGAACATTTGCATATTTTACCGTCCGCACTCTCTGAACCCAATGTATTCTTGGGTATCTGCAAATAATATCAATGGAGGACCCGGGGTTCATTGGTTGGAACCCCTCTCTATCTTCAAATTTGCTATTCGAATATTTGCTTATTAAAAACCTTAACTGGATAATGTAAGCGGGAAATTGAAAATTTGAAAATCAGTAAGGGAACGACCATTTAACTTGAAGGGGGGGGGGGGGGGGGGGGGGGGGTGGGTTATGTTTTTTTTTCTAAAAAAATATTCTGATTCCCAATGTTGCTGAAAAAAATATTCTGATTTTGGTGGAGGGAAAAAAAATCTGATTCAGAGTTTTTGTTATATAATCTAATGTTAAATTGTGGAAAAAAAATTCGCGCTTTGCGCGACAAAAAAAATAATTCTAACTCGTGTTGTCCGAAAAAAAATTCTGAACGAAACAAAAAACCATAACCCCCCTCCCCCCTTGCAAGTTAAATGGTCGGTCCCTAAAAATTTCTTCACTGTCGAGCACAGTTTTCCCTTCGATTATTTAATTTTTATACCTAGTGTTTGATAGTCATGAGGACTCGCTACTATTTGCATTCACTACTAAAAGTATCTTGGGTTGTAGCAAGGATCTATATAAATCCTTCGTTGTAGATATTAAAAATTCACTTTCTGATACAACCTTTGTTCAGGTATATTTGTATTAATTATTTATGGTACTGTGCATGTCATGTACTATTTACCCTGCATTTCGATTTCTTTGTGGAAGCCGAACATCTGAATATGCGTCCATCTTTATTTTCTTTTATTTCAAGAATGACGTTTGGTACATTGTGACGTTACTTAAAAGGGGGTACATTATAAGGGTGCAAACAGGGGAGATAACTCCCATATACTAATCATTCAGTAAACGTTGAAATTGAAAGACGTCGCATGAACATTTCTTGTCATTGCGGGAATTTAAAGTTGGAAACAAGAGAATTTTTGTACATGTTTTACCTTGTATTAAATACACCGATTGAATCTTAATCTATAGACAGTGCTCATTTGATTGGTTGGTTGGTTTAGGGTGCTTAACGCCACTTACAACAATATTTCAGTTATATCGTGTCGGTCAGTTTTATTCGAGAGGGAAATCGGAGAAAACCATCGACCTGCCGCAAGCCACTGACAAACTTTATCACATATTGTTATATCGAGTTCACCTCGCCATGAACAGGGTTCGAATTCACAACTATAGTGGTGAGGCACTGATTACACAGGTAGTTGTAAATCAAACTACATACGATCACGACCACGACGGCCCCCGGTGCTCATTTGAAGATACACGAGCAATAATTTTACATGTTAAGCAACATCTAAAAGATCAAATTTTATTTTATTCGAATTAAATATGAATCAGCCACATTAATTTAGTTCGGTGCCCCAAATGAGTTAACAGTAATAATTTCACCGGCTCTTTGGTTGGACGACCTACTGAAGTGGATTCCCGGGGTCGTCGCCCCATCTGCCACCCCTCTCCCCTTTCTACAAGCCACTGACTTCAAAATATAATGTCTGGATCGTAAATTTTCCACTTCGATATATCAGTGAGTGTTGATTTTTAAGCTATAATTGTCATTTTTCTACAGGCCCGCGTAGTTTCTTTATTGCCAAGATAAATTCTTCTATTATTATGTTTAGATGTATCATATTCAGACACGCATTCTCAGCAAAATGTCCCAATTGATGTCTCCAATGTTTTTTTCTTCAATGGACTGAATTAGCTGACTGAAACAACAGTCCGCTGGTAGACATGTCGTTCCACTCGGACACAGTATTCTGATTCCGAGCCAACCAGTCTTTGCTCTTTCTCCTTAATACTGCATGCTTAGCGGAGAAGCTTTAAAATGATGGACAAATAACATAGTAATATATGTCTACCACATAAAATTATCTATCATCATGTGTATCATATATACACATTACACCGCTTTTTATCTAAAAAAACACATTTTCATTTGCATCAAATTTAATCTACATTTTTAAATAATGCATGATATGTCATCCAAAATATCGTGGTATTTTTTTGTTGATCCTTTAATACATTTTAAGATCTCCATCTTTGTTAAAACTTGACCTCACACACTCCAAGGGTTTTGATTTGTACAAACAAACAAAAAATAAACGCCATGCCTCAATGATGTTTTCCAACAATAACCATATCTGGTTCATTAAAAGACATTCACCATGTACAATGTACATGTATTCTCGACTATTGACACAGAAAGCCTGGATCTAGAGGAAAATGGTATTGTAACTTGACCAGTGATTTATATGACAAAATATGATATGTCCAATGTCTATGGTTGGTTCTTCACAAGATATAAATAGACAGAGGAAGTCAGAGAACCTAGAAAAAAATGTATCGGATGAGCACGAGTCAAACTTATAAACCTTGGATAGTCACTGATTGGCAATGCAACAATGTATGATTGTATGCATGGACGGCACAAGAAAATCTGAGAAATACACTGACCAGGGGCGGGGCGCACCCAGCGCGCGTCCCCCGCCTAAAATTAGAAAAAATATGATCTTTTGGCGTAAAATCGTGATTTTTCACACGAAATACCCCAACAATTTTCGCGCCTCCCTCCGCAATTGGAAAAAATATGATTTTCTGGCGGAAAATCGTGATTTTTCACACGAAATATCCCAAAAATGTTCGTGCCTCCCTCCGCTTGGCGCAATTTTTTTTATGTGCGCCCAACCTAACTTGAAATCCTGGATCCGCCCCTGCTGACAACTACTCTTCCATTTCAAAAGAATTTATAATGGTGGAAAACATATTTCTTGTAATGAGAGCTCAGTATTACAGTGCTTCATCTTTCTAAAAATAATTGTCCTTTATTCTTGAAATTGGAGAAAAAAAAAATCTGCAAGTGTTTGAAGATATATCTTACATAAACACTAGACAATTAATTAAAGGTTCTGCTCTCATGCTCAATCTATATTAACTGGGCAGCTAGAGATTTAGTTACCAAGAGGGGTGTGTAGAGACCCCATTTACTTGTTTGATTTGGTTTATTTGTGCTCTTGTCCAGTAGACAGGATCTAGATTCCACTCTTATTTGTCTTCTGGAGTTTCAGGTTACCTAACCGAGTGATTTGCACTGTTCCTCATATTACTGATCAATACTGTTTAACTTCCTTCCCATTCAATGGCAGTTGGATTTACAACTACCTATGTAATCAGTTCTTATCACCACTGATGTTGCAAGTTCGAATTCCGACCAGGGCGAGGTGTACTGCATTATGTGATAAAGTTTGTCAGTGACTTGCGACAGGTTGGTGATTTTCTACGGGTCCTACACCAATAAAACTGACCACTATGATACAACTGAAATATTGTTGAATGTGGTGTTGAACACCATAAATCCAAATCATTCAATGGATCAAATCTGTTCTTATAATTTGTAATATTATTGCTTAATATCTCAGTAAAATCCTGAACTTCATAACGTTGTTTACTCAATCATAATCCTATTGCATCTCTGAATCCGGCAGATGTTTACAAGATATTTTTCAACTTCTACATGAATATTTTTCTTTGTACAGCAATTTTTTATGCAATGACAATCATATTGATGGAGAACAGGACTGTTGGATGCAATTTTAACAAGAGAAATCTAGCCAATTCTTTATATTCTGAGTACAAAATTTCGATCCTTATTACATTCTGTACTTTTGGTCTTCATTTTAATTCTTTCATTTAAACAAAACAGGTCAACCAACTTAGATTTAAAATTGTTCAGAAATGTAAAAACACTTCATAAAAAACCTCTAGAAGACAAACATTTCTGGTAAGTCTGGCTACTTGGCAAGTAGTAGTTCTAAAGAACAAGTTGAAAATGACATAGCATATCAGAGACCAGGACTGCCATCTTGAACTTGACATTGCTCTTAAAACTATGTTTCCCTTTGGTATGATGTAGTTCTGGAGATCAAATTGAAAATGTTACTGCCAATCAGGGGCAATGGTAGCCATTTTGAATGTCAGTCGCAATGGAGGTCGTCCTGTATGTGACCGTATGGTAGTTGGATTAACAAGTACCTATGCAATCAGTGCCTATCATCACTAACATTGTGAGTTCGATTCCCGCTCATGGTGAGGTGTATTCGCTACATTTTGTGATAAAGTGTATCGCTGGTTTTCTCTGGGTACTCCAGTTTCCACCAGTAAAACTGACCGCCACCATATAATTGAAATATTGTTGAAAGTGGCGTTAATAACACTAACCCACACTGAAAAGTAATAATATTTCTTAAGAACTCCTAGAGGAACATTTTTGGTAAGTCTGGCAAGTAAAATTCAGATATTCTGGAAGTCAAACATGTCATGCACAATCACAGAATCGGAGGTCAGGGCAACCATCTTGGATTTGAATTACTCCAAAAGGTACAAAAAACTTGTTTTCTGATCCCCTTAATTAATTCAGTCATTACTATTGTTGTATTTAAATTGTTGTACTATATTCATATGTATTGATTAATAAAATATGCTTACACTAAAAGGTACAACACTTCTCGTGGCCCCTAGAGGAACATTTATGGTTAGTGTGGAGAATGGGCATAAAGTGGTTCTGAGAAGAAGTCAAAAATGTGAAAAGTTTGTAACATACAGACACTTGGCTCAGATGAGCAAACAAAAAAGATGCCACACAAACATCATCTAAGGAAATGACATTATTGGTTAAACAGGCTCAATAGTTTCAGAGGAGGCAATTAAAATATTAAAACCAAACGATAATCACCAGGTGTTGACAAAAACCCACATGGCTAAATTATATAAAAATCAAGTGATGCTATTTGGTAAACATATTTTATTTCAACCATGCAGTGTAGAAACTTTCAAAATACTAGCAAAGATATACTTTATAAACCACTTATAAAATTGTAATGAAATTGTTTGTTTATTTGGTTGTAAAATACAACAATGTGTTTAATACAATAAAAACGGATGATTTGTGGTAATTTTGTGCTAGTATTTAGAAACTTACAGTAAATAACTTGATAACACCACAATAATAAACAATGAGATGACTGTAACAACCGAGGAATCATGGTGATAAATATGAACGATTGATTGATTGGTGCTTAATGCCAACTCTAGCAGTATTTCAGCTATTTCGTGACGTGTAATATGAATGAAATTTGTGATTCGTTAAAATGTCATAAATGGTATGCAATCGTTCAATGTCCTCATGTACACCTCGTCTAACACACCATGCGATGATGAAAATTAACATTTTACATGAGTTTCATTAGATACTGTCAAATAATCAATGTCTGATTTAAACATAATTTAACTAGTGTATCCTTGTAATACCACCCCCTCTTTAACTCGTCACCCTCTTTTGTTGCCATAAAATGAAGGGGAAAAAATCATGACGTTTATAAGTAAATTTCTCTCAATGTATTACCACCCTTGTTTATCACCAAAATATAGCTTGATCCAAAAGGAGGCAGTATAACGAGGGCATTTTAAGAGTTTCTTCCCAAAAACCTGCTATCAAATATTTATTATTTCCAGCAGGTAATAAGCGAAATACAATTTTTGATTCAACGATATTCATATCTTACCTGAAGTAGTTACAAGAACAATCAATTTTAAATTATATCTCACTTGCTTCCTATTTTCTCGGTTGTTTGCTAGTCGCAGCGTGGGAGATCTCAAAATGCTTCTTTAGGGGTCGCATCAGGGGTCAACATGAATGTATTATAAATTGACCAATAAATGACTCTTCTACAAACTCCAGGAGACAAGACAAGCACATATGTTTTGGAATGCAACCGATAGACACTAATGTATTCATGTTGACTCCTGCCTTGACCCGTAAAGGAGCGTTTTTAGATCTCCTAGACAACGACTAGTAAACAACCGATAGAAAATAGGAAGCAAGTACAGAAATCTAATTTTAATTAGATTGTTACAAGAATTAAACATTAGCCTAGCAAAGAAAAGATTGTATATTTTTCATCACACTGAAGATATGAAGCTGTTGTTGACATCAGCTGATAAAGTCTGAATTATGCACAGAAATGAAAAAAAAAAAAATCTTAATTCAATAACATTGGCATTTAAAATACATTGTGAAATAGTGAGTATTCATTTTTTTTGGGTAAAATTCAAAAAGTTCAAATTCGAAGGATTACATTAAACTTACAATTTGCATTCTATAAAGACATGATATACATAGGTTATACTAATATAGTTTTCAGTCCAGTTTTCTTTACTCAAAATGTGAAAAATAAAAAATAAATCCAGAAACATAACAGAAATAGCTACATTGTTATTACACCAGCTAACCCCATGTAAACATCATATGAATTTTAAAATTTGTGATAAATGTTGTTGATGATAAGATTTATTCATATTTTAACAGTAAATGTGACAAGCTTTGAGGGCTGTGTGATACCAGTCTTAAATAATGCTCTGTGTAACGTTCCAGTTTCAATATCAGACTCTGGTGCATTCTTATTCGTTCCTTTAAACAGTCTGAAAAATAAAAAGTTATAATAAAACTCATATTTTATTCATTATGACTTTAAACATATAAAATTCTTTAATTTGACCTCAAAATCATTTCATTTATAGCATAATGGTGTTGTCTAAATAAATTCTTGCTTTGAATATTCTATTGCATAGAAAGTTATATGTAGCAATATTTTTGGAGGTTTATTTCAGTGTTTGCCATAAATATGCAAAATATCCAGTAGTTCTCAAGAAAAGATTTCAAATATTTCCAATTTTTCAAGCAATCAGAAGCCATGGTGGCCATCTTGGATCTAAGGCAATGTCACTGTACTACATTTTGGAAGTGTCACATGGAGTATCACATCAAAGTTTGGTCCAATCTAACACAGTGGTTCTTAAGAATAAGATCAGAATGTAAAAAGTTAAAGGACAACAGATGCCAAGTGATGGGAAAAGCTCACTCAAGCTTTTGGCTCCAAGACTCTGGTTAGTTAAAAACAAGAAAATCGAAAAATAGCATACTTGAGTGGTTCAGCTGGAATCTTTGGTGGTGGCATTTCTTCTACAGGAGCTGCTGCTGGCGGAGGTGGTTTAGGAGTTGGTAAAGGCTTTGGTGTTGACAGTTTTACCTGCATTGGAATTCCTATAAATATAATAGTTTGATTTTAGACATAGTTGTTAGTTATCAATGGTAAAACAACATAAATATGATATAAAAAAGATATAAGAGCTAAAATCTGATGTAGGATGGTCTGGTGCCCATAGATTTTAAACTATCGTTCATAAACAATTAACTCTCTTGAACATTAATTTATATGCAAATTGGATGACGAGTGAGTCAGTGATTGTTGCTTAGCGTCAAGAGAAAAAAATTCTGAAATATTATGGCAAGTACAGGTTTACTTATTTTGTCTGCTGGTAATAGATCACCACACCAAGTTTTTATAGTGCACCTCACAGAAACAACAGTCCACAGGTAGACATGTTAGGCCACTTAGACACATTCCCTTTGCTCTTCAATACACTGATTTGGTTCTATGGTTTGACTATTTTGAGACCAAACACAGGATGTACCTCACTCTGGCCAAACATCATACTCATTACACAACAGGGCTGTCTTAGTGTAATTATCAATCTGATTAATAACACATCTCTCACTTGATCTTATTTACTGATATGTGACAGTGTGGGAAATCTGAAGAAACCCTATTACGGGTCATTTGCGACTGACCTTATGTAATGACCTTTGCCGTCCAATTAAAATGGCGCTTCCGAGACTATAGACTAGTACAATTATTTAATACTAATATGCTTTGTTTTCTACGAGTTATCCGACTGACCGAAAAAGCTCACAACTCGTATTTATCATGTCATTGAGTCACTCGCATGTGACCCATAATAGAGTTTCGTCAGATCTCCCACGGCACAACATATAAATTAAGGCGAGCGAGTGAGAGATGTGATTTAAATCAGATTGGGTGTAATATATGATAAGAAATAATAATAACCATCTAATTCCCTATTATGATATTTCTGTATTGCTTTCGTTGCGTCATCTTTCTGTACATAGACCACTTCTGCTACTCCTTCTTTTATTAGTCTAGCCCTCTTCATAGCTCCTACTGCACCAAACAATTCCTGTAAAAAGGATTTTAATCTGTTTGAAAATGCAAATTTAACAAAGAAATTGTTATTCAATTTAAAACAAGGGCAACGCAAAGCGTGGTGTATCCCCTCGCCTACAAATTAGACCGTGACCTTGACCTTTGACCTTGAAAATCAATAGGGTTCCAGATTCTCTTAAGGTCTAAGTATGTACCAAGTTTGGTCAAAATCCATTGAAGGATGTTGATTCTAGTGTTCACAAGGATGTTATGTGGTAAAAATTTGACCCCTTGACCTTTGACCTTGAAAATCAATAGGGTTCCAGACTCTCCTAAGGACTATGTATGTACCAAGTTTGGTCAAAATCCATTGAAGGATGTTGATTCTAGAGTGTTCACAAGGATGTTATGCGGTACAAATTTGACCTGGTGACATTGACCTTTGACCTTGAAAATCAATAGGGTTCCATACTCTCCTAATGACGAAGTATGCACCAAGTTTGGTCAAAATCCATTGAAGGATGTTGATTCTAGAGTGTTCACACGGTAAAAAAATTACCCAGTGACCTTGACCTTGAAAATCAATAGGGTTCCAGACTCTCCTAAGGACTAAGCATGTACCAAGTTTAGTCAAAATCCATTGAAGAATGTTGATTCTAGAGTGTTCACAAGGATGTTATGCGGTAAAAATTTGACCCGGTGACCTGGACAGAAGGATATATAAGGAGATATAATCTAGTATAATAGATCATGTGACATGTACCCCAATTTCTGTCCTCTGAATATTTGAAACGAGCTTTCAAAATTATATACCATCACAACTTGCATTTCAAGATAACTGAAGGTCAAATCTTGGCAGGTCAACACATAATTGAAAACTCTGGATTTTCAAAATATCATATTTTTTTAATAAAAAAAACCCCATTAAAAACATAAGTTTCTTTGTAAAATAAAGATCTTCATATTTATCTCAAATATGTTCAACTCTGAAACACTAAATTTGTTTCAATATAATTTTAACACAACTTTATCCACAGATACTGGAATTTCAAGCACTTTGTTCCATAAAAAAAATAATCTACATTGGCTATCCTTGGACAATTGCATTTATTATTATATCTCAGTATATATTTCCTATACAAAATTAAATGCAGATAAAATTACTATTTTGCACATAAAAATCCAATTGCTGATTTTGCTTAAATAGTTTTGATGACTGATGACTATTATCCCTAGGGAAATAGTTCAGTTGAAACAGCATACGTTTTCCCGCGCTTTTATGGTTCGGATCTTTCGTGTTTTAACGTACATGCACCTACATGCCCGAGAGATACGATTATTTGTTTACCAGATGATAAAATGGCATCTGCTGAAGCAGGTCCGAGGAGGATTTTGAGTTTAATCTTGTTGATCAATTCTTTAAACTGGTTAGAATTGTTGTTAAAACATGTTTATTGTTGATATTTTTTCTTAATATTACTATTAAGAACTTCTATTTGTGTCTTTTTAATAGCCATATTTTCTCAGATTTCCTAGATTGCCTTTGGTATAATAAAACACTTATTTACTGGCTATTCGGACAATAGCAAGCTTATTGTCCGAATAGCCAGTAAATAGGTGTATAATGTTCTTAAAACATAATACAACAAACCCACAGTCTACATTCTAATCAAATCTATGAAATTGATCAATTGTTATACAGTCGTCCCCCTCTCATAAGGTCCCTCCCACCAAAGGCCACCACTATTACTGCCATCTTTCAGATGCACAGAGATAGTAAAATAGTGCTAAATTGTCAACCTCCAGAGAGACCACACCTCTTATAAGGCCATTTTTTCATTGCAGAAGAGGTAGCCTTATAAGGTGAGGGATTACTGTATTGTATTTTAAGTGGATTTTCTTATTCCTGTAATATCAAAATACTTGTTATGTCTCTCTACCGATAAACTAAATATCCCCTAAGCCTACATCATATTCTATTATTAAATAGGTTATTGTTGAATGGATTAAATCAGTCGGAAAAATCAGCCAGCAGGTACCACATATGCTTTTTTTTCATACCATAAATCAACCGAATTTATGCTCCAGAGAGACCACACACCATTTACATGTACTTTGGTTTGGTTTGGTTAGTTTATGGTGTTTAACGCCACTTTCAACAATTTTCAGTTATATTGTGGCGATCAGTTTTATTGGTGGAGGAAACCAGAGGACCCGGAGAAAACCACCGATCTGTCGCAAGTCACTGACAAACTTTATCACATAATGTTGTATCGAGTAGACCTCGCCTGATGGATTAAACTTGCTTAAAAAAATCAGGTAGCAGGTACCGTATATGCCTTTTTTCATACCATTAATCAATTGAATTTAATAAAATGATTGGATACAATATAGTAGTATACCACTGGAATTAACATTTTCACTCTAATTGTAGATAAAATAAACAGTTTTCAGACTAAATCTTACAATGATATCATCTTGACTAACAACAGGATGTAGATTTGCAACATTTACTTTAAAGCCTTGTAATGGACTGACCATGGTAGGACTCGACTCCTAAAAATTAAAATAAATATACATGCATTAAATCTTATCGACCATGGTAGGACTCGACTCCTAAAAAATAAAATAAATATACATGCATTAAATTTTATTGATTGGTGCACAGGTATAAATTCTAACAAATGTAGAATATGTGCTTTAATGTAATTTTGCTAAAGAACATCTTGAAATTATATCCTCTATTGCTCACAGGACATCCATGCAAGATTTTTCTATAGGCTAGGCAGGATGAAGGCTGGGGTCTCCAGCCAAGTATTGTAATATTTTTGACACTGTCATATGCCTTTCTTACATATACTCTCATAATGCACTATAGTCTCTAAATTCAAATAGTTTCAAACACTCTTCCACCTTCTTCTAGTAGTGATGATGGGGGATTGGGAGGGATCTCACAAATGAAATATCCCAGGGTCTCTCTTCATCTAAATCCGACACTGCAGGACAAGAATGTTAATTGCCATCATCTTTAATTTTTAAACTTATTGATGGTTCATAAAAGAATTAAATAGAGAATCTTGATATTTATTTACAAAGACATCATGGCAACAAACGACAGGGAAACGTGAAGATATAAAAATGTTGGCGAGTACCACCTAAAGCAGATTATATTGCAAAAGCTTGTTATGCAATTCATAACTAGCGAGGGACAGTATCCTTCAATTTTCATGCAATGAAACATTTTAAAATTGGTGAAATCCAAATAAAAAATTTAATTGCACTAGTGCAATATAGAAATATTTTGCAATGATTGGTTCTGTTATGTTGAAAAAAAATAGAGTAAAAATATTCTATGAAAACTAATTATTATTAAAAACTAAGGATCTCCTTCCCTCAGGCATAGGAGATCTTAGCTTATTTTGGATATCTTGTTTAAGCCTTTCAGCTTTATTGCTTCCAAAGATCCTCCCTCAGGCATGGGAGACCTTAGCTTATTTTGGCTATCTTGTTTAAGCCTTTTGGTTTTATTGCTTCCAAAAATTTTAAAATTATTTGGCTTTCCATTATTTCGATATTGAGTGTATCTGATGGAGGTGATTCCAGAAACACATCGTGCTCATTAAATTTTATATCTACGTCTTTATTTAAAGACATTTATTTCTGAAAAAGATTTTTTTTAATATTCTATATACAGTTGACGCTCGTTATCTTGAATTCGATGGGACCATGGAAAAAATTTGAGTCAACCGTAGTTTGACTCAAGAGGAGCTATGAAAATACCAGAAGTGTAGTTTGTTTAACGACGAAAGGGAGACAACTCGAGTAAAATTTTGAAGAGCTAAAACCAGCATCGCATGTCTCGATTCTCGGAATGATTTAAAACTTATTCAATGTTTTTGTTGCTGTTTTTTTTCTGTTAAATTCTTTGAATCTTGTGGAATGACTGATAACTGCTAGATATCTTTTTTTTTGTGTGTATGATTATGTTTATCTGTTGTGTTGCATTGATTCAATAAAGTGTAAAATAAAACTTTTCTCGACCGAAAATAACGCCAATTCTGAGAAATAGTGTGATTTCCCCTTTTATTACAACAGTTAATTAAGAGTAACATTTTTTTCAAATCTCTCAAAATTGAGAAATTATACATCTTCAATGAAAATTAATTTCCGACAAATAAATCAATAGATAAAACGCTTCCGTTGTGTATTTTTCATAATCACTGATGTATGCCGACCCAAGCGCACTTATTATAAATCAATAATTTGTTATTGTACACATTTAACCTGTGTCATAATAGATTATACCAAGCAAATTCAAATATTATCACTAATTAATTTGACAGATTGTTAAAATAAACATGTGAAATAGCCTAAGGTAAAAATGTCAAAGTCAATGACCGGATGTGTCACCTGTGATCCGATTTTAATCCCAAGGTAATACACATGTTTTGACAGATAAATTTGACTTAACGAATGTAAATAATATGGTTTTCTACATCTTGGGACCAAAACTTTTATTCGAGACAACCGAAATTTCGACTCATCCGAATTCGACTCAACAGGAGTCAAATTATATATATTGATACACAACGAAGTTCGGGATTTCGAAAAAAATTTGACTCAACCGGAAATTCGAGTCAACCAAGTTCGAGACAACGAGAGTCAACTGTAATAATACATGTATTTATGCAAATATAAATGGATATGATTTAAAATGAATGAAATTTGACTTTTTCATCAATGTCTTAATTTCAACCATAATATTTCACATGACATACCTGATATGACACATCTTCATTTACACGTATATATTCTTGCTTCACTTCAGTTCTCACTATTTTAGGTTTCTTAACAACCCCTATTGTATCAGAAGCCATTGTAGACTTGGCTAATACCAAAGGACCACCAACAAGCTTCAGGGGTCCTGACGTAGATGAGAGTTTCAACGGTCCTTGAGTAGATGCTTTTCTCTTTATTGCAGTAACAGTTTTAACCGGGGGTACTGCAGGATGGATTGGAGGCTTAGTAATGGCAACTTGAGACGGTTTCTGACGAACAGTTTGTGGATATTTGACTGTCAATGTTTTTTCTGTCACATGAGTTTTTGTTTGTTGTGGCTGTATGTAATGATAGTCAGAAGGTTCCTCATATTCTTCGTAGTAACTATCCAATGAAGGAACCGTAGGAACTTGATAGTTGTTGTTAGCTACTTCAAGTACTGTACCTCTAGTTTTGGTCATCTGAATATTCTGAAAACAATTGTAAATTAAAAAGGTTTTTTTCATTCCAAATTTTATGACAATCAATATAACAGAAGAGGGGCCGTCATGGTCTTTGATCGTATGGTAGTTGGATTTATAACTATGCAATCAGTGCCTATCACCACTAACGTTGCTAGTTCGAATCCCACTCAGTCAAGGTATACTTTATACAACATTTTGTGATAAAGTTTGTCAGTGATTTGCGACAGGTTGGTGGTTTTCCCCGGGTACTCTGGTTTCCTCCATCAAAAACACTTACCGCCACGATATAACTGAAATATTGTTGAAAGTGGCGTTAAACACTACAACTCTAACCCCTATAACAAGAAGACATTATTATTTCAACTAAAAAGAAAACTTGGTGCAGACACATGGAACAGACACATGGACACAAAAAAGGATACATATGCTTTTTAAAAGCATATCAAGAAATTTTTCTTGTAAAAGTCATCAACCGAGAATGTATATGAACTGGAGTACCATTTTTTGGGGGAAAATTTTCATATATCATCTGCACCACAGTTTTAATAGGCTCTAGAGAGACTGTAGTCACTTCCCAGAGAAGGTAGCACATCATTTACATGTACTATAGAAGTAGAAAACATGAATTTCATATGGAACAAATAAATATACATTGTAATTTGCTTGTCATAAGCTTTTGAAGAAATTCCTCTTAAGTTTATTCAAATACATTACACACTGTTTATTACTTTATATAATATGGCTTGGGTTACGGTTGGAAATTTTATTTGATTTGCCAAGTAGTTTTGATTGATATTTATAATATTATAGTGATGTCAATAATATATAGAGCAGCCATATAATTTGTAATAATTTGACTTATATATGTTCTCCATTTAAAACTAGTTTTAAAATTCTAATTGATTCAATAACTCAAGACTTGAGACAACACTCACAAACTAATAAAACCATAAAGTTATCCATAATTAGGAGGCATATGCATAACTCTGAAAGTCGAGAGACCTAAAAATCAAAATGATCATATAATTTATTCATCTAAACGTAATTTTAAAATTCTAATAAAATCGGATATAGTAAACTTGTGTTTATGGCCTAAAACCAATACATTTGTATATCATTTTACCCATAATTAAGAGGAACACCTCTTGGACAATAAAACTCAAGAGGCCTTAAATTTTTTTTTTGGGGTATTTTATCCATCTGCGGTAAATGCAGTTTTTAAATTTTAGTTAATAATTTGGGATATCATCAACTTAAGATAATGCCTGGAAATCAATAAAAAATTATTTACAAATAAACTAAGGGATATAACTCTAGAATGATACCAGTCAGAAACCTCAAAATCAAACTCAACCTGTATTTAACCTATCTAAATGTAATTTGAAAATATAAGTTAAATCAGAAACGTAAGATAATGCTGGAAAACTAAACGTTACATAATCAGCCGTGGCACTGGCAGCCATCTTTGATAACTGACTGGGTCAACGGACAAAAATTTGGAAGGGGGATAACCCAGGAATATATTGACCAAATTTGGGTTTCATTCCATCCAGTGGTTATGAAGAAGATATCCAAGGATCTTCAATTTTCAAAAGCCTTGGAGGTCATCTTAGATGTCGAACAAAGTCACCAGACATAATTTTGGACAAAGACCATACAGGCTATACCAAGGAGTATCCCATCCATGTTTGGTCCAATTTGACCTGGTGATTATTGGAGAGATCAAAATGTATAAATTTAACAGACAAAAAAATGGAATATAAAATACACTTTCATCCATTGATTTACTTATGATTGTTATTGTTCAATAATTTTTAGGTTTCAAGATGCCAACTGGATAAAGTGCATGGGTCTTCTGTGATTGATGTCCTCACTTATTTATTTCCACTTTAATTAGGCTGTTACCATTGAAATTATAATAAAACTCACCAACTAGTGATCTGCAAACCTGGAGAAATATTGAACATTCTATTGATCTAGCTCTAAATTGTAACTATGATATAATTTTGACAGGAGACTTCAATATTAATCAACTTAATAACAATATAAATGATAAGATTGGGTCACTAATGACCCAATTTAGTCTGCATCAACTCATAACTGAACCTACATATGTAACTGAACACAGTTCATCTTTATTGGATTTGATTCTCGTAAGTAACCCATTAAGTGTACTTTTTACAGATGTAGGTGCTCCACTGCTCGAACAGGTTAGGTATCATTTACCTGTGATTGGTTTACTACACCATTCCAGTAAACCATCGACATCTTACAAAAGGAGAATATTTCTTTACGACAAGGGTGATTTTGACTCGTATAGACAACAACTTACAGATGTTGACTGGGAGACTTTGTTTGGACATAACGACGTAGACACAATTGTAGACATTATAACAAACACGATTTTAAATATAGCAGATAATACTATTCCTAACAGATTTATAACGGTACAGAAAGATAGCCGACCATGGATTACTACAAGTATCAAGAAATTCATACGTAGGAAAAATCGAATCCATAAAAAAGCAAAACATACAAATTCTATAAACCATTGGGAAAAGTATCGTATAACCAGGAACAAATGCAATAATTTGATAAAAATGGCAAAGAATAATTATTTTTCTACAATATCCGAAAAAATTATAGCAGAATCATCTGGTAGTAAAAATTGGTGGAATCTTGTTAAAAGACTACTTGGTTCAAGTAAAAATCGTTCAATACCCCCCTTACAAACAGACGATGACTTAATATGTGACAATTTTGCAAAATGTGAGTTAATTAACGACTTTTTCAGTGAACAATCAAACCTGGACGACTCTAATTCGACAATTCCGGAACCTATTGATCCACTCTATGACAAACTGACACAACTACACATTACAGAAACTGACATAGAAGATGTTCTACAATTACTCGACACTACAAAAGCAACTGGACCAGATTTAATAAACCCACGACTTATAAGAGAAGGGGCTTCCATTTTGAAACTTCCATTGTGTCTGTTATTTAACTTGTCTTTGTCAACTTGTAGATTCCCGACACAGTGGAAGCTGGCAAATGTCACTCCAGTCTTTAAGAAAGATAATCCGAGTAAGGTAAATAACTACAGACCTATTTCTCTAATTAGTGTCTTGGGCAAGGTAATGGAAAGATGTATTTATAAACATGTCTATAATTTTTTACTCAAAAATAGTATTATTACCCCACACCAATCAGGGTTCACTCCTGGTGACTCTGCAATTAACCAACTTCTAAGTCTCACAAACGAATTCGGAAAAGCTTTAGACGAAGGAAAAGAAATACGCGTAGTTTTTTGTGATATAAGTAAAGCTTTTGACAGGGTTTGGCATAAGGGTTTACTTAATAAATTAGAAAATATTGGGATACAAGGGTCTTTATTGTTATGGATAAAAAATTATCTTATAGACAGAAAACAACGAGTGGTTATAGAAAGCGCACATTCTAAATGGCGCACTATCAAAGCCGGGGTTCCCCAGGGATCTATTTTAGGGCCTCTATTTTTTATAATATTTATAAATGACATTGTCACAGAAATTCACTCATCTATAAAACTATTTGCTGATGATACTAGCTTGTATGTTATTGTTGATGACCCTCGTGAATCGGCAATAACGTTAAATAACGACATGGCAACAATTCATGCATGGTCCACTAAGTGGCTAGTAAACTTTAACCCTCAAAAAACAGAAACTATGACGATCACTAGAAAGATTAAAAAACCCCTTCATCCGCCCCTTATAATGAATAATACAATAATTAATCAAGTTACAGAACATAAACATCTCGGTTTAGACATTTCAAATGACGGTAGCTGGCAAAAACATATTGATCTAATAACAAAGAAAGCTTTTATTAGAGTTAACATACTAAGAAAATTCAAATTTATTCTAGATAGGAAAACCTTAGAAAAGATTTATCTTACCTTCATTCGGCCGATTTTGGAATATGCAGACGTCGTATGGGATAATAAAACATTGTTCTTGATAAATAAATTAGAAAATGTTCAAATAGAGGCTGCTAGAATCGTCACTGGGGGAACTCGGTTAGTATCTATTAACAGTTTATATAAAGAGACGGGTTGGGAGACGTTACAGGCAAGACGGGAAAATCACAAAAAAATATATTTTTATAAAATGGTAAACGGTCTTGTTCCTCCTTACCTTAGTGCAATTGTTCCCTGTAACTTTGAAAATATTCATGACTACAACACTAGACAGGCCGTAAGTATCCCCCCAGTACGTACTAGAACAACCTTGTATAATAATTATTTTCTACCCTCTTCTGTAAGATTATGGAACAGCGAACCCACATCAATAAGAGATAGCAAGTCTCCTTCATCTCTCAAATCCTATTATAAATCAAAATGTATAAAGAAACCTATTTATTATTACTCAGGAACTCGAATTGGACAAATCCTTCACATGAGATTACGAACGGCATGTAGCTCTCTAAACCATCATCTATTCCTAAAAAATGTAGTAGATTCGCCCAACTGTAGTTGTCATCAAGGGGTCCCTGAAACTAACTCGCATTATCTTTTTTATTGTCATAGGTTCAACGATTCGAGAAATCGGTATATCGAATCAATTGATATTCCTATGAACTTGACAGTTGACCGTTTACTTTTTGGATCACCTGACCTCACAGACGATCAAAATAACAGTTTATTTTTAAATGTACAAAAGTTTATAATAAACAGTAAACGTTTCATCTAACATCAGCAGTACCTAGTTCCCTTATTTCATTCTTCTTTTTTCTTGTTTTTTAATTACATTGAATCAAACATTTTTTACATCAAACACCAGATCACTTTCTTTGTTTTATCTTCTTATACCTTCTGTAATTTATATCAAATTTGTAAGTTAGTTCTATTTGCTTCTCCCCTTAGAGATTCACAGTATAGTATATATGAAATTTATTCCTATGGATAGGGATTAATATAAGTTCTTGTAACTTGTTTCCCAATCCTATTAATTTCTTCTTATTATGTAATGTATATAGCTGAATATTGTAATGTTATATTGAATTAATTAATAAAATATGTTTAAACTAAGGCATATATGTGTTTAATATATATAAAGAACAACATGTCAAATTTGTTTGTTTGTCAAGCTTCCTTATAATACTGATCGTGCCAATTTGAATAGAATATGTACAAAATGTGACAATATAACTATTGAAGATCTATGAATCCCATTACATAATGGAATGTCTAACATTTTTCTAAATTTTAGAAAGAGGTTCATTATTACAAATTTACGAGAAAGACCAAATAATCTTAAATCTAAACAAATCATGAGTGCTTATCAAAAACAAAATTTAGAAAAATCATGTAAATTTATACAAAATATAAATAAATCTTTTGTTCTCTAGGCTGTTTCACTCCCCTGTCTCAGTTGTATAAGTTTATATCCATGTTGTATTTGTTATTGTATATGTTTGTCTTCTCTGTACCGTTGTATATGGTTTATGAGTAATAAAGATGATTGATTGACTAAGTAATATAAAGTATACCTGAGGAGGCTGTGCAGGGCTATAATTACAGACATTTCTAGTGATTGTCATAGAGTTACCAGACATTTGTACACCTCCTCCTCCTTGTTGATTGTCCTGTTTATTGCCAAGCTGAAAAATAACATTAGAATAAGGTCATGCATAGTTGTTAAGTAGGACATCTTAGCATTGTTTCTAAGGGAAAGCATCAATAGTTTTATCACATTTTTTGTAACAGCAGTCTATAGTATAATGTTCGTTGATTGTCTTGATTACCACGCTGAAAAATAACACTAAAATAAGGTCATGCATAGTTGTTAAATAGGTTATCTTAGCATTGTTTCAAAGAGAAAGCATCTAGGTCATCTTAGCATTGTTTCTAAGAGAAAGCATCAACAGTTTTATCGTAATTATTTTGTTATAAGCATTTTATAGTATAATGTTCTTCACATTTTCGTTTTACAAGAATTGTACATTTTGTAACTGATACAAAAATTTCAAATAGGACTCCTATTCATATTCTATTCTATACATATTATATCGATAGATGTTGGGGGCTGTTGTGGTTGTGATTGTATGGAAGTTGGATTTACAACTACCAATGCAATCGGTGCCTATAACCACTGTCAGATGTAGTGAGTTCGAATCCAGCTCAGGACAAGGTGTACAACATTATGTGACGAAGTTTGTCAGTGCACGTGACTTGCGGCAGGTTGGTGGTTTTCTCCAGTTTCTTCCACCAATAAAACTGACTGCCATGATATAACTGAAATATTGTTGAAAGTAGCATTAAACACCATAAAATCAAACCATCGATACATTTTTAGTGAATAGACCTTTTTCCTCCAAAAAGAGATATGTATAACAAACACCTAATTTTAATTAGATTGATTACTTACTGTTCTTGTTATTTTGAAATTTATTGATGCATTTTCTTGATTGCTCACAGGTATCTGAAAAATAAATGTATTTTTCTTACTATGGTCACTCTAATAGTATTATTTCAAGGGTATGTTTGATAAAAGCAAAGAGTTACAAATAAAATTGAATCATATAAACTGAGTGAGAACACATAATTCAAGATTTGTCTTGAATATAGTAAAAACACAGATCTATACTTCAAGAAATTTCTTTGGTAATGTGTAGTGGTCGCTGATGATTTTTAAAATGGTACGTCTGTATATAATTATGAAGATATATCATAAAATATTAAATGACTGAAATATTATTTCAAGAATATTGAAATTTTATAAATCAACAAGAATGGACTTTAAATATACATACATATTGAAACGATAAAAAATCCGCCAGTGAACAGGAATATAATACTTCATATTTTGTCAAGAAATTTTCTTCATTTTTGACCAATCAGAAGCCATCATAAATGACGGGCAAGGTCACCATACACAATTTTGACAGAGTATCAAAAAGATCATAGCCAAGTGTTCCCAATTTGGCATAACGGTTTCAGAAATATTGCAAGTATGAAAGGTTACAGACAAACAATGGATGAACGAGGGATGCCTACAGCTCACATGACCCTTTTCATCTGGTGTGCTAAAAATTGATCATTGAATTGGACGAAGTCGCACAACCAAATTGGTTAATGTTTCTGGTGATTGGTACACAGAAAAGCCACCATTTGAAGTTACACCAAGGGTAAAATAAACAATACCTGAGGCTGTTTGGGCGTTGCACCATAATTACTGTTGTCTATTTTCCTAGTGATAGTCATCGAGTTACCCGACATCTGTACACCTCCTTGCTGAACCGTGTTATTAGTTAGCTGAAATATAAACATTGTATATACTGTATGTCGTCCAGTTAAACAATTACATTGCTATCATTACCTCTCAAAAAGACACAATTACAGTCCTCGAAATGAAAATTTGAAATTACTGGTCTGAATCAAATTCTTGAATTTATTTTTATATACCTTGTACATGTATATCTAAATAAAAACTGAAAAGTTTACTGGTACAAACAAGGTTTTACTGGTCTTGGGCTGGAGGACCGGTGATCATCGTGAAGACTGCAATTAACACTTACAAATGTATACTGTTTTAATATAGGAGGAGGGTTATGTAGTGAGTGGGAGAAGTACACCTCAGTGACATTATATCTAGTGTTGAGCTATAGCGTTTTAATATAGGAGGAGGGTTATGAAGTGAGTAGGAAAAGTACACCTCAGTGACATTATATCTAGTGTTGAGCTATATTATTTTAATATACATGTAGGAGGATGGTTATGTAATGAATGGGAGAAGTACACCTCAGTGACATTACATCTAGTGTTGAGCTATACAGTTTTAATATAGGAGGAGGGTTATGAAGTAAATGGGAGAAGTACACCTCAGTGACATTATATCTAGTGCTGAGCTATACCGTTTTAATATAGGAGGAGGGTTATGAAGTAAGTGGGAGAAGTACACCTCAGTGAAATTATATCTAGTGTTGAGCTATATCGTTTTAATATAGGAGGAGGGTTATTTAGTGAGTAGGAAAGGTACACCTCAATCTAGTGTTGAGCTATACTGTTTTAATATAGGAGGAGGGTTATGAAGTAAGTGGGAGAAGTACACCTCGGTGACATTATATCTAGTGTTGAGCTATACAGTTTTAATATAGGAGGAGGGTTATGAAGTAAGTGGGAGAAGTACACCTCAGTGACATTATATCTAGTGTTGAGCTATACAGTTTTAATATAGGAGGAGGGTTATGAAGTAAGTGGGAGAAGTACACCTCGGTGACATTATATCTAGTGTTGAGTTATATCGTTTTAATATAGGAGGAGGGTTATGTAGTGAGTGGGAAAAGTACACCTCAGTGACATTATATCTAGTGTTGAGCTATACTGTTTTAATATAGGAGGAGGGTTATGAAGTAAGTGGGAGAAGTACACCTCGGTGACATTATATCTAGTGTTGAGCTATACTCTTTTAATATAGGAAGAGGGTTGTGTAGTGAGTGGGAGAATTACACCTCAGTGAAATTATACAAGAAGTTGAGCTATACCGTTTTAATATAGCTATAGCAAGAGGGTTATTTTGAAAATATTATTTTATTGACAAATTTTCAAGGTACAGATAAATGTATTAAAGTCCTTTTTCTACACATCAAAATCACTGAAATCCAAATATGCCCATTTCCTGTTATGTAACACAAACAGGTGTATATATTTACCTGTAAAATCAACAAGACACTACTGACCAGGTATTTTATGGGCCTGTTTATTACCTTGGGGTTAATTAGCAGACCATCAGCAAAAATGCTGAGCCTGGCTCAGCATCCAGATTATGCTCAGCATTTATCAGTGTATCGTATGCAGTCAGCTGTACTGTACTTTTTTGTTCAATTATAGAACAGAATAAGGTATATGTATATCAGCAATGTTAGTAAAAGTTTATGCTTTTTGTTTTTGATGATATATATTGTACATGTACTGAAAGATGATAAAAAAAAAATTTGTTTTATTCATTCATACTTAAATCAACATCAGTATCTCATCAAAATGTAACAATGATATAGCTGAATAAAAGGCTATGATGGGTGCAGTATGATTAGATAGCAGCAAAGGCGTACTCCTGCAACAATTTTAATGCAAACAAGGTCAACTTGAAAACCATAACTAATGACAGAAATTCACTAGAATACTACCAGTACTTGAAGTCCAATTCAAAGAAAAATGTTAGATTTCTAAATTCAACAAGAATCAGATATACTGGCGAGGACAATCTGAGTATGCAGCATTTCTGCCAAGTTTGGTTCTATTTGGGGAACTAATGGTTTGTGAGAACAAGGTTGAAATGTAAAAGTTTCTGGATGAGGGATGACAATGGATGCAGAGTTATGACAATACATCCTCGCTTGGTTGTATACATGTATGTATGGGACAGGTGAGCTAAAAATGTGTTACTAGTATATCAAAATTGTGGTTTATAATTACCATAAGTATCAATAAGAATTATACATTATTTTTGCTACCTTTGTTTAAGGTATGAACTTATACATGTACTTACCGGTACATTTCGAGTAAAATTAGGAGAAGCTTTGACTTCTGTATTTATTGTTTTCAATGTTTTTCCAAGACCAGTTATAATAATGTTTCCATTGTTAGTATCACTCTGCTTCTTCTTCATTTGTTGGATTCTCATTCTAGCATCTTTGAGTTTGACTTTTGCAGCCAATTTTTCCCTTGCATCTTTTGGTCGACTTGTTGCTGCTATTCTATCTCTAGCATCAAATACACCTTTTTTCAAGCCAGTGTCAGTCTTTTTGAAACCAGGTACAGTCACAGAAAGTGGTTTCCTATTTGTATCCTGTAGTCCTTTATTTTTACGTGTTTGTAATGAGAACACTGGACTTTTGTTTGTCTGTAAAGAAAATCGTCCATTTCTTTGTTTTTGGATACTAACATTCTTTTGATTCTGAAATGACACTTTATTGTTCCCTCCTTGTTTTGTAAATTTAATCCCTCCTTGTAGAAAGCCACTTTTTCCATTTCTGTCTTTATTACCTATATTCCTAAAAATAGAATTAAATTTAATAACATAATAATAAATAGGCCTTGAAGTTGTTGCTCGTCCCTATTGAATCTTGATATAATATTAGGTCGAATGAGTGAATCAAGTTTGTAGTTCTTAAGAAAAAACATTTATTTATACCTCTTTTTATTTTTTATTTTATTTGTACATTACCTAATTATTTTATAGACAAATTTGTTTTATTCTAATTAGGTCTTGTAGTTGACGATATTAATTTGTATAATTTGTTCACTCCATGATATAGATGAAATACTGCTTAGGTTGGAGTTAAACACCAATCAATCAATCAATACATAGGGACACCACCATCAATACCTTTGGTGGCCATCTTGGATTTCCGATTCACATAAGAATGGTCAACTTTGTTTACGGGACCATCCAATGATCATTTGTGCACGGTTTGGTTCAATCATGTTTGTAGTTATAAAAAAAGTTTTTATTTGTTTTCTCATAGGATTCTATGATCAAAACTAAGTCCTGTGATGGTGATCATCTTGGATTTTGAAATTTCAGCCAACCAGAACACATGATTGTTCTAACAGCCATGTAGAGTTTCAGTTCAGCACCAAAAACTAAAACTTTGTAAAGGACCACCTAATGAGCATTCCTGTCAAGTTCGGTTTCAAGGAGCCAAGTGTTTTCAGAAAAGATTGAAATGTGAAAAGCTCAAAAATTCCAATGGTTGATTTGATTTGATTTATTTTGTTTAACGCCACTTTCAGCAATATTTCAACTATATCATGGCGACCAGTTTTTAGTGGTGGAAGAAGCCGGAGTACCCGGAGAGAACCACCGACCATGGGCAAGCAACTGGTAAACTTTATCACTTGCGGCTGCGAGTCAAGTTCAAATGAAGTTGTGAAGGTGCTAGTTGATCGCAAACGTTTGAATTAAAAAATTCAGTTTCGTAAAGGCACTTTTAAATGAGTTATCTTTTGATGTTTTTAAACCATTTTTGACGGCATAAAACAGTAATAAGCTTGATTGAAAAGGGTGGGTTTTTTTTATACTTTGATCTCACAGGATTTATAAAACATGCGAGAAAATTTTCCCGTCACTTTTGCAGCCAGCTATCAGAAAGGATGGATGGATAGAAAGGATAGGTAATCTATAATTTCGAACTATCAATTTAAAAAAAAACCAACAGGTTTAAGAAAAGAATTTGGTTTCCACAGAGATGTGTATTCACATCTCTGGTTTCCATAGCATAACTTCAGTTTCGCTCGACAAATTGTATCAAGGCTCCAGGAATTTTTCAGAGAAAAAATTCAGATTTCCTTGGCATAAGATGAAGCTTACTATTAATTGATTGCTTTGTACGTATAGATCAAACCAACACAGATCGTGACAACGCACAACACAACAAAAAACAAGGTCCACATAGTTTATTTCTTCAAACTGGTAATCTGCCCAGTAGTTCCGTGTGTTTTCATTAGTATTTTAATTTAACTTCTCAAATAGATATCGAGTGGTGTAGACTGTGTTGTTTCATGAGCTACTCGGAGATCGCTTCATGGTGTGGGTTTCCACCGTATTGAAGACCATGGGGTGACTTTGTTGACCGTCGCTTCCTGGAGAGGGGATTTGGTATCAATCAAATATATTTCTTCTTTTCTATGAATCTCAGAAATTTACATAACACACAAGAAGCAGGAAAGTGGTGAGCTTTTTGATACATTGTATATGAAATCCTGATTATTTTCTTCTTCCATAGCCAAATCTTCCCATAAATTTTAAAGGTTTTTCAATCCACCACTGGCATTTTGTGGATTGTTGTCTCATGCAAAAAAAATTGTTTCGTTAATGTTTGTTTCGTTGTGTCTCATTTCGTTTCTTGTTTTTACAATCACCCCAATGTGAAGGTTGACTATCCATGTAATATAAGACTTAATTTTAAGAGAAGATTATACCTAACTATTATATTACATCCATCAACCTGCCAATCTGAGAATTGATAAGAAACAAGTGGCTGCACGATTTACCACACACTTCATGTTTTTAACGTTTTATCAACTTTTAAGCAATATTTTACTCAAAATATGATGTTTTCTAGTGTAAATATTTATAATTTTCATTCTAATGTTAAAGAAATCAAGAAAATATAGGTAAATCTACAGGTTGAAAGGGTCTCTATAAACACCACAAAGGAGTACAAAGAATCATAAGGGGGGCATTTTAATCAGCACAAAGGACCTACATATTAAATTTCAAGTAAAAAAATAATAAAATTCAGGAAAAAAATGTTTGAATTTTATTTATTAAGCCTTTATAAAGGTAATTTGTGACAACTTATAAAGATGTTGAACGGTAATGAAGAAAATGAGTATTAGCACAGACCCGAATATACGGAATTTGTTGTGATATACATTTTGTATATTGTAATTTCATACTGTTTTTATATAGCGTATTTGTGATGTGTGTTTGTTACAATCTCATTCTTTACTACGGACTTACTGTTTCTAATTTTTTTTTTTTTCTTTCTTCAAATCTGAAATGTTTTGGTGAAAAATGCATTATTCAACAATATCCTGTACACAATTAAGAAATTTTATTTTGATATTGATCTGTAATTGATTTTTTGGTAATGCACAGTTTGTTTTTTCCACTAGTATATATATGTAATATTTCTTAACGTTTAAAGTTGTATATTAATAATACAGCTTTACTGAGTGCAAATCGCTACTAGAGGTTTCATCCCATAACCAAAACCAAAAACGGGGACTATTGATATAAAATATATAAATTTCTTGAATAAATATGAAATTTTATATATTATTTCTATGATTTTATATGTATTTAATTATATATATACCCGGTATGTATTAATTTGCTTATTGTGTTTTAATTATAAACATATTTTCGTTTGCACATAAATTTACAAAAAAAAACCACAAAAAAACCATTGCAAGTACATTTTTAGTCAAGTCATACAATAAATTGTTACACACTTAATTACAATTATGATTAATTTGATTTTTATTTGATTAAAAGTTAATTAATTTTAAAGAATTTGGTTTAATGTAATTAACTTTAATTTACAAAGATTATTAAACCCTCAACGCTTTAATCTTAGTTTCCCCCAAAGAATATGGGCTTGGGTTGATAAAAAGAAAAAAGAGCATACTAGTAATTCTGATATAATTAACCAATTGCAGTACATGGAAGTTTGATAAATTCCATTACAAAAACAAGTAAATTTCTTTGATCTTTGGTTCATAGAAAATAAAAGAACATGGAGTTTGTTTTCATTCATTATCATTCTCACAATGGAGACAGACCACTGTGCAGATTGCTCCAGAAAAGTAAATTCAAGACAACACACACTTCAGTGATTATTATACAATCACCTGATAATCAAATCATTTAATCTAATTAAAAGTGATTTGGGTGTCATAAACACCAATAATTACTTGGCTTCATTACCTGTACTAATTTGATTTATTCATAAATCTAAAAAGTAATTATCACAATTAAGACAAGCTTAAAAAAAAAACAATAAACCACAATAAAAAAAAAACTAAATAAAGATTCTTGCAATACATATTTTTTTCTGGTAGTCTGTTTTGGTTATGGTCCGTTTTAATGTAGCCCGTTTTGGTAATGGTCCGTTTTGGCTATGGTCCGTTTTAGTTATGGGATGAAACGTCATGTAGCCTAGTGCAGACTAGTGCACATAATTAAAGTAATTAGTAAAGCGTTATAACGACAAATTACATGAAGTGTGTGGTAGTGTGTGGTTAGAGAACACTCACAAAGCAACATAAACATTTTTTATATAATTTCTTAACTATTGAATTGAATATTCATAATTAACCAGAAATTCAAGCAGAAAATTGATATACTAGATCATATCAACTAAAAAAATGAGATATGTGGTACTGATCCAATGTGACAGCGATTCTCATGACATGCTATTCTCACAGACGTACAACGGAAAACACTGAACACCATATTTTGAGCTAATCATGTTATATTTCTTAACTTTTGAAGTCAAATAGTCATAAGAAGCTTTACTACATCACTTTACATGCAAATAATTAAAATAAAACGTTATAGCAACAAATTACATGAAGTGTGTACATGTGTGGTAAATCGTGTCACCCGAATCAAGTGCTTGTAGTGTAGACTGTGGATAGACTGAGCGATGTATCGATTACAATTAGGCTTAATTTGGTCAAATGGTTTCAAAGTAGAAGACTTGTAACTTTAAAAATCGATTATACTAATAAGATTTTTTTTTTTAGATGTCGACAAAAATGAAACAAGGACCATTTGGGTACCGTTGTCGATATGTATGGAAAGACAAATAATAAATATAATTCAACAGGGACGCATAATCTAGCTGATCGTCTGATATAATACCTTATTTTAACAGTAAAGTTCTTTTTCTGGATGTAGTCATCCAGAGAAACATCCGCCATCTTTTTAAATGTGGTGATATATTCATTCTAAACTCATCGGAATTTTACTTATATCAAAACGATAAACACGTCCGTACTTCTCTCGAGTTTTCGATACCTCTAAGCTACATACATGAGGAAAACGATACAAGAGACCGTTCGTCGTAAATCGAAATTGTAGACACACCATTGCCCAAATAGGTAAAACGGGTATAAATATTATTTCAATTTGACTTTGATAAGATAACCTCTCTTAAAAATATCACAAAGACTAATAGACCTAGGCCTACTGCAACATACAGGAAAGTTTTTCATTGTGGTATAGCTGATGACCAGTTCAACAGTAGTGAGTACAATGTCTACCAGAGTTATCAGGAACAACTCTGATAGAGAGATTGCAATGAGTATGCCAATTGACCAAAGATTAAGCACAGTGACTTGAAATTCAAAGAATAAACTGAAAATATTGTAATTTTATATAGATTCTATGGTAATCATATAGTATCTATAGAGTAGCGGTATACATTCGAAATTTTCAAATGGACGACGTAAATTATTTTTAAAATATTTAAGTGCAATTTTAAAACTTATACATTGGTGGGTCATCCTAGAGCTTGAATACAAATAGTACCTCCTCAAGACGTACTTGATAAGGCTATTCATACCGAGAAATGGACAATCCAGATATCCACACTCAAAATATACTAGAGAATATGTGGATCCGTGTGAAGCGAAAATTACGTTGACAATTTGGAACATCCAGGGCCCTGTTTCAGACATACCTTTCCGAATTTCAATGGAGGAACTTCCACTGGAATGATGACAAGTTCAATGCACTTATGTGTTGCATCGCTGACTTATATGTTGTATAACTTGATATCATTATATCATATTTTGTCCTACTGATTGTGTAACAATATTATTTCATGTGTCTTGTCAATATACAACCTTTAAAATTGCTTTAATAATTTACACCGCTATACTATAGTAGGTCTACAAAGTATCCATATTTATGCTGCTACTCTATAGGATTACCGATTCTATATACATGTACAGTTACTATTTATACATATGTATATTATTTTAATTTTATTATTTTGATTTCAAGTGACTGTGGCATGATATTGCCATTTGGTTACATCGGGCAGTTCCCATTGCTCATATTAACCACTCCTATAAAGTCACATGATATACATGAACATGAAACAGCTAATAGACAATTTTATATATTGGACTTCTAGTTCAACCTGTGATTTGCTCCACATCAGTGGTGAATGGTTAGCACGTTGTCGTCTTTAGTGCAGTTGATTGTGGGTTTGAGCCCAGGTTGGATCAAACCAAGACTATAAAATTGCATACCTGTTAACCCTCCCCCTTTGCGCGGGAGTATCCCGCGTAAGAGTCTTATCTCCCGCATGTACTGGGTCTCCTGTGCGGGATACATTAATCTCCTGCACACACCTTTTCCTCCCGCACGATCTCCCCCCAACAAAAATTATCCACACGTGAAAAAAATCAAGTACACTAAAATCTTGACCTACATTTTGCGATCAATATTTCTTGAAATTCCCCCATTTGGAACTCCCACGCTGACGAAAAACGCTGAGAGATACGATTTAATGATATCCGGTTATTGATCTGTTTGACACCTTTACAGGTAAATTGGGTCATGGTGATTAATTAAGGTGTTGATGATTATACAACAATTATCCACTGATTGACAGTTAATTGGGGTTAAGGAAGTGGGTTTGTGGCACACGCTTAGATGATTAGAAGTGTGATGGCGGCAATTAAAAATAGTTATAAACCGTTGTGCAAACAGGAGTCGGACAACCTTTGATGCCAAGGAAAACTTCTTGTTTCGATCAAACGTGCAATGAATTCATCTCGGATTGAGTTGTTATGGCTTGTTTGGGACCAAAGCTGATAAAAGTATTATTTAAGGACTAAGTTCCAGGATGGAATTGATAAACCACAAAAATTTAAAAATCCCGGAAACGTATGCTATCACCCAACGCACCAGCAGCAAAGTGACTTTTTAATTTTAGTGCTCTATGACTTTATTGTTCAGAACATTCTGTCTTCATTGTTATTGCTTTGTTATAACCTTATGATTATGAATGATTATGAATAAATTATAAATACAATTTTTATCCTTCATTCATCATACATTCATCATATGAAAAACTACAAATAAGACAGAAATGTAAACAATTTATATTGAAATGAGATGCAGTTGGTTCAATACTGAAACAAACAAAAGGAAAACATCAGTAAACAATAAAAACACGCATCAAATACGTCGATAAAAAATCTCCAGTTATGAGACCAAATCTCCAGCCAAAAATTTACAAATCTCCAGTTGTAGCATAGCAACTCTATCACATGTATGCAACTACAAGGTACAATTTTGTGCGTTTAAAGGCGATGCGCAAAATCTCCCCTTAGAAGAGTTGGTAGGGGGAAGATCTCCCCCCTAGCAGTTCCCAGAGGTTAACAGGTATGAAATTGCATTGGTATTTGTTGCTTCTCAGCTAAGCATGCAGCTTTAAGGAGTAGGAGCAATGACTATTGTAGTTGGGCTCCATTTATATGTACATGTAGTTGAACCCTTTTGTGTCTAAGGGACCAATGATTTACTTTGTAGTCTTAGAGTATTCCAATAAACCTGAACATTAATCCAGACCTAATTTTACTTCATGATCAATTGCAATGTATCCAAGGAAATGAATTATTTGAGTTACCGTTTGACTAACATAATGACTGATTATCATTTACCATATAAATACAGGCATATTGTAGCATTTTAGGGGGATTGTTTAATGCCACTTTCAGTTTTATTGATGGAGGAAACCGGGGTACCCAGAGAAAACCACTGACTTGCCCCAAGTCACTGACAAACTTTATCACATAAGTTCTATACATAAGTACATGTACACCTCGCAATAGGTGGGATTTGAACTCACAACTTCATTGGTGATAGGCACTGATTGCATGGGTAGTTGTAAATCCAACTACCACGATCACGAAAATGACAGCCCAAATTATAAAGACTTGATTCTTGAAAAATTTGTTTGTTTTCAGATATTAAGGATGAGTGAGAAGCAAGGTAGAGGAAAGAAAAGGCCAAAGTCTTATTACTTGAAATGTGCTCACAAAAAAATAAAACATGGAAACTCTCTGGACATAGATATGAGAGGGTTCTTGGTAACCTGTAATGGCAATGAAAAACAGGCTGTTAGAGAAATGTACAACTTACTTAATGAATATGCTGATAAACTGTATGGACCAGAAGAGGTTGGTATCTCTTTTTAAAAAAAAAAAAAAAAAGAGTTAGGGTTTAGTTAGGGTTATGGTGTTTAACACTACTTTCAATGATATTTCAGTTATATCGTGGCAGTCAGTTTTATTGATGGAGGAAACCGGAGTACATGGAGAAAACCATTGACCTGCTGCAAATCCTTGACAAAATTTATCACATAATGTTGTATCAAGTACACCTCGCCTGGCTGGGATTCGAACTCACAACATTACTGGTGATAGGCATTGATTACATAGGTAGTTATAAATCCAATTACCATACGATCATGACCACAACAGCCCCTAAAAAACAACAAAATTAAATATTTACAGCAAAGTCACCTTATTGTTTGTTTAGAGTTTTTGTGTGATTATATAATGTTATAATGAAACTTTTTGTATAGAATTATGATTATTCACTGTTCACTGTTATATGAAGAACTGCAATCAAAGTGATCATAAAAAGAAGGCTAATTTCAATTGCAGACTTGACCACTTTCTCAGTTCTGGAGTATGTCCCTTGATTTTGTTGAAAAATACCAATTTCTGAGGTTTCCTTTAAATAACTTAGGTTTCCCTTAAGTAAATCGTTTGAAATATATACACATGGTCAGTAAATATTAAAAGGCAGACCAGGTTCGACTTTTGAATTTCTCAGGTTTCTTTTCAATACTTACAATGTACATTCTTATTAAAATCATATGTTAAATATGCTATGTTCCATTGACTTTTGTCCTTGAGTGAACTTTTTTTCTACATGTAGACGAATCTGTTGACAGCATTTTGCAATGTTTTCTTTTTGGTTAATCAAAGGTTTACCTGGACACAATGGTAGACAGTGTTAATGAAATGTAGCATACATAATATATGGTTTTAATAAGATTGGAACATGTACAGAAAAACAGATCAAGTTTAGAATAGAAACATCAAGCTAACCAAACACTGTAAATAACCTATTTATATTTAAATTATTTTGAAAAGAAAGTATAAACAGCGATGGTCAACAATTTTACCAGTGTCATCAAAACGAACAACCAATTAACATATATCATTTTGTATTTGCTTATTTTTCACTTATATTTCTAGCAACCTTCTGCCAATAAAGCAGGAGAGTCTGATGGTAGTGACAGTGGAGAAGAGGATATTGAAGAAGCCATGAAGAAAGAAGTTGACGCCATGAAGGAAAAAAAACCAGCAGAGAGACGATTTCAAAATACCAATACAAAATCTAGAAATACTATATTTATCAAAACAACTTTAGAAGATCCGTCTACACTGGCTCATACCATCCTTACTGATATTTATGACAATGGTATTCAGAAATCTAGGTTCGCCATTAGAATGTTACCGATTTCTAATTCGTGTAAATGTCGTATAGAGGATATTGAAATTTTAGGAAAAAAATTGTTTAAAAAGTATTTTGAAACACCTTTCGGAACTGGATTAAGCTACACAACAGTTTTCACGAAACGAAACAACACAGAAATATCTAGGGAAACCGTTATTCCAAAATTAGGTCAGATTATTAAGGAACTAAATCCCCTACATCGTGTGAATCACGTAACTCCCGATTATGTTATATTAGTGGAAATTATCGGTAATATATGTTGTGTAAGTGTCGTTCAAGATTTCTTTAAATTTAAAAAGTATAACTTGATTGAAGTAAGTAAATTGAAAAATGCAAAAGTGGAAGAAAAACCAAACAAAAATGAAAATAAAGGAAAAGAGAAAGAAGCTGGAAGTAAAAATGAAAAAGAGGATGGTGTAAATGACGATGATGATGATGAAGCAGAAGACAAAAGTGAATCACAATCTGAGAAAAGTGGATCACAGATTGAGAAATGTGAACCACAGATTGAGAAATGTGAATCACAGATTGAGAACAAGTCAGAGGACGATGAAAAGGAGTCTGAATGTGATGATACTGTAAATGGTAATAGGAAACGCAAAAGAGAATTTTCATGTGAAACAGAAGAAGTACTTTTAAAGGATGATGGGAAAAAGGGAAGTATATCAAGGGAGACTACTATTATCATGGAAAACGTGCCAAGAATAGAAGCTATGAATCAAATGGTAAGGAATCAAACAGTTGCTATGGAATCTTTGGATAGAAGTGAAACTGTTGTAATGGAATCATTACCAAGGATAGAAACTGTTGTGATGAAATCTGTAGATCAAGAGGAAAGTGTAATGGATGCTTTATCAAAGGGAGAAAGTGTTATGGACATGGGCACTGTGTCAGGTGAAAGTACAATGGAGGTTTTAACCAAGGGAGAAAGTGTTATGGATAGTATTTAATAAAAGTCATTGTTTGTAATATGAAAAATAAAAGAAAAACCTGACGCATGAAGAAAAATATTCATTAATTACTCAGTATTCCCAATAATAAATACAGACTGCATCGGTGGTGTAATGGTTAGCATGCCCGCCTCGAGTGCGGTAGATCCTGGGTTCGAGCCCTGAACGGATTAAACCAGACTATAAAATTGATATTTGTTGCTTCTCCGCTATTACACAGCATTAAGGAGAAAGAGTAAAGACTGGTTGGCTCGGCATCAGGATAATGTGTCCGAGTGGGGCGACATGTCTATCCGCAGACTGCTGTTTCAGTGAGCTAGCACTATAAAAATCCAACTAAGCGTGTTGGTCTAGTACAAAGCGGACTTCATCATTTCATTGAAAATTAACTTGTTCTCACCATGATATAGCTGAAAAATTGCTGAGTTGGCATTAAACAACAATCACTCCCTCCCAATAATAAAACAATGCCAGTATTAAAACTTAAAACTGTTGTGGTGAAATCTTTAGATCAAGAGGAAAGTGTAATGGATGCTTTATCTAAAGGAGAGAAAGTATTATGGACATGGGGACTGTTTCAAGTGAAAGTACAGTGGAGGTTTTAACCAAGGGAGAAAGTGTTATGGATAGTTTTTAATAAAAATCATTGTTTTTGAAATGAAAAAAAAAAGACGCACAAAGAAAAATATTCATTAATTACTCAGTATTCCCAATAATAAATACAGACTGCATCGGTGGTGTAATGGTTAGTGTGATCGCCTCGAGTGCGGTAGATCGTGGGTTCGAGCCCGAATGGGTCAAACCAAAGACTATAAAATTGGTATTTGTTGCTTCTCCGCTAAGCACACAGCATTAAGGAGAAAGAGTAAAGACTGGTTGGCTCGGCATCAGGATAATGTGTTCGAGTGGGGCGACATGTCTATCCGCAGACTTGTTTCAGTGAGCTAGCACTATCAAAATCCAACTAAACTGCAGGTTGGTCTAGTACAAAGCGGACCTCATCATCATTTCATTGAAAATTAACTTGTTCTCGCCATGATATAGCTGAAAAATTGCTGAGTTGGCGTTAGACAACAATCACTCCCTCCCAATAATAAAACAATGCCAGTATTAAAACTTAAAACTGTTGTGGTGAAATCTTTAGATCAAGAGGAAAGTGTAATGGATGCTTTATCTAAAGGAGAGAAAGTATTATGGACATGGGGACTGTTTCAAGTGAAAGTATAGTGGAGGTTTTAACCAAGGAAGAAAGTGTCATGGGATAGTTTTTAATAAAAATCAGTTTTTGAAATGGAAAAAACCCCCCAAAAAACTGATGCACGAAGAAAAATATTCATTAGTTACTCAGTTCTCCCCATAATAAAACAATACCAGTATTTAAACTTAAAGCTGTTGTAAGATATTAAAAAAAAAATTAAGATTCCAATCTTCTTCACCTTATTTATTGGCTGGGGTCTAGAAAAAGGATAATTCCTCTGCAGAGGGGTGTCTGCACGGGGCAAAATCAAGGATACAACTTGGCCTTATGACTGGTTTTAAATGAACTGATTTATCATATGTAAACTTGTTCTCTTTATGACTTTAGCTGAAATACTGCTCATTTCAACAATCAACCTTTCAATTTACACAAAAAATATATTGTTTACCTGTGATTTTTAATTACTAACACTACTGGTGTTAATAATAACTAATTTATTCATCCCTTCTAATAGTTTTGGTGGTGTAGAGTCTGGTAGATTGTTGGTTTGATCACAGCAGGCTTGGAGTCCGGATAATGTGTCCAAGTGGAGTGAAAATTGTCGAAATGGCTTCTGGATGTTTAACACCACTTTCAACAATATTTTGGCTATATTATGGTGGTTTTATTGGTAGAAGAACCATGTAAAAAACACCCTACTTGTCACAAGTCACTTACAATCTTTATCACATAATGCTTGATCATATACACATCCCTTATGTATGGGAATCGAGCTAAACATTTCATGATAGACACCGATTGCACATCAATTCAAATCCACAGCCACCCAGGGAATAGAAATGCTTTTTTTTTGTATTTGGCATGAAGCAGTATTGTGACAAGAAGATTGAATTGAATGTCACAGGATCTACTGGGTTCATGTCTTGGAGGAACCAAACATATGCTACTGTAGGCAGGCAAAAATAATTAATCTTTTCCAGGAAAGCAATACACACCTGTTATAATATTATACTATAAATATAATACACATTTTTCAAAATAAGCATAATAGAAAAGCTTCAAATTTTTACATGTAAGGAGAAATCAAACAACAGTCAGGAGGCCATTCACTGGGAAGGAGTGGGTTATTATTGTTAACAAGTGAGCAGTTTTTATGTGAAGTTCACCCTGGTTTTTAGTGAGGTTTGTGTTATTTGATCTTTAGTTTTATGTGTATGTTTTGTAGATCGTTGTTTGTCCTTTTTCCTTTGGTCATTTTGTTGTCTGTCCTTCGATATATGGATTCCGATTACCCCTTTGGTATCTTCAAACTCTTCTTACAATTAACCAACAGGCTGAATTTGATTTTTATACCCACACTCGCAGAGTGGTGGGTATACTGGAATACCCTTGTCCATTCGTCCATCCCCAAACCTTGTGTACGTAACTAGTCATTTGTCTTTTGTTGGATTTTATTCATATTTGGTATCTTGGTTGGCCATGATCTGAGCATGTGCATATTATACCGATTTCACAGATGGTTGACGTTTGCGAGTTATAGCCCTTCTCATGTTTGTTTGACCATATGTTCGTCTGCACATCTTGTGTACGCAACTAGTCATTTGTCTTTTGTCGCATTTTATTCATATTTGGTATCATGGTTGGCCATGATCTGAGCATGCGCATATTATACCGATTTCACGGATGGTTGATTTTTGTGAGAGTTGTAGCCCTTTTCATGTTTGCTTGACCATACGTCCGTCCACACATCTTGTGTACGTAACTAGTCATTTGTCTTTTGTTGGATTTTATTCATATTTGGTATCTTGGTTGGCCATGATCTGAGCATGCACATATTATACCAATTTCACGGATGGTTGATGTTTGCGAGAGTTATAGCCCTTTTCATGTTTGTTTGACCATACGTCTGTCCGCACATCTTGTGTACGCAACTAGTCATTTGTCTTATGTCGCATTTTATTCATATTTGGTATCTTGGTTGGCCATGATCTGAGCATGCGCATATTATACTGATTTCACGGATTGTTGATTTTTGCGAGAGTTATAGCCCTTTTCATGTTTGTTTGACCATATGTCCGTTCGCACATCTTGTGTACGCAACTAGTCATTTGTCTTTTGTCGCATTTTATTCATATTTGGTATCTTGGTTGGCCATGATCTGAGCATGCGCATATTATACCGATTTCACGGATGGTTGATTTTTGCAAGAGTTGTAGCCCTTTTCATGTTTGTTTGACCATACGTCCATCTGCACATCTTGTGTACGCAACTAGTCATTTGTCTTTTGTCGCATTTTATTCATATTTGGTATCTTGGTTGGCCATGATCTGAGCATGCACATATAATACCGATTTTACGGATGGTTAATTTTTGCGAGAGTTATAGCCCTTTTCATGTTCCCTTACGAGCTGCTGCTATAAATTATTTCCTTAATTAGCTATGTATAATATTTATATCTAATAATCTGTAATACATCATTTTTCTTCATTCCAAACGTTTACTAGCCAACTGCCCTGGGAGGATACACATCTCTTGATTCCAACACTCTTTACACTCCTTTATGTCTCTCCACCATGTTAAGTCCCACTATAATCTAATACTTTACTACACATCAACTTATGTAGAGCGAGTGGGGGTATCACAGCACGACAACACGTGCAGTTTCATTTATAGTGCTAGCTCACTGAAACAACAGTCCACAGATAAACATTTGGCTATACTCCAACACATTAAGCTTATTCCAAGCCTACCAGTCTTTATTATTACTCCTTAATGCTGGATGCTTAGCTCAGAAGCACCAAATTCCAATTTTTATAGTCTTTGGTTTGACCAGATCAGGGCAAGAACCCACCACCTACAACACTCTAAGGCGATCACGCTAACCATTACACCACCGATGTGGCTCACTGTACAGGATATCAAAAAGTAGATGAAATTGAATCTTGAAAAATATTTTACTGCAGGTAAAGCATACCAAAATATCATTAAGTTATGTCCAGTGGTATCTGAGATACAGCTTGCACCAAATTTCAACATAGTATTGGCAGCCATATTTGAAATCATAGAATTTCACACACAGGAGACTTTTAATATAGTGTAGTAGGTTAAGCAATTCTAAAGTTTTATTGGTCTATAGGTTCTACTTTGTCAATGACCTTAAAATTCTGAATATAAGTTGTAAGTAAAGATGGACATAATTCTTAAAGAGGGCCAATCAACGAACTCTAGCCAATTTTGGTTAAAAATGGCCCAGTGGTTTCAGAGATGTCAAAAGTAAATATTTCTATTTTTAGTAACAGTGGTCATATTTGATGGTGGGTGAACCTATCTGACACAATTCTTTAAGATGACCAATCAATGACCTATCTAAGGTTGATTAAAAAAACAGGTTTCAGATATGTCTAAAGCAGATATTTCTATTTTCAATGACTGTCACTGGGCATATTTGAAGGCAGGCAGACCTGTTGGGATACCATTCTGAAAGGGGACCAACCAAGGACAATTCCACTCAACTTTGGTTCTGCAGGTTCAGAGGAGTTGATCAAATGAAAAGTTTATGCAGACAACGATGACGGACGCAAAGTGATGGGAATAGCTCACTTAACCCTTTGGGTGAAGTGAACTAAAAATAATAAAAGTACAACTGTAATAAGTTTTTAATATTTTATTGTTGTGATTAACCTGTACAATGACTCTGTGACTATGTTAAAATAATGAGCACTGAAATTATAGGATGAACAGAGGGTCATAGCACCAAGGTCAAATATATATAAAGGTCATGAGAATAGAAACATGGTGAACAACTCACATTTCCTTAAATTATGTATTTGTTACAAGTCTGTATAATAACTAAAGAAAAATAATATAATTATGTTCCCTTTAAACAACAGGATCTAGGAGTCACATTTGCATTAATAAATTATACATAATTTTATACCGTTAAGCCCTAAATATAAAGAATGTCTCTATCCTCAAATTTCCATTAAAATCTGTTTTTATTAGTTTTAGTGAAGTTCAATTGTATCTGAATCATTTTACTTTTAAAAAGAATCAGTATTTGAGTTATTAAGACTGAATTCAGCATTTGAATATTTGGTATTCACCATTTTAGAACCTGATGAATCATGGGTAATTTTGTACTTCAAAACACCATAGTATTGTCATTCAATGACTTTATTGTATATAACATTTTAGTTTCTGAAATTACAATTTCAACTTTAGTATAAATAAAATAGAAATAGAAATTTGTAATATTTCTGTCAAGTTTTTTTCTATTTTAACGACATTAAATCAGAGCTTATATATCGAAGAATTCTTGATAGAATAATATAAAAGATAGAACTGTTTTGGATTAAAAATATTGAATTTGCATTTCCAACTTGAATTCACCAACAATCGATGCCCGTTTCTAATTATTAAAGATTCAATATATTTTTGTAAATTAAACAAAATGCAGAATGAGTGTTATAACATATTTTAATCATGGGTTATCAAACAAAAAAATTTGTACCAAGACCCATGAAAATTTTAACAGAATATCTAAAAAAAAAATGCATTGATTTATTTTCTTATGCATAACATAATGATTCAGTAGATATATTAAAAACATCATTAATTTACAGTTTCTAATGTGTTTCTTTAAATATATCTCCAATATTTGTCAACAAATGTGAATACAATATCTGTATCAGGTTTTTTACAATACAAGTAAATATTACGGTGCTTTCTTTTCAAAATGAGACAGAAAAATCAACAATACCAAATTTCTCATAAAAAGAAGTCAAAAATTGACCAATGAATGATCTGTATTACAATGTGACATGAGTTAAATGCTACAGACATAAAAATTAAAATGTTACTAAAAAATGACCTGCATGCTTGTTTCTATCATAAATATAAATTTCACCTTTTCTAAAAATAAAAAAATGCTCTGCATTCAGAAATTCATTCAAACTTCACTTTATTGTAATATAAAATTCACTGTTTTTTTCTAAAAATAATTCTAAAGCATTATTCGGAAATACCAATGTTAAATGGCAGCGAAAATAACAACCAGGACAAAATCAATAGAAATTGAGACATAATAAAAAATTAAGACAAAAATGGAAAAATAACAACAAAATTGTCTGCTACACTGTACATAACGAAATAATGGGGATTTCAAAAAGATAATGTACAAAGATCACGTGAGAAAATTAATTATTTATGTTAATACCCATTTTAAAACTTTTTATGTTCGTAACTCTGAGAAGATGATTGATTACATTAAAACTTATTTTCAAATGCTATGCAAAATAAATCGCCCATGAATAAAAAAAATTCTAAGTTCTACCTTGTCAGTGAATTTAAAATACTGAATATAATTTATATGAAAACATACAGAAGATTTCTCCATTTTTATAAAAAATAAATCAATAAAAACAAGGACAATATTCCATATTTTATCTTAAATCATAATAAAATACATTACTTTATTTAAAAATGCATAGTTACGATTAAAAACATGATTTTTTCCCCAATTAAAATTTCATTGATGTAAAATAATTATTTCTAGCTCAAATAAGTCTACTAAAATGGTATTAAAACTATATAGTCATTCATACTTAATTTTTTAAGTTAATTGCCGATATTACTTCTTGGTAATTAAGAGTATTTTCTTGGTGTGTAAGAACAATAAAAGCTTGATGCTAGCACTAACATGTTGACAACAATCAAGTTATAACTAGAACAACAAACTCTGTACACAAAAGGCACGATACAGGAATCACAGGACACTCAAAACAGATCACAAAATGGAAACAACACAAACCATACTTCAGTGAAATGGGAGATAACGGTTGTATCATTTCATAAAAAAGGAATATGGCTGAAAAAAGCAAATGAATTTAGGGATTGGATTAAGGTAAAGGGTAATTTACAATGGTGTAAGGGGTAAACAAAAGTTATTGCATCACAAGGAAGACTACACTTTTAACACTGAAGATACAAAAACCTTCGAATTTTCCATATTTCTGACATGTTGAAAAAATAATATCTTAAAAGCAAAGAATTTTCATAAATTACTACCCCCTGTCATAATAATATTCAAATTTGAAAACAGTTGAACCTTGATGAAGCTGAAGATTTTATATCATAATATCAGAGTATTTCAGTTATCTGGAAAAAATCAAACTGAAAACTAATATGCATGGACCAAATTTTTATCTATAACTCCCCCAGGAGAATCAATTTTACGATTTTTAGATAAGGTTCGAGTGTACTTTGTTATTATTGATATTTTTATGTCTTGTCTAACAATGAAATTAAATTCATTGTTATGTAATGTTTACTGCCCATATTTTCTGCCTTACGTTTCAATTAATTTACATTCCCTATTTAGAAACTTGAAAATAAGGTTACAAAATATCCTCATTGGTTAACTCCACTTGTGTCCACAAACTTCTGACAAATATTTTAATTTCAGGGCCACTGTAATGTTGTCAATACAGTAGTCCCCCTCCTATAAGGCCACCCCTTCTGAAATGCAAAAGTGGTCTTATAAGAGGGGTGGCCTCTCTTGAAGAGGATAATTTAGTATTTAGTAATATATTACTATTTCAGTGCATCTGAAATTCGGTCTGATAAGAGGGGTTCCCTTTGGTGGGAGGGGGCAACTGTACATCATTGGTGACACATCAAATGTATTGACTGATTTACAAAATTGTTTAAAAATTGAAAAAAGAATGAAAATGAAAGTAAAACGAGATTTGTAAAATACATCAATGAAAGCTCTACATCCTTTAAATACTAATGTTCTTAATGATATTTATCAGTAGCCTACACATTCCAATATTATCTTATGTAAATTAGTATACATGTTTTGATTGGTCTTCTTATGTTAAGAAGCATTCAATCAAAAACTTTGTTTACTAACCCAAGCAAAGTACAGTTTATTTTGTCCAGAGTTCATGGACTATAGAAAACCTGACACAGGATGGGACTAGTTAAAAATATCGATTTTTTTAAATGTCAATAATGTGAACAAATATAAGAGTAATATTCTACCCCCACCCCACAATATATTCTTCTCTTTGAGCAACAGACGAAGCAACATAAAATGTCATGAGTTTGGTCTGAAAAAAAAAACAAAAAACAACACACACACTAGAAAATATGAACATAAAGTATATTATAAAACTGACCATTTAGGATAAGAAAATATTGTAACCTATATATACAATTATGATATGTTTACTTTTTTGTGTCAATATAAATATGCCCATTACTTTTACTGTACATTATCACTATAATAGTATATTTTACATACATACATTAATAAACAACCATTCAAAAAACAGACATGAATTCAAAACATTCATTCGACTCCTACATGCACATATGCCCTACACAAATCACATGCACACACCTACATACACACACATCTGTATACATTTGTATCCAACCATTACCCAAACATCCACACAATCACCTCTCTAAACATTGAGATCAACTAACAATAAATATGCTAAAAAGTATTACAAATAGGTTAGGAAGAGTTCAGTGAGAACTAGAAGTTGTAAGATGTAGTCCACACGAATTACAAATAGGTTAGGAAGAGTTCAGTGAGAACTAGAAGTTGTAAGATGTAGTCCACACAAATTACAAATAGGTTAGGAAGAGTTCAGTGAGAACTAGAAGTTGTAAGATGTAGTCCACACAAATTACAAATAGGTTAGGAAGAGTTCAGTGAGAACTAGAAGTTGTAAGATGTAGTCCACACGAACAACATGGATTGACAGAGTTGGGTGTTAAAATTTGATATAATAAGCTGGCTGGTACATGTAAGGTTTAATTTGATTCTTCTAATTCTGCTTCTTGGTTAAAACTGAAATTCTTTTTTTCTATCAGTCTATAAAAATATACAGTCAAACCTCTTTATTTTTGAAACTTGAACAGATCAATGACATTGTTTCACATTAACAAAGAGACCAATGATATTGTTTCTTGTTTCACATTATTGAAGGAACCAATAATATTATTTCACACTAACAAAGGGACCAATGATATTGTTTCACATTTACAAAGGGACCAATGTCAATGATATTGTTTAATTTAATATTTACAAAGGGACCAATAATATTGTTTCACATTTAGAAAGGGACCAATGAAACTGTTTCACATTTACAAAGGGACCAATGATACTGTTTCACATTTACAAAGGGACCAATGGTACTGTTTCACATTTACAAAGGGACCAATGATATTGTTTCACATTTACAAAGGGACCAATGATATTGTTTCACATTTACAAAGGGACCAATGATATTGTTTCACATTTACAAAGGGACCAATGATATTGTTTCACATTAACGAAGGAGCCAATGACATTGTTTCACACTAACCAAATACTACATGTACAATAATAGGACTGTAATTTCACTGACATTTATCCAAGTTCCAAAAATAAGGCTTAACTTATATATTCTCCATGGTCTTAAATTGGTACCGTAGTAAAATCTTTTAGAAGTCAAACAAAATACATTATCCAATCATTTACAATCTTGTAACTCCAGTCCAAACTGAACTCCACCACAAATATAGAAGTATAGAAAAAGACCTGTAATATGATCTAATAATAGCAAAAGAAAGATAACTCTAAAATTAATTTCAGTCCAGCTGAGGAAAACATGATCATAGCAAATATTCAAATTTATACTAAATTTATAGAATATATAATTGAATATATTTTTCTTTTCACAAAAAGTTTGAATTCTAAAACGTTCAATAAAAATATTCAAGATGAAAAAAAAAAATGTTCCTTTATTAAATTAATTATTCTTTTTCATGATTAGCAAAACCAGTTTACATGAATATAAGAACAAATTATATAGATGAATATCTATTCATATTAACAGATAAAATTTATAGAAGATTATTTTAAAATTTGAACAATTTGTAATTAATACTTTTCCCCCCATATACAAATGTAAGTTCAACGAAAATGTATAAATAAGATATAAAATTTATATGATATTTCTACCTTGATTTAAAGTAAGAATTAACAGGTACATTCTATTTTTAAAAATCTAGGTTTGTATGGCATATATATCATATGAATTTCGTGAATCACAACTACATAGTCAGGTAAATAATTATCCAATCTTATTCACTTAGATATAACAACGAATGTAATCTTAATATGACTATTGTAAGAGTTATACTTCTTTGTTCAATATCTGATTAATAAGAATATACTTCATTACAAGACATACATATTGAAAAAAAAAGGCAATTAAGTCGACAAAATACTTCTACAATAAACTTCATTGGACGTATGAAGCCTGATTTCACAAAATTTAACAAACTGGTTCCCTGTTATCTGGTTTATAATTCATCAACTTCACCCAGACTCTTGAATTCCATGATAAGAAAATTTCTTCACCTAGACTTTTGAATTCCATAAGAAAAATAAAAAAGATTCATATTTCTGTTTTTTTGTTGTTATCACATTAAAATTAGAGGCAATATCTGTCACAGTCTTCACCATAATTGCACAAAATTCTTCCACAAATCACACCTGATTTTTGTTTTGCAGTTTGAAATCATCCATATATTCATCAAATATAGAAGAAATATAAGATTTAAAGTGAAACATTCTCATTCAACAGCAAATCCACATGTTTCTTCTACAGCACAAGTCAGTTTTGATAATAATTTCTCATAAGATTCATATGGAGGGATGTCTATTCGATTGAAACTGAAATAAAGAATAATACATTCTAATTATCAAATGAAAATATAATCATATTATAACATTTTAATGAACTCAATGGTCTAGTGGCTCAGGTAATAAATCAGATACAGCCAAACCTGCTTATGCAGTCACCTCTATTAAACAGTCACTTGTAATAAAAGGTCACCTTTCTCTTGTCCTGTCATAGAAAATTTCATATTAATTGAACCTCTTTTAAGAGGTCACCTGTCTTATAAGCCACTTTATCTTTGTCCAAAAGGTGACCTCTTAATACAGGTTTGACTATAATAACCATGATCCTTTCACCAATGATGTATAGATTTTCTTCCATAAATGGCCGTTTTCGGGTGAAGACGACCGAGGTAAGACGAGTCCACGTGCACTCGTCTTTACTCGTTGTGACATCCAATCAGAACACCTCTAACAAGAAAAAATATCGTTTAAATATATACCCTAAGCCTGGAATGTCACATTATATACCCTGTATGATAGCTGAATAACAGATATATTATGGATTTAACCATTGTTTTTTTTTTCAAATACAGATTCCAACCGTATTAAATATATATTTGTGTCTTTTATTTTCATTTTTTTGTATTTCTAGATGTCCTTTTCCGTACCTTTGACGTCATTCTTCAATGACATCAAAATATGTGTCACATCATATTTCATGTATGGGGTGTCTCATGAAGTAAAATACTGTACTTTCAATAAAATATTAGTGAGAAAAGCTCAAATATCAGTAGAAAGCTACTTAGTTTATTAGTCGGCGTCACAAAAGTCAATTTTATGTGATGTGTATTTCATAATGCTCAATGATATTGATCTGATAATGTATGCAAATTAGTTACTGATCAATGGTGGGCGTCTCTAGGAGTTCGCGATAGTGAAAGTTGTTGGTTTACGGAAGAAATAGGTACTTACATGCGTTGTTGGGAAAGCCCGGGTGATCTTCCACTCATGATAGAAATTGTTGTGTCTTCTCGCTCGTTTCGCTGCGCTCCACTCGCGAAAAGACATAAAATTTCTATCACTCGTGGAAGATCACCCGGCCTTTCCCAAGAACGTATGTAAGAACCTATTACACACCCACTTCAATATGAAATGTTCTCCACTCGTACCATAAGAATGAAAGTTTACAAGGAATTTAAGTTTCCTCTGCCACTACTAAACTTGGATGCCATGTTATAGCTGAAATATTGCTTTTGTGGCATAAAATAACCATTTAATCAATCAAAATAACATTTCACAAAAAATAATGATGTTCCAAAATTTTCCCAAACGAAAATTCATCAACAAAAAAATTTAGACATGTGATGCCACAGACAGAGACATAATCTAATTTACTTTTCTCATGAAAAAAAATTAACTTATTGTCAGTGTACATGACAATAAATATATTTATCCTGCAATCAGTACATTTGCTGTACATATATGCTATACGAATAAATTTTTGCTTTATTCGTACTAGACGAATAAACTTTTCAGCCTACGAATAAACTTTCCTGGTACCCTGTAGCTATGTACAGCGGAGGGTGCAGACAAGTATGAAACTGGTACTAATGTAACGCGGACCACGAAGAAGACACCCTTGACAACATTTATGAAAGGCGAGGAATGACGCTTGTTTCTGTCCTTTTTGTTTAAATCTGACAAGTTTTCCCGACATTTTTGACAATGCAGGATAAACACAATATATGTACATTGTCGTTAAATATAAAATTCATTTGTACTCACTGCGAAACAGGCATGAAAAGCTCGCTGAAGGCTCGCTATTCTGCCTGTTTCTAAAGCTCATACAAATAAATTTTATATTTACCGACAATGTACGTATATTGTATATGTATTGTATAATATATTTTCTTTTTCCAATATTATTTCATGACTAAATTAAGTCATATTTTCCATCAAATTTACAATACAAGCAAGACAAGAGAAACAACAAGCATTTTTTTTCTTTGAATCTTCATTAGAAAATTTCTTTTATTGGAATAAACTGTTGAGGTGAAGTGTCAATACTGAGTGGTTTTTTTTTTATTTTGTGAATTTTCAAGAAATTGGTTCACATATGACAACCTAGAATTGTAGGTTATTTTAATTGTTACCATAAGTAATTTTCGGCATGCACAGCTTAACCCGGAATAATCTAAAATCCTGTTTAAATCAACCTTTCAGAGTCCCAATGTCCAATATCTTTGCAAATTTCACCTGTATAATCCGAACACCTGCTTATTCTAGATTCCAACCCAATGCTGGTTCCAAGGGTGTCCAGTTTAGACTGGTTTCACTGGATAATCATATTTTCCCTTCAAATTTACCTGTTACATCTACCTATAAATCTTGTATTAAATCCATGTAGTCAACATAATGTAACTGTACTGCTAATTACTTAACACCTGGTTTGATATAATTATTCAAATTTTAACCTCTGACCCCTTCAAATCAATTGCAATGTATTTAGTAATACCACACAGGTTTTACAACAATTAATTAATTCTACCTACCACGTATGAGCTTTGGGCAAGTTATCTGTATTTGTATCTACTAAATGTATTGTAAATAATCTGGGACCAGCAGCACCTGTCGAGCCTGAAATAATTAACATTGTATATATACTATAAATACCACTGTGTATAATGTTGATGTACTTTTATATCATTTAGGTACATATATACTTATGTTATCTAAAACTGGATTCAAACTTTACATTGAAATGTATTTTATTGGACATAGAGAAGTTGATATAAAGTAATTCAAGGTGGCAAGGGAATACAATATTGTTTTCATTTTCAAATGTTTTACTTCTCTTATTTATTCCAAATATTTCATCACAGAAATTTTATTATTTCTTTGGTCATGATTTTCCCTTTCCCATAAAATAGGTCTGCTAAATCATCCATCTTTCTAATGGAAGTCAATGATATTACATTAAAAAGTCATGATGCGTGGCAAAGGATTACTATTTTTGAATGATATGGTATGGCTCATTGTTTTTCTTTATTATCATTATTATTATTATTATGCAAATAAAAGAAAAATATGTTTAACATGGGAGAAATTTCCATTTAAAATGTATGAGGAGTTGGAGTTTACAAACTTTTTGATGAAATATTCAAAGTGAAAAAGGACGATAACTCCTTCAAAGACAGGTCGAGCAAATTTTCGTAGTGTTATGCAATTCAGCATATGGTAATATTACTTATTACCAAAGTTTTGACAAATTCCAATTTAAAATGTAGGACGAGTTGTGCATACAGACTGTTGTGATGGATGGACGGGGACGAAAACAATATTATTTTCTCTTTGTTCATGTTCCAACTTATCCCATTGTGTATATTTTTCAAAATATCTGCCAGTATACTAACCTTGTAAGGCTTTAAAGCCTTGTAGAGGTACTCTTGAGCTGCCTGTTACAAATTGTAATAACCTAGCCCTCATTTCATCAGAGAAACCATCAACAGCTTTCCAGAACCACCTTACGATGGTCGTATCAGGATTACAGTGTTTTAATCTCGTATGCTGTTTCCAATCATCTATATCTATTTTTCCCAGACCACCAATCATTAGCTACAAGAAAAAAATCACACCAGTGTTAACAAAACATTTATTACAAAAAAATTATTCTAAAAAAATCACATTTTCGTGTTTTTTTCATCTTAAAAATATTTTTAGTCAAACCTGTCTATAGTGGTCACCTAGGGGAGATTGACAAAATGACCACTGTATACAGGTGACCTTTATATGAAGGGTTTTGATTTTTCGACAAAATATTGCACGTTAGTTGTATATAAACATTTTTCATTACATCTTATGTTTTTAATAATGTTTTACTTGTTATTTTGTTCCTGTCGTAATATTACTCTTGTTTACATTTATTGTTGATGAAATTATCTCAATAAGATATGATTTGAATAAAACATACAAATAAATAAATAAAGATATTTAATAAACAAAAGTACAATTTCCAGTAACACGACATTGAACTGGAAGCATTGTTTTCAAAATCATCAAGAATCTCACGTTTTCTTTTAAGAATGTTCATTATCTGGGTACGACCAACACCCATCTCCACGCCAACAGCCAGACAACTTTTTCCAACATCACAATGATTTATCGCTTTCACTTTGTTGTCTAATTTCAAAGCTTTCCTATTTACGGATGTTGATGATTTTGACATGATGTACTAGATACAAAATATTTTTGCCGAGTGAATTTCTACTCTCGTCATAATGAATAAAAATCTCCAATAACGCCCAGGGATAAACTGTCCTTTATGTAATTTACTATTCACAAAATTTATGGTGTTTGCAGGGCTCACCACACTTGCAAAAACAGGGAGACTTGACTTCTCCCTCAGAGAACATGAGGGAGAAGTGAAGGCATGACAGGGAGACTTCCAACAGCTTCGTAGAGACATGTTTCCGCAAAAATGTATTGTTTCTTCACATCATTTAAATACAAATTATTTGAATTGTTTCTTTGTTAATATCCTTCATATTTAACCTTTAATTCATGTTTTGTACTTGTATTATTGTTGTTGATCTTATATTTATTTATTTTAGATTTTATTCGTTTCGCATTGAAATCTATAATATTACATCAAAATTAGAGTTCCCTCCCCTTGTTTCTAATATAATGCCGCCATGTTTAAAATTTGAAAATTTAATGGTTTACCTTTGAAAAAGCTACAAATAACTCAAGTTGTGTTAAATAATAAAATAATATAACACAATCCAAACAACACTTTTGGTACAGGAAGCGTCTGTGATTATTTTTAGATATGGGATTTAATTTTCATCTGGAATTTCGTCAGCGCAAATTTATCGTGATACTTTTTTCTAAACAAGTTATATTTTCTTTATTGCTTGAATAAAGCCTTTTTCTCTCATTCTTATGTATTTTAGTGATGTATTACAATTGCTTTGTCAATCAACTTTACCTTAAAATGCAGATTATTTGCAAGAAAGGAGTGACTTGCAAAAGGAAACAAGGCGACTACAATTTCACTTTGGAGTCAAGGGAGGGCGATTTCAGCTGATATAGGGCGAGAACTTCGCCTGGTCTGGTGAGCCCTGGTTTGTTTATTCAGTTAATTAAATTAGTCAATATATTTTGTAACACCTCAGGATTTTTGGTACATTTGAGAAAAATACGGATCTTCTGAAATCACTTCCGGTATTATTTCTTAAATAAATTTACCGTTATACAAAGGTTTTATGCTGAAAATTACTTATAAATGGTGACCGCTGACCACATTGAACAGGTGATCGCTATATAGAATTAAAATATATAGTAAAATGCACCGGGAGAGCACGAAAGTGACGGTTATGGGCAGGTGACCATTATACAAAGGTGACCATTACGACAGGTTTGACTGTATTTGTTTAACAATTATGAATACAAAATGTACAAATTTATTTAAGGATTGATCACAATTTTTGCTTGGTTCATGAAGAAATAACCTCAATCAGGTTGTACACACCATGTAACCCGTTACGCAAGAGTGTGTACAACCTGATTGTGGTTATTTCGAATGAACCGAACAAATAATTTCGATCAATCCTTAAAATTAATTCAAACTTTTTTTGTTATGATATTGAAAAATATATTTATTTTTTCAAAATAAGGCAAATAATTAGAAATAAATTAAAATAACCCCAAATGTGCCTCATTTAAAGAAAATCACTTGATGACAACGGCACGCGATGTCTTGAGAACGACGTCTATTTTTCGATTCCGTACATTGACAAATAACCTCAACTTTTTAAACCAATCAAAACACGTATAAAATGACATGTGACTCTAAAATTAATTTATTTAACACTTCAATCAGTATTATGGTCTTTTAGACAATTGGTTAACCTTGTTAATTTGAAAATTGTGACAAGTCCTTTTATTGATGATTTGCAAATTTTCATTCTAAATTTGATACCTCTAACTCTTTTTCATCGAAAGGTCTCAGCATGTGTTGTGGAATGATCTCGTTAAAACCTTTTTGTAGAGCTAAAAACTGTGCTTCAATTCCTCTCATAAACCTCCACTGGACATATAACCTATAAAAGAAGAAAGGACTAAAAACAGTGCTTCAATCCCTCTCATAAACCTCCACTGGACATATAACCTATAAAAGAAGAAAGGACTAAAAACTGTGCTTCAATCCCTCTCATAAACCTCCACTGGACATATAACCTATAAAAGAAGAAAGGACTAAAAACTGTGCTTCAATCCCTTTCATAAACCTCCACTGGACATATAACCTATAAAAGAAGAAAGGACTAAAAACTGTGCTTCAATCCCTCTCATAAACCTCCACTGAACATATAACCTATAAAAGAAGAAAGGACTAAAAACTGTGCTTCAATCCCTCTCATAAATCTCCACTGGACATATAACCTATAAAAGAAGAAAGGACTAAAAACTGTGCTTCAATCCCTTTCATAAACCTCCACTGGACATATAACCTATAAAAGAAGAAAGGACTAAAAACTGTGCTTCAATCCCTCTCATAAACCTCCACTGGACATATAACCTATAAAAGAAGAAAGGACTAAAAACTGTGCTTCAATCCCTTTCATAAACCTCCACTGGACATATAACCTATAAAAGAAGAAAGGACTAAAAACTGTGCTTCAATCCCTTTCATAAACCTCCACTGGACATATAACCTATAAAAGAAGAAAGGACTAAAAACTGTGCTTCAATCCCTCTCATAAACCTCCACTGAACATATAACCTATAAAAGAAGAAAGGACTAAAAGCTGTGCTTCAATCCCTCTCATAAACCTCCACTGGACATATAACCTATAAAAGAAGAAAGGACTAAAAACTGTGCTTCAATCCCTCTCATAAACCTCCACTGAACATATAACCTATAAAAGAAGAAAGGACTAAAAGCTGTGCTTCAATCCCTCTCATAAACCTCCACTGGACATATAACCTATAAAAGAAGAAAGGACTAAAAACTGTGCTTCAATCCCTTTCATAAACCTCCACTGGACATATAACCTATAAAAGAAGAAAGGACTAAAAACTGTGCTTCAATCCCTCTCATAAACCTCCACTGAACATATAACCTATAAAAGAAGAAAGGACTAAAAGCTGTGCTTCAATCCCTCTCATAAACCTCCACTGGACATATAACCTATAAAAGAAGAAAGGACTAAAAACTGTGCTTCAATCCCTCTCATAAACCTCCACTGAACATATAACCTATAAAAGAAGAAAGGACTAAAAACTGTGCTTCAATCCCTCTCATAAACCTCCACTGGACATATAACCTATAAAAGAAGAAAGGACTAAAAACTGTGCTTCAATCCCTTTCATAAACCTCCACTGGACATATAACCTATAAAAGAAGAAAGGACTAAAAACTGTGCTTCAATCCCTCTCATAAACCTCCACTGAACATATAACCTATAAAAGAAGAAAGGACTAAAAACTGTGCTTCAATCCCTCTCATAAATCTCCACTGGACATATAACCTATAAAAGAAGAAAGGACTAAAAACTGTGCTTCAATCCCTTTCATAAACCTCCACTGGACATATAACCTATAAAAGAAGAAAGGACTAAAAACTGTGCTTCAATCCCTCTCATAAACCTCCACTGGACATATAACCTATAAAAGAAGAAAGGACTAAAAACTGTGCTTCAATCCCTTTCATAAACCTCCACTGGACATATAACCTATAAAAGAAGAAAGGACTAAAAACTGTGCTTCAATCCCTTTCATAAACCTCCACTGGACATATAACCTATAAAAGAAGAAAGGACTAAAAACTGTACTTCAATCCCTCTCATAAACCTCCACTGAACATATAACCTATAAAAGAAGAAAGGACTAAAAGCTGTGCTTCAATCCCTCTCATAAACCTCCACTGGACATATAACCTATAAAAGAAGAAAGGACTAAAAACTGTGCTTCAATCCCTCTCATAAACCTCCACTGAACATATAACCTATAAAAGAAGAAAGGACTAAAAGCTGTGCTTCAATCCCTCTCATAAACCTCCACTGGACATATAACCTATAAAAGAAGAAAGGACTAAAAACTGTGCTTCAATCCCTTTCATAAACCTCCACTGGACATATAACCTATAAAAGAAGAAAGGACTAAAAACTGTGCTTCAATCCCTCTCATAAACCTCCACTGAACATATAACCTATAAAAGAAGAAAGGACTAAAAGCTGTGCTTCAATCCCTCTCATAAACCTCCACTGGACATATAACCTATAAAAGAAGAAAGGACTAAAAACTGTGCTTCAATCCCTTTCATAAACCTCCACTGGACATATAACCTATAAAAGAAGAAAGGACTAAAAACTGTGCTTCAATCCCTCTCATAAACCTCCACTGGACATATAACCTATAAAAGAAGAAAGGACTAAAAACTGTGCTTCAATCCCTTTCATAAACCTCCACTGGACATATAACCTATAAAAGAAGAAAGGACTAAAAACTGTGCTTCAATCCCTCTCATAAACCTCCACTGAACATATAACCTATAAAAGAAGAAAGGACTAAAAACTGTGCTTCAATCCCTCTCATAAATCTCCACTGGACATATAACCTATAAAAGAAGAAAGGACTAAAAACTGTGCTTCAATCCCTTTCATAAACCTCCACTGGACATATAACCTATAAAAGAAGAAAGGACTAAAAACTGTGCTTCAATCCCTCTCATAAACCTCCACTGGACATATAACCTATAAAAGAAGAAAGGACTAAAAACTGTGCTTCAATCCCTTTCATAAACCTCCACTGGACATATAACCTATAAAAGAAGAAAGGACTAAAAACTGTGCTTCAATCCCTTTCATAAACCTCCACTGGACATATAACCTATAAAAGAAGAAAGGACTAAAAACTGTGCTTCAATCCCTCTCATAAACCTCCACTGAACATATAACCTATAAAAGAAGAAAGGACTAAAAGCTGTGCTTCAATCCCTCTCATAAACCTCCACTGGACATATAACCTATAAAAGAAGAAAGGACTAAAAACTGTGCTTCAATCCCTTTCATAAACCTCCACTGGACATATAACCTATAAAAGAAGAAAGGACTAAAAGCTGTGCTTCAATCCCTCTCATAAACCTCCACTGGACATATAACCTATAAAAGAAGAAAGGACTAAAAACTGTGCTTCAATCCCTTTCATAAACCTCCACTGGACATATAACCTATAAAAGAAGAAAGGACTAAAAACTGTGCTTCAATCCCTCTCATAAACCTCCACTGAACATATAACCTATAAAAGAAGAAAGGACTAAAAGCTGTGCTTCAATCCCTCTCATAAACCTCCACTGGACATATAACCTATAAAAGAAGAAAGGACTAAAAACTGTGCTTCAATCCCTCTCATAAACCTCCACTGAACATATAACCTATAAAAGAAGAAAGGACTAAAAGCTGTGCTTCAATCCCTCTCATAAACCTCCACTGGACATATAACCTATAAAAGAAGAAAGGACTAAAAACAGTGCTTCAATCCCTTTCATAAACCTCCACTGGACATATAACCTATAAAAGAAGAAAGGACTAAAAACTGTGCTTCGATCCCTTTCATAAACATTCACTGGACATATAACCTATAAAAGAAGAAAGAACTAAAAACTGTCCTAGACATGTAACCTATAAAAGAAGAAAGGACTAAAAACCGTGCTTCAATCCCTCTTATAAACCTTCACATGACATGTATCGGCAAGTTAACCTATAATAGATAAAAGAACTAAAAGATGTGTCTCGATTCCTCTCATAAACCTACACTGGATATATAAGTAACTTATAAAAGAAGAAAGAACTAAAAGATTGTAGCGTCTATTGGCAGAAGAAACAAGTACCGCTTAGCTTGCTTTAATATGTGCTTAGGTGTAGCATTGGACAGTCTCTCATATTCATTTACATCCATGTCCTTTCTCACTAATAAATAAGCAAGTATGATCTTTCTTTCACAATATAATAAGAACAGTTTTTAAACACTGACCTGACATATTCATTTTTGTTTTCCTCCGTCACTTTAATATCATTGCCACCAGGCTTCAGTTCATACTGTGTAACCTGACCAAAGGAACTGTGTTCTACTGAGAATGTGTGGTCCAATACTGCTTCTATATCATTTTGTCTGAAAATAAAATCATTATATAATATTTAAATCATAGTCGAGGCCATTGACTCTCTTTTCTAAAACTAATATTGTAAATATGACAACTTCTGTGTGACGAAGATTAAATATATTATGCATAAACTTCAATAATCTTTACAACAACGCTGCTCACTCGGCTATACGTGGGGGTTGGCATTTTATTTTCAATTTTGCCTCTACTCCTACAATATTTAAGGTGGTACCATACACCTCAGGTAAAATTTGATCTGCTCGCTTAATTTTCTTATTTTTTTGGCAGTGTGTTTGAATATATCCACTGTAATAAATATCAAAATTTTAACAAATTCCAACCAACAGACTCAGAGCTATGAATTCACTAGCCACATAGCAGCTTTTCTCTCTGTGATTTTGATCACCGAGATGCTTGAAATCTGCATACAAACATCATGTGATCATAGCGTTCAACTGATTTTAAAGAGATATCTCTCTGGTATTTTTGTGTGTGTATTTCATCTTATTTTATATAATCAGAAAGGATGGTCCTATATGGATTATTTATCAATTTTGAAATGAGGTAAATGTTTATCACGTACAGTACTAAAATTTACCATTTTTACAATTTAATACATGTATTTTTTCCTTCCTCAAATAGAAATGCTGATCCTGATGTTTTTTAAAAAAAATTTTTATAACACATACTTTCAATATTTGTATTAATAGATAATTTGATCATACTTACAACAACCAGACTAGACTTCTATGAAGCTCGGGATCTACATCTTCTAAATCAGCTAACTGGACAGTTTTAGCCAGGAGATGTTTATAGAAAGGCAAGGTAAACCCTCCGTCTAGGTAATGACCATGAAATATGGCTAAGCCAATAATTCTACCAACAAAATGAAAGTATGACAAGTGTTCCTGAAATAAGAGAAAAACAAGTGAGTAAAGTTGTCAGTGGAGACCAGACCAGCTTTATCCTGTTTGATTTTGAAATATTGGTATATATTTATATAATAACCACTATAGAAAAGCTTTACTTTTTTCCCAAGTCTTGGAGGCAATATTTGAAACGGCACAATTTTACAAATTTGGGAATCTTTAAAAAGGTAACATTATTCACAAGCTATCCTGTTTATGCCCTTTGGTTTATTGCTCCCAAACACTTTTAAATTATTTGGCATTCCAATATGTTGATATTGAGTGTACTCGATGAAGGTTATTCCAGAAACATGTCGTGCACACTAAATTTGATATCTACATTTTTATTTCATCGAGATATGTCAAGTCAAAAACATGATATATTTACAAGAATGGTGATAGTTACCAATTACATACAATATCTTGGTACTTCAATAGTGACCTTACCATAAGGCACAAAGAACTGTTTTGAATCGTTTTTTTTTTGTGCAAATGAAATTTATTTGAGAAATTCACAATGCAGAGCAATGATTATTCTATTTTAAGAATCTCAAAAACAGTAATAGTTCTGTTACCATCTTATTTATACAAATTTTATTTTAAGACTTGATAATAACAATATACATTCTGTAACAAAAGGATTTATAATTTATGGCTGCAGATGGATAATTGTATATCTTTATTTCTGGTAACCTTTGTTAATACAATGGTATACCAATAACAAATTTAACTACAACAATACATAATATATCAAACTAAAACAATAAGTCTCCCTTCGTTCGAAGGGGAGACATAATAACAGTTATTCAATACTTACTGGATTCACTCCTGAATCAGGGTTTATTTGTAATGTATAGATATCATCTCTGGCATATTGGAAAAGACCGTAATATGGATTCAGCATTTCATGTGAAAGAAGGTACAGCCATTCTCTGAAAACAATAACAAAGTAAAATGTACCAATAATAGAACAAAAATTCCTGTAAAAATTTAATTTTTGTTTGTTATTATCAGGTTTGGGTTTATCGGGGCCATCGGTCATGATCGTATGGTAGTTGGATTTTTAACTACCTATGTAGTCAGTATCTATCATCACTCAGGCGATACAACATTATGTGATAGTTTGCCATTGACTTGCGACAGGTCGGTGGTTTTCTCCGGGTACTTAAGTCTCCTCCACCAATAAAACTGACTGCCACGATATAACTGAAATATTGTTGAAAGTGGCATTAAACACCATAAACCTAAACCTGTTATTATCATGCTGTGTGTATAAGCTGAAGTGACTGTTTACAACAAAGGCTTATATTACATATAAAGATATATTAAACAAGTAAACACAATTTTTTTTTTATGGTAAATGAAAACCATGGAAAGACACCCATTTTCTAAGGCCATAATCATTGGCCACTTTAGTAGCAAAATTATCCTAGAATACTAAATCATCCCCCCTTCATTTACCAGTATCTCACAAAGCCATGCCGTAACAGGCCTTTCAATAAGGGGCAGTACCAGGTACTTTTACCCACTTTAAATGTTAATTGGTACCTCATAAGTTCAAAAGGTGTCGCATAAGATATTCATGAAAATTGCTCGAATTTTAAGAAAAATATATATATATGTAATATATAAGTATATATTAAGAACATAAATAATTCCAACAATCGTTCCTTTAAGATTCCAACAATCATTCCTTTAAGATTCCAACAATCGTTCCTTTAAGATTCCAACATATCGTTCCTTTAAGATTCCTATTGTGTAATAAGATTAAGATGGTAGTCATTATAAGGTGTAAAAATAAACAATTAATTAATTTTTGTGAGAACGTTTATGTCACACGTTACATAATTATATATATATATAATTATTACCTGTCACGTTTTATGTCATATATCATTATTACATGTCATTCAAACAGCAGTAAATCAAAACAATTAACATCATATGATATCTGTGACCATATTTAACAGTTCTGTTGTCTTTATGTGTCAACACATGTCAACCACCACCCACATGTAACAAAGTCTTCAAAAGTAACCCAATTACATAGGCTCCGGAAAGACTAGTTGTTCAACACAGATGCAAATGCATCATTTCTTTGACCGCATTACTATGTAGTGGTAACATAGAAAGTGGACTGGGTCAATAGATCCACATTTGGAAGGGGACCACCCAAGGATTTTTTTTATTCAAATTACGTTTCACTTTATCCAGTGTTTCTGAATGACAAGATTGTCAAAGATTCCAATCTGAAGGATTGTTGGCCATCTTGAATGAAGGCCAAGGTCATTGGACACAATTTTGGAAGAGAATCACACAAGGAGACTGAAGGAGTATCACAATAGATGATAGATCAAGGAATGACACAAGTTCACTTTTTTTTGGAAGGCTAAACATGTATATGGGACAAAGATGCACAAGATGAGTTGCTATTTTTTTCTTGTAGATCAACTGTCGTGTTTGGAAAGGAAATTGTCAACCCAAACTTGATTTGTATGTTATCCATTTAAAGAGACTTTTATATTTCTGATGCAATAATCAGTACTTAAGATAATATACAAAAACAAATAAAAACATCATTATATGCATAATTAAGGGGCAGAACTCTGGAAATAAATTAGTTTGATAAAATTCAAACTTGACCTATATGCTCTCCATTAGAATATAATTATGAAATTTTAGTCAAATAAGTATTGAGAAACTTCAGTCGGTAAGATAATGCATGGAAATAAAAAAATCCATAATTTTACACATACTTAAGGGCAGTCTTTGCGCTAACTCACTTGCCCGAAGCCCGGGACAAGTAAAACTGGATTCAGACAAGTGAAAATTATGAAAGAATTTGTTTGAATAAATAGATTTTTTTCTTCCAAATTTGGCAAAGACTGCTTAAGGGGCATAATTCCGGAACCATAAATTCTAGATCTACACATAAAATATCATGTTTTAATGGAATTCGTGCCTACTGGTGAAAAGATATAAAATCTCTTTTTTAATACTTAGTATCTCAAGTAAAATAGAAACACCTATTTTACTATGTTCTTATGTGCAAAATGTAAATTTTAACATTTAAAGAAGGATGAAGGTGAATAATATAACACATACCTGGCAACTCCTCCATAATCTAAACCTTCCTCGCCTTTGAATTTTACCATTAACCTTTTTCGTAAGTCCTTGGCTCGTAATTTCATTACTTGCCGATAGGAATCCTGTAAAAAAAACAAAAAAATATTTGTAGCTTATAAATCTATGTTAAATTTTTGCTGTGTAAGTCATAAATGGAATAATTACAACACATTTATGGTCCTCTGTCTGTTGTCACCATAGTTGGTAGATATATAGTTGGTCAGAAGAGGGACATTCAGATTATTCTGTAAAATACATTTTGGTGGGTCAGATGTAGGTAGTAAATACTATAGGCAGTGGTATAAGAGCCAGGTGTGGTACACAGCCCACATGTAGCTATAGGGGTATATACTGTAAGCCATAACATAAGGATCAGATATAGGGGTAGGGACCATAAGCTGTCGTGTAAGGGCAAATGTAGGTGGTAGGCTATGGCAAAAGATTGCAAGTCCTGTAGGTTATGGCATATCAAGTTCAGTCTTAAATTCACAATCTATATCAATACTACAAGTTTCATTTATAATAATATGGACCATTCCTTAATTAAAGTGAACAAAATGATAGCAGATAAGAATAGACTTCATAGATTTAATGAACATTGTGAACTACCTTTAGTCAGTGCCGGATTTAGATAAAAAGAGGCCCTAGGCTAATCCACTTATGAGGCCCCTCCCAATTCCTCACCTTCACGACTGGAGGAACATGGAAGTGTGTTTAATCAATTTCAATAAAGGCAAAGATGATGAGGGGTGTTTAAAATTCTGCAATATTCTGAAATGGAGAGCAACTGTGTAAGGAAAATTATTGAAGGGTTGTTTAGAAAGTACAGTACGTTATAACAGCATAAGTGTGAAAGTCCAATAATGGCCTGTTAATAATATTAAACACCTTGGCCGGAGACCCCCCATGTTTTGTGGCCCTATAGCTAGGCTTCAGCCTATTGAGCCTATAGGTAAATCCGGCACTGCCTTTAGTACAATATGTATTTTCTTCTAAAAAATCTCTTTCCATCAAAACATTTATGTTGGTTAAATGTATTTTCCCCATCAATACAAAACCATCTTTCTACTGCTAGTACATGTATATTTTTTTGCATAAAGCAATATCCAAACTATAAATAATTTTTGATTCTAGACTTATTTATTAATTAACTAAATTTTCTCCAGTCATCAGACTGTATACTACTACAATACACTGTCAGGTACATACAACACTTGTAACAATGTCTGACATTTTAAAACAGAATACCAGACATGAGAATCATGTATAAAAACATCTTGAGGAAGTTTAAAATACTTTTCAATACAAAAAGTTGTTTTGCCATTATATCTGACATCTGTAAAAATGATATAAAACCAGAAAACAATACAGTAAAATCTGTCTAAACCAAACCCTGAATGAAACAGAATCCTATAATTACTGAACTTTAAATAAAGTCCTAATGTAGGGAGTCTTTCTTAATTTAACCTGTATAAAGCAAACACCTGACTATTCTAGAAGACAAAAGTTGGTTCTGAGCAGATTTGATTGACAGGTGTAACTGTACCATGTACAACTGATTTAAAATAAGTTATCTGTAATCAGTGAAACCTGTTGTGAGAGAAGATCCATTCTGACAGCAAAATGAGGGGGGGGGGGGGAGGGGATTTCTCTCTTAAAGAGGTATGATTTACGTGTATATAGATAGTGAATACTTGTGACATTTAAAAGTGTTGTCATAAAAGATCATAATTTCCCATAAGATAGGTCTTTCAAGACATGTTGCACTGTATTCAAATCATAAATAGACGTTGAGCTTTCTAATTGATAAATTTTGCCCCGGATCACTTATTGTCACAAGTTTCCAATGGTAAATGTAATCTGAATATCTTCATCTTCAAAATGTTACAAAATGGGCAAAAGTCTGAATTGAACCAAAATATACATAAAAGAGGTGTACATTTTTTTTGGCATTACAACAAAAGCAATATAGACATATGCATCAAAAACATTGTCATTTTAGCATTTTAGACAAAAAAATATTAGTGTGAAAAAGTAAGTATGTGTGAATGATAGCATAGTACTACTACAGACAATATTATTATGTCAGGACTGAAACAATGCCAGTATAATGTCATTATGTAGTGAAGAAGTATGAACACGATCTATCACACACAAGTACATGTACATTAAGGTTTTTCCTCTAAATATTGTTCTCTCATTTCTTAACTCCAAAAACTTTAAGGTATCAAATTTAGGCTTGATATCACAAACTATTTAATGATTGGTAGAAATACATAAATATACAGTAGAACTTGTGCAATCCGACACCTGAGTTTTCCGACAAAAACTTATGGTACCAAAGTATTTCTGTTAACTAAAATAAAACCAGAGTATTCTGAAATCCTGCACAATCCGACACATTTCCCTGGTCCCTTGGTCTGACGGATTAAACAGGTTCCACTGTATTAACATAACAATTCTATGTCAATCATATTCTTACTATTAACTATATGTAATCATTAATTAGTAAAACATTTGTAAGATATGGATGTGATTAGAGAATGTTTGTTTGTTTTATTAAACAAGCATTAATTAACGAAAACATTTTTATTACTGTAACTGCTTCATAGCCATGTAAACATCAATTCTGTGTCACTTGTTCATCTATGTATTTACAATTTCTACAGATTTATAATTGTTAAAACTAAAAATATGTAGTTTTACAACATTTTATGAGCAATTAAGGAAGAGAGATTTTCACAAGAGCACCTTAATGAGACATCCATTATTGTAGTGTACTTGCTTGTATATAGTATGCATAGATGTGTTAAAAAAAGAGATTTAATCGAAAAAAATAACAATTGGTGATGCCAGCACCTTTACTTCTATGTAAAAGCAACGTATATGTCTCATCCTCTATGAATTTGTCACTGGCGAGATGAAAAGTATTTTCTGGTATATTAATGGAGAATGTGCTGTTCATCAGCATTTTTTTAAGCATGATATATTCGTCAACATCAAATTATTTATTGTCAGACAGACATAAAAATTTACAAGTGTTTAATTGTTAGTTTATTACTCCTTGCTCTCCAAGAAGAATCAATTAAATGTCCTACAAATGAATGCATCTGTTCCTTCTTTCTTAATATTTATATTCATGGTATTATATAATTATGACAAGTGGATTACATAACATGCTGATAAAGGATGTCATATGTTGACAATTAAAAGAACATGGTTAATACTTGTTGTTCTATCAAAACATGATGTACTGTATTAACATGTAGTCCTATAATACATATCTTACTGCATGTCTCTTATACATGATTGCATGCTTTTAAGCATGTTTATCTTAATGGCTAAAACATTCAACACTGTCATCAATAAAATATATTTATACTTCTGTGCAAGATTCTGATTCTTAAATATCTTTCATGTCAAATGTTGTTAGTCAAACCTTATCCTATATATTAAGGGGGGGAATATGACTGGTATATCAACAGTCTCAATTTTGGAGAGAGGCAATTTACACCAAAAGTCTCAATTTTGGAAGGAGGCAATATACACCAAAAGCCTCAGTTTTGGAGGGAGATAATATACACCAAAAGTCTCAATTTTGGGGGGAGGCAATAAATTACATCAAAAGTCTCAATTTTGGGGGGGGGGGGGGGGGGGGGGGGGCAATATACATCAAGTCTCAAATTTGGAGGAGGCAATAAATTACATCAAAAGTCTCAATTTTGGAGGGAGGCAATAAATTACATCAAGTCTCAATTTTGGGGGGAGGCAATAAATTACATCAAAAGTCTCAATTTTGGGGGGATGCAATATACATCAAGTCTCAAATTTGGGGGAGGCAATAAATTACATCAAAAGTCTCAATTTTGGGGGAGGCAATATACATCAAAAGTCTCAAATTTGAGGTAAGTATACTTTTTGATGTACTTTGATGGAATTGAAAAAAGAGAATCAGTACATTAAATTGTCTTGATATTTTTTCTATAAAACACTTTGCATAAGAGTGTTTGTCAAGTTAATCAGTGATGTCATAATAAATAATGATTTGTTGGTGGGTAATAAAACAATTACAGGTTTCGGCCATACATTTTTAAATTTCAAAAACTTTTTGATTTCTAAATCAATTTCCAGCATGTTTTATATTAGTGTTCAATAAAATTTAAAAGATTCAAATTTTTATGTCAATTTACATTTGAAATTTTTTGAAATATTAATTTTATATAAAGATTTGACAAAAACCATGCATGCTTGTACAAAAAAAAAAAGACTGCTTTAATAAATAATATATAAAATTTTACAAATTTAACAAAAATATTTTAATATTTTTCAGTTTATAAAGAATTTTTTTTTTTATTTTGTGAGATATACAAATAGAAATTGTAGCAAGCTAAAGTTGACTCCCCATAAGAGATCAATAGAGATATAGAAATTGTAGCAAGTTAAAGTTGACTCCCCATAAGAGATCAATAGAGATATAGAAATTGTAGCAAGTTAAAGTTGACTCCCCATAAGAGATCAATAGAGATATAGAAATTGTAGCAAGTTAAAGTTGACTCTCCATAAGAGATCAATAGAGATATAGAAATTGTAGCAAGTTAAAGTTGACTCCCCATAAGAGATCTATTGGAAAATTGGTATTTTTGTCAACCAAAACATGTTAGATCATGTGACCCTATGACACCACAGTACAGCAGTGGGGAAAAAAGCCTTTTCTATGTTTGAATAAAATTTGAAATAATTCTATTATAGTAAATAGTTAGTTGTGGGCTAATTCAAAAAAATAGGGAAAAGCTAACATTCCTATTCAACGGTCATTTAATACCATTAGCTGTCTTAGTTAAATATATTATATAAAACATATGTACACATGTGTTTCTAACAATACTAACAATTACATATGTTTCAATGATTTCAAAAATATAAAGTAACTAATTGTATAATAATTGTCTCTTTCCCCAAAGATGACAATAGGTATACAGGCCTTTCAATAAGGGTCGGTACCAGGTACATTAACCGACTTAAATTGGTAATTGGTACCTCCTAATTTCAAAGAGTGTTGTATTGAATAAGATATTCAAGAAAAATGTTAAAATTTGAAGAAAAAGTACTGCCTCAGTCATCGACTTTAGCAGTGGTCCGGTGGCCCACGACCAGTGAAAATTAATTCGGATCAGTGACTTTTGCCAAATTTTTCCAATAGAATCTATATAAATATTCTAATTTGGAAGTTTTCGGGCCAGTAAATTCTAAAGTCTAATTTCGAAGACTGCTGCCTGTAAAAGGTGAAGTACTGGTACAATTGAAAAATATTGAAAGCCCTTAGTATATAATAATCAATTTTGAAAGCATTATGTATTTATACATTAATGCTTCATAATGGAGAAAACACATGTTAATTCACACATCACAGCCATATCTCAGTAATTGGAAGTGTCTGACTATCAGACAACAAGTAAACAATAGACAGGCTACATGTATCAATGTTATCATAATCAGTTGATAGTAAGGTGAGAACAGAATAACATTTTCTATCACTTAATGACAGAACAATAATTATGTTAACAAGATATGATAATAATCTAACGATTATGAAGTCTCCCAAACCGGCCACTAACAACAGGTTAAATGAACACTTTGCATTGTGACAAATTCAGAGCAAGAAAATATATAGGGCAGACTGATATATAGATTTGAATGCTTTCCTGTGTAAGATGCAATGAGAAAGATATCATTTATTTTATTGTCAAATAATTACACAAATTTTGAAGCTCTGATGACTTTCAATTATTCACACTTACTTGACAAGATAAAAATTACTCTACTGGAGGTAAATTTGTAAAAGTTCATGAAAACTGTACCACTAGAAATTATTCAATGTCGGGACATCATAATCTACCCACATATGAAATGACATTGAAATCGGACAATGTTGAATTTGTGCGGTATTGTGATGGCCATTTTGAAAATGGTGACCGCTAGAAATTTCTCAATGTCGGGAATCTATTCGGGACATCATAATCTACCCACATATGAAATGTCGTTGAAATCGGACAATGTTGAATTTGTGCGGTATTGTGGTGGCCATTTTGAAAATGGTGACTGCTAGAAATTTTTCAATGTCGGGAATCTATTCGGGACATCATAATCTACCCATATATGAAATGTCGTTGAAATCGGACAATGTTGAATTTGTGCGGTATTGTGATAGCCATTTTGAAAATGACGACCGGTAGAAATTTTTCAATGTCGGCAATCTATTCGGGACATCATAATCTACCCACATATGAAATGTCGTTGAAATCGGACAATGTTGAATTTGTGCGGTATTGTGGTGGCCATTTTGAAAATGGCGACCGCTAGAAATTTTCCAATGTCGGGAATAAATTCGGGACGTCATTATCTACCCACATATCAAATTTTGATGATATCGGACAATGTTGAATTTTTGCGGCCATTTTGAATATGGCGATCGCTAGAAATTTTTCAATGTCAGGAATATTTTCAGGACATCATAATCTACCCACATATGAAATGTCGTTGAAATCAGACAATGTTGAATTTGTGCGTTATTGTGGCGGCCATTTTGAAAATGGTGACCGCTAGAAATTTTTCAATGTCGGGAATCTATTCGGGACATCATAATCTACCCACATATGAAATGTCGTTGAAATCGGACAATGTTGAATTTGTGCAGTATTGTGGCAACCATTTTGAAAATGGCGACCGCTAGAAATTTTCCAATGTTGGGAATAAATTCGAGACGTCATTATCTACCCACATATCAAATTTTGATGATATCGGACAATATTGAATTTTTACCGCCCATTTTTTATGCCGTGTTTTGGCAGCCATTTTAAAAATGGCAGCCATCTCGAAAATTTTGAAAACACAGAATTGCTCCTCTAATGGTGACCTATCACTATGTCAAATTTTATGTCTCTATCATTATTCATTTAGAAGTTATCAACATTAATGTACAAAATTTCAACTTTCTCATAGGATTCTATAGTAACCCCTCCCCCTTTTGAACCCCTCAAAATATGACTTTGACCCCCTTTACCACAAAGCTGAAAACTTTAGGACCACCTAGAAACATATATCTATAACTCCACCAAGTTTCATGGTCCACAGAAAGAAAGAAAGAAAGAGAATAATAATAATAATAATAATAATAATAATAATAAGAAACGGAGCAAAAACAATAAGTCTCCAAACGTTGTTTGGGAGACTTAATTAAGTTTTATATGATGTCATAGGGTCACATGACCTTATAATTACCTGTTTCTATGATTTTTTGATTTGATTGTAGAACTCTTTTGACAGTATGGTATTCTTTGTGTTTCATCTTATTACACAAGGGAAAAATTGGTACATACAAGTAAATTTACATTAGATTGTTAACTCTTTTTACATGTTTCAGATGGTTGGTTGGTTTATGGTCTTTAGCACCACTTTCAACAATATTTCAGTTATATTGTGGTGGCCAGTTTTAATGGTGGAGGAAACCAGTGTACCCGTAAAAAATCACTGACTTGCAGCAAGTCACTTACAGACTTTATCACATAATGTTGTATCGAGTACACCTCGCCATCAACGGGGTTTGAACTGTAGTGGTGATAGGCACTGGTTGCATAGGTAGTCAATAAACCCAACTGCAATACGATCACGACCATGACGGCCCCCTACATGTTTAAGATGCATAAGTGGAAATTATAATAAATTAAAAAAAAAATTAATAATTTAAAAAAAAAAAAATTAAATAATTTTATTCAAGGACGTAATTGTAGCATCTTGAAATAATAATTACTATACAAATAACACTTCCTGTAAAAATCAGACATTTAATATACAATAATTTAATCTTTATTTATTCATGAAAAAAAGGTGTATTTCTTTCTGCATTGTTCTTACCTCAAATATTTCATCTCTAGAAACTTCCATTCTACAATGTCCTCCCTGAGGTTGCAAGTTTTGTAACTCTTGTCGTAATATTTTCATTTTTTGGACTAGGTCCCGTTTATATTTAGGCACCGGTGATTCATTTTCTTTGTCTTTCAACCTATTTGAATTACTGAAATAGAAATTGTAGAATCAGTATTTCATACAAGATGTACTTCATTCCTTGCTTTAACACAAAAATATTAATACAATGCTTGTAATTACTTTATTGTATCTTAATTTATTTTAAATTTTCCAAAAATTTCATGTATTATTAAACCATTTTTTCGGTACATTTTAATATTGCTCAGGACAATATGTACTGGTTAAGAAAGATCTGGAAAATGTGAATGTGTGTGCTTATCATCAAAGGTTGAGTTTTTTTGACAGTAGAGCTGTGAATTTAAACTGTTTGTAAACTTGTGGAATTTCTGACTCCATCTGAGGTCGGGCACTCGAGTTAATATGAACTCAATTTGTGAAAGCTTTACATGTAAATATTTATTTTAAACTATGAAGATTATCCTGCCGATTCTGATTAATATATCCATGTAGTCAAACCTGCATATGCAATCACCTCTATTAAACAGTCACCTGTATTAAAAGGTCATTTTTTGTTGTCCTCTCATAGAAAATTTCAGATGAATTTAACTTCTTTTAATAAGTCACCTGTATTAAAAGACCACTCTTTCTGTGTCCCAAAGGTGACCTATTAATACAGGTTTGACTGTGTGCTTTTTCATTTGTTAAGGCTTCCTTTGCAGAAATTTTGACAAATTGGAAACCATACATGATATACAACACATGTACTATAACACAAATCTGTCATAACATGTACACTTACGGTGGTCCTCTGTGCTGTAGTAACCGAATGTTGGCAGACAACCTTGGATCTGTAAACTGTGTGGTCCGACTATTATGGTCTACGAAATAAACTCTTCCATTACCTGTATGGCGTACTTCCCAACCGGTTGGCAATATGCCAAGGTCTTCTTCTCGAATGTCATCATTAGACAAATCTCTATAAAACATAAAATATATTTAAATATCAAACTAGTCAGAGAAATCCATGCTCTTTAAAAAAAATGGAAGAATATGTACATACGACACGGATGTCCTCGCTTGCAACTAAAGCAAATAGAATTTTTCGGCTAACCAAAGAGCATAACTCCAAAACAGAAAAAGTAGAAAAGTCAGAAATCAAACAATGGTCCCTGGTTGTTGAGCATAAATTTCAATGATTTGCTCGATGGTAACTAAAGTTACTGAGTAGAAACCAAATGCGGGAGGTGGGTAAAACTTAAAGCCCCCAACGACTAGCGACAGAGGCATAAAAAAATATAGCTAATATACTTTCTTGCAAATGACATTCATTGAATGTTAAAAGTACACTTCTAAGTAAAACTGTCCTTATCATATTCGTGCATGTCTACTATCAATCTTGCCAACTGTTGACTGATATCGTCTCTTGTTTTTTTGCTTTTTTTTTGCCTAGGTAGCATTGCCAAATGACATTTCATCCAAACTTCACACAATATATATACAATATGCATTCATCAATGAGGAAGACAGGCATAAGTGCGATTACCAGACGTCTGTCTCTATCACTATAGTACATTTACACTACAGATCTTCAACTATAAATAGAGACATTTCAGTGACTGGCAGGTCCTTGCAGAGAGGATTAGGGTTATGGTGCTTAACGCCACTTTCAACAATATTTCAGCTATATCGTGGCGGTCAGTTTTATTGGTTGAAGAAATTGGAGTACCAGGAGAAAATCATTGACTTAAGCAGGATTTGAACTCGCAACTTTAGTGGTGATAGGCACCGATTGCATAGGTAGTTGTAAATCCAACTACCATACGCTTACAACCACGACGACCCCTCCTTGCAGAGACAGATTAGCAAAAATGTAATAGACACCTTCTGTCTTTATGATTAATTTTTTTTTTTAAATCATGAAAGTATCTACTACATATTTTAATGGGTGGGGTGGGTGGGTGGGGGGTTGAGAACATCAAAACTACATGTGCATAATTGGAAAATTGTCTCAAAATACATTTTGTACTTTATTATATTTCATAGATATTACTTGAAATTTATTACTTAAATAACTGTATGGACAGATGTTTAAAAAAAGGTAAAACAAATATAAACAGTAAGATTTTATTATAATGCCTACTAACCTTGGCACTCTGGGGTCATGCCATGTACTGACACCTGTCCGGGTGTGTAAGAAGTACACCTGACCTTGTTGGGTAGTTCGTTGTTCTGAAAATAAAGGAAAAAGTGCCGTGTATTTTATGGCTTAAGAGCTGATAAGCTATTAGTCTTTAAAGATGATCATATTGTAGTCAGTTTTATTGGTGGAGAAAACCAGAATGTCTAGGAAAAACAGAAGAGCTTCCAAGAGTCACTGACAAACTTTCACAAACAAGTTTGTATTGAGACAATTTGTGACAAACCCTAGAACTGATAGGTACTGATTCAATAGGTAGATGTAAATCTATCTACATGTATTCTTTAAGATTATGACAACAGGGTCTTATTTAAATTACACTGCCACTGCTTCTAATTATCAAAAGTTGAGCAAGACAATTTTATCTTATCGTTTTAACTTTTCAAATGTAAAATGTGGCCCGGGTGGCTCAATCAGCTAGGTCGTTGGATCTAACAGCTCATACAAGCCTATCACCAATACAGCATGGGTTTGTGCCCAGCTTTGCAAATGACAAAAAAGTGTGCACTCGACTCGCAGCCGCAAATGATAAAGTTTACCAGTTGCTTGCCCAGGGTTGGTGGTTCTCTCCGGGTACTCCGCTTCCTCCACCACTAAAACTTGCTGCCATGATATAGCTGATATATTGCTGAAAGTGGAGTTAAAACACCAAAAATATCAAATGTAAATGGCAAACATATATCAATTCCTTTGGGTAATTTATTATAAACAACTCCATAATACTTCTCCTTTGAGGAACAAATATGCTATACTGATTATTCCATCAGTAATAAATATTGTAATATTTTTTCCGTTATTATGTAATATTTATTATGGTGGAAATTCACATTACATCACATAATAAATCTGTCAAAAGTCTTTTATTATGACATATATACAAATTAATATTATGTAACAAGAGGAATTAATTGACAATTTACTAATTCTCTCTGATTGATAATTAGAATACATAATTGCTATGTAACAGGGTACTCGAGATGAGATGATGTTGTAGTGTGTAAAACAACAATAACATACACATCTTACATTTTCAATTAACAGCTTTCAAGTGTTATTGCTACAAATTTTCTGGTGTCTTTCAACATATGCCAACATTTTGCAATATCATAATATATTCAAGTAATGCCAACAATCTTATTACAATAGTTGTTCATTATACAATTGATGACTTTCGATGAGGTGAATACAAGGGTTGATCAATCCTTGTATTCACAGAAATTGAAAGTCATTAACTGTTTTAATATATGACATTAAATCAAATTTGAATCAACACCAAACAGCACCGACTTTGTTCCCCAGACACCCCTATCTGCCCAACGTCTGCCATTATTAATTTAATTGTGTACCGAAAGTAATTAGTAAGAACGCATCTGATTAGTTAATGACAAAACTTAACCCGATGATGATTGGCTGCTACTTTTAAGATAATTGGGAAACACCATTTCTATTTTAAGGTGTCTGGAGGAGGGTTGGAATGTTATGATCAACTCTCATGACTTTTTGCGTGTTGAATATAACGTTTTATCAAAGAACGTTACTAGGGACGTCAGCCAATCAGAAAAGACATTATCTAAAGTCATATAATAAATAACAATTAATCATGATTACATGTTATCTAATACATGTTGATTTCGGACATAAGATTGTTTTTATTGAACAGATAAACATATCAAACATATCGTAAAATAATTGTTATTTTGTATTTGTTTTTATCATCAAGGAAAAATGATGTTACGTTTTATTTTATATCAGAGGAATATATTGTATCGGTACTAGTTTTTTTTTTATTATAGCAAAGCTCAAAATAACACAAAGATATCTATCAGCTATTGCTTCAAAAGAAAAAGAAAAAAATCGACCAAATATTGCAATATCTAATATCAATTATTTACCATAACCACGCAACAATTCATATTCTGATTCACAGGCAATATTTGACCATGTCATATTTAGAATATCTGAAACCACACCCCCCTCAACACTCCCCTTATTTTTAAAAACAATCTTACCATATTTATCAGGTAGTGCCACAGCATTATGTAGCTGAGACCTATTGAATATCAGAACCCCCTTCCCCCTCAACACTCTTCCTATTTTTTTATGCCAATCTTACCATATCCATCAGGTAGTGCCACAGCATTATGTAGCTGTGACCTATTGAATATCATCACCCCCTTCTCCCTCAACACTCTCCCTATTTTTTTATGCCAATCTTACCATATCCATCAGGTAGTGCCACAGCATTATGTAGCTGGGACCTATTGAGGTAATTTCTGTGTCTTGTGGACCTTCGTCGTGGCAGCGGTGGTTCTTCATTATTATTACTAGTATTGTTATTATTATTATTAGAAGATCTGTTAGAACTTGATTGGCTAGGCTGTGTTGTATTTACTGTTATACTGTTCCTAATAGTAATGCATTCTGAAGCCGGTCTGAAATAATAAACAAAATATATGTAATTAAAAAACTGTTCTTAATAGTAATGCATTCTGAGGCCGGTTTGAAATAATTGATAACATATATGTAATTAACAAACTGCACTATCTTATTGACAAAACTTTCTACTTCTAAAAATAATTCAAAATACTTATGTTTATCATATGCTCATAATAAAAGACTCTGGAATATCCTACATACCACGTTAATATGAGCATAAGAAAACTAGTGTGCACACTAATTTATTTAATTGTTTTCTTATATGGTCATTCGTTGGCGGCCATCTTCAGATCAACAACAACAAAAAAACATTTGTACATTTTGTAAAGTACCATCCAGTTTTATAGGTGGAGGAAATTTTAGTTCCTGGAGAAAATCACCTGACTGTCATGAGAGGAAATCAATCTCCTATAATATTGTGAAAGTTTATATGGAGTAGAATAGTTTGAACACAAAAGCAAATTATTCATCAACAGTACTATACGGTATGGTAATGTTGATGAACAATTTGCTATTGTATCATGATGATACCATTATATAATCTCAAATTTCTGAGGTACTAAACTTTAGTTAAGATTCACAGATTTTTTCACTCAATCATGCAAGATCAAGTACCTAAACAGAGAGGGGGGTGTCATCATGGTCGTGATCGTATGGCAGTTGGATTTTTAACTACCTATGCAATCAGTGCCTATCACCACTGAAGTTGTGTGTTGGAATCCTGCTCAGGTGAGGTGTGCTCGATACAACATTATGTGAAAAAAAAATTGTCAGTGACTTGCGACAGGCTGGTGGTTTTCTCTGGGTACTCTGGCTTCCTCCACCAATAAAACTGACCACCACGATATTTATAACTGAAATATTGTTGAAATGGTGTTAAACACCATAACCCTAACCCTAAACAGAGATGAACAACAAGTAGGCAGATATTTTTATCTTTTTATAAAGATTTAAGTAGGCAGATATTTTTATTTGTGTCTTTTTATAAAGATTTGTAAGAATAATCAATTCTCATTTTTGAGACAGACCAGTTCCTATTTTTAGCGATGTGAGATTTTCTTATCTTGCACTAGTGCAAGACAAAAAAAATCATGTGCATTTTTCCGCCAAATGCATGCTGTACAGTTTATGTCAACTGCCCCCCCCCCACCCCCAATTCTCCATGCTTTTCCTTTTTAAAATAAACAATTCACTGTATATAAGTTTTCAATCTTTTATAAACACGCAAATCCTAACAATCAGCCATATTATTACATAATAACCTTCACGCAATACACAAAAATACGGAACTACTTTTTTGATTGACATGAAGGGGAAATAATTCATAATGTTTACATGATCGTCTGCTAAAAGTACATAGCTGTCAAACAATACACAACTACATAACAAAGTTAAAAAAAAACAATGTAAAAGTGAGAAATAAAATCAAACACCGGCAGAAAGTGCAAGACAGGGAAATCTCCGACACCCAAGGGTAAGATTTGAAATATTACCCTCGGGTGTCAGAGATTTCCGTCTTGCACTTTTGCTGGTGTTAATTTCTTCCTAATACCATTACGCATGATTGAAAATAGAGTGCCTATTATTTCTAAATTTGAAAACAAAGTATATATATCATTGCTACTAATTATCCTTCAAAGTATTTTTTGTTTCTGTATTGGTCCTTCAAAAAATATCCTCTTCTTAAATTGTATAATAAACTTTAGTTCAAAAGGTGTAAAAGATATCAGAAATTGATAGCATAAATTACAAAGAATGATTTCAATGACTTTGTTTAGTCAAGTGAATTGAATTGTGCATGTCTACCTCCCTTTTTCACAACTTTTCTATCATCTAAGTAGGATTTAATTTCAGTAAAAGTGTAAAACAAATGACTTATGTGTTTTATATCCACCTCCCAAATATTGCAAACTTAAAACACAGTAATCAAACAGACTTTCTTTGTTTTTACAAATCGGTAATTTAAAAAAAACACCTGTCACTTGTAAGTTGTAGGTACATGCATTTAAGTAACTTGCATATTTTCCCCTTTAAAGGATAATAATACTTTTTGTTTAATGGAACAAAATCATCTCCTGGGGGTCTATTTCTAAAGAAATCTTGATGAACTTAAAACAGCCCAACTCCTATAAAGACATCATGAATAAAAACATCTTGCATGTCCCATAACCCCTTACGTCAAGAAATCAACAGTAGGAGGTCAATTTCTAACGAAAATGGAGGCAGTAAAGTCTGTGTCCTTTCTTTTTATACGTCACATAAAAACAATATGATTTCAGCATTATATTAATTATTTTGTAAAAGTAAATTTTGGTGTTTCCTTTAAAAAATGCCAACAAAAAAGTTATAAAAAATATAAATTTAAATTAAAATATAATGGAAATTTGATCATGATGGTTAAAATAATTTCCGGTCTTTTTTTCTAAATTAATTATGAAATTTGACAATGGCCAAAATTACAACCTAGAAGGTATTAGCATACATCTGTTTCTAGTTTATCTCTGTGTTATGTGTGCTTCTCTTGAACTATTCCTTGTATTTTGGATGTTCAGTGTATATAGTCAATAACATACTGTTTTATAAACAATATGTATGAACGATCCCTACCCCCCCCCATCTAAATTCTAATCCGAAAAAAAAGGTATGACTGTTAATTTATATTATAGTATAGTAGCTTGGTTTGGTTTATGGTGTTTAATGCCACTTTTTAACAATACTTCAGTTATATCGTGGCGATCAGATTTATTGGTGGAGGAAACCGGAGTACTCGGAGATAACCACCGATCTGACATAAGTCACTGACAAACTTTATCACATAAAGTTGAATCAAGTACACCTTGCCATGAACGGTTTTGAACTCACAACGTTAGTGGTGATAGGCACTGAATGCACAGGTAGTTGTAAATCTAACTACCATACAATCACGACCATGACAGCCCCTACATGTACTATAGCCTAGTTATTTTAACATTCAAATACATGTATATGTAACCTGATACTAAAGTCCTATCTATGGTGTGTGGTACAGACTGTTTTTTTAAAAGTATATAAAAACATATTTATATCTGTCTATTTATCGTCTACATCAAATAGTCTACAAATTTGTTTCATTTAAATTCACATAAACTTTGCATGAAAACAATCAATTATGACTGTTTCATGTTTAATGTTTTAATACGAACTATAAACAAGTTTTAACCACTTAACAATTTTAACATACAAATTTAGTGGTAATTTCTACTTTATCTATGTAAAAAGTCCTGACCTACACTTATATCTGTACAAGTACATTTAAATGACAATACATTTTCTTCACAAACTTTTTTTTACTCTAAAATATCAATTTAAGAACAAGAAAATATTTTTTTTCTAAATTATTCTTGTTCCCATGATTTTTTTTATAACCAAAATAGGCATTTATGAGGTGCATACTGATTTCTATAAAGTAACTGTTTATTTATATTGTCTTTCAACATTTAATTTATTTTATTCTATCAAAAGAACAAATTGTTGTTTCCTTAAATTCAATTTTTAGTTGAACCGAATTGACCCTTTATATAGTGTGTAAATAATAATACCAATACACAATTTTATTTGTTTTTTTACCTTGTAGGACGTTCCCACTGCGTGGACCGTGTTATGTGGTTAACATAGTGTACACGTCCGCTTGCCGTTCTTCTCTCCTCCCATCTGTAAAACACAAACATGTATTTGTTGTTATAAGCAGCCAGAAAAAACTAATTTGTAACAACATATTAATGATATAATTGAATAATCTTGTTTTTCTTACAGAAAAGTCAAGACATTTTAGCTGACATTATTGATTAAGTCTCTGTCCTTTTACATTCATATGAGGAAAAAATTTCAAATTATGCAGGTACTGGGAAAATAAAGCACCACACCTGGAACACACTGATACAATAACATGCTATATAATTAATATAATTAGTTTCAGTATAATAGAACATGTATGCAAAAAATGTAGTCGAAATAAAAATTTAATTTCAAGACATCTTGTATAATATTACAAGTAAATTAGAAAATCGACTTTTTTGGCCATCATTCATGCGAAACCAAACCACAACTCTTATAACAGTCTTTTTATTGTTGACTGTAAAAAAAAACTGATAACAGCTACAGTTATGTAACTACTTCCCTATATAAATGTTATAATATATACATTTAACATTACTTTTATGTGTAGGTAATTATCCACCTCATGAAGGCTCTGAACAGGGTTGAATGATGGGTGCCTTTGCACATCCCTTGATAACCATTAAGCACTATTAAAGTCAGCTTTTATTTCAAACATTGACATCTGTTGTTAGTTAACTCCAAACCCTTCAACTAAATATTCATACACCCCCTTCCAAAAAATCTAGGTAGAGGCATGTCATGTTTATTTTTATATGAATAAAGAGGGCTTGCCCGACCTAATTCATAACCGTGAGTTGGATCACCATTTTAATCTGTTGGTACCTCTGAACAAAATTTGTTCAGGTCAACTGTCAGGAATCATAATAAGATGAGGGTGTACTGTTAGTGGTCATCTGTGACCTTATAGATTAACAACACATGCAATATGACCTTCCTTGCTATCTGACAAAAATTTAGCTACATGTACATTGGGAAATATGGGGAAATGAAGTCAGTCAATCACTCGCAACCAACGTCATCTGTCACTCTTCTGACGTCTGTTTCTAATTGGATACAAGGCAAAATACAACCTCATTAATATATCTACTATACAGGGTTTCAGATTGTGGCAATTTTTAGGTCATTGACCAAAAGATTTTAGAAATGGCCTAAATTTTTAAAACTTATAGGACATTTTTTTTGCTACATTATTAAGGCATGACTGATAGGAAATGCTGGTTTTAGGACAATTGTCCTGAACATGTCTGAGGATAGCAGAAACCCCGCTATAGAATAATTAATTTAAACTAGAGGCTCACCTGATCATGTATCATCACTGACCTGGTTATTCATACACATTTTGAGTTCAATTAAGTCTATTTTTTTAGAAAAAAATATTTTATTTATTATCAGATAAGGTCATATGTCTAACCTTGATTCCTCTTTTAACCCTACAGATAAACTTGCTTTAGTGACCCCCTCTATTATGCAATAAATTGTATTATATGACCATACTTTTAATTTCCTTTCACAGTGCATTTTATACCAATTAAACCTGTATTAAGCAACCATCTGTTTTCAGTAACCATATTTCACTATTCCCTTGGAAGGGTAAATGAATAATGGTTTGACTGTACTTGGCTTATATTTTCAGCCTTTTGAGTTTGGCACTTTCAAATATTTCTTATGTTTTGACTTTCTAATACAGTAGCCCCCCTAGCTATTATAAGCCCCCTCCCACCAAAGGCCACCTCTCTTATCAGTCCAAATTTCAGATGCAAAAAGATAGTAAAACACAAAAAATGTACTATTAAATTATCCTCCTCATGAGAGGCCACCCCTCTTATAAGACCCTTTTTTCATTGCAGAAGGGGGGCCTTATAGGAGAGGGACTACTGTATTATACAATGTTAGCTTTAGCACTACTGATTAGACAAGTACATTTTATGCATATTAGCTTCATTGGTACCTGAAAATTACCTTTATTCAGGTTTTTCAATAAAGGGCAGTACCAGGTACTTTTATCTGCCTAAAATGGTCTTTGGTACCTCCTGATTTTGAAGTGTGTTGTGTAAGATATTCATGAAAATTGTTCAAATTTTAATAAAAAGTACCACCTGTAAAGCATTCTTATAGCTTAAATTTATGGAGGTTCATTTTTCTCTCCAAAAGTGGATCATATCTTATCTATATAATCTGGGACTCCAAGTGTATTTTTGATATGAAAATAACAATCAATTTTATTTGCATAGATTTCAAACCCTGATAACAACAATTTGACATTTAGTTTTAAGTGCTTATATAATTAACTGCATTTTTATGTAGATCTCATTTTAAGTGTGAGGATTGCATCTCTCCTAGTACAGTACAAAATACTTTTAGATAATAAAACAATTGTAAATTGCTGCACAAGCAACACATTTTTAAATCGTTAAAGTGACGGGAAAATGCATCGTGAACTTTTTACATGACCAATTTTCTCTCAAGTTTGTTTGAGTGGGAGTAACCTTAAGAGACTGTCATTATTCAAGTGAATAATTTTCTGCTTTTTTTGGCACAAAAGTGTATGATGTTAAGTTAAATAGGTGAGACATCTGCCAAAATAAAGAGTATATTACGCAAATCGAAATGATACACCATTATAAACTAAAGTGGCTATGAATAATTTTTTTTGTGGTTTACAAAAACCAGGCTCATATTTTTACGGTTAAAGAATAATAGCAGCTGCAATGCCTATGAGATTCTTTTGTAAAAATCGGTAAATATTTGACAAGACAATTAAAATGCAAATTTTATCACTGCAATAATTGCAAACTAGTAGATTGTCCTTCTTCTACATTCCTCTAGCTCTGTCAATCTGATGATCCTTTTTTTTTAGCATGCCACATGCCATGATAAAGAACATTAGCAGTATCTAGAAATCTATTTCATTTGCAGAAATATAGCACTTGGATTTCCAATGCCATATGTCGTGGTTTTTTTTGTGTTCAATTATTTAAGCAAGTTTTGTTGATATTGGTGGAATTGTTGACCATTACTTGTATAAAATTCTTTTTATAATGTATTTCTAACCTTTTAAAGCATAAGGCCTTACAAAAATTGTGATTGGTTTAAATATTTAGTTTTAGTGGGTTTTTAGCATATATTTCAGTGGTATTTTAGCATTGTTGTTTAACTGAAATTGAGTGTGTGAATATTAGTTATTATGTTTGTCAATACCTTCTTGCAGCACTAAAGAGTAAGAGCAAAGACTCGTTGGCTCAGAATCAATATAATTTTTCTGACTGAAGCAACATGTCTACCCGCGGACTGTTGTTTCGGTGAGTTAGCACTATAACAATCAATCTAAGCATGTGGGTCTAGTATAAAGCAGAAAGGATCAGCGATACTTTTACTTTAATTTGATAAGTCCAGAAGACATTTTTTCTAAATTTTGGTAAGTCCCACCCTTGCAAGAATTGAAAATTTGAAAACTTTGCCAGGTCCCAACTGGAAATGGTTAGTACAGGTCTCCTTAAAGCGAGTTGCAAGGATCTCTGAACGATCATCATCTCATCAAATGTAACTTGTTCTCACCATGATATTGCTGAAAAATTGCTTATTTGGCATTAAATGACAATCACTCATAAAATAAAAAATCTTGGATCTGAATATTGTATTTCAAGTTTTTCTTTTTTTAGCAAAGATCGATTCAAGGTTTATACTATAATATAAACAGGGGTTAGGGTTATGATGCTTAACGCCTCTTTCAAAAATATTTCAGTAATATATAAACAGGTGTTGTCTCATTTGTCAAAACAAAACTAAGAACTAATAGATTTAAGCCTATAAATGTCAAAACATTGTACCACTTAGTAGGAAAACTGATAGGAACAGGCATGACATTGTGTAGGTGTTAAACCTCAAAACTATCCCCTCCTATACCCATTATAAGATCATATATATTACAGATTATATCATTAATACACATAAACAGACTACTTAAAACAAAACAAAGATAGGAGAAATGGTGTGTCTTTGTAGTTTTTTTTGGCCTAAAGGAGAATGGATAACTTCAATGGCTTAAGATGATAAATACATTGTCAGCATGTGTCTTTATCTCGAGTCAAGACTCTTATTTTTCTTGTCCACCTGATGGCCTATCGTGAACTTTTATATCACTAAATAACATCTTAAGAAAAATATTAAGATTTCTATCAAAATAGGAGGTGTCAAATTGTTCTCCATCTAAGCATGAAATTATATATTTAAACTACTTATATATTATAATGGTCCTAGGATTGTAGTCTAAGGCAAACAAATTAGACTGAATTTGGTAACAATACTTGCATCTAGATTTTGCACCAATTAAATTCTGATTCTGATTCTATAGATTCTATCATGTCAACAGGAAAAAGTACATACATTTGATTTTCATTTTATCTTAACTGATATGAATTTTTATCAGTAATTTGTTACAATTTCCTTTGATCTTTACTACCCGATAAAATTAGTAACAACTTCAGTTGACCACTAGAAATTATCAGCTGTTGGTCATTTGTCATGCGCAGTCTAACGTGAGGTCACTAAACCTTTCATTAAAAAAAAAAGGTCAAAACACAACCAAAAAAAACCCAAAGCTGTGTTAAAATTGTGAAATTACAAGTATTTTTTTTCGCTCGACAAGATCAGGTCCATATCAGATTCGCTCTTCGATCTCATCTGATATGGACCTGATAATCCTTGTCTTACGAAAAAAAATACTAATAATTAATATGAATCATTTTCAAAATCAAATTTTTTTAAATTAAATTTTATATTAAATAATAAACTGACAACATATGAAAAAAATATATTTTCAGTTGAAACTGAATTTTTTAGATATGTATTAAACAGATTTTGAAAAATCACTTTAATGTATAAAATATGATAAATTACTAATCTCTTTAATTAACACAGCGGTGTGCAACTTTTCTTTAGGTCATTGCACTTAAAATTTTGATTCTCAGTTTCACACGATGAAAAAAATGTTTTAATGTTTTAATGATTTTAAGTCATAAAATATAAATTATCCTAAAATTTGATTCTCATTTTACTCAATATTTTGTATTTTTGTTCACCGATTCATAAGAATGGATATAGATGTTGTTTGGGGGAATTCATTTAATTATACTAAACTTTCTTGTATTACAAAGTAAAAAAAAATCCTCATAACTTTGAAGGCTGACAAACTGATAAAAAATAAGGTTTAAAAAAATATGTTTTCTCAATAGAAAATATAGGCGTAATATACAAGTAGATGTTCCGGATACAATGAACTTTTAGGTTGGTTGGTGAATGGTGTTTAACACCACTTTCAACAATATTTCACGATGGACTTTTAAGATAAGTTTTACTAAAACTGAAATTTCTCGAGACAAAATGTTTTTCATATTTAATATACACTCACCCTTCAGGTAGCTCATTAGGATCACTTGGAATTGAAGGAGGGATACCGGAGGCATCTGTATTGACGGGGCCCGATCCCGAACCTCCTCTGTCTCTTGAAATCAAACTGATCACAATCTGTCCACGGACATTATCATTGTCATCAGAGTTGTTACGCTGAAGGTCTAAACGTTGGACTGTAACAGAAATACTACGTCTACGATTATTTGCATTAGCACTTCGAATTGGCATGGATACACACACAGACATCGAAAAACTATTGATAGCACATTTATTATGTTTTATAATTCCAACACAACAATTATTTCAATTTAAAAATATTTTTTTTATGAATTCAAATCATAAAATCTTATTTTTTTTCTAATTTAATATCGCATGACATTTCTGCAACAGTATGTCCACAAGCTTTCACACGAATGTCACATTTCATAAACAACAGTATATAGAAAACAAGCAATTTAAACACTCCCCCTTGTCAAACACCATGTTCAATCAATTTACCTACAAATTACTTACAACCTAGTGCAAACTGGCCTGTTCCATTTGAGTAGCCAGGGGTAACAGACTTCTAATGTAAACTATGTCAATATATCTATTGTGTATTGCTTCATAAGTACAACAATAATTTGTGAATCTTTTGAAGGAAGATAAAAAAAAAATTTAGATCAAGCTATTCTAGTAATAACTATTTGACACCATTGCCAAAATATTGTCCTATATCTGACAGGTTCATAAAGAAAAGAAATCCTTTCAGTTGCAGTTTTTACTTGTGATTTTTTTTTTAGGTTAGGTTCACTGAAGGATGCTTTAAATAATATTCCCACTTTGGTGTCTTTCCAGTATACAGAACAATTTCACTATACTATTAAAGAATAATATTTTTCTCCATTACATACAGGTAATTTACATATAGAAAAACTTTGGTAAATTACCATGAAATGAAACCTGCCTATGCTGAAACCTCTTTGGGACCAACTTTTATGTTCAGGAAAGACAGGTTAAATAAATAAAGATTTCCTACTTTGGGACCTTATTTTATGTTCGTTTTATACAGTATTTCTGTTTAGACAGGTGTCATTGTATGAACAAAATTGTACATTTTCTCTCAAAAAGTTGTATAATTTGATCCCTGAGATTATATATAGATTTTTGTATATACATTGTATATATACATTTTGCATAATTCATAACACATATGCATGGTTTACATAATAATAACATGCTAACAGAAACATCAAAGGCAGATCACACATAGAACATGTCTTGTACATTGTATAATAAACCATATCAGCTGTCAGACAGGCAAACTTATCAGTCATAACTAATCTACCTTTGTTATTGGAAAAACATATCATCCAAATATATTTTCAATATTACTTGTAATAAAGATGAACTGCATCGGTGGTGTAATGGTTAGCGTGCTCGCCTCAAGTGTGGTAGATAGTGAGTTCGAGCACTGATGGGACCAAACCAAAGACTACAAAATTAGTGTTTGTTTTTTCACCGGTAAGCATGCAGCATTGAGGAGAAAGAGAAAAGACTGGTTGGCACGGAATCAGGATAATGTGTCCTAGTGGGACTGTTGTTTCAGTGAGCTAGCACTATAAAAATACAACTAAGCATGTTGGTCTAGTACAAAGCCGACCTAATCATCATCTCATTGAAAATTTACTTGCTTTCGCTATGATATAGCTGAAAAATTGCTGACTTGGTGTTAAACAACAATCACTCACTCCTGTAATAAAGAAGTAAATTAAAAATTTCATGTCAATCAAGAGAGTGAGTAAATTCTATTCAACATATTAATTGAGTAATTTTTGAGTTGGGTTAAGGTTATCATGATCAGTGTTGATCCTCCCTCATGAAAGGTGACCTTAGTTGATTTTGGTTTTCCTGCTCCCAAAGACTTAAATTATTTGGCTTTTCAATCTTTTGACTGTGAGTGTACCTGATGAACACTATTCTACCATTTTAAGCAAATTTTTCACAATAATATTGTGACTACTTGGTCTAATGTGGGATAGGATAGGAGGGGCCAATATAATGAACTGAATGGTGAACTCCCCTACCTAACAGGACTCAATTTTATCTACTAAATGGTGGCCTGGGCGATCAAATTTCGCCTTTGGCGACCAAAATTTAAATCTGGTGGCCAGCGTGACCCCCAGTGTAATTGAGGTTGGGCGACCGGAAATTCTGGATAATTTCCCATCAGAGAGAGGAAAATATTGAACTTTCAAGATCAAAACTAGCCTACAGAAGAGGACATTGAACTTGAAGACTCTGATTAAATCATTGAAAGAATATTTGTTTTTACTCTTTTACATTGTATTTTTGGCTACCAATTTTTGTTACTTTGGCCACTAAAATTTTAGTTTGGCCACCAGATTTTTTGAGTTAAAATTAAAATCCCACTTTGAGGCCTGCCTAGGGTACGGTAGATGTCATAAAACCTAAACACCTCAGATGGCTGATAGGGTAGAACCCTTGTCAGTGGTTTAAGCTTGACTTATGGCCAAAAGTCAACGACCTTAACCACTCACTACCCATAGGATCTACATATAACATTTAGATCATATTACTTCAAAAGGTTGTAATTTTTCATTCAAGTGTAAAAGTCAATACTCAAAAACGCTAAAATGACCGTAACCATTTATTACTATGCAAAGTAATTAATTATATATGGTTACAGAACATGAAGTTCACCAAATGGAATATTCCTACAAAATTTATTAAACTAATTTCCCAACATGTGGAATCTCACAATGATGTGCACATCTGACTGATATATATTTCCAATTCACTGCCACGTTATAACTGAAATATTGTTGAAAGTAGCGTTAAACACCACAACCCCATGACCCTCCAATTAAAATAACACAATCATTCCCTCCTCCCCCCCCCCCCCCGACACAATTCAAGGAATTTTCTATAGTTTAAAAAAAAAAGATATTATCCACTTATTAGTGTCAATGTGAAATTTAATCTAAATATAAACTAAACTGTAAGATGTTTGTCTCTTTTGATTATGTTTACAATAGTCAATAGTTAATTACAAATCATCTTCAGGAAGTATTGTTCTCTAGGCAAAGTGTCCTACATCAGCTGTTATTGATCAAACTTGTAGTTAATTACAGATGAAAATAGTTTTTCATCCTGTTTTTTGATGAAATGAAAATATGCAAGATAGTGCAAAGTATATGAGACAGTGAACTTTTGTAAATAACAAAGGCCATAAAGGAACTTAAATTTATTTTTTCCTATAATTTTTAGTCTGTTAATTATTGTAAGCTTCACATATGTTGGGAACACTGATGAGACAATTGTCATGGGAATACTGATGAGACAATTGTCATGGGAATACTGATGAGACAATTGTCATGGGAATACTGATGAGACAATTGTCATGGGAATACTGATGAGACAATTGTGATGGAAATACTGATGAGACAATTGTCATGGGAATACTGATGAGACAATTGTCATGGGAATACTGATGAGACAATTGTCATGGGAATACTGATGAGACAATTGTCATGGGAATACTGATGAGACAATTGTGATGGAAATACTGATGAGACAATTGTCATGGGAATACTGATGAGACAATTGTGATGGGAATACTGATGAGACAATTGTGATGGAAATACTGATGAGACAATTGTCATGGGAATACTGATGAGACAATTGTCATGAGAATACTGATGAGACAATTGTCATGGGAATACTGATGAGACAATTGTCATGGGAATACTGATGAGACAATTGTGATAGGAATACTGATGAGACAATTGTGATGGGAACACTGATGAGAAAATTGTGATGGAAATATTAATGAGACAATTGTCATGGGAATACTGATGAGACAATTGTGATGGAAATACTGATGAGACAATTGTCATGGGAATACTGATGAGACAATTGTCATGGGAATACTGATGAGACAATTGTGATAGGAATACTGATGAGACAAGTGTGATGGGAACACTGATGAGAAAATTGTGATGGAAATATTAATGAGACAATTGTCATGGGAATACTGATGAGACAATTGTGATGGAAATACTGATGAGACAATTGTCATGGGAATACTGATGAGAAAATTGTGATGGAAACACTGTGATGAGAAGGGTTAGGGTTATAGTGTTTAATGCCACTTTCAACAATACACATACATTTCAGTTATACAGTGACAGTCAGTTTTATTGGTGGAGAAAACCGGAGTACCCGGAGAAAACCTCTGACCTGCTGCAAGTCACTGACAAACTTTATCACATAATGTTGTATCGAGTACACCTGACCATGAGTGGGATTCGAACTCACAACTTTAGTGGTGATAGGTACCGATTGCAAAGCTAGTTGTAAATCCAACTACCATACGATCACGACGGCCCCCACAGTGATGGGAGCACTAATGAGAAGAACACTGATGAAAACTGAGAGGGGAACACTGTGATGTGAACATTTGATGGGAACACTGGTGAGAACACTGTGACAAGAACACTCAGATGGAAATACTGTGATAACACTTGGTAGGAACACAGTGACGAGAACATTGTGATAGCAATAATCTGGTAAAATAATCAATCATAGAAGTAACTTACAGCCAGTATCTTTCAGCTGCTGGATAGCATTTGACATTATACGAACACATCCTAAAAATCCTGCTCCTGGCTTCTTATGGATCTTCTTATGATTCCATACACTTATTGTTACTGAGTCCTTAGATCCAATATATCTGAAATTACAGAATTTCAATTGTTAAGTCTTACAAAAAAATCCTTTTTAAGGTGTTCTACAGATTTAAATTTACATATGATTTTCAAGCATGTTAGGTAATTATCAGTTTGGTTCCCATTGGTGAAAATAAATTCAACTTTTTTTTCTAATTAGTTTATTCCTTTTATCTCATAAATGCTTGAAATGATGTGAGTTTGGTCAATTCAAGAATTTCCTATTTACAATAACAGCACCCATTTTGGAAGGAATATGGAACAATCAGATGTATTTAAAATATAGTAATGGCAACCATCTAGGATTGAGTTCTCACCTTTGTGATATAATTTAGAATGTGGACCAACCAAGGACCATTCCTTCTAAGTTTGATTTTTAAAGGCCCAGTGACCTCAGAGGAGAAGATTAAAATGTGAAAAGTTAACAGACGACAAATGCCACCTCACAGCAAAAGCTCACCAGGACTTAGTAAGGTGAGATGATAAGCAAAAGGATTTCTAAAAATAAAGAAAAGATTTTCCTAAACTAACTACTGAAGAACGATGATAACAAAAACAGAAATATAACTTAATTATATTTTTGCAACAAATCTATCATTAGTGTTCAAAATTATAATTTACTAGTAAGATAAGAAAATTGTCCTCTTTTATATAAATGAGTAATGAAAAATAAAATAATAAACTTTAAAAAAAAATAATTAAGAAATCCTATCACAAATAGTTTAAACCCTCAATTATCGCAAGTGAATTTATAACACATAACTTAAAATTACATATTATAAAACTAGAGGCTCTTGTGAGTCTGTATCCATCATGGCATACACAAAATGTTGCTTTCTCTTCAAATCCCCCCATGGCCCATAACATTTATCTGTATAATCTAAATTAACATATCACAATGATACCACAACTAATATTTCAGCATTTTTAATTTCTCGAGAAGATTTAAAAACTAGAGGCTCAGCAATGAGCCTGTGTCGCTCACCTTTCATTCTGCTCTGAGGAAACTTAATACAGAACTTTCCATAGCCTATAGGTGCTCCCACCAAATTTCGGTTCGTTTTGGCAAAGCAGTTTCAGAGAAGATGCTTCTTACCAAGTTTCATATCATTTGGCCAAGCGGTTTCAGAGGAAAAGCTGTTTTAGATATCGAACAATAAGAAACAAGAATTGCATATGACGGCCATGTTTGTTAACGAATCAAAACGGAATGAGCAATTCCTATAGATGTTTCCTACCAAGTTTCAGTCTATTTGGCCAAGCTGTATCAGAGTAGAAGATTTTTAGAAATTGACCAATCAGAAAAAAGAATTGTCTGTAGCGGCCATGTTTGTTAACAGATTGGGACAATATGAGCAATCTTTATAAGAGGATTTTCCATAGATGCTTCCTACCAAGTTTCGGATCATTTGGCCATGCGGTTTCAGAGGAGATTTTTAGAAATCAACCAATCAGAAACAAGAATGGCCTGTGTCGGCCATGTTTGTTAACGGATCAGGGCGGAATGAGCAATCTTTATAGAGGACCTGCCATAGATGCTTCCTACTAAGTTTCGGATCATTTGGCCAAGAGGTTACAGAAGAGAAGAATTTTTTTAAATCAGCCAATCAGAAACAAGAGTTGCCTGTGGTAGCCATGTTTGTTAACGGATCGGGACAAAATGAGCAATCTTTATAGAGGGCCTTCCTTTTTTCAGTTCATTTGGCCATGGGGCTTTAGAGGCATATTAACGCCTGAACAACTTTCTCGATAAAACGTGTCAATCGGAAGCTTCAAACTAGTATTACTGTGAGCTGTAGATATACCCCCCGTTCCCCACATCTGTCCAACCTATTTTCATAACCAAAACATTACTGATTGTTCCGACCAAAAATGAAAGGGACCCTCCTCTCTTCACCGGTAAGCTGCTGATAAAATTTCAAAACATTCTGAGAAACACTACTCAAGTTATACGACATTGGGTAAAAATCCTATTTTCCGTCATATCAAGTCCAATAACTCTGGAACGGCAAAAGTGAAAATCGTCAAAAAGGAAAGGGATCCCCCTCTCTTCACCGGTAAGCTGCTGATAAAATTTCAAAACATTTTCAGAAACACTACTCATGTTATCATACGACATAGGGTAAAAATCCTATTTTCCGTCATATCAAGTCCAATAACTCTGGAACGGCAAGACTGAAAATCGTCAAAAATGAAAGGGATCCTCCTCTCTTCACCGGTAAGCTGGTGATCAAATTTCAATACATTCTGAGAAACACTACTCCAGTTATCATACGACATAGGGTAAAAATCCTATTTTCCGTCATATCAAGTCCAATAACTCTGGAACGGCAAAAGTGAAAATCATCAAAAAAGAAAGGGATCCTCCTCTCTTCACCAGTAAGCAGCTGATAAAATTTTAAAAGATTCTAAGAAACACAAATCAAGTTATCGTACGACATAGGATTTGTCTACAGACGGACGGACATGGTGAAACCAGTATACCCCCCTACAACTTCGTTGCGGGGGGTATAATTAGCAATGTATTCTGGGTATAAGCTGCACGTGGTGACTTTTGGCACTAAAAGAAGGAGGAGCTTAGGAAATGTTTGTAAACATAGGTCAATGGAGCGTTCAGGTGTCAAATGTTTTCATTGTACCTACATGTTTGACCTTACTAATCTAAAAGGTGAAAAGAGAAGAAATGTTGGAAAACTAAATAATGAATTAAACATCGTTAATCAACTTGTCGATCTCCATTTCTTGGTGTTTGTAAACATTACCGGAAATTGAAAGAACTGCCTTGCGCATACTAGGCAAATGATCATCGCTGATTGGCTCTCTCTTTCAGAGAGCAGCCGACGCGTTTTTATCACAAGGAGAGTTCAAGCCCTCATCCAGCCATAGTGCCGATAGAGGGCACAGTATTATTCGAGTTACATATTTATCTGTAATTCAATTCATAGTATCTATATTTAAATTAGAGTTATATCCCTTTCCACACAAAAACAGATTTTTTTAGAAAGCATACAAATATAAACATGAATTGTCTGTGGCGGCCATGTTTGCTAATGGATCGGGATGAAATTAGCAATCTTTATAGAGGACCTTCCATAGATGCTTCCTACCAAGTTTCGGTTCATTTGGCTCAGCAGTTTCAGAGGAGAAGATTAAAAAAAATAGGCCAATCAGAAACAAGAATTGGATCATCCATGTGAAGATTGGTTCAATTTAGATTAGCAGTATTGCAGAAGAAGATACAAATGTGAAAAAGTTGACAAAGATGGACAGGGAATTTGAACACCAAGTGATACTGTTGGACTTTGGCCAGACGAGATAAAAAAAACATTGCATTGTTTACAACTTGTTTGATGATTGTACATGTAATACATGCAATCTATAACTACATGTACATGTATGCAATAGCCAACATAATTCACTGATGATGGACAACCTTATACAATATTATATCAGTAAATATATATTTATCACTTACTTGTAAGGGTACATTTTGTATGTGACCTCCAAGATCATAAATTCTTTAATTAATACCGGTAATAAAAGCATGGAGAAAATTAAATTCTAGACTCGACTGAGTATTAGTTTGTTCGTTTTTTGATGGGCAGATCATGACAAGCAAATTAAAGAAATATTTTTAACAGATAACAATATGCCAAACAAAGAGAGATAACTCTAAGTCTTTAATACACTATATCAAGAAATCTTCAATAGTCACTCAAATTATAACAATTAAGATTTCCGGTTTCATACACATATTAATTGACATAGATGAAATTTGATAAAATAAATAGATTTTGACCATCATGATATGTTTGCTTGTAAAAGGGCACAAACAAAGATTTATGTTAATTTTTAAAGAGCTGCAGCCTGCTTAAAGGGCATAGCTTGATAGAAATGTGGTCTTCTAACACCACAGGACACTGATCAATTGTGCTAGGCACATTACATATACATACATATTTTATATATAAAGTCTAAGGGAATCTACCAACCAGAGAACTTGATGAGTAACGGATCGTCGAGACATGACGATGCAGCACAAACAAAATAAATTATAGAAGTCTAGAAGATTGTGCAACGATACCGATAAAGATGTTACAAAAAATATATTGACAAAATTTTCGATCAACAAATGACCTTCTTCAGTGTCTGATGATTGTACATGTAATACATGCAATATATATAAATCTAGAAGATTGTGCAATCTTCTAGACTTCTATAATTTATTTTCCTTTCACTGCATCGTCATGTCTCGACGATCTGTTACTCATTAAGTTCTCTTGTTGGTAGATTCCCTTAGACTTTATATATATATATATATATATATATATATATATATCTGAAAATTAAACCAAACAGTGTTAGAATTAGATTTTAGAGCTGTCAAATTTTTTTTCTTCCCTCGACGGGATTTGAACCCACACCATTGATACACTGCAGCACCATTCGCTTAGCCTTACGTCCAGCGCCCTAGACCACTCGACCACATCCACTCTATATATATATACACACATCTGAAAATGAAACCAAACAGTGTTAGAATTAGATTTTAGTGCTGTCAAATTTTTGTTCTTCCCTCGACAGGATTTGAACCCACACCATTGATACACTGCAGCACCATTCGCTTAGCCTTACATCCAGCACCCTAGATCACTCGACCACATCCACTCCCTTATATACCAGTACAGTCAAACCTGTAAATATAGGACACTGATAATGTGCCCTTTATATACAGGTTCAAAAAATATATGCAGTACATGTATTCATAAATTGGAGAAAATGAAATTGTCCTTTAAATTTTATAAACAGTGATTTGGTATTAATGATACATGTATATATACAGGTACTTTATAAGGCATATTTGATTGTACATATACACACACTCATGGCCATTAAGCAACCAAGTAAGATTATGAATACAATCATTTAATGAAAGTTGCATAAGAGTTAAATATATATAGTTGTGTTCACATTCATAACAAGCATTAAGTATTTAAAATAAAGGTAAAAATTCAGACTAGGCATATTAACAGCAAAAAGAAGAAGGGGAGAGGGGGGTGTTATTACTATGTGTTAAATAAAAAAATCCACATATATGTACAATGTACAATAATTCATTCCTCCTCCCCACCCTAAATCAAACATCAAAATTAATGACATCATATGCAGCACACTCTAGATGTACAATGTACATAAAGTTGTACATGTATATATAAGACCTCATAACCAGGGCTTTCACTATTTTTCAAGTGTACCTGGCCAGTAATATACTATGGTAGTAGTACGGCCCCTTATTGAAAGGCCTGCATAACTATAAAACATAGAAAATTCACTGTAATCGCTTAATTACGCAATACAAATTATTGCTTTTTTTTTTAAATGGAAAGACCATAATAGAAATTATTTGTATATTCAATAGTACACATATTCTTAGGACCATTCATAATATTTAAGTACCTACATTGTATGTGAAATTCATAAAAAAAAAAAAAAAAAAAAAAAATTAAAGGTGCACTGAGTTATTAGTAACCTTATTATACATGTAGTCTGTCTAGACTCTGTCTTTTGACTTAAATGGGATACATGTATATTCAATTTTAAAATTTTAAAAACAAAGTGGTTGGTATATATTGTTCTATTAAGTGGTTTAAATCACCATAATAAATATGTGCCTGAGATAGATTTCTTCAAGTAACTTTGTTATTATTTATTTTTGACGGTTCAGTATATTGAATATAATGGTATTGGTGGGGTAGTGATCTTTACAATCTTGTTAACTTATTACATCATTGCTATATATAGCTACTTTCATAAAAACAAATTCTACAATTATTTCAGTTATATTGTGGACCAACTTAATGATGCGGGATACTATGAGAATACAAAAAGAACACCACTCTCCTTCTGTAATCCACTGACAAACTTTGATCATCTTAATGGTGGCGGATACCATGAGAATACCAAATTAAAACCACTGCCGTTCTGTAAGTCACTGATCATGACTTCTATATACAAGGTTGTATCAAGTTCACCTTACATGCCCTAACACATATGACAATGAATGTTCATGAAAACTCTATGAATCTTTTATTGCTTATTCATTTTTGCATAATTTTAATTTAATCATCTGACTACAATCATCACAGATCCTTGATCTGAGACATTAAATCTTAATTATGCCCCCTATTACAACTGTCATATCTTAACAGACATTAGGACTTTAAAGTGTTACATGAATTGCATCATCAATTTTTATGTTAAAATATCTTGTAACTGAAATTACATGTACATTAACAACGAATTTCAATTATACATGGACAACATCACAGTTGCAATAATGTGTCTTTCATTTTCATCTAACTCTTGTCCAATTTTTTGGGGAAAATCAAATAATTTAATTTTGAACAGCTCATTTTGTCAAAAGGTTTTTATACAGTGTTTCAGCTAGACTTTGGAACAGTTTGCGCCAATAACCACTAGCCCTATGTCGAAGTCTAGTAAAAATTGCATAAAATTTGCATAAATCAAATAAAAAAAATTCTTCTAAAATGCTGTTTGGGCTAGTTTGTCAACATGTTTTAGCACAGACTGTGGAATCTTCTGGACAATTGCCAGTTTTGTCAAACTTTCTTCAGGACATTCAGACTTTTTGAAAATCGTCGGGTCCAGCATTTCCATCGTCCTAGTCGGCCCGACTGTCCATCTAAAGTTTCAGTTTCGTGTAGAATGAATGTTTACATTCCGACACGAAACATGATCGCAAAAGTAAATTCCGGAATGGTTGCGGTTTTATTAATGTTGATATGAACTTATGAAGCTTCTTTTCACATTTGCGGTATTTATTTAAAAACCCATTTAATTTCCAATAAAAGAAATTACATCTTACTATTGTAAAACATGATTTAAAATGATTCAATTCGAAAATGATGAATTGATATGCTGTATCGATCCGGACTTTCTGAACCTTCACGATTACGTTCCCTAGATTAAAGATGAGTCTTCATTTCCAGTACCACTAAAATGTGGCCGATTAGATTTGTTGAGGGTTCTCAACCTGGGAAGAGTAAAAAAGACGACGTAGGAAGGGAAAACAAATTAGGTCCAGCAGAAACTCAGTAGGTCCACCAAAAATTGATGGGGTGGTGGACCCAATGTCCAACAGTTGAATTTTTTTCTCTCTCAAAAAGTCTGGTGTCACATTCTTTAATAATTAAACTAATTTTTATACAGTTCTTCTGGACAATTTGAGAAACAGGTGGGCAAATGTTCTGAGATTGGTGCCTAGCTGAATAATTGACAAATATTAATATAACAAGCTTACTGTAATCATGTCACACCTTATATTACTATATGTAAAGCATTATTTATATATACAAGTATTCTATATTTATACCAATTATGATATACGGTACATATTTTTATCCTTTAAGACACATAACTTCAGCTAATCAGACTGTACATGTACATATAACAGTCTGTTAATTATGGACTGTACAAATTAAACACAATAACATGTACATTATTATCCCATTAGGGTTGGAGTTGGGATATGGTGTTTAACGCCACTTTCAACACTATTTCAGCTATATCGTGGCAGTCAGTTTTATTGGTGGAGGAAACCAGAGTACCTGGAGTAAACCACAGACTTGTTGCAAGTCACTGACAAACTTTATGACATAATGTTGTTTCAAGCACACCTAGCAATGAACGGAGTTCTAACTCACAACTTTAGTAGTGATAAGCACTGATTGCATAGGTAGTTGTAAATCCAAGACCAGGACGGTCCCCAGCTAATCAGAAACGGTAATTCAGCTATCAGACAGGGTATATAATGTGACATTCCCGGCTTAGGATCTATATTCCCTGAGGTGCAGCCGAAGGGAATATATATCATAAGCCGGGAATGTCACATTATATACCCTGTCTGATAGTTGAATAACAGATATATTATGGATTTAACCATTGTTTTTATTAAATACAACATCCAACTGTATAATAAATTTGCCTCTTTTATTTTCATTTTTCGTATTTCTAGATGTCCGTCTCCGTACCTTTGACGTCATTCTTCAATGACGTCAAAATATGTGTCACGTCATGTTTCATGCATGGGGTGTCTCATAAAGGAAAATACTGTACTAAATTTCTAAATCAATACAGTTTCATATGTAGTAAATTTTATAAACTTTATAAATATAACATTAATATATCACATAACAAAACAACGGGTTTTGCGAAACAGTTTCAATAATTTAAATGTTAACAACATGTAAATAAAACCTTGGTGTGGCCCCATGAATTCGAAAGTTTTCAAGGCTCAACGTTTTGTTTATTTGTTATGGTACAGCCGTGGAACATAGGAGTGTGCTGAATCGATCAGGTATTTGTGACGGAATTAACCGTTGTAATATTTTTTTGTTCATGCAGCCGTTTTGAGTATAAAAACAGTATTTAATTTGGTAAAAATACATTTATTATTTCGTATTATACCATTGATTCAGTGAAGCATAATGTTTTGTCGTCCATGTTTTAATCGTTTTTGGGGACTGAAACCCCGTCTGTTTTCTGAATATATGCTGACATTCAGGGTTGAAGAACCAATGAAAATATGTGTAACAAACTAAATTAGTAATATATAACAGTCAATTATGGATTGTAATTAAATACATTATTATCCCATTACACTAATAACTATATACTTTCACTTATCAATTAAAAATACAAAACTGCAGCTGTCATTTTAAAATGTAAAGACTTGATACAGTTACACATTTGATAAATAAAATGGTGGACAGTTAAAAAACTATAAATAAATTTAAATAACAGATATCGAAATTACAGGTTGAAACCTTGATTAACTGGTTCTCTCCCCTTGTATCCTTTGTATACAAAGGCATGTATCAAGCTGACATCATAACAGGCAGTTTTTCATCACTCATCTATGTGCAATGATTCTGAATGTTATCAACTTAGTTAGCACAGGACTCAATTTTCTGTTTCTATAAGTATGTTTTTTTTTAATGTACATTTGTATACTCATGCTTGAGGAAATTTTCAAATCAGTAAATTCATATTGATAATTTACCTATAGTAGTTTTGTATGTTTGGATATAAAGGATTTCCTAGTTATTAAAAAATGATATGACCTCATTTTTTAAATGGCAATATGAATTATATGACATAAATTGTGTAAAATAGTCAGGGCTCACCAAACCAGGAAAACTGAAAGTGTGTGACTTTTTAGTCGCCCTGTCAGTCTTTGGAAGTCAGTATTTTTTCACCAATAACCATACCTTTTTTTCAATATTCATGCTTAAGGAGCTCCCATGTTCCTAAAAATTTGACCTGTACTGAGTTTGATATTCAATATTTTATCCCAAACTTGTTGACTGCATATTTTTTAAGATCACTGTGCACCACGTTTATTTTGTGAAAAGTAGAGGGACATGCGGTAGCAGGAAAAGAAGCAAGCTGTTTGGAAGACTTCCAGATTGTCCCTCACTTCGCTTTTATATCAGCTGAGAGAGAGAGAGAGGTTGTATCACCCTGTTTTTACCAAGTGTGGACTGGTGAGTCCAAATAGATGGCCTTGATATCAAATTGTCAACATGGTGTTATATAATACCCGTCATGATATTTTGGAATGTATGAAAACTTATATCTAGAACAGAAGACCAGTCAATAGGCTCGATTGCTGTGTGCACTCAAATACAATTGTAAATGTATGAGTCTTTTTCGTCATAAAAATCTTTGTGTAATGGTCAGATGTGGAACAGCTTTCAATAATACATTCAGTTCGAAAGGAAAGAAAATTATCGAAAATCATGCACAGATGTAGGAATTTAATGATAAGATGATGAGCCCAAGGTGTATACAAGACAGAGTATTGTCCAATTTAACAACAGACGATCGGCACCTGATTGTGAACGACAGGTGCATTCCTGTCTGAATCTGCACTTGAAAATTATCTTTAAAATGAAAATCAGATTCTCACAACTCACCTAGATGAGTCCTGGACTTATCATTTTCAGTTGTGACTCCATCAAGTTTTCAAATTTTAGATTTTTACGATGTCGGGACTAACCAAAATTTTCAGAAATGTCTTTTGTAGAAAAATAAATTGCTACAAGTATCCCTGAAAATGGCACCAGTTTGATTCAAACAGTTCATACCAGGATGTTATACAGTCAAACCTGCTTTAGCAGGGGTTTTAAAGTTTTTTATAATAGGAGGTACTTCTTAAATTTTAGGAGGTACCTAAAAAATTAGGCTGAGGGCCGTAAGGGGTCCAGGGGGCGGAAGCTCCTGAAATCTAGCATTTTGTGGACCAAAAAATGTACTTCAGAGACTGCAAAATATTAAGTGTTTTTGAAAGAAAAATCCCATTAACTTTAGAGTTCAGATTTCACCAAGAGTGAAGACCATGCATAATGCCTGGATTTCCCCCCCCCCCCAATTTCTTTATTAAATATTTCAGTTTACAGACTTCAGCCAAGATTATTCATAGGTAGTCTGCCATATCTTAAAAAACCAAAAGGACCATAAAGAGCTACGGTTCCGCAGCTAGGCTTGACCAAGCCATTGTTATCAAAGCTTAAACTTCTCAAAATTCTTTTGTTGGCTTTGTCCTTTTCTTTTTCACAATACCTTGGCTTGTGTGTTTTTTTTTACTTTATTACCAGTAATTAAACTCATCAAAGACCATTGGCAGGATCAAGACATATAAGTGTCATAATTAATGAAACCAAGGACGTATATAGGATACGTCCTTGATGAAACATATAAATTTAATTTGCAATCATCAATCTTTAATAAAATTTATAATTTTTTAATAGATCAATACAAATATAATTAAACAAAAACAATATATATTGTTACTTTCACGACTTATGTGCAAAAAAAATGCTCGAACAAAATCGATTCGCGGGAAGACATTTATTAACATTTGAATCACAAAAGTTAAATTATTTTGGAAAAAAAGGGGGCCGGCGTTTTGACATTACAATGTAATTCGTATTTGAGCCATGTCCGGTCCTTTTTCAAGATTTCTAGTAATTTTCTATCCCTTATCTCCTCGTACCCCCTTTTAAAAATGTTTTTCAGCACACTTTCATTTCTGTGAACAACCGCGGTAGGGGCCCGTCAAAATATGTAAATAAATTAGCCATAGGTTTTTATTTTTTTATACCGGAAGTTAAACAATATGGACGGAGTTAAGCAACAAGACAGTACGCCCCAGAATGATTCGACCCTGGGTTTTAAATGGATAAAAAAAATCGCACAAAATATTGTGTAGTCATATATTCATAATACATAATGATCATACTTATATTACTGGAGATTACACTAAATTGTGTTTGAACATAATTTGTAATCGGTCATTTTTTTATTTTGAAATGATGTCAGCTTTGTTCCGGTCCGAGTTTTACACAAGGATGAAAAGATATTGGGGCGAAAACATATCTATTTACCGCATGCGCAAACTGCTATTTACGATTCTAAGGTAAAGTTATTTTTAAAACAGGGAATATCCCATCAACTTGGTCGTGACGCAGTGAACGTGATTTGAATGCGAGAATTCAGCAATTGACGTGATCATTAATTTTTTATGAAAAATATTCCACAAGCCTATCGACCATCGTACTTGTGGTTTTGACTACCGCTAATTTTGGGGGGTTCAGTAATTTCTGCCGGTACTATACACGATCTCAGGCGGGTAAAAGTACCTGGTACCGGCCCACTTTGAAACCCCTGCTTTAGTGACCACCTCTATTAAGCATTAACTTGTATTATGTGACCTTAATCTTAATTTCCCTTCACAGTGCATTTCATATCAAATACAACTGTATTTAGTGACCCTATTTCAATGATCATTTGCCTTTGGAAGGTCACATCATCTTCGTTAGCCAAGGGTTACAATCCGCTCTACTCATCTTCACCCTTGGCATTGTTAAGTCGGATTATCGTAATTCCCGTGCACTGCCACCTGCTGGATTTTGACAGTTACGCCCCTTGTAATGATGTCATTTTCAGCCAATCGACGCGAGGCTTTCCTTTCCTTTCGTTTGAATGCCCTGAAAATTGACTCTAGATTATAATATGGCTGATTTTCAAGCGAAGATTTGACGAGGCTCATACTGTTATTCAATGGTAAGCTAGTGCTTTTATTTCAAACTTGCAACATTATTTTATATGTACATGCATTTTTATTTTGTTGACATTTTTCCTACAGAACATGTGCTTTTTGTAAAGCGCGCTTATGATTGGTTGCAGCTACCACTAGCTGCATTACATATAAACCGTCACTGTGTGACCTCGAAAATCTGTCTAACGATGCCAAGGGTGAAGATGAGTAGAGTGGATCGCAACCCTTGGCTAGCAAAGATGAGGTCACATAAGACAGGTTAATTATATATAAACTGTATTTAAAATAGTGTTCAAGACAAAATTCTGTAAATATCAAAATAACATACAACATTTCTCCCAACAAAAACTCAGGGACTACTTCCTGTTTACTTTAACACTTGTTCAGTGAAGGTTTTGCCTGGGTTAAATCATAGGTCAATATCATTAGCAAGATTGTGAAACGTCTGATACCTACATTAATAGTTCAGCTGATCTTAAAACAAACAAAAAAATAGAAAAAAAAATATGAACAATACTTGATATAGGGCTTTTCTTTAAACAACTAGTGGTTCATATATCCTGTGTCGCTCACGCCCTGGTAAAGAAGAGATAAATAGAAAAAAAAGATGAACAATACTTGATATAGGGCTTTTCCTTAAACTACATGTACTAGAGGTTCATAAGATCATGTGTCGCTCACGCCCTGGTAAAGAAGAGTTAAATCGAAAAAAAATACGAACAATACTTGACATAGGGCTTTTCCTTAAACTACTAGAGGTTCATAAGATCCTGTGTCGCTCACGCCCTGGTTAAGAAGAGTTAAATAGAAAAAAATATGAACAATACTTGATATAGGGCTTTTCTTTAAACTACTAGAGGTTCATAAGATCCTGTGGTGCTCACGCCCTGGTAAAGAAGAGTTAAATAGAAAAAAATATGAACAATACTTGACATAGGGCTTTTCCTTAAAATACTAGAGGTTCATAAGATCCTGTGTCGCTCACGCCCTGGTAAAGAAGAGTTAAATAGAAAAAAATATGAACAATACTTGATATAGGGCTTTTCTTTAAACTACTAGAGGTTCATAAGATCCTGTGTCGCTCACGCCCTGGTAAAGAAGATTAATTGAATTGTCTTTTGTCTTAAGATTCACCTAAGGCCAAAAAAATATATATGTGTGTTTACTGTCACATGTCAAAAAAATCTAGGGTCGGTCGGGATTAATTTTTTTTTTTTTTTAATTATCGACAAAACCGGAAATAGTCGTTCCCGGTTCCGCAATCCGATTCCGGTATTTTATTTTCGAAAATTCCGGTAAAATGACGAATTATGCAGTTTTTCTACCTTCTTTGCTCTCAATTTCGACAAAAAGCTAGCAGTTGAATAAATAAAACATTGCTGCTGGTTAAACAACAAAAATGGTTATCCGAATTCTGTGTAAAAATGCATAGGGTCGCTAGCAAAAATTAGGGTAGGTCGGGTGACCGTAAACACACATATTTCTTTTTTTGGCCTAATAATAATATGCACACCTTGGGTAAATGTACAAATATCATGCAAAATAAAGAGGTTCTATTCTGAAAACATTAAGAGAGCTAAGTAGAGAATACAAGTAGTCAAACATGGATGCAACGGTCACCTTTGGGACAAAGGAAAAATGTTCAAATAAGACATTACTGACCTCTTATTTAAGAATGGTCGATCCCAATGTCAGTTCCAGTCTATACTGATTTGAGTATTACTGTTACCGGAAGTTAATTTATTGGAAAATATGGTGGTCGTACTGCTGCATTTTTTAAATGATTTTTAGTTAATTAGTACAATAATGTATTGATAGCACCTCAAAAATCGTTAACCTTTGATTTTTAAAAATGAAAGATGAAAAGTTAACATTAAATACTAGTAAACTTGAAGTGACTACTGACTGTGTTAGTGATGTAACTGCTGATTTGAGTTAAAACAACAAGTAAATCAGGTCGGGAGTAATTTAAACTGCCTGTTTACAGCAGGTGACCACTAATATAAGTTGACCATTTAGGCCAGTTTGACTGTATCCTATGTGTGGACAGACGGAAGGACAAAGGTGACCCAATATATTATGCCCCCAACTTAGTTCACGGGGCATAAAAAAGTGTAAATGTTCAGGAAACCTTATTAATGTTAAATGATGGAAAAGATACAACTTCAATAAATACTCACAAATCATAGTGTTGGTTCCATTTTGGATCTAGGGTATTTTTAGAGGTATCTGTAGAATGGCACTGTCCAGAACCATCAACACTGATTTTGGCAAAAGGATCAGGTAGACCTACAAAAGCAAGAAATTAAAATATAATATATACATCATCATAAATCTTAATAATATATACAATGTAAAAGATGATAAGTATGAAGCACTTTAACAGTACATATAGAATAAAGACAATTTTGAAGGTCGAGACAGACATTATCGCCATTATCTCAGTAAGGTGAGGACGAGCTGGGATATTTGTGATACTGTCTGTCGAGGCCTGGCTTCAGAACTGACGCTATTGTTTTTATCGGTGATGCCATAATGTGTTTTACGTCAAATTGACCGATAAACTTGTGCATGCGAGTAACGAACTGACCTAATATTTTTATGGATCAAGGTCAGTTCAGTGATCCCGGCTTTATCAGTGGTACACATCAAAAGGAAAATGTCTGATTTGCCGATAATACAGAATATAGCATTAAATTCTTCATAGATCAATTCTGGTTTTTTTATAGCCCTCATAATAAAATATTCATTGCAAAAGTTGTATACTTTTCCGAACTGAATACGAAAACTTGACACCAGTAAGCCAATCTAATTTTAATGAAATAATTGAGATTAGGTTGTAGGCTTAATTAATAAACCTTGAAATATATTGTCTTTCAGCCTGTGTTAAGTTGCTAAAATATATTAAAAACCAATATGTAATGAGCACGAAGAGTTCTATGCCTTTTGCAATTAAAAAAGTCAATGTTATTTACCCTGCGACTTAGCTGCGTATTCTACATATACCAATTGTCTGAATATATATATTATCAGGTCTTTTTGCCATTTGTCATACATGCAAATGCAGACATTGTATAATTTGTAAAAATCAATTTTGGTTCTAAGAAACTTTATATTCTTTCAATTAAGAAATGAAAATGGTTCAATTAGAAAGGTATGTATTTGTACACTATGCAATGGTATCTGGTAAATGTTACCTAAACAAATTATCAACAAATTCTTGTCATGATCTACCACAAGAAACATCAGTTCTAAAATTTTAATAGGGACACTTCTGATTTTGGATGATTTGTATCAATTCAGAGTCTGATTGGTATTTATATTACTTGCCAGTGGCCATGATTTGAAATAGTGATAGATCTAATTACACATCTGCTGACACACATTACATAAGTTAGACAGATAAAGATATTTTTTATATTTAATACATACATGTATAGATACAATTTAGAAAATTATGTCAAACATAACATACAAATTACTTTAAAACAATTTACTAAATTTGGGCAGGATAATTTTAAAGTAATGGCAAACATGATGATTACATAATATGGTTTTGATTGAACACAATTAAGACTCCCTGCTTTTTCTCTCTCATCTCCCCACTTCTCTCTCTAATGTCCTCTCACAGGGAAGTCACTTCTTCCTCTAATTTAAGTGAGAGCCTTGACATTCTATACTTACGGAAGAAGTCTTTCTTGGCTAAGTTCTTGGCACATAGAACTGAAGAAAGAAATAAGAACAATATTAATACACATTTAACATATATGACATACTCAGGGCAATGCTTTTGAAGTTAACTATTGAATTTCACTATTTAGTTTGGTTCTTTGGTCAGTGTTAAAAAAAACAGATGTCTGAAAACAAATGTAAATAATATGTTTTCTTCATATGATCCAGTATTTATATATATCGTTCTGTCACCTGTTCTGGATAGTTACCAGTTCTCGATAACTATGCACGTGAGAGTTTTGACATAAATCGGGAAAACGCACGTGCCTTCTGTTCGCCAGAATTTTACCTACGGAACACCACCTCGCTTCACAAAAAGGAAAAAATGGCTATGCTACGTATCAAGGTATGTATGAACATAATCTTTATAGTCTCAGATATTTATGCACATTTTCTTATTCCAAAAATAACTCTAAATTCACCGGGTCATTGCTTAAAATATACGTTTGTGATGTAAACAAAACTTTGCTGTCAATGAAGGTCAAGTACATATACGTCATACAAAACCGTAAATATACAGGTGGCACTGTTCAGGAAAAAAAAATTTGGAACACCGTTCGGGTCATATCTTATCAGTTTTATCTTTATATCAACGTTATTTCTGTATTGTGTTACCCCAATGGAACACTTTTTCAAATATGTTTAATTTTACATGTATGGTTGAAATCAATAATCTTGGTGTTTGCAAATATCTTAAATACATTTTTTTCTTTTCTTCCTATAGTTTTTATTAGTAAACATGCCATCCATAATTGATTTTACACACTTATCGAGAACTGGTATCGTAATACACAAAGTGTCAGAAATAAGGTCATACACAAAAATTATGTTTTCTCCGTAACTTCTAGGAGTAGAACTTTTAGGTTTGGTAGAAATAAAGAACTAGTTTTGACAAACAAACAAAAACAATTTTGTAAAAATTTAATGTTTCTAAGGGACACACGGGAGAAATGTTTCTTATGCTATCGAGAATCGGCAACACCAGGATATATTATATATATATATATAGAATCAGATTCTGATACAATTAAATCTGTCTATGCAAGCACCTAAATAAACAAGAAATGTGTGCATCACAAAATATGCCCGTCTATATCAATTATCAAACGGTATAATGGTAATGACCCCAAAATAAATAGGGTTCTTCCCCTTCCACAGGGGAATCATGTGGCCAAGCTTGGTAAAGATTCAATATACAGAACTAAAGTTATCGTGCGGAAACGATCCTGTTGTCAAATATTCTATTTATAGTAACAGTGACCTTGACCTTTGACCTAATGACCCCAAAATAAATAAGCTTCTTCCCCTTCCACAGGGGAATCATGTGGTCAAGATCCAATATACAGAACTAAAGTTATCATGTGGAAACGACCCTGTTGTCAAAAATTCTATTTATAGTAAGTGACCTTGACCTTTGACCTAATGACCCCAAAATAAATAGGATTCTTCCCCTTCCACAGGGCAATCATGTGGTCAAGTTTGGTAAAGATCCAATATACAGAACTAAAGTTATCATGTGGAAACGACCCTGTTGTCAAAAATTATATTTATAGTAATGGTGACCTTGACCTTAGACCTAATGATCCCAAAATAAATAAGGTTCTTCCCCTTCCACAGGGGAATCATGTGGCCAAGTTGTTAAAGATCTAATATACAGAACTAAAGTTATCGTGCGGAAACGACCATGTTGTCAAAAATTATATTCATAGTAACAGTGACCTTGACCTTTGACCTAATGACCCCAAAATAAGTGGGGTTCTTCCCCTTCCACAGGGGAATCATGTGGTCAAGTTTGGTAAAGATCCGATATACAGAACTAAAGTTATTGTGCAGAAACCTGTGTGGATGCCCGCCTGCTTGCCATACCCAATCACATAATAATTAATATGGACCGTCTCGAGACGGGCGTATAAAAATTTACATATGTATGCTAAACATCAAATTTAAGTTTGCTGAAATTCCTGTGTTTATGCAACTGCTTCAGTCATATCTATTTGTCAGAGTATTGATAAATGTACGAAAAATTAGCCAATCAGCAGATTTCAATCTGCGTTTATCACCCTACATGTACAAGACGAAGTTTCCATAATCATGACATATGTTCAAAACTGAGGTTTCAAAGTGTTCAGGGGCTGTCGTGGTCATGATCATGTGGTAGTTGGTTTTACAACATGTATCAGTGCAATCAGTGCCTATTCCCACTAAAGTTGTGAGTTTGAACCCCGTTCATGGTGAGGTGTACTTGATACAACATTATGTGATAAAGTTTGTCAGTGACTTGTGACAGGTCAGTTGTTTTCTCGTGGTGCTCAGGTTTCATCCACCAATAAAACTGACCACAACGATATAAATGAAATATTGTTGAAAGTGTTGTTAAACATCATAATCCTAACCCCTCAAGGTGTTCATTGATTTAACTTTTAACTTTAAATGCTGATCTTATATATAAATTTAGCCTCAAAATACTACATGTTTCATTTTCAAATTTATATAAATACAAAAAAAAGTAACTTCCTTTCAGCATTACATGATTCATTTAAGAACAACATTACAAAGTTTGCCAGAAGACTTTCAATTTAATGGTAACCATTAACTATTAATCAAAGCCTATATGTACATTTTCAATCTTAAACCAATCCCATTATCATCCGATCAATTGTAATACAAGCATAATACAAGCAGTCAGCAAATTACTTGCAGTCTGTAAATTGACTACTTGACTGAAAGCATAGTTCAGTAAATTTTCTCATGGTTCTGTTAAAAGGGACATGAGAGCTAGCCCATCATCCAGTAAAACTTTTATAGTGGAAAAGTTGTTTCTGGGAAAAAATATATTTTGAAACGGATTTTCATTCTGTGGTCTGTGGATCATAAATATCTGTTTTTCATTGTAGATTGGGTTTAGGTTTATGATGTTTAACGCCACTTTCAACAATATTTCAGTTATATCATGCAGGTCAGCTTTATTGGTGGAGGAAATTGGAGTACCCGGAGAAAACCACTGACCTGTCGCAAGTCACTTTTTTTCATTTTATTATCTTGTCTCATTATTATGTTAAATTACCCATTCATAATGGAAGGTCTGGGTGTCCGAGTCGTTAAGCTGTCGACTTTTAACCACAGGACTAACATCACTGGAGTGGGTTAGCACACAGATATTCAGCTCAACTCTTAGTTTCCAGACACCTAATCCAGGTCAAAGGGGTTTCAACGATGAGTTTGTTATATCTTTCAGAGCTTTCCTTTCTCGTTAGTTATATTTACATGTAGCCGAAAAATTGCTGAAATTAACGATTGACAACAATAACCCAAGACTATTTATAATGGAACTTGTATGTTATAGAGGACTTAAAGAAAATTGGTATCATAAACACTTCATTATTTTTCAAATACTTGGCCCATGTAAATTTGATTACGTCCAGTGAAAGTTCTGTCTTACTTGCCGAATATTCAGTAAGACATGTGGATAGCACAATCATGGCCACCATTAGCAGCATGAGATAAGGGGATCGAGTCTGTGTATAATAATTCATTAATTTTTGCATTAAAAAAATCATGTTACAGAGACATCCTTAGGTAGTCCTGCGTCCAAAAATACTGTATATTAACAGTGTTCCAGCCAGACTTTGAAATCTTCAGGACAATTGTCAGTTTTATCAAAATTTCGTCAGGACATTCTTTAATAATTAAATTTTTATAAAGTTCTTCAGGACAATTTGAGAAATAGGTGGGCAAATGTCCTGAGACCGGTGTCTAGCTGAGTCACTGTTTTAATGTGAAATCCCTTTGTGAAAAAAAAATATTTGTTTACATTTTTGGAATTAGAAACCTTCCCTGTTTATATTGGTATTATTACTCATGGTTGACTTTAAGGAATTAATAAGGCAGGACATTAAATAAAGTCATTCATTGGAAAGGAACAGAACTATACTTTGGCTACTGTGTCCAGAAAGCAAACAAAACTTGTTTTCTTAAGATTATAACATCATACTAGCAAAAAATTAAATTAAGAAAAAGACACACTTCAAAGGGACATTTTTTCATTACAGTTTGATACGTATGGTCCCATAAAATAACGTCTTGGTTATGTTTAAAAATAACGACCATAAACCTAGACATTAAATATGTGTCAGTAAAAGTTTGGTACATGGACATATACAAGTTTAATTTAATGTTATTCGAGTAGAAGATTCCACAGGGCAGCCATTTTCTTTGCAGTACAATGGGTCATCGACAAATATCATGTCGTTTCGAGCTTGATAACGAGTTATATTTGTAATAATGTATACCTGTCAATCGAATTTTCATAGTAGATGTTCCATGTCGCCTAGATCCGTTACTAGCCATCGCTAGATATCGAGATCATGATATATTTTCTGTCATTTTCAACCCATTCATTAACAGAGAAAGCACTTGCTAAATATTGTATGCAAATGAGTATAAAACTGACAACTTCCGGTAGCGACAAAGAGGCCATTGTAAAGGATTACTGTCGCCGACAGAATTTTATCTGTCGATATTTCAAATGAGATTAAATATGTAATCGATTAAGTCTACTTTCGGTGATTACAAAGGTTTAAGACAAAAAGCAAACAATTTATGAATCTGAAATAAATTTAAAATTATTCGGATGTGGCGCAGCAAGGATTTATATAATTATATTTACTATAAATCCTTGGGCGCAGGAAGTGTTATAAATAAATATCTTAAACCGTCCGGCTGAATAGGACAAGACAAATTGATTTTTTGATGTAATGATTTATTATTAAAATATTTGAGCAGCAAATCCAAGAAAGCGTAATATGCTTATTTCCACTGCAAATTTTCAAATATGTACAACTGCACATCAAACGAACAACTACGTTTTACCCATTTATGATCACAACATCCCCTCCTGTTTTCTGTTTTTTCTTCGAATTTCAATAATTTTCCGTTACTTTCATTTCACATACAAATATACTTGAAAATGCTTATATTGTATAATTTCATACTTTTTGTTTTGTCTTTTTTCATTTTTCATAAGAAGTATATCTACTAAATTATGTACAATGAATAGTTAAAATCAAATATAGAATTTTTAGTGAAATTTTCATGTGACAAGAATTTATAATGTTGCATATTGTATTCTACTATTGCTGACGCATGTATTATTGTTATTATTTATTATGTGAAGAGGACCCTTCAAAGTTGATACAAATTGTGTCCAATCCAGTTGTTAAAATATCTAGCAATAAAATTTGTTTAATCTATTTTTAAAATCTATGTATCATTCATCAGACTCGAAGCACACTTGTCTCTGAAAGGATTATATGATTAAACGGTGTCTTCCCATTTATCCAACTTTTGAAAATCAGGTATTCCCATTTATCCAACTTTTTTATCTCCTTACCTGTAGGATTGTTTATTTAATATTAATTAGGTGTTTATTTGACAAAAATACCTGATAATTTGTTTCAGTATATGTATAAGGTTTAAATAAATGAAAAGGAGGAAAAAATTATAATTTGTATGTAAATAAATATACCATGAAATGAACAGTTATAATATGTATGAAAATAAATATACCATAAAATGAAAAGGGAGAAATTTATAATTTGTATGTAAAACGTATATGAAAAAAAGTACAGAAACTTGGCCTCACCGAGCAATGACAAGAACAACCCAGCAGTACATCAACACGTCCGACGAGCATCAGCCTTACCATTGGTACCTACTGACCAAGTTGACAACGCATGGTTCCACGCACTCAACGACTTCCAGACCGACGATATCAACATCACAAGATTCAACAACTACGTTACAGAGCAATGGGTTGAAACTGACACTGAGAGATGGAACCACTACACTACAGTTGGACCACGTACTACAAACCACTTGAGCTTAAGGTCACCAAAGGAAATGTTGTAAACTTTAGCAGTATTTCAGCTATATCGTGCTGTGAATTTTTTTTAGCATACATTTGAACTTGTTTCCAGTTATAAAAGGATTTACCTTATTTACTGTCATTGTAACAAGAAAAAAAAGATTCATCTCCTCAGAAAAATAAAGAAATATTATTTCCAATTAAATTTTGATTTATGTCAAAAATAGTCATAATATAATGTTTATTTGTTTTCATTTTTAAATATTTAATATATGGAAATTTAAAAATGAACAAAAATAAAAAAAAGTTGTTATTACTAATTTTGACTGAAATCAAAATTTAATTGGATATGAAATACCGTATATAGAAATAAATATTCACTGTGGCACATATACATTGTTCTGGTCCAAATTTTCGTCCACTTATTCACCTGTCACACAACCCAAGCTTTAATTAAGTGTCCTTTGTTCTTGATTTCCTTTGATCTCATTTATCCAACTTTTTTTTTTATCTGTACTACCTATTTTTCAAAAAGTTGGATAAATGGGAATGAACCGATTAAATAGCCATTTAAAATAATCGATCAAATACGAAAATTCATGAGTCATATGATAATAGAATAAATTTATTTGGCCTTAATTTTAAACTGATTAATAAAAGTACAAACTTCTACAAATTTTACTCGTGCAACCTTTTTTTATACTTTACATACATTTTTTTGTACAGGTAGTTACTCCCAGATATACACCGTATCGATGGTGTAATGGTTAGGGTGCTCGCCTCCAGTGTGCTAGATCGTAGGTTCGAGCCCCGATCGGGTCAAACCAAAGACTATAAAATTGGTATTTAATTGTAGCTTCTCCACCAAGCACGCAGCATTAAGGAGGACGAGCTGGTTGGCTCAGAATCAAGATAATGTGTTCGAGTCGGGTGACATTTCTAATCCGCGGACAGTGAGCTAAACATCCAACTAAGCGTGTTGGTTTAGTACAAAGCGGACTGAGTGACGGTGGCGGTGGCGGTGGCGCAGTGGTCCAAAAGTTACTGGTCAACCCGTTCATTTCTGGTTTTACTGACAAGTCAAAGTAAAGCTACTTCTCGTTTATGTTTGGATCTTTTCATTAACAAAATGCTGTCTAAGTAGTGAGCCCAAGTTAACTGAATCTGTTTTCAATCATGATCAAGTGTGGCATACATTTTAAATGCTTAGTTTAAACTCAACATATAAAGAGGTCTGAAAGGTTTCTTGTTGTCTAGTAGTTCCCCCAAGAGAAACTATCGCACATCATCACCACCAACCCCTCTCTCTCATTCCTTTCTTCATTCTCTGTTTTTGTTCAATTGACACATATTAATGTAATAAATATTCATATACATGCATGCTCTATCAAATAATGTTGTAACTTATTGTATATAGGAGAAGACTTCATAGTTTGTTTAACTTGTGTCTTACCCTTTTTGCACATTCGAGCAAATAAAATATGTTCAAACTAAATTCAAATTCACCTAAAAGTTGCCGCGTGTCGGAGAAATACGAGTTGAATCTGCAGTGCCGGATTTAGATAAAGAGAGACCCTAGGATATTCCACTTGTGAGGCCCCTTCCAATTCCCCACCTTCACGACTAGAGGAAGATGGAAGTGTGTTTGATCAATTTGAATAAAGGCGAAGATGATGAGGGGTGTTTAAAATTCTGCAGTATTCTGAAATGCAGTGCAACTGTGTAAGCAAAATTACTGAAGGGTTGTTTAGAAAGTACAGTACGCTATGACAGCATAAGTGTGAAAGTCTAGTAACAGTGTTGAAAATATTATATACCTTGGCCGGAGGCCCCCTAAATTTTGAGATCCTAGGCTTCAGCCTGTCGAACCTATAGGTAAATCCGGCACTGTGGGTCTGCAAACTCATGGGAACGCAAATTTCAAATGTATTACTCGAATTCACCTTTGCACTCAGTTTACATACTAGTTAAGGGCTGCAAACAACAGTATATCGTTTCATGCAATGGGTCCAGACAATTCCTCTTAAATTACTACGAGGTAGGGACTGGACCATAGCATGAAACAAGTGCCTGTGCTGGAAACCCATAGATACCTGCCCGATAACCCATGGGATTGTCACTGATAAAGCCGGTCACTTATCAGAGTTTTGATTACTTTCACCTGCCATAACTATATACGAAGGGATTTATGATACTCGTGGGTAGTGTGGCTCGAAATTAAACAAGTTAATCAAATATCCCACCATTTAAACACATAAAATAAGATGTAGGACTAATCAATTATCAGTATATTTAATCGTTGGAGAGGTTCGATGTGAATCATTCTGTCACAGGGATGACAACCTCAAATGAAAGGGAATGTCAATCATTCAGTCGAGCACTGAAAGTGTGGACGCAATTGGTTGAGGGGCGACAAAAGTTATTTTTATAAAAATGAAACTAAATCTGTTTCTAAAAGCGGGATTCTTTGGCTGTTCATTTATAGAGACATAATACACCCATTAGTACGTCAGAGAGGGGCCGTCGTGGTCGTGATCGTATGGTAGTTGGATTTTAAACTACCTATGCAATCACATTCTCTATCCAGAGTTGTCGTTCCTGCTACGCTAAACAACATCTCTGTCAACGCTCATTTTACAAGATTTTTGTAAAATTTAGAAACAGTAAAAAAAAATGTACTTAAAATTGTTTTAATTATTGTAAATATCAATAAAGATGAAAATAAATCACTCATTTCAAAAATCAATTCTCTCTTAAAAATGATTTTTCCCCCACTTCTTGGAGAACTATTGTGCAGAGGTAAAAATTAAAAAGTTAAAAACGATCACAAATCATTTTTAAGAGAGAATTGATTTGAAAAGAGTGATTTATTTTCATCTTTATTGATATTTACAATAATTAAAACAATTTTAAGTAATCAATCAATCAATCAATCAATCAATCAATCAATCAATCAATCAATCAATGTTTACACAGATATTTGAGAACTGAATGCAATCTTTTGTGGTTTTATTGACATGTAAAAGCGTTGACATTTTGTATATTCTGTCATCTGTCAGCGCCTTAGACAACTTAAGATATCATTCAATACTTGTAATGACAATTTTACATTATTAAATACAACTAAGATTAACATGATTTGTTTTAATATTCCACAATTTCAACTGTTGTTGCGCGTAGTGATTTGTTTTCATGACGTTCGAAAATAGTTTCCGGATGTGGGCGTCAGGTGCGGATCCAGGATTTGTGGTTAGGGGGGGGCGTGATTAGGCGACTGGTCTGGGGACCGCTTAAGGTCCACAGCTGGTCCAGGGTAGAATCCTGGTAGGGGGCCCAGGGGGGCAAAGCCCCCCTGAAACTCTGGGGATTTTAGGAATTACAAACATTTATTTGAACGACAATTTTGAACCAACCACACCATTTTTATCAGACCAAAAAAACTTGATTTTGAGTCTTAATTTTGTCGGATAATTGTTAACAGTATATTTTTGTCAGATTAGAAGAACCTAAAGTAAAACTTTTTTTGAACAACCGTGATGCGAATTGTTCAACTCATGACTGATCGATCACGATATTTTAACACTTCAAAGAACTATTGGTTTAGTTTTAACGCATTCCTCATTTCACTAATTGGTCTGTACTTTCGGTGCTGGTCCTTTCGGGTGGTTCTAGTTAATACTGCACGTCCGGATGGAGCTTTTCTTTTCGTCGTTTGATTCATTCATTGAAAACATATGATTCTTGTTAATAGACAAACAAAAGTGGAAATTGTCGGCGAATCCATATATGAATCAAAGAACATACCCAACGTGTATTTACAATGTGTAGGAATATTTTACTACAGGTCACGAGTTAACCATTCATGAAAAAGTTGTTTATTGAACTGCTTAATTAACGTTGTATAACATATGCTTTGCGAATTTTAGGGGGGCGCACGCCCCGCACGACCCCCTCTAAATCCGCCCCTGGGCGTGGGCTTCAAAAATGTTTCCGTGATATTACCTTTTCTGTTTTCTTTCCATGTATGCAAAGGTCATTTTTATAATCAAACAAAACAAATTCTGTTTTGCTCCGTTAACTGTTGAAATGTCATAGTTCTTTATTAAAATGTATTGAAATGCGTCATTTGTGACGATATCTAATAACAACAAAAAACAAAAACACAAGCACAAAAACAAAAACCACCTCTCTTAAAACCACCTCTCTCAAAACTGCCTTTACCAGTCCACATTCATTTGAATAACTGTGAGGCACAAATGAACAAGCAGTGATACCAAAATCATCTCATAAAATGTTTCGGAACAATACAACTGTAGCAGCACGAAGAACCAGTATTATTTTATACAATGTAGCATTATAAAGAACAAGTATTGTTTTGCACAGTGTAGCATTATAAAGAACAAGTTTTGTTTTATACAGTGTAGCATTATAAAGAACCAGTATTATTTTATACAATGTAGCATTATAAAGAACAAGTATTGTTTTACACAGTGTAGCATTATAAAGAACAAGTTTTGTTTTATACAGTGTAGCATTATAAAGAACAAGTTTTGTTTTGTACAGTGTAGCATTATAAAGAACAAGTATTGTTTTATACAGTGTAGCATTATAAAGAACAAGTATTGTTTTATACAGTGTAGCATTATAAAGAACAAGTTTTGTTTTACACATTGTAGCATTATAAAGAACAAGTTTTGTTTTGTACAGTGTAGCATTATAAAGAACAAGTATTATTTTATACAGTGTAGCATTATAAAGAACAAGTTTTGTTTTACACAGTGTAGCATTATAAAGAACAAGTTTTATTTTATACATTGTAGCATTATAAAGAACAAGTTTTATTTTATACATTGTAGCATTATAATGAACAAGTTTTATTTTACACAGTGTAGCATTATAAAGAACAAGTATTATTTTATACATTGTAGCATTATAAAGAACAAGTTTTGTTTTATACAATGTAGCATTATAAAGAACAAGTTTTATTTTATACAATGTAGCATTATAAAGAACAAGTATTATTTTACACAGTGTAGCATTATAAAGAACAAGTATTGTTTTACACAGTGTAGCATTATAAAGAACAAGTATTATTTTATACATTGTAGCATTATAAAGAACAAGTTTTGTTTTATACAATGTAGCATTATAAAGAACAAGTATTATTTTATTCTGTGTACAATTATAAAGAACCAGTTTTGCTTTATATAGTGTAGCATTATAAAGAACCAGTTTTGTTTTATAGTGTAGTATTATAAAGAACCAGTTCTGTTTTATATTGCATAGAATTATAAAGAACAAGTATTGTTTTATACAGTGTAGCATTATAAAGAACAAGTTTTGTTTTATAGTGTAGTATTATAAAGAACCAGTTCTGTTTTATATTGCATAGAATTATAAAGAACCAGTTTTGTTTTATAGTGTAGTATTTTAAAGAACCAGTTCTGTTTTATATTGCATAGAATTATAAAGAACAAGTATTGTTTTATACAGTGTAGCATTATAAAGAACAAGTTTTGTTTTATAGTGTAGTATTATAAAGAACAAATATTATTTTATACATTGTAGCATTATAATGAACAAGTTTTATTTTACACAGTGTAGCATTATAAAGAACAAGTATTATTTTATACATTGTAGCATTATAAAGAACAAGTTTTGTTTTATACAATGTAGGATTATAAAGAACAAGTTTTATTTTATACAATGTAGCATTATAAAGAACAAGTATTATTTTACACAGTGTAACATTATAAAGAACAAGTATTATTTTATACATTGTAGCATTATAAAGAACAAGTTTTCTTTTACACAGTGTAGCATTATAAAGAACAAGTATTATTTTATTCTGTGTACAATTATAAAGAACCAGTTTTGCTTTATATAGTGTAGCATTATAAAGAACCAGTTTTGTTTTATAGTGTAGTATTATAAAGAACCAGTTCTGTTTTATATTGAATAGAATTATAAAGAACAAGTATTGTTTTATACAGTGTAGCATTATAAAGAACAAGTTTTGTTTTATAGTGTAGTATTATAAAGAACCAGTTCTGTTTTATATTGAATAGAATTATAAAGAACCAGTTTTGTTTTATAGTGTAGTATTATAAAGAACCAGTTCTGTTTTATATTGCATAGAATTATAAAGAACAAGTATTGCTTTACACAGTGTAACATTATAAAGAACAAGTATTATTTTATACATTGTAGCATTATAAAGAACCAGTTTTGTTTTATAGTGTAGTATTATAAAGAACCAGTTCTGTTTTATATTGCATAGAATTATAAAGAACAAGTTTTGTTTTATACAATGTAGCATTATAAAGAACAAGTTTTGTTTTATACAATGTAGCATTATAAAGAACAAATATTGTTTTATACAATGTAGCATTATAAAGAACAAGTATTGTTTTACACAGTGTAGCATTATAAAGAACAAGTATTGTTTTACACAGTGTAGCATTATAAAGAACAAGTTTTATTTTATACAGTGTAGCATTATAAAGAACAAGTATTGTTTTATACAGTGCAGCATTATAAAGAACAAGTATTATTTTATACAGTGTAGCATTATAAAGAACAAGTATTGTTTTATACAGTGCAGCATTATAAAGAACAAGTATTATTTTATACAGTGTAGCATTATAAAGAACAAGTTTTGTTTTACACAGTATAGCATTATAAAGAACAAGTATTGTTTTATACAGTGTAGCATTATAAAGAACCAGTATTATTTTATACAATGTAGCATTATAAAGAACAAGTATTGTTTTGCACAGTGTAGCATTATAAAGAACAAGTTTTGTTTTATACAGTGTAGCATTATAAAGAACTAGTATTATTTTATACAATGTAGCATTATAAAGAACAGGTATTGTTTTACACAGTGTAGCATTATAAAGAACAAGTTTTGTTTTATACAGTGTAGCATTATAAAGAACAAGTTTTGTTTTGTACAGTGTAGCATTATAAAGAACAAGTATTGTTTTATACAGTGTAGCATTATAAAGAACAAGTTTTGTTTTACACATTGTAGCATTATAAAGAACAAGTTTTGTTTTGTACAGTGTAGCATTATAAAGAACAAGTTTTGTTTTATAGTGTAGTATTATAAAGAACAAATATTATTTTATACATTGTAGCATTATAATGAACAAGTTTTATTTTACACAGTGTAGCATTATAAAGAACAAGTATTATTTTATACATTGTAGCATTATAAAGAACAAGTTTTGTTTTATACAATGTAGCATTATATAGAACAAGTTTTATTTTATACAATGTAGCATTATAAAGAACAAGTATTATTTTACACAGTGTAACATTATAAAGAACAAGTATTATTTTATACATTGTAGCATTATAAAGAACAAGTTTTATTTTACACAGTGTAGCATTATAAAGAACAAGTATTATTTTATACATTGTAGCATTATAAAGAACAAGTTTTGTTTTATACAATGTAGCATTATATAGAACAAGTTTTATTTTATACAATGTAGCATTATAAAGAACAAGTATTATTTTACACAGTGTAACATTATAAAGAACAAGTATTATTTTATACATTGTAGCATTATAAAGAACAAGTTTTATTTTACACAGTGTAGCATTATAAAGAACAAGTATTATTTTATACATTGTAGCATTATAAAGAACAAGTTTTGTTTTATACAATGTAGCATTATAAAGAACAAGTTTTATTTTATTCTGTGTACAATTATAAAGAACCAGTTTTGCTTTATATAGTGTAGCATTATAAAGAACCAGTTTTGTTTTATAGTGTAGTATTATAAAGAACCAGTTCTGTTTTATATTGAATAGAATTATAAAGAACAAGTATTGTTTTATACAGTGTAGCATTATAAAGAACAAGTTTTGTTTTATAGTGTAGTATTATAAAGAACCAGTTCTGTTTTATATTGAATAGAATTATAAAGAACCAGTTTTGTTTTATAGTGTAGTATTTTAAAGAACCAGTTCTGTTTTATATTGCATAGAATTATAAAGAACAAGTATTGTTTTATACAGTGTAGCATTATAAAGAACAAGTTTTGTTTTATAGTGTAGTATTATAAAGAACCAGTTCTGTTTTATATTGCATAGAATTATAAAGAACAAGTATTGCTTTACACAGTGTAACATTATAAAGAACAAGTATTATTTTATACATTGTAGCATTATAAAGAACCAGTTTTGTTTTATAGTGTAGTATTATAAAGAACCAGTTCTGTTTTATATTGCATAGAATTATAAAGAACAAGTTTTGTTTTATACAATGTAGCATTATAAAGAACAAATATTGTTTTATACAATGTAGCATTATAAAGAACAAGTATTGTTTTACACAGTGTAGCATTATAAAGAACAAGTATTGTTTTACACAGTGTAGCATTATAAAGAACAAGTTTTATTTTATACAGTGTAGCATTATAAAGAACAAGTATTGTTTTATACAGTGCAGCATTATAAAGAACAAGTATTATTTTATACAGTGTAGCATTATAAAGAACAAGTATTGTTTTATACAGTGCAGCATTATAAAGAACAAGTATTATTTTATACAGTGTAGCATTATAAAGAACAAGTTTTGTTTTACACAGTATAGCATTATAAAGAACAAGTATTGTTTTATACAGTGTAGCATTATAAAGAACAAGTTTTGTTTTGTACAGTGTAGCATTATACAGAACCAGTTTTGTTTTATACTGTGTACAATTATAAAGAACCAGTTTTGCTTTATATAGTGTAGCACTATAAAGAACCAGTCTTGCCTTATACTGTGTACAATTATAAAGAACCAGTTTTGCTTTATATAGTGTAGCATTATAAAGAACCAGTTTTGCTTTATACTGTGTAGCATTATAAAGAACCAGTTTTGCTTTATACTGTGTTTTGTACTCTGTCCGTGAATGGCTTCTCGTCCCACTCGGACACATTATCCTGATTCCAATCAAAACAGTCTTCGTTCTTTCTCCTTAGCGCTGCGTGCTTAGCGGGGAAGCAACACATATCAATTTTATAGTCTTCAGTTTGACCCGATCGGGGTTCGAACCCAGGATCTATCGCACTCGAGGCAGGAACACCGAACCATTACACCACCGATGCGGTTCGACTTTCACAGGATCTATCGTATTTCATAAAAATATTTTCTGCTGTTTTTTTGATAGATCCTCTGTAATTATTGCCAACAACCGAAATTTTGCTCAAATTTCCTATTTGAAATTATTTTATAATTTTCCTTTAACATATTTGATTAATTTAATTTTCCTAATGGACAAATGCTGAATTTTAATTTTCAAGTGTCCAACTGAATGATCACCCCAACAACTGCTCGAACACTATCTTCTCATGGTAATATCAGGTAATATATGTTATCCTTATTTTTTTCCTTCAACATGTCCTATAAAATCATGCATGCTTTCGTAAGATTTTCAGTTCTTCAACTTTTTATTTCAGGTCATTGGTAACATCCTGAATCAAACAAGTATTCAATTACATAAATTAAATTGAGTTATTCCCCTTTAACCAATGCTAGCCTCTAAGAGTTGCAGTCTAGAACGAGCATGGAGTTGTCTATATTGAACAATTGTGTTGCACTCGACGATAACACCACTGATGCGGTTCTATATTTTTACATGTTTATGCATCACAAGGTATACAGTAATACAACAAAAGTAGTCTAATGTGATAATGCTATCGCTTTTGCATAAATTAAATAAAAATAGTCAGAAGGCCTTATTCACATGTTTATCCTTCCAAAAGTTCACTTAAATGTGTAAAAATACTCGGGTTGTCATGATATAATTTCAAAATGAATGATGTGGAATGTAATATAACCTATATGATAATAAGAATAACTAAAAACTAAATAGGTTTTAAATGGTTATTTAATAAATGTACATAAATATGCAAAAAGATACCGAAATTAATTTCTTTTTTTTTTATCCGTGGATCTAGAAAATAACTCGTATCCTTTATATCATATATTCTTTCATAACTGTAAACCTGTCATCACGAACGAAGCTTAATATATCACAGGGGGGATTTGCTATAAATCATCTGTTCAACCCTCCTATATTATTGTTACCGTCCCACAATAGGTCATAAAAGAATTTCTGTTTGTTCTTGTTTACTTTGAAATTCCAAGGCCGTAACTAGGATCTCCTTTCTAGTGAGGCAAGGGGTCTGTGGACCACCCAGGTGTTTATTGTACGACGGTCAGATGGAGTGTTTATAGTACGATGATCTGATGGAGCGTTTATTGTACGATGGTCTGATGGAGTGTTTATTGTACGATGGTCTGATGGAGTGTTTATAGTAGGATGGTCAGATGGAGTGTTTATAGTACGATGGTCAGATGGAGTGTTTATAGTAGGATGGTGTGATAGTGTTTATAGTACGATGGTCAGATAGTGTTTATAGTACGATGGTCTGAAGGCGTGTTTATTGTACGATGGTCAGATGGAGTGTTTATTGTACGATGGTCAGATGGAGTGCTTATAGTACAATGGCCTGATGGAGTGTTTATTGTACGATGGTCTGATGTAGTGATTATAGTACGATGGTCATATGGAGTGTTTATAATACGATGGTCAGATGGAGTGTTTATTGTACGATGGTCAGATGGAGTGTCTATAGTACGATGGTCAGATGGAGAGATTATAGTACGTCGGTCTGATGGAGTGTTTATAGTACGATGGTCAGATGGAGTGTTTATTGTACGATGGTCTGATGGAGTGTTTATAGTACGATGGTCAGATGGAGTGTTTATAGTACAATGGTCAGATATAGTGTTTATTCTACGATGATCTGATGGAGAGATTATAGTACGATGGTCTGATGGAGTGTTTATTGTACGATGATCTGATGGAGAGATTATAGTACAATGGTCAGATGGAGTGTTTATTGTACGATGATCTGATGGAGAGATTATAGTACAATGGTCAGATGGAGTGTCTATAGTACTATGGTCAGATGGAGAGATTATAGTACGATGGTTTGATGGAGTGTTTATAGTACGATGGTCAGATGGAGTGTTTATTGTACGATGGTCAGATGGAGTGTTTATAGTAGGATGGTGTGATAGTGTTTATAGTACGATGGTATGATGGAGTGTTTATAGTTCGATGGTCAGATAGTGTTTATAGTACGATGATCTGATGGCGTGTTTATAGTACGATGGTCAGATGGAGTGTTTATTGTACGATTGTCAGATGAAGTGCTTATAGTACAATGGTCTGATGGAGTGTTTATTGTACGATGGTCTGATGGAGTGTTTATAGTACGATGGTCAGATGGAGTATTTAAAGTACGATGGTCTGATGTAGTGTTTATTGTACGATGGTCTGATGTAGTGATTATAGTACGATGGTCAGTTGGAGTGTTTATGGTACGATGGTCAGATGGAGTGTTTATTGTACGATGGTCAGATGGAGTGTCTATAGTACGACGGTCAGATGGAGAGATTATAGTACGATGGTCTGATGGAGTGTTTATAGTACGATGGTCAGATGGAGTGTTTATTGTACGATGGTCTGATGGAGAGATTATAGTACGATGGTCTGATGGAGTGTTTATAGTACGATGGTCAGATGGAGTGTTTATAGTACGATGGTCTGATGTAGTGTTTATTGTACGATGGTCTGATGGAGTGTTTATAGTACGATGGTCAGATGGAGAGATTATAGTACGATGGTCTGATGGAGTGTTTATAGTACGATGGTCAGATGGAGTGTTTATAGTACGATGGTCAGATGGAGTGTTTATTGTACGATGGACTGATGGAGTGCTTATAGTGCGATGATCAGATGGCGTGTGCATTGTACGATGGTCTGATTGAGTGTTTATAGTACGATGGTCAGATGGAGTGTCTATAAAACGATGGTCAGATGGAGAGTTTATAGTACGATGTTCTGATGGAGTGTTTATAGTACGATGGTCAGATGGAGTGTTTAAAGTACGATGGTCTGATGTAGTGTTTATTGTACGATGGTCTGATGTAGTGATCATAGTACGATGGTCTGATGGAGTGTTAGTAGTACGATGGTCAGATGGAGAGATTATAGTACGATGGTCTGATGGAGTGTTTATAGTACGATGGTTAGATGGAGTGTTTATTGTACGATGGTCTGATGGAGTGTTTATAGTACGATGGTGAGATGGAGTGTTTATAGTACAATGGTCAGTTGTAGTGTTTATTGTACGATGATCTGATGGAGAGATTATAGTACGATGGTCTGATGGAGTGTTTATTGTACGATGATCTGATGGAGAGATTATAGTACAATGGTCAGATGGAGTGTCTTTAGTACGATGGTCAGATGGAGAGATTATAGTACGATGGTCTGATGAAATGTTTATAGTACGATGGTCAGATGGAGTGTTTATTGTACGATGGTCAGATGGAGTGCTTATAGTACAATGGCCTGATGGAGTGTTTATTGTACGATGGTCTGATGTAGTGATTATAGTACGATGGTCATATGGAGTGTTTATAATACGATGGTCTGATGGAGTGTTTATTGTACGATGGTCAGATGGAGTGTCTATAGTACGATGGTCAGATGGAGAGATTATAGTACGTCGGTCTGATGGAGTGTTTATAGTACGATGGTCAGATGGAGTGTTTATTGTACGATGGTCTGATGGAGTGTTTATAGTACGATGGTCAGATGGAGTGTTTATAGTACAATGGTCAGATATAGTGTTTATTCTACGATGATCTGATGGAGAGATTATAGTACGATGGTTTGATGGAGTGTTTATTGTACGATGATCTGATGGAGAGATTATAGTACAATGGTCAGATGGAGTGTTTATTGGACGATGATCAGATGGAGTGTCTATACTACGATGGTCTGATGTAGTGTTTATTGTACGATGGTCTGATGGAGAGATTATAGTACAATGGTCAGATGGAGTATCTATAGTACGATGGTCAGATGGAGAGATTATAGTACGATGGTCTGATGGAGTGTTTATAGTACGATGGTCAGATGGAATGTTTATAGTGCGATGGTCAGATGGCGTGTTTATAGTACGATGGTCAGATGGAGAGATTATAGTACGATGGTCTGATGGAGTGTTTATAGTACGATGGTCAGATGGAGTGTTTATTGTACGATGGTCTGATGGAGTGTATATTGTACGATGGTCAGATGTAGTGTTTATTGTACGATGGTCAGATGGAGTGTTTATAGTACGATGGTCTGATGAAGTGTTTATAGTACGATGGTCATATGGAGTGTTTATAGTACGATGGTCTGATGGAGTGTTTATAGTACGATGGTCTGATGTAGTGATTATAGTACGATGGTCAGATGGAGTGTTTATTGTACGATGGTCTGATGGAGTGTATATTGTACGATGGTCGGATGTAGTGTTTATTGTACGATGGTCAGATGGAGTGTTTATAGTACGATGGTCTGATGAAGTGTTTATAGTACGATGGTCATATGGAGTGTTTATAGTACGATGGTCTGATGGAGTGTTTATAGTACGATGGTCTGATGTAGTCTTTATTGTACGATGGTCTGATGTAGTGTTTATTGTACGATGGTTTGATGGAGTGTTTATAGTACGATGGTCTGATGTAGTGTTTATTGTACGATGTTCAGATGGAGTGTTTATAGTACGATGGTGAGATGGAGTGTTTATTGTACGATGGTCTGATGGAGTGTTTATTGTACGATGGTCTGATGTAGTGTTTATTGTACGATGGTTTGATGTAGTGGTCATAGTACGATGGTCAGATGGAGTGTTTATAATACGATGGCCAGACGGAGTGCTTATAGTACGATGGTCAGATATAGTGTGTATTGTACGATGGTCTGATGGAGTGTTTATAGTACGATGGTCTGATGTAGTTTTTATTGTACGATGGTCAGATGGAGTGTTTATAGTACGATGGACTGATGGAGTGCTTATAGTGCGATGATCAGATGGAGTGTGCATTGTACGATGGTCTGATGGAGTGTCTATAGAACGATGGTCAGATGGAGAGTTTATAGTACGATGGTCAGATGGAGTGTTTATAGTACGATGGTCAGATGCAGAGTTTAAAGTACGATGGTCTGATGTAGTGTTTATTATACGATGGTCTAATGTAGTGATTATAGTACGATGGTCAGATGGAGTGTTTATAGTACGATGGTCAGATGGAGTGTTTATTGTGCGATGGTCAGATGGAGTGTCTATAGTACGATGGTCAGATGGAGAGATTTTAGTACGATGCTCTGATGGAGTGTTTATAGTACGATGGTCAGATGGAGTGTTTATTGTACGAAGGTCTGATGGAGTGTTTATAGTACGATGGACTGATGGAGTGGTTATAGTGCGATGATCAGATGGAGTGTGCATTGTACGATGGTCTGATGGAGTGTTTATAGTACGATGGTCAAATGGAGTGTCTATAGAACGATGGTGAGATGGAGAGATTATAGTACGATGCTCTGATGGAGTGTTTATAGTACGATGGTCTGATGAAGTGTTTATAGTACGATGGTCATATGGAGTGTTTATAGTACGATGGTCTGATGGAGTGTTTATAGTACGATGGTCTGATGTAGTGATTATAGTACGATGGTCAGATGGAGTGTTTATTGTACGATGGTCTGATGGAGTGTATATTGTACGATGGTCGGATGTAGTCTTTATTGTACGATGGTCAGATGGAGTGTTTATAGTACGATGGTCTGATGAAGTGATTATAGTACAATGGTCATATGGAGTGTTTATAGTACGATGGTCAGATGGAGAGATTATAGTACGATGGTCTGATGGAGTGTTTATAGTACGATGGTCAGATGGAGTGTTTATTGTACGATGGTCTGATGGAGTGTATATTGTACGATGGTCAGATGTAGTGTTTATTGTACGATGGTCAGATGGAGTGTTTATAGTACGATGGTCTGATGAAGTGTTTATAGTACGATGGTCATATGGAGTGTTTATAGTACGATGGTCTGATGGAGTGTTTATAGTACGATGGTCTGATGTAGTGTTTATAGTACGATGGACTGATGGAGTGGTTATAGTGCGATGATCAGATGGAGTGTGCATTGTACGATGGTCTGATGGAGTGTTTATAGTACGATGGTCAAATGGAGTGTCTATAGAACGATGGTGAGATGGAGAGATTATAGTACGATGCTCTGATGGAGTGTTTATAGTACGATGGTCTGATGGAGTGTTTATAGTACGATGGTCTGATGAAGTGTTTATAGTACGATGGTCATATGGAGTGTTTATAGTACGATGGTCTGATGGAGTGTTTATAGTACGATGGTCTGATGTAGTGATTATAGTACGATGGTCAGATGGAGTGTTTATTGTACGATGGTCTGATGGAGTGTATATTGTACGATGGTCGGATGTAGTCTTTATTGTACGATGGTCAGATGGAGTGTTTATAGTACGATGGTCTGATGAAGTGATTATAGTACGATGGTCATATGGAGTGTTTATAGTACGATGGTCAGATGGAGAGATTATAGTACGATGGTCTGATGGAGTGTTTATAGTACGATGGTCAGATGGAGTGTTTATTGTACGATGGTCTGATGGAGTGTATATTGTACGATGGTCAGATGTAGTGTTTATTGTACGATGGTCAGATGGAGTGTTTATAGTACGATGGTCTGATGAAGTGTTTATAGTACGATGGTCATATGGAGTGTTTATAGTACGATGGTCTGATGGAGTGTTTATAGTACGATGGTCAGATGGAGTGTTTATTGTACGAAGGTCTGATGGAGTGTTTATAGTACGATGGACTGATGGAGTGGTTATAGTGCGATGATCAGATGGAGTGTGCATTGTACGATGGTCTGATGGAGTGTTTATAGTACGATGGTCAAATGGAGTGTCTATAGAACGATGGTGAGATGGAGAGATTATAGTACGATGCTCTGATGGAGTGTTTATAGTACGATGGTCTGATGGAGTGTTTATAGTACGATGGTCTGATGAAGTGTTTATAGTACGATGGTCATATGGAGTGTTTATAGTACGATGGTCTGATGGAGTGTTTATAGTACGATGGTCTGATGTAGTGATTATAGTACGATGGTCAGATGGAGTGTTTATTGTACGATGGTCTGATGGAGTGTATATTGTACGATGGTCGGATGTAGTCTTTATTGTACGATGGTCAGATGGAGTGTTTATAGTACGATGGTCTGATGAAGTGATTATAGTACGATGGTCATATGGAGTGTTTATAGTACGATGGTCAGATGGAGAGATTATAGTACGATGGTCTGATGGAGTGTTTATAGTACGATGGTCAGATGGAGTGTTTATTGTACGATGGTCTGATGGAGTGTATATTGTACGATGGTCAGATGTAGTGTTTATTGTACGATGGTCAGATGGAGTGTTTATAGTACGATGGTCTGATGAAGTGTTTATAGTACGATGGTCATATGGAGTGTTTATAGTACGATGGTCTGATGGAGTGTTTATAGTACGATGGTCTGATGTAGTCTTTATTGTACGATGGTCTGATGTAGTGTTTATTGTACGATGGTTTGATGGAGTGTTTATAGTACGATGGTCTGATGTAGTGTTTATTGTACGATGTTCAGATGGAGTGTTTATAGTACGATGGTGAGATGGAGTGTTTATTGTACGATGGTCTGATGTAGTGTTTATTGTACGATGGTTTGATGTAGTGGTCATAGTACGATGGTCAGATGGAGTGTTTATAATACGATGGCCAGAGGGAGTGCTTATAGTACGATGGTCAGATATAGTGTGTACTGTACGATGGTCTGATGGAGTGTTTATAGTACGATGGTCTGATGTAGTTTTTATTGTACGATGGTCAGATGGAGTGTTTATAGTACGATGGACTGATGGAGTGCTTATAGTGCGATGATCAGATGGAGTGTGCACTGTACGATGGTCTGATGGAGTGTTTATAGTACGATGGTCAGATGGAGTGTCTATAGAACGATGGTCAGATGGAGAGTTTATAGTACGATGGTCAGATGGAGTGTTTATAGTACGATGGTCAGATGCAGAGTTTAAAGTACGATGGTCTGATGTAGTGTTTATTATACGATGGTCTAATGTAGTGATTATAGTACGATGGTCAGATGGAGTGTTTATAGTACGATGGTCAGATGGAGTGTTTATTGTGCGATGGTCAGATGGAGTGTCTAGAGTACGATGGTCAGATGGAGAGATTTTAGTACGATGCTCTGATGGAGTGTTTATAGTACGATGGTCAGATGGAGTGTCTATAGAACGATGGTCAGATGGAGAGTTTATAGTACGATGGTCAGATGGAGTGTTTATAGTACGATGGTCAGATGCAGAGTTTAAAGTACGATGGTCTGATGTAGTGTTTATTATACGATGGTCTGATGTAGTGATTATAGTACGATGGTCAGATGGAGTGTTTATAGTACGATGGTCAGATGGAGTGTTTATTGTGCGATGGTCAGATGGAGTGTCTATAGTACGATGGTCAGATGGAGAGATTTTAGTACGATGCTCTGATGGAGTGTTTATAGTACGATGGTCAGATGGAGTGTTTATAGTGCGATGGTCAGATGGCGTGTTTATAGTACGATGGTCAGATGGAGAGATTATAGTACGATGGTCTGATGGAGTGTTTATAGTACGATGGTCAGATGGAGTGTTTATTGTACGATGGTCTGATGGAGTGTATATTGTACGATGGTCAGATGTAGTGTTTATTGTACGATGGTCAGATGGAGTGTTTATAGTACGATGGTCTGATGAAGTGTTTATAGTACGATGGTCATATGGAGTGTTTATAGTACGATGGTCTGATGGAGTGTTTATAGTACGATGGTCTGATGTAGTGATTATAGTACGATGGTCAGATGGAGTGTTTATTGTACGATGGTCTGATGGAGTGTATATTGTACGATGGTCGGATGTAGTGTTTATTGTACGATGGTCAGATGGAGTGTTTATAGTACGATGGTCTGATGAAGTGTTTATAGTACGATGGTCATATGGAGTGTTTATAGTACGATGGTCTGATGGAGTGTTTATAGTACGATGGTCTGATGTAGTCTTTATTGTACGATGGTCTGATGTAGTGTTTATTGTACGATGGTTTGATGGAGTGTTTATAGTACGATGGTCTGATGTAGTGTTTATTGTACGATGTTCAGATGGAGTGTTTATAGTACGATGGTGAGATGGAGTGTTTATTGTACGATGGTCTGATGGAGTGTTTATTGTACGATGGTCTGATGTAGTGTTTATTGTACGATGGTTTGATGTAGTGGTCATAGTACGATGGTCAGATGGAGTGTTTATAATACGATGGCCAGACGGAGTGCTTATAGTACGATGGTCAGATATAGTGTGTATTGTACGATGGTCTGATGGAGTGTTTATAGTACGATGGTCTGATGTAGTTTTTATTGTACGATGGTCAGATGGAGTGTTTATAGTACGATGGACTGATGGAGTGCTTATAGTGCGATGATCAGATGGAGTGTGCATTGTACGATGGTCTGATGGAGTGTCTATAGAACGATGGTCAGATGGAGAGTTTATAGTACGATGGTCAGATGGAGTGTTTATAGTACGATGGTCAGATGCAGAGTTTAAAGTACGATGGTCTGATGTAGTGTTTATTATACGATGGTCTAATGTAGTGATTATAGTACGATGGTCAGATGGAGTGTTTATAGTACGATGGTCAGATGGAGTGTTTATTGTGCGATGGTCAGATGGAGTGTCTATAGTACGATGGTCAGATGGAGAGATTTTAGTACGATGCTCTGATGGAGTGTTTATAGTACGATGGTCAGATGGAGTGTTTATTGTACGAAGGTCTGATGGAGTGTTTATAGTACGATGGACTGATGGAGTGGTTATAGTGCGATGATCAGATGGAGTGTGCATTGTACGATGGTCTGATGGAGTGTTTATAGTACGATGGTCAAATGGAGTGTCTATAGAACGATGGTGAGATGGAGAGATTATAGTACGATGCTCTGATGGAGTGTTTATAGTACGATGGTCTGATGAAGTGTTTATAGTACGATGGTCATATGGAGTGTTTATAGTACGATGGTCTGATGGAGTGTTTATAGTACGATGGTCTGATGTAGTGATTATAGTACGATGGTCAGATGGAGTGTTTATTGTACGATGGTCTGATGGAGTGTATATTGTACGATGGTCGGATGTAGTCTTTATTGTACGATGGTCAGATGGAGTGTTTATAGTACGATGGTCTGATGAAGTGATTATAGTACAATGGTCATATGGAGTGTTTATAGTACGATGGTCAGATGGAGAGATTATAGTACGATGGTCTGATGGAGTGTTTATAGTACGATGGTCAGATGGAGTGTTTATTGTACGATGGTCTGATGGAGTGTATATTGTACGATGGTCAGATGTAGTGTTTATTGTACGATGGTCAGATGGAGTGTTTATAGTACGATGGTCTGATGAAGTGTTTATAGTACGATGGTCATATGGAGTGTTTATAGTACGATGGTCTGATGGAGTGTTTATAGTACGATGGTCTGATGTAGTGTTTATAGTACGATGGACTGATGGAGTGGTTATAGTGCGATGATCAGATGGAGTGTGCATTGTACGATGGTCTGATGGAGTGTTTATAGTACGATGGTCAAATGGAGTGTCTATAGAACGATGGTGAGATGGAGAGATTATAGTACGATGCTCTGATGGAGTGTTTATAGTACGATGGTCTGATGGAGTGTTTATAGTACGATGGTCTGATGAAGTGTTTATAGTACGATGGTCATATGGAGTGTTTATAGTACGATGGTCTGATGGAGTGTTTATAGTACGATGGTCTGATGTAGTGATTATAGTACGATGGTCAGATGGAGTGTTTATTGTACGATGGTCTGATGGAGTGTATATTGTACGATGGTCGGATGTAGTCTTTATTGTACGATGGTCAGATGGAGTGTTTATAGTACGATGGTCTGATGAAGTGATTATAGTACGATGGTCATATGGAGTGTTTATAGTACGATGGTCAGATGGAGAGATTATAGTACGATGGTCTGATGGAGTGTTTATAGTACGATGGTCAGATGGAGTGTTTATTGTACGATGGTCTGATGGAGTGTATATTGTACGATGGTCAGATGTAGTGTTTATTGTACGATGGTCAGATGGAGTGTTTATAGTACGATGGTCTGATGAAGTGTTTATAGTACGATGGTCATATGGAGTGTTTATAGTACGATGGTCTGATGGAGTGTTTATAGTACGATGGTCAGATGGAGTGTTTATTGTACGAAGGTCTGATGGAGTGTTTATAGTACGATGGACTGATGGAGTGGTTATAGTGCGATGATCAGATGGAGTGTGCATTGTACGATGGTCTGATGGAGTGTTTATAGTACGATGGTCAAATGGAGTGTCTATAGAACGATGGTGAGATGGAGAGATTATAGTACGATGCTCTGATGGAGTGTTTATAGTACGATGGTCTGATGGAGTGTTTATAGTACGATGGTCTGATGAAGTGTTTATAGTACGATGGTCATATGGAGTGTTTATAGTACGATGGTCTGATGGAGTGTTTATAGTACGATGGTCTGATGTAGTGATTATAGTACGATGGTCAGATGGAGTGTTTATTGTACGATGGTCTGATGGAGTGTATATTGTACGATGGTCGGATGTAGTCTTTATTGTACGATGGTCAGATGGAGTGTTTATAGTACGATGGTCTGATGAAGTGATTATAGTACGATGGTCATATGGAGTGTTTATAGTACGATGGTCAGATGGAGAGATTATAGTACGATGGTCTGATGGAGTGTTTATAGTACGATGGTCAGATGGAGTGTTTATTGTACGATGGTCTGATGGAGTGTATATTGTACGATGGTCAGATGTAGTGTTTATTGTACGATGGTCAGATGGAGTGTTTATAGTACGATGGTCTGATGAAGTGTTTATAGTACGATGGTCATATGGAGTGTTTATAGTACGATGGTCTGATGGAGTGTTTATAGTACGATGGTCTGATGTAGTCTTTATTGTACGATGGTCTGATGTAGTGTTTATTGTACGATGGTTTGATGGAGTGTTTATAGTACGATGGTCTGATGTAGTGTTTATTGTACGATGTTCAGATGGAGTGTTTATAGTACGATGGTGAGATGGAGTGTTTATTGTACGATGGTCTGATGTAGTGTTTATTGTACGATGGTTTGATGTAGTGGTCATAGTACGATGGTCAGATGGAGTGTTTATAATACGATGGCCAGAGGGAGTGCTTATAGTACGATGGTCAGATATAGTGTGTACTGTACGATGGTCTGATGGAGTGTTTATAGTACGATGGTCTGATGTAGTTTTTATTGTACGATGGTCAGATGGAGTGTTTATAGTACGATGGACTGATGGAGTGCTTATAGTGCGATGATCAGATGGAGTGTGCACTGTACGATGGTCTGATGGAGTGTTTATAGTACGATGGTCAGATGGAGTGTCTATAGAACGATGGTCAGATGGAGAGTTTATAGTACGATGGTCAGATGGAGTGTTTATAGTACGATGGTCAGATGCAGAGTTTAAAGTACGATGGTCTGATGTAGTGTTTATTATACGATGGTCTAATGTAGTGATTATAGTACGATGGTCAGATGGAGTGTTTATAGTACGATGGTCAGATGGAGTGTTTATTGTGCGATGGTCAGATGGAGTGTCTATAGTACGATGGTCAGATGGAGAGATTTTAGTACGATGCTCTGATGGAGTGTTTATAGTACGATGGTCAGATGGAGTGTCTATAGAACGATGGTCAGATGGAGAGTTTATAGTACGATGGTCAGATGGAGTGTTTATAGTACGATGGTCAGATGCAGAGTTTAAAGTACGATGGTCTGATGTAGTGTTTATTATACGATGGTCTGATGTAGTGATTATAGTACGATGGTCAGATGGAGTGTTTATAGTACGATGGTCAGATGGAGTGTTTATTGTGCGATGGTCAGATGGAGTGTCTATAGTACGATGGTCAGATGGAGAGATTTTAGTACGATGCTCTGATGGAGTGTTTATAGTACGATGGTCAGATGGAGTGTTTATGATAGAGTGTTTATAGTACGATGGCCTGATGGCTTGTTTATAGTACAATGATCTGATGGAGTGTTTATAGTACGATGATCTGATGTAGTGTTTATAGTACGATGATCTGATGGAGTGTTTATAGTACGATGGTCTGATAGAGTGTTTATGCCGGAAGTACGAGGGCTTGATGGAATTTTTATAGTACGATGATCTGGTGGAGTGTTTATAGTACAATGATCTGATGGAGTGTTTATAGTACGATGGTCTGATAGAGTGTTTGTGCCGGAAGGACGAGGGCTTGATGGAGTTTTTAGAGTACAATGATCTGATGGAGTGTTTATAGTACAATGATCTGATGGAGTGTTCATAGTACGATGGTCTGATGGAGTGTTTATAGTACGATGATCTGATGGAGTGTTTATTAGACGATGATTAGATAGAGTGTTTATAGTACGATGGTCTGATAGAGTGTTTATGCCGGAAGTACGAGGGCTTGATGGAGTTTTTATAGTACGATGATTTGATGGAGTGTTTATAGTACGATGGTCTGATGGAGTGTTTATTGTACGATGGTCTGATGGAGTATTTATAGTACGATGGTCTGATGTAGTTTTTATTGTACGATGTTCTGATGGAGTGTTTATAGTACGATGTTCTGATAGAGTGTTCAGAGTACGATGGTCAGATGGAGTGTTTATAGTACGATGGTCTGATGGAGTGTTTATTGTACGATGGTCTGATGGAGTGTTTATTGTACGATGATCTGATGTAGCTTTTATTGTACGATGGTCAGATGTACTGTTTATAGCATGATGGTATGATGGAGTGTTTATAGTACGATGGAATAATGGAGTGCTTATAGTGCGATGATCAGATGGAGTGTGCATTGTACGATGGTCTGATGGAGTGTCTATAGTACGATGGACTGATGGAGTGCTTGTATGCGATGATCAGGTGGAGTGTTTATTGTACGATGGTCAGATGGAGTGTTTATAATACGAGGGTCAGATGGAGTATTTATAGTACGATGGTCAGATGGAGTGTTTATGGTACGATGGTCAGATGGAGTGTTTATTGTACGATGGTCTGATGGAGTGTTTATTGTACGATGGTCTGATGTAGTGTTTATTGTACGATGGCTTGATGTAGTGGTTATAGTACGATGGTCAGATGGAGTGTTTATAGTACGATGGTCAGATGGAGTGTTTATAGTACGATGGCCAGATGGAGTACTTATAGTACGATGGTCAGATATAGTGTGTATTGTACGATGGTCAGATGTAGTGTTTATAGTACGATGGTCTGATGGAGTGTTCATAGTACGATGGACTGATGGAGTGCTTATAGTGCGATGATCAGATGGAGTGTGCATTGTACGATGGTCTGATGGAGTGTTTATAGTACAATGGTGAGATGGAGTGTCTATAGTACGATGGTCAGATGTAGTGTTTATAGTACGATGGTCAGATGGAGAGTTCATAGTACGATGGTGTGATAGAGTGTTTATAGTACGATGGTCAGATGGAGTGTTTATTGTACGATGGTCAGATGGAGTGTCTATAGTACGATGGTCAGATGGAGAGATTATAGCACGATGGTCTGATGGAGGGTTTATAGTACGATAGTCAGATGGAGTGTTTATAGTACGATGGTTAGATAGAGTGCTTATTGTACGATGGTCTGATGGAGTGTTTATTGTACGATGGTCTGATGTAGTGTTTATTGTACGATGGTCAGATGTAGTGGTTATAGTACGATGGTCAGATGGAGTGTTTATAGTATGTTGGTCTGAAGGAGTGTTTATAGTACGATGGTCAGATGGAGTGTTTATAGTACGATGGTCTGATGGAGTGTTTATAGTACGCTGGTCTGATGTAGTGTTTATTGTACGATGGTCTGATGGAGTGTTTATAGTACGAAGGTCCGATGTAGTGTTTATTGTACGATGGTCTGATGTAATTTTTATAGTACGATGGTGAGATGGAGTGTTTATAATACGAGGGTCAGATGGAGTATTTATAGTACGATGGTCAGATGGAGTATTTATAGTACGATGGTCAGATGGAGTGTTTATGGTACGATGGTCAGATGGAGTGTTTATTGTACGATGGTCTGATGGAGTGTTTATTGTACGATGGTCTGATGTAGTGTTTATTGTACGATGGCTTGATGTAGTGGTTATAGTACGATGGTCAGATGGAGTGTTTATAGTACGATGGTCAGATGGAGTGTTTATAGTACGATGGCCAGATGGAGTACTTATAGTACGATGGTCAGATATAGTGTGTATTGTACGATGGTCAGATGTAGTGTTTATAGTACGATGGTCTGATGGAGTGTTCATAGTACGATGGACTGATGGAGTGCTTATAGTGCGATGATCAGATGGAGTGTGCATTGTACGATGGTCTGATGGAGTGTATATAGTACAATGGTGAGATGGAGTGTCTATAGTACGATGGTCAGATGTAGTGTTTATAGTACGATGGTCAGATGGAGAGTTTATAGTACGATGGTGTGATGGAGTGTTTATAGTACGATGGTCAGATGGAGTGTTTATTGTACGATGGTCAGATGGAGTGTCTATAGTACGATGGTCAGATGGAGAGATTATAGTACGATGGTCTGATGGAGTGTTTATAGTACGATAGTCAGATGGAGTGTTTATAGTACGATGGTTAGATAGAGTGCTTATTGTACGATGGTTTGATGGAGTGTTTATTGTACGATGGTCTGATGTAGTGTTTATTGTACGATGGTCAGATGTAGTGGTTATAGTACGATGGTCAGATGGAGTGTTTATAGTATGTTGGTCTGATGGAGTGTTTATAGTACGATGGTCAGATGGATTGTTTATACTACGATGGTCTGATGGAGTGTTTATAGTACGATGGTCCGATGTAGTGTTTATTGTACGATGGTCTGATGTAATTTTTATAGTACGATGGTGAGATGGGGTGTTTATAGTACGATGGTGAGATGGAGTGTCTATAGTACGGTGGTCAGATGGAGAGTTTATAGTACGATGGTCTGATGGAGTGTTTATAGTACGATGGTCAGATGGAGTGTTTATTGTACGATGGTCAGATGGAGTGTCTATAGTACGATGGTCAGATGGAGAGATTATAGTACGATGGTCGGATGGAGTGTTTATTGTACGATGGCCTGATGGAGTGTTTATAGTACGATGGTCAGATGGAGTGTTTATAGTACAATGGTCAGATGGAGTGTTCATTGTACGATGGTCTGATGGAGTATTTATTGTACGATGGTCTGATGTAGTGTTTATTGTACGATGGTCAGATGTAGTGCTTATAGTACAATGGTCAGATGGAGTGTTTATAGTACGATGGTCTGAGGGAGTGTTTATAGTACGATGGAGAGATGGAGTGTTTATAGTACGATGGTCTGATGTAGTGTTTATTGTACGATGGTCTGATGGAGTGTTTATAGTACGAAGGTCCGATGTAGTGTTTATTGTACGATGGTCTGATGTAGTTTTCATAGTACGATGGTGAGATGGAGTGTTTATAGTACGATGGTGAGATGGAGTTTCTATAGTACGGTGGTCAAATGGAGTTTATAGTACGATGGTCTGATGGAGTGTTTAGAGTACGATGGTCAGATGGAGTGTTTATTGTACGATGGTCAGATGGAGTGTCTATAGTACGATGGTCAGATGGAGAGTGTATAGTACGATGGTCTGATGACGTGTTTAGAGTACGATGGTCTGATGGAGTGTTTATAGTACGATGATCTGATGGAGTGCTTATAGTAGGATGGTCTGATGGAGTGTTTATAGTACGATGGCCTGATGGCGTGTTTATAGTACGATGATCTGATGGAATGTTTATAGTACGATGATCTGATGTAGTGTTTATAATACGATGATCTGATGGAGTGTTTATAGTACGATGGTCTGATGTTATGTTTATTGCATGATGGTCTGATGGAGTGTTTATAGTACGATGGTCTGATGTAGTGTTTATTGTACGATGGTCTGATGTAGTGTTTATAGTACGATGGTAAGATGGAGTGTTTATAGTACGATGGTCTGATGAAGTGTTTATAGTACGATGGTCTGATGGAGTGTTTATAGTACGATGGTCTGATGGAGTGTTTATAGTAGGATGGTCTGATGTAGTGTTTATAGTACAATGGTCTGATGGAATGTTTATAGTACGATGGTCAGATGGAGAGTTTATAGTACGATGGTCTGATGGCGTGTTTAGAGTACGATAATCTGATGTAGTGTTTATTGTACGATGATCTGATGGAGTGTTTATAGTACGATGGTCTGATGGAGTGTTTATAGTACGATGGTCAGATGGAGTGTTTATTGTACGATGGTCTGATGGAGTGTATATTGTACGATGGTCAGATGTAGTGTTTATTGTACGATGGTCAGATGGAGTGTTTATAGTACGATGGTCTGATGAAGTGTTTATAGTACGATGGTCATATGGAGTGTTTATAGTACGATGGTCTGATGGAGTGTTTATAGTACGATGGTCTGATGTAGTCTTTATTGTACGATGGTCTGATGTAGTGTTTATTGTACGATGGTTTGATGGAGTGTTTATAGTACGATGGTCTGATGTAGTGTTTATTGTACGATGTTCAGATGGAGTGTTTATAGTACGATGGTGAGATGGAGTGTTTATTGTACGATGGTCTGATGTAGTGTTTATTGTACGATGGTTTGATGTAGTGGTCATAGTACGATGGTCAGATGGAGTGTTTATAATACGATGGCCAGAGGGAGTGCTTATAGTACGATGGTCAGATATAGTGTGTACTGTACGATGGTCTGATGGAGTGTTTATAGTACGATGGTCTGATGTAGTTTTTATTGTACGATGGTCAGATGGAGTGTTTATAGTACGATGGACTGATGGAGTGCTTATAGTGCGATGATCAGATGGAGTGTGCACTGTACGATGGTCTGATGGAGTGTTTATAGTACGATGGTCAGATGGAGTGTCTATAGAACGATGGTCAGATGGAGAGTTTATAGTACGATGGTCAGATGGAGTGTTTATAGTACGATGGTCAGATGCAGAGTTTAAAGTACGATGGTCTGATGTAGTGTTTATTATACGATGGTCTGATGTAGTGATTATAGTACGATGGTCTGATGGAGTGTTTATAGTACGATGGTCAGATGGAGTGTTTATTGTGCGATGGTCAGATGGAGTGTCTATAGTACGATGGTCAGATGGAGAGATTTTAGTACGATGCTCTGATGGAGTGTTTATAGTACGATGGTCAGATGGAGTGTCTATAGAACGATGGTCAGATGGAGAGTTTATAGTACGATGGTCAGATGGAGTGTTTATAGTACGATGGTCAGATGCAGAGTTTAAAGTACGATGGTCTGATGTAGTGTTTATTATACGATGGTCTGATGTAGTGATTATAGTACGATGGTCAGATGGAGTGTTTATAGTACGATGGTCAGATGGAGTGTTTATTGTGCGATGGTCAGATGGAGTGTCTATAGTACGATGGTCAGATGGAGAGATTTTAGTACGATGCTCTGATGGAGTGTTTATAGTACGATGGTCAGATGGAGTGTTTATGATAGAGTGTTTATAGTACGATGGCCTGATGGCTTGTTTATAGTACAATGATCTGATGGAGTGTTTATAGTACGATGATCTGATGTAGTGTTTATAGTACGATGATCTGATGGAGTGTTTATAGTACGATGGTCTGATAGAGTGTTTATGCCGGAAGTACGAGGGCTTGATGGAATTTTTATAGTACGATGATCTGGTGGAGTGTTTATAGTACAATGATCTGATGGAGTGTTTATAGTACGATGGTCTGATAGAGTGTTTGTGCCGGAAGGACGAGGGCTTGATGGAGTTTTTAGAGTACAATGATCTGATGGAGTGTTTATAGTACAATGATCTGATGGAGTGTTCATAGTACGATGGTCTGATGGAGTGTTTATAGTACGATGATCTGATGGAGTGTTTATTAGACGATGATTAGATAGAGTGTTTATAGTACGATGGTCTGATAGAGTGTTTATGCCGGAAGTACGAGGGCTTGATGGAGTTTTTATAGTACGATGATTTGATGGAGTGTTTATAGTACGATGATCTGATAGAGTGTTCAGAGTACGATGGTCAGATGGAGTGTTTATAGTACGATGGTCTGATGGAATGTTTATTGTACGATGGTCTGATGGAGTATTTATAGTACGATGGTCTGATGTAGTTTTTATTGTACGATGTTCTGATGGAGTGTTTATAGTACGATGTTCTGATAGAGTGTTCAGAGTACGATGGTCAGATGGAGTGTTTATAGTACGATGGTCTGATGGAGTGTTTATTGTACGATGGTCTGATGGAGTGTTTATTGTACGATGATCTGATGTAGCTTTTATTGTACGATGGTCAGATGTACTGTTTATAGCATGATGGTATGATGGAGTGTTTATAGTACGATGGAATAATGGAGTGCTTATAGTGCGATGATCAGATGGAGTGTGCATTGTACGATGGTCAGATGGAGTGTTTATAATACGAGGGTCAGATGGAGTATTTATAGTACGATGGTCAGATGGAGTGTTTATGGTACGATGGTCAGATGGAGTGTTTATTGTACGATGGTCTGATGGAGTGTTTATTGTACGATGGTCTGATGTAGTGTTTATTGTACGATGGCTTGATGTAGTGGTTATAGTACGATGGTCAGATGGAGTGTTTATAGTACGATGGTCAGATGGAGTGTTTATAGTACGATGGCCAGATGGAGTACTTATAGTACGATGGTCAGATATAGTGTGTATTGTACGATGGTCAGATGTAGTGTTTATAGTACGATGGTCTGATGGAGTGTTCATAGTACGATGGACTGATGGAGTGCTTGTATGCGATGATCAGGTGGAGTGTTTATTGTACGATGGTCAGATGGAGTGTTTATAATACGAGGGTCAGATGGAGTATTTATAGTACGATGGTCAGATGGAGTGTTTATGGTACGATGGTCAGATGGAGTGTTTATTGTACGATGGTCTGATGGAGTGTTTATTGTACGATGGTCTGATGTAGTGTTTATTGTACGATGGCTTGATGTAGTGGTTATAGTACGATGGTCAGATGGAGTGTTTATAGTACGATGGTCAGATGGAGTGTTTATAGTACGATGGCCAGATGGAGTACTTATAGTACGATGGTCAGATATAGTGTGTATTGTACGATGGTCAGATGTAGTGTTTATAGTACGATGGTCTGATGGAGTGTTCATAGTACGATGGACTGATGGAGTGCTTATAGTGCGATGATCAGATGGAGTGTGCATTGTACGATGGTCTGATGGAGTGTTTATAGTACAATGGTGAGATGGAGTGTCTATAGTACGATGGTCAGATGTAGTGTTTATAGTACGATGGTCAGATGGAGAGTTTATAGTACGATGGTGTGATAGAGTGTTTATAGTACGATGGTCAGATGGAGTGTTTATTGTACGATGGTCAGATGGAGTGTCTATAGTACGATGGTCAGATGGAGAGATTATAGCACGATGGTCTGATGGAGGGTTTATAGTACGATAGTCAGATGGAGTGTTTATAGTACGATGGTTAGATAGAGTGCTTATTGTACGATGGTCTGATGGAGTGTTTATTGTACGATGGTCTGATGTAGTGTTTATTGTACGATGGTCAGATGTAGTGGTTATAGTACGATGGTCAGATGGAGTGTTTATAGTATGTTGGTCTGAAGGAGTGTTTATAGTACGATGGTCAGATGGAGTGTTTATAGTACGATGGTCTGATGGAGTGTTTATAGTACGCTGGTCTGATGTAGTGTTTATTGTACGATGGTCTGATGGAGTGTTTATAGTACGAAGGTCCGATGTAGTGTTTATTGTACGATGGTCTGATGTAATTTTTATAGTACGATGGTGAGATGGAGTGTTTATAATACGAGGGTCAGATGGAGTATTTATAGTACGATGGTCAGATGGAGTATTTATAGTACGATGGTCAGATGGAGTGTTTATGGTACGATGGTCAGATGGAGTGTTTATTGTACGATGGTCTGATGGAGTGTTTATTGTACGATGGTCTGATGTAGTGTTTATTGTACGATGGCTTGATGTAGTGGTTATAGTACGATGGTCAGATGGAGTGTTTATAGTACGATGGTCAGATGGAGTGTTTATAGTACGATGGCCAGATGGAGTACTTATAGTACGATGGTCAGATATAGTGTGTATTGTACGATGGTCAGATGTAGTGTTTATAGTACGATGGTCTGATGGAGTGTTCATAGTACGATGGACTGATGGAGTGCTTATAGTGCGATGATCAGATGGAGTGTGCATTGTACGATGGTCTGATGGAGTGTATATAGTACAATGGTGAGATGGAGTGTCTATAGTACGATGGTCAGATGTAGTGTTTATAGTACGATGGTCAGATGGAGAGTTTATAGTACGATGGTGTGATGGAGTGTTTATAGTACGATGGTCAGATGGAGTGTTTATTGTACGATGGTCAGATGGAGTGTCTATAGTACGATGGTCAGATGGAGAGATTATAGTACGATGGTCTGATGGAGTGTTTATAGTACGATAGTCAGATGGAGTGTTTATAGTACGATGGTTAGATAGAGTGCTTATTGTACGATGGTCTGATGGAGTGTTTATTGTACGATGGTCTGATGTAGTGTTTATTGTACGATGGTCAGATGTAGTGGTTATAGTACGATGGTCAGATGGAGTGTTTATAGTATGTTGGTCTGATGGAGTGTTTATAGTACGATGGTCAGATGGATTGTTTATACTACGATGGTCTGATGGAGTGTTTATAGTACGATGGTCCGATGTAGTGTTTATTGTACGATGGTCTGATGTAATTTTTATAGTACGATGGTGAGATGGGGTGTTTATAGTACGATGGTGAGATGGAGTGTCTATAGTACGGTGGTCAGATGGAGAGTTTATAGTACGATGGTCTGATGGAGTGTTTATAGTACGATGGTCAGATGGAGTGTTTATTGTACGATGGTCAGATGGAGTGTCTATAGTACGATGGTCAGATGGAGAGATTATAGTACGATGGTCGGATGGAGTGTTTATTGTACGATGGCCTGATGGAGTGTTTATAGTACGATGGTCAGATGGAGTGTTTATAGTACAATGGTCAGATGGAGTGTTCATTGTACGATGGTCTGATGGAGTATTTATTGTACGATGGTCTGATGTAGTGTTTATTGTACGATGGTCAGATGTAGTGCTTATAGTACAATGGTCAGATGGAGTGTTTATAGTACGATGGTCTGAGGGAGTGTTTATAGTACGATGGAGAGATGGAGTGTTTATAGTACGATGGTCTGATGTAGTGTTTATTGTACGATGGTCTGATGGAGTGTTTATAGTACGAAGGTCCGATGTAGTGTTTATTGTACGATGGTCTGATGTAGTTTTCATAGTACGATGGTGAGATGGAGTGTTTATAGTACGATGGTGAGATGGAGTTTCTATAGTACGGTGGTCAAATGGAGTTTATAGTACGATGGTCTGATGGAGTGTTTAGAGTACGATGGTCAGATGGAGTGTTTATTGTACGATGGTCAGATGGAGTGTCTATAGTACGATGGTCAGATGGAGAGTGTATAGTACGATGGTCTGATGACGTGTTTAGAGTACGATGGTCTGATGGAGTGTTTATAGTACGATGATCTGATGGAGTGCTTATAGTAGGATGGTCTGATGGAGTGTTTATAGTACGATGGCCTGATGGCGTGTTTATAGTACGATGATCTGATGGAATGTTTATAGTACGATGATCTGATGTAGTGTTTATAATACGATGATCTGATGGAGTGTTTATAGTACGATGGTCTGATGTTATGTTTATTGCATGATGGTCTGATGGAGTGTTTATAGTACGATGGTCTGATGTAGTGTTTATTGTACGATGGTCTGATGTAGTGTTTATAGTACGATGGTAAGATGGAGTGTTTATAGTACGATGGTCTGATGAAGTGTTTATAGTACGATGGTCTGATGGAGTGTTTATAGTACGATGGTCTGATGGAGTGTTTATAGTAGGATGGTCTGATGTAGTGTTTATAGTACAATGGTCTGATGGAATGTTTATAGTACGATGGTCAGATGGAGAGTGTATAGTACGATGGTCTGATGGCGTGTTTAGAGTACGATAATCTGATGTAGTGTTTATTGTACGATGATCTGATGGAGTGTTTATAGTACGATGGTCTGATGGAGTGTTTATAGTACGATGATCTGATGGAGTGCTTATAGTAGGATGGTCTGATGGAGTGTTTATAGTACGATGATCTGATGGAGTGTTTATTAGACGATGATTAGATAGAATGTTTATAGTACGATGGTCTGATAGAGTGTTTATGCCGGAAGTACGAGGGCTTGATGGAGTTTTTATAGTACGATGATCAGATGGAGTGTTAATAGTACGATGATCTGATAGAGTGTTCAGAGTACTATGGTCAGATGGAGTGTTTATAGTACGATGATCTGATGGAGTGTTTATTGTACGATGGTCTGATGGAGTGTTTATAGTACGATGGTCTGATGTAGTTTTTATTGTACGATGTTCTGATGGAGTGTTCATAGTACGATGATCTGATAGAGTGTTCAGAGTACGATGGTCAGATGGAGTGTTTATAGTACGAGGGCCTGATGGAGTTTTTATAGTTGATGATCTGATACTGTTTATAGTACGATGATCTGATAAGAGTTTTCAGAGTACGATGGTCAGATGGAGTGTTTATAGTACGATGGTCTGATGGAGTGTTTATAGTACGATGATCTGATAGTGTTTATAGTACGATGGTCAGATGGAGTGTTTATAGTACGATGGTCTGATGGAGTGTTTATAGTACGATGGTCTGATGTAGTTTTTATTGTACGATGTTCTGATGGAGTGTTTATAGTACGATGATCTGATAGAGTGTTCCGAGTACGAATGTCAGATGGAGTGTTTATAGTACGAGGGCGTGATGGAATTTTTATAGTTGATGATCTGATAGTGTTTATAGTACGATGATTTGATCAGAGTGTTCAGAGTACGATGGTCAGATGGAGTGTTTATAGTACGATGGTCTGATGGAGTGTTTATTGTACGATGGTCTGATGGAGTGTTTATAGTACGATGGTCTGATGGAGTGTTTATTGAACATTGGTCTGATGGAGTGTTGATAGTACAATGGTCTGATGGAGTGTTTATTGTACGATGGTCTGATGTAGTGGTTATAGTACGATGGTCTGATGGAGTGTTTATTGTACGATGGTCTGATGGAATGTTTATAGTACGATGGTCTGATGGAGTGTTTATTGTACGATGGTCTGATGGAGTGTTTATAGTACAATGGTCTGATGGAGTGTTTATTGTACGATGGTCTGATGGAGTGTTTATAGTACGATGGTCTGATGGAGTATTTATTGTACGATGGTCAGATGGAATGTTTATAGTACGATGGTCTGATGGAGTGTTTATTGTACGATGGTCTGAAGGAGTGTTTATAGTACGATGGTCAGATGGAGTGTTTATAGTACGATGATCTGATGGAGTGTTTATAGTACGATGATCTGATAGTGTTTATGCCTGAAATACGATGGTCTGATGGAGTGTTTATAGTACAATGGTCTGATGGAGTGTTTATTGTACGATGGTCTGATGTAGTGGTTATAGTACGATGGTCTGATGGAGTGTTTATTGTACGATGGTCTGATGGAATGTTTATAGTACGATGGTCTGATGGAGTGTTTATTGTACGATGGTCTGATGGAGTGTTTATAGTACGATGGTCTGATGGAGTGTTTATGCCGGAAATACGATGGTCTGATGGAGTGTTTATAGTACAATGGTCTGATGGAGTGTTTATTGTACGATGGTCTGATGTAGTGGTTATAGTACGATGATCTGATGGAGTGTTTATTGTACGATGGTCTGATGGAATGTTTATAGTACGATGGTCTGATGGAGTGTTTATTGTACGATGGTCTGATGGAGTGTTTATAGTACGATGGTCTGATGGAGTGTTTATTGTACGATGGTCTGATGGAGTGTTTATAGTACAATGGTCTGATGGAGCGTTTATTGTACGATGGTCTGATGTAGTGGTTATAGTACGATGGTCTGATGGAGTGTTTATTGTACGATGGTCTGATGGAATGTTTATAGTACGATGGTCTGATGGAGTGTTTATTGTACGATGGTCTGATGGAGTGTTTATAGTACAATGGTCTGATGGAGTGTTTATTGTACGATGGTCTGATGGAGTGTTTATAGTACGATGGTCTGATGGAGTATTTATTGTACGATGGTCAGATGGAATGTTTATAGTACGATGGTCTGATGGAGTGTTTATTGTACGATGGTCTGAAGGAGTGTTTATAGTACGATGGTCAGATGGAGTGTTTATAGTACGATGATCTGATGAAGTGTTTATAGTACGATGATCTGATAGTGTTTATGCCTGAAATACGATGGTCTGATGGAGTGTTTATAGTACAATGGTCTGATGGAGTGTTTATTGTACGATGGTCTGATGGAATGTTTATAGTACGATGGTCTGATGGAGTGTTTATTGTACGATGGTCTGATGGAGTGTTTATAGTACGATGGTCTGATAGAGTGTTTATGCCGGAAATACGATGGTCTGATGGAGTGTTTATAGTACAATGGTCTGATGGAGTGTTTATTGTACGATGTTCTGATGTAGTGGTTATAGTACGATGATCTGATGGAGTGTTTATTGTACGATGGTCTGATGGAATGTTTATAGTACGATGGTCTGATGGAGTGTTTATTGTACGATGGTCTGATGGAGTGTTTATAGTACAATGGTCTGATGGAGTATTTATTGTACGATGGTCTGATGGAGTGTTTATAGTACGATGGTCTGATGGAGTATTTATTGTACGATGGTCAGATGGAATGTTTATAGTACGATGGTCTGATGGAGTGTGTATAGTACGATGGTCTGATGTAGTTTTTATTGTACGATGGTCAGATGGAGTGTTTATAGTATGTTGGTCTGAAGGAGTGTTTATAGTACGATGGTCAGATGGATTGTTTATAGTACGATGGTCTGATGGAGTGTTTATAGTACGATGGTCTGATGGATTGTTTATAGTACGATGGTCTGATGGAGTGTTTATAGTACGATGGTCTGATGTAGTGTTTATTGTACGATGGTCTGATGGAGTGTTTATAGTACGAAGGTCAGATGGATTGTTTATAGTACGATGGTCTGATGGAGTGTTTATAGTACGATGGTCTGATGTAGTGTTTATTGTACGATGGTCTGATGGAGTGTTTATAGTACGAAGGTCCGATGTAGTGTTTATTGTACGATGGTCTGATGTAATTTTTATAGTACGATGGTGAGATGGGGTGTTTATAGTACGATGGTGAGATGGAGTGTCTATAGTACGGTGGTCAGATGGAGAGTTTATAGTACGATGGTCTGATGGAGTGTTTATAGTACGATGGTCAGATGGAGTGTTTATTGTACGATGGTCAGATGGAGTGTCTATAGTACGATGGTCAGATGGAGAGATTATAGTACGATGGTCTGATGGAGTGTTTATAGGACGATGGTCGGATGGAGTGTTTATTGTACGATGGCCTGATGGAGTGTTTATAGTACGATGGTCAGATGGAGTGTTTATAGTACAATGGTCAGATGGAGTGTTCATTGTACGATGGTCTGATGGAGTATTTATTGTACGATGGTCTGATGTAGTGTTTATTGTACGATGGTCAGATGTAGTGCTTATAGTACAATGGTCAGATGGAGTGTTTATAGTACGATGGTCTGAGGGAGTGTTTATAGTACGATGGAGAGATGGAGTGTTTATAGTACGATGGTCTGATGTAGTGTTTATTGTACGATGGTCTGATGGAGTGTTTATAGTACGAAGGTCCGATGTAGTGTTTATTGTACGATGGTCTGATGTAGTTTTCATAGTACGATGGTGAGATGGAGTGTTTATAGTACGATGGTGAGATGGAGTTTCTATAGTACGGTGGTCAGATGGAGTTTATAGTACGATGGTCTGATGGAGTGTTTAGAGTACGATGGTCAGATGGAGTGTTTATTGTACGATGGTCAGATGGAGTGTCTATAGTACGATGGTCAGATGGAGAGTGTATAGTACGATGGTCTGATGATGTGTTTAGAGTACGATGGTCTGATGGAGTGTTTATAGTACGATGATCTGATGGAGTGCTTATAGTAGGATGGTCTGATGGAGTGTTTATAGTACGATGGCCTGATGGCGTGTTTATAGTACGATGATCTGATGGAATGTTTATAGTACGATGATCTGATGTAGTGTTTATAATACGATGATCTGATGGAGTGTTTATAGTACGATGGTCTGATGTAATGTTTATTGCATGATGGTCTGATGGAGTGTTTATAGTACGATGGTCTGATGTAGTGTTTATTGTACGATGGTCTGATGTAGTGTTTATAGTACGATGGTAAGATGGAGTGTTTATAGTACGATGGTCTGATGAAGTGTTTATAGTACGATGGTCTGATGGAGTGTTTATAGTACGATGGTCTGATGGAGTGTTTATAGTAGGATGGTCTGATGTAGTGTTTATAGTACAATGGTCTGATGGAATGTTTATAGTACGATGGTCAGATGGAGAGTTTATAGTACGATGGTCTGATGGCGTGTTTATAGTACGATGGTAAGATGGAGTGTTTATAGTACGATGGTCTGATGAAGTGTTTATAGTACGATGGTCTGATGGAGTGTTTATAGTAGGATGGTCTGATGTAGTGTTTATAGTACAATGGTCTGATGGAATGTTTATAGTACGATGGTCAGATGGAGAGTTTATAGTACGATGGTCTGATGGCGTGTTTAGAGTACGATAATCTGATGTAGTGTTTATTGTACGATGATCTGATGGAGTGTTTATAGTACGATGGTCTGATGGAGTGTTTATAGTACGATGATCTGATGGAGTGCTTATAGTAGGATGGTCTGATGGAGTGTTTATAGTACGATGATCTGATGGAGTGTTTATTAGACGATGATTAGATAGAATGTTTATAGTACGATGGTCTGATAGAGTGTTTATGCCGGAAGTACGAGGGCTTGATGGAGTTTTTATAGTACGATGATCAGATGGAGTGTTAATAGTACGATGATCTGATAGAGTGTTCAGAGTACTATGGTCAGATGGAGTGTTTATAGTACGATGATCTGATGGAGTGTTTATTGTACGATGGTCTGATGGAGTGTTTATAGTACGATGGTCTGATGTAGTTTTTATTGTACGATGTTCTGATGGAGTGTTCATAGTACGATGATCTGATAGTGTTCAGAGTACGATGGTCAGATGGAGTGTTTATAGTACGAGGGCCTGATGGAGTTTTTATAGTTGATGATCTGATACTGTTTATAGTACGATGATCTGATAAGAGTTTTCAGAGTACGATGGTCAGATGGAGTGTTTATAGTACGATGGTCTGATGGAGTGTTTATAGTACGATGATCTGATAGTTTATAGTACGATGGTCAGATGGAGTGTTTATAGTACGATGGTCTGATGGAGTGTTTATAGTACGATGGTCTGATGTAGTTTTTATTGTACGATGTTCTGATGGAGTGTTTATAGTACGATGATCTGATAGAGTGTTCCGAGTACGAATGTCAGATGGAGTGTTTATAGTACGAGGGCGTGATGGAATTTTTATAGTTGATGATCTGATAGTGTTTATAGTACGATGATTTGATAAGAGTGTTCAGAGTACGATGGTCAGATGGAGTGTTTATAGTACGATGGTCTGATGGAGTGTTTATTGTACGATGGTCTGATGGAGTGTTTATAGTACGATGGTCTGATGGAGTGTTTATTGAACATTGGTCTGATGGAGTGTTGATAGTACAATGGTCTGATGGAGTGTTTATTGTACGATGGTCTGATGTAGTGGTTATAGTACGATGGTCTGATGGAGTGTTTATTGTACGATGGTCTGATGGAATGTTTATAGTACGATGGTCTGATGGAGTGTTTATTGTACGATGGTCTGATGGAGTGTTTATAGTACAATGGTCTGATGGAGTGTTTATTGTACGATGGTCTGATGGAGTGTTTATAGTACGATGGTCTGATGGAGTATTTATTGTACGATGGTCAGATGGAATGTTTATAGTACGATGGTCTGATGGAGTGTTTATTGTACGATGGTCTGAAGGAGTGTTTATAGTACGATGGTCAGATGGAGTGTTTATAGTACGATGATCTGATGGAGTGTTTATAGTACGATGATCTGATAGTGTTTATGCCTGAAATACGATGGTCTGATGGAGTGTTTATAGTACAATGGTCTGATGGAGTGTTTATTGTACGATGGTCTGATGTAGTGGTTATAGTACGATGGTCTGATGGAGTGTTTATTGTACGATGGTCTGATGGAATGTTTATAGTACGATGGTCTGATGGAGTGTTTATTGTACGATGGTCTGATGGAGTGTTTATAGTACGATGGTCTGATGGAGTGTTTATGCCGGAAATACGATGGTCTGATGGAGTGTTTATAGTACAATGGTCTGATGGAGTGTTTATTGTACGATGGTCTGATGTAGTGGTTATAGTACGATGATCTGATGGAGTGTTTATTGTACGATGGTCTGATGGAATGTTTATAGTACGATGGTCTGATGGAGTGTTTATTGTACGATGGTCTGATGGAGTGTTTATAGTACGATGGTCTGATGGAGTGTTTATTGTACGATGGTCTGATGGAGTGTTTATAGTACAATGGTCTGATGGAGCGTTTATTGTACGATGGTCTGATGTAGTGGTTATAGTACGATTGTCTGATGGAGTGTTTATTGTACGATGGTCTGATGGAATGTTTATAGTACGATGGTCTGATGGCGTGTTTATTGTACGATGGTCTGATGGAGTGTTTATAGTACAATGGTCTGATGGAGTGTTTATTGTACGATGGTCTGATGGAGTGTTTATAGTACGATGGTCTGATGGAGTATTTATTGTACGATGGTCAGATGGAATGTTTATAGTACGATGGTCTGATGGAGTGTTTATTGTACGATGGTCTGAAGGAGTGTTTATAGTACGATGGTCAGATGGAGTGTTTATAGTACGATGATCTGATGAAGTGTTTATAGTACGATGATCTGATAGTGTTTATGCCTGAAATACGATGGTCTGATGGAGTGTTTATAGTACAATGGTCTGATGGAGTGTTTATTGTACGATGGTCTGATGTAGTGGTTATAGTACGATGGTCTGATGGAGTGTTTATTGTACGATGGTCTGATGGAATGTTTATAGTACGATGGTCTGATGGAGTGTTTATTGTACGATGGTCTGATGGAGTGTTTATAGTACGATGGTCTGATAGAGTGTTCATGCCGGAAATACGATGGTCTGATGGAGTGTTTATAGTACAATGGTCTGATGGAGTGTTTATTGTACGATGTTCTGATGTAGTGGTTATAGTACGATGATCTGATGGAGTGTTTATTGTACGATGGTCTGATGGAATGTTTATAGTACGATGGTCTGATGGAGTGTTTATTGTACGATGGTCTGATGGAGTGTTTATAGTACAATGGTCTGATGGAGTATTTATTGTACGATGGTCTGATGGAGTGTTTATAGTACGATGGTCTGATGGAGTATTTATTGTACGATGGTCAGATGGAATGTTTATAGTACGATGGTCTGATGGAGTGTGTATAGTACGATGGTCTGATGTAGTTTTTATTGTACGATGGTCAGATGGAGTGTTTATAGTACGATGGTCTGATAGAGTGTTCAGAGTACGATGGTCAGATGGAGTGTTTATAGTACGATGATCTGATGGAGTGCTTATAGTACGATGATCTGATAGAATGGTCAGAGTACGATGGTCAGATGGAGTGTTTATAGTACGATTATCTGATGGAGTGTTTATAGTACGGTGATCTGATAGTGTTCAGAGTACGATGGTCAGATGGAGTGTTTATAGTACGATGGTCAGATGGAGTGTTTATAGTACGATGGTCTGATGGAGTGTTTATAGTACGATGGTCTGATGGAGTGTTTATAGTACGATGGTCTGATGTAGTTTTTATAGTACGATGGTCTGATGGAGTGTTTATAGTACGATGGTCTGATGGAGTGTTTATAGTACGATGGTCTGATGGAGTGTTTATAGTACGATGGTCTGATGGAGTGTTTATAGTACGATGGTCTGATGGAGTGTTTATTGTACGATGGTCTGATGGAGTGTTTATTAGACGATGATCAGATAGAGTGTTTATAGTACGATGGTTTGATGGAGTGTTTATAGTACGATGGTTTGATGGAGTGTTTATAGTACGATGGTCAGATAGAGTGTTTATAGTACGATGGTCAGATAGAGTGTTTATAGTACGATGGTCTGATGGAGTGTTTATAGTACGATGGTTTGATGGAGTGTTTGACTAAAGGCATGAGCAACTAACTTCTGCATTGTTGCTTTTACTAAAACTTTAAGCTATATTGTGTCATGGTAGCCTGGTCAATTTCTAGATAGACTTTTAGCACTGTCAGTTAGTTGGCATATATTTGCCAGATTTTCAATTTGTTAGTTTTCATTTTTAGGTACAGGGATATTACAGATACCGATAACATGTTAGCATGTAATTCCAAAAAGGATAATTACTTATTGTCTAACTTTATCAAAACTTACAATTCATAGGAACGTCATATGTAGACACTCAAATTCAACTTTAGACAGCGAAATATGAGTTAAGGGAATACGATACAGTAGCAAGGGCAGATAATTACTTTGCCGAATATCGCATGTTGTTTTTGCGACGTCGCGGTAACGAACGCGACATTTTCGAGATTGCACTTGACGGAACGTCTCTTTTTCGCGGAAGCTGCATCGACGTCATAAAAAGCCGATTGCGTAAAAATTTGAAAGCACCTACTTCAAGCCGAATAATGCCGTTTTTAAAAGAAGGAGAAATGCAGCTGTTATAGATAAAATTGTACAATATTTTACTTGAATATTTCGAGTGTTATAATTAAACAAGACAACAATTAAATTTTGGTTACCTAAATTATCATACATAAACTGTTCACCAGATAAAAATGAATACACATAATTAAATTATGAAGATAGTTAATATATTTTTTCGCAATATAGTCAGTTGTTTAGAAATGGTTGATTGATTGTTGGTTGCTTTAAGTCCAGTCACAACTATTTAGTATATTCAGGACGAGAACAAGTTCAACAAATCATTATCATTTTTAATACACCGAATAATATCGGCGGCCAGTTTTAATTGAGGAGGAAGCCGGAGTACCCAGAGGAAACCACCGACCATGGGCAAGCAACTGGTAAACCTTATCATTTGCTGCTCCGAGTCGAGTGCACCCTTTTTGTAATTTAGAAAACCGGGCGCGAACCCACGCCGTATTGGTGATAGGCTTGTATGAGTTGTTAGATCCAGCGACCTAACTCATTGAGCCACCCGGGCCCCCAATACTATAAGACGACAATACTCTGAGGACAAATACTTCCGATCACTTCCTGCAATTTTCATCTTTTCGTCACAAAAATATGCCTCGCCTCGTCTAACGTAAGGATGATGAATGCTATCGTCTTTTCATCCCACAGATTTGTGTTTTTTTTTTTACTGTAGGACAATGAAAATAAATTAGACATTTACTGCTTGTTCTCCTTTCGCCTCGAAAATAATAAACCTCAAATTTCTTTTCGTTATAAGGTCGTAAAGGTATCTTTAAAAGACGTATAAATACGTTTCATATAATTTATTCATTGGTGAGAATATTATATAATTTTTTGTCATGCAGACTAAAGATTACGCCCGTTTATCCCACTAGAGCCCAAAATAACGAACAGATGCAAAGGAGAAAATAGAGAGACATCGATATTGGTGAGCCTGATATTGAGGTCGCTTGTGTGTGAGTCGAGAAGAAGAATATAGACGTTCTCTTTCATTTACATTTCGTGACAAAAAACGGCGTAAACTGCCGGTCTGCCGTCTCGAAAAATTGGAAATGTGAGATGCACAAACTAGCCATCTTGGCCAAGTTGTTAAAAAAAAATTCTGACAAACAACTTCAAGACAAGCGCACCATATTAGGTTAGTTTATACAACGGATAACTTTTTCAAACGACTGGATCCATATATAACGCATTCTCCGGTTGCGTTGCCCTTTCATCCAATCCAAGGAAAACGGCGGGAAAGACTCCATACGACGTTTTACCAATTAAAATACATTGTAGGGTAATTTGGCGCCGAAATTGACGATGTCTAGGTTTGTCATGAAAAATGCACGGTTTTTGTTCTGTAGCTAAAAAACAAGCACATGTCCGTTTCAATGAACAAAGACTTAATAAGAATAATATTACTTCTATATATAGATATGGCACGCGAATGTAACCAGAACTCTAATAAACCAACTTTATTTCCGGAGCTCCTGAGTTCACCCCTGATTTTAATTAGGGTTCGTGTTACTCAATCTTTAGATTTATGTGTATGTTTTGTAGATCGTTGTTTGTCCTTTTGTCCTTTTTCTTTTTGCCATTGTCTGTTCTCCTTCGATATACGGATTCTGATGGCCCATTTGGTATTTTCAAACTCTTCTTCTGATAATCCGGATTTTTCTTGTAGATATCTGGTTTTCAGAACAAAGCTTATATTTCCAATTGCAAAGGCGAATTTGGGTTTGTAATCGCATATTATTCTGAGGTTCCTATAGATGAAACTCCTTAAGGGAATACGATACAGTAGGGATTGCCAAATGATTTTTTCATGAAAATTCGTGATTTGGTCAATTTCGACATGCTCTTTCCAAATATGCAAAGAAAAATATACCTTCGTGACTTAGTTTTCGAGATATTTACGATCGAATTTCGACCAATTTTCGACAAATTTTAAAAATACGGATTTTTATAGCGTAAAGAAAATATCACAATTTTAAAACGGTAAAAGATAATTGCATCCGGTTTTTTGCAATAACTTCCTATGATAATTTCGTTCAAAGATGATGAACATGTACATTGCCAATAATAGATTAAGTAGTCCAAAAATTCTACTTATTTGTGGAATATGGATTATTTAGTGGTTTCTTCATGAATAAATTTGCATGTAAAAAAAAAATGCCAATTGATATTTTCTTAATATTTTGTCATGATATTCTCGCAATGATTTTATTTTCGAAATTTAACAAAAAGTAAGTCTTTGTTCATTGAAACGGACAAAGACGACATACATGAATAAAACATTTTCTTTTATATTTTTTTAAATCAAAGAATAAAAAAAATAAATGCAATAAGCATTCTGTATTTATTTTAAGGTTCGCGAATTATTTGGATCATTACTTAGAAATAAGGGAGACACGTGTCATTGACTTTAATGGTCTAATTATTTTTGAAGGAAGATTAAAATCATTTGTCATAATTCTGGTATGTGTAAAATTATCGTGTAATTAGTAGATAATAGAAAAAATTGCATTTAAGTTGCTATGAAAAACATACAATTCTTTCAAGTTCAGGAAATGAGACCATTAAAAATTGCCAGCTTCTATAATTTTTTCGCGCGTTATTATTACAAATAGTAATTGATATAAAATATTTTAAACACTTTCCCCCTCCCCTTTTTTCAATGTTACCGTTGATTCTGGTCTATATTTCGAATAATAAAGTATATAACGAATTATAAAATTTAAAAAAAATACCAATAGACTTACATATACAGTACATTTGATTTTTTTTTTTTTTTACAATTTTTGGTCAAAGCAACCGATGATTAAAGTCCTATTGGAATTGAAGAGTGAATTAGTGATTATTATTTAACGAAAAGTGATTTTTTTTTCAGGTGTATCTTGCCGCGAGCAAGTTACTTTTATATGAGATGATGATAATTTCCGCTTTGAATTTAAACCAACACGCTTAGCATGATATTTATATTGCTAGCTCACTGAAACCACAATCCACGGGTAGACATGTCACTCCACGCGGAAATATTATCATGATTCCGATCCATTTTTTTTTGGCGATACATTAACATCTCACAACATCCCGATCGGTGCCATGTCATGCAGGTAACCCTTTTCTATCTTTGACTGTCTAATCATATGCAAGACAGATAAATATATTGATTTATTCAACAACAGGTCTTGGTGGGTGCTCGGAAAATAATAAACGTCCAATTTTAGTAAGAATGTGTTCTGTCAATTTTTGTCGAAATTATGATATCGAACCAAGCTGGAATAACATTAATAAATTATGCTGAAATAATTCTACCCTGAAGCAAAACTAGGCTGTCATTGACCTTTCAAAATTATACCCGACAGCCCCGACCTGCACACAAGATGACCACCGTTACTAAAGATATAATTTTTTTTCTTTCTTAATATTTTTCGTATTTAATATTTATCACTAATAAGGCCAACATTATACAAACAACTCCTGTCATTTTTTGGATTAAGACGATATTCATGCGTTTACGACAAAAGAAACGATCTTTGCGTCCCTTTGCCTATTTCCCCTTTTTCTTTGGATAACGACGTTCGTATGAGATCTCATCATCATGACAATTACATATTACTTGTCCATATTGACAATAATGTTACGTGATAGCGTGAAACGTAAAACGTTTACACAAATGATACCGTATTCATAATTATTGAAAATCAATCAATCAATCAATCAATCAATCAATCAATCAATCAATCAATCAATCAATCAATCAATCAACACAGCATTGATTGACATATTTTTTTCTTCAAATAACTGATGGCGGTCAAAACAACTTTCAATAGTGGATAGGAACACATTTCATTTATTAAATCCTGACTGCCTGTGGATTTATCATAAACATAATTATTTTCATTTCTATTATTATGATAATTTTAAAGAAAATTGCAATTAATGTATATTATACTTTTGAAAACTCTGAAACCAGTTATGTTTGTCATGTCATGCAATTTACCAGTCTAAATTTCATATAGTTATCCGAATATGGCTTAATTTATTTTTATGACAGAGATGTTCCACAACAATTGTCATCTCAAATGACTAGGGACTATTTAGTATATGAAATGAACGTTGTGTGATTAATCAAGTAAGAAATTGAAAATTAGAAATTAATTTGCAATTCAAAATTATTCTTTTGAACAAAAAAACGCTATCAATTGTTATATAGTTATGTAATCAAGCTAAATTTACTTGTAAAATTATTTAATTGTCGCATGACAAACATTTTGCTTCAAACGCGTTCAAGCGGTTAATGAAATTATTTACAATGCACGAGTTTGATGTCATAAATGCAAATGAAAACGTTGTCTGTCGAGTATTTTTGATGGTTTAATTATTCCTATTTGGCTGACAAATGAGATTATAGGCGCGACACGACCATTTAAAACGGCCAATAAGGGTAATAACAAAATTACCGAACTCCGAACAATCTTACAAAGGGAAAGTAAAAACTCATAATTATATAAACAGACACAATCAATCAACAACCGGAAAACTGTGAAAACCGTACTGACCCTGACTTGGTACAGGCATTTCTAAAAAAATGGTGGGTTGAATCAGATTTTAAGGCGCCAAACCTCCCGCTCTCATTACGGTTCAAAGGTTCCGGCTGTCAGGAATGGGTATCAGCAGCATTTGTACGGTGGAAGTATACTCAAAGAAAAAAGCAATTATATAGAAAAAGGACAAAATTAAAATAACATTTTATGGAGGAGAGATGGGAGATCCAAGAAATTTCGTTACAAAATTGCATGAAGAAAAAACAGCTATTAAAAACATAGAGAACAAACACAAAAGAATGTTTTTGCCCGCCCCCATCCTAGCACACTAAAGCCGGTAGTTGATTGAAATTTAGTCTAAAGACGGGGATTTTTTCGCAAACACCCTTCCCAAAATAATACATATATATTTAATTACACTGAATCTCATCAATTTTCTGTAAATTACAAAAAAGGGTACACTCGACTCGTAGCCGCATGTGATAAAGCTTACCAGTTGCTTGCCCATGGTGGGTGGTTCTCTCCGGGTACTTCGGCTTCTTCCACCACTAAAACTGGTCGCCATGATATAGCTGAAATATTGCTGAAAGTGGTGTTAAACACAATAAATCAAATAAAATCATCAATTTTCTGTTGTAAATTTTTTGTTTCAGGAGAGCTTTACTTCGTTTATGTTATGACGAACTCACGTCAGCTTGTGATCGGAAGTTAACTGTCATCACGACACTGCCACCCACAACCCAAGTTTATTTTTAGATGGAAAAGTGCAATGTTGAACGACAATGGACACAAAGTGATGCCAAAAAACTTAAAAGAATTGATTGTATGTCTTTGTCTTTTTGTCACCTGATGTCTTCTAAGTATGTAAGCATCTGGTCTTCGCAGAAAACTAAACTGTACAATAAGCCATCTATCATCTGTATAATGTGTGATCAATTTTCTGACGTTATCTCAAACTTAAATAAATAATATTTGTGGTGTAAGTATTACCCATCCTTTATTTCAGTCAACAATTTACCGTACTAAATTACAATGTGTTTGATATTTTTTAAAGATACCTCTTAAAATGCTCCTTAACATACTACTTTAACTTATGCCACGCGACTACACGCGCAATATACAATGCAAAGATCTTCTTACGAATATGACAACAAAAACCATATGAAGGTAAATAAATTCCAATCTCTATGAGAATCTTATTAATCTTCTTAAAGCTGTAGCGGAATCCGTGACGACTAATTGAAAACTGAAAAAATGTTTAATATTGCATCATACACATCTGCTGTACACAGGTGTGCGTAATATTTGTTTAGCGGTATTTTTTGGTATGAGTTTAAAGAGAAAGAAACACAAATAATATTTTATTTTGTAAAAAGTTTTAAATAATCAAATTTGCATAATTTCCTAATTTGTATATAGTAATTATATTTATTTGTGTCTTACAAAGAATAATGATAAATATTATAAACATATAATAAAGGGGTGCTTGAACTGGTTAAAAATATCCACATCAGTGGAGTACAAGCAAGGGTAACAAGGAGTGTACGCACAAGGTAAGTGACCAGGGGTCTACTATTATATTGACGTAGGCTTACGGCTACAAATGGATTACTGGCTGACCCTGTTGGGGGTCGGGGACTGAAGCTCACACAGATGATAATTTGTACATGAAAATTTGTAGCGTAAGGTAATATTTCATTTGCATCCTTGAACATTACAATCTTCCGAATCCGCAAAAAATGAAAAACAAACTAATTTTAATAAAAGTGAACCATCAAACATCTTATTTTAACAAGATTCGACCTCGATCAACTTTTATTATTGCTCGATCGTCCTGTCCATACGTACGTCACAAGCTTTTACACTTGTGATTCCAAAACATTTTTGTATTTCAATATGGAAATTCTTCAACACTTAGCATGACTGCATACTACAATATGAAAATTCACATATAATTACTGCAATTTTGAAGGAAATATTGCCCCTTTTGAGTGAGTGAGTGAATGATTGTTGCTTAATGTCAACTCAGCAATTTTTCAGCTATATCATGGAGAACAACTTAATTTTCAATGAAATGATGATGGGATTCGCTTTGTACTAGACGAACATGCTTAGTTGGATTTGTATTGTGCTAGCTTACTGAAACAACAGTCAGTCAATAGACATGTCGCCCCACTCGAACACATTATCCTGATTCCGAGTCAACCAGTTTTTGCTCTTTCTTCTTACTGCTGCGTGCTTAGCAGAGAAGCAACAAATACCAATTGTATTGTCTTTGGTTTAGCCCGATCCGGGCTCGAAGCCACTATCTATCTCACTCGAGACGAGCACGCTAACCATTACACCACCGATGCGGTTGCTCTTTTTTGACGTAGAATATTTCATCAAAAAAGTTTATACGCTTAACTCCTAAATTTTAAATGGTATTTCGTGAATTTTGGCATGCTTTCTAATTACCATACATAACCATTCGCATATTATAATATCAATTTAAATTGATCGGACCATTTTAAAGGAATTATTGACCTTGTTGACTTAGAATATTTCAACAAAAATTAAACTAAAAAATATACAAAAAGTAGCTTTCTCAAAAGATAAAATAATGTCGGAGGGTTGAGCGACACCTGTTAAACACACACACACACACACATATATATATATATATATAAACGTCTGAAAATGTAGCCAACGTATGAACCTACGAGATGTCGGATCGGAAACAAGTGTTAACGATACTGTGCAAACAAACAAAAACGATAAATAAACGTCTAAAATGTTAGCACAACGATATCAAAAAAAGATGTTAAAATGTAAACAAAAAGGCCTAAATCTTTTGTTTTTTAACTTCATCATTACATTTTCTCATTCTGTTCATATTTATAAATTAGTGTTCAATATACTTGAATAATATAAAGTATAAAGTTCAAGATTATGATTTTTAGTAATTTACGTCACGATAACTGATGGTCACGTGACATTTTTTCAAATCAGATTACAGACGCTGATGAAGTTTGTCGGTCAAGCGAAATATCCGTCGATTTTATTATAATCTTTTTGTAGACTTATAGTTATTTTTGTTACATTTTAGCATCTTTTTTTGATATCGTTGTGCTAACATTTTAGACGTTTATATATATATATTCAAAAGTCAAATACCAGCATACGGATTTCAGACGATCCGTTACTCATTAAGTTCTCTGGTTGGTAGATTCCCTTAGACTTTATATATATATATATATAAGAGGGGTTACAACAATGCGAGCATTAACCATTGTTTTAACAAAGCAAGTGGTATTGACAGAAAAGACCTCATCCAATATAAAGAAAAGAACGCGAACAACAGAGTGCCATTTGTCATCACATACCATCCTGTGCTCAGTAATTTATCCAGCATCGTTCGTGAGCACTGGACAACCATACAAAAACACCCAGAACTGTGTAAAATCTTCAAAGAACCACCCGTCTTGGCCTTCAGGAAACCCAAAAGTTTGAAAGACATCTTGGTGAGAGCTGACATCTCCCCTCGATCTGCCTACAATGGTCAGTGTCAAAAATGTGATTCGAGACGATGTATGACGTGCAAAAACACCCAATGCACACAAAAATTCAGCAGCACACATACAGGAGAAAAAATCATCATATACTGCAATGCCAACTGCAAGACAGAAAATATTATCTACCTCCTGGAATGTGCAATTTGTGGTCTTCAATACAACGGAGAAACTAAACAACAACTTAGTTAACGCTTGAATGGCCACAGAAGCGATGCAAATTACAAACCTGACCTTCCACTCAGCAGACATCTCAGATCGACGGGCCACCATGATTCTTTTGGCAAACTGAAGGTCACCATAATTGACCATAACCCCAAGTGGGATGATAAAAGCAGACAGGAAAGGGAAAGCTTCTGGATTAGAAAACTTAAGACCTTATCACCGAATGGAATCAATGAGAAAAAGTAATATTCTCTCTTGACTCCTATTCGTGTTGATCTCCTCCAGTCGTATTAGGACATACAGTTTGCTCTATTGGCCCAAAGTATATATTCCAGACTGTGGCGGGCCGTTTTTTTGAATGAGTTTGGGTATTATACCGTTTTCAACAATATTTTGACAGTGCTATTTGATACATTTACCAATAATGTCTCATTTTTATATTTATTTTTATTTCTAATTTAACATTTATATAAATGTGTAGCCCTATTGTATATTTATATTATTGTTATTGTACTTTTATTAATTTATATGTAGGATTTCCATTCTTTTATGCATGTAGTTTCATATGTGCATATTCTGGTTCTTTTGTGCCGTACATGGACCGTCAAAAACTTTTTTTTTGAAATTTGAAAAGTCGCTATATTGTTTCGAGATTTTATTTAATTAGACATTGATAAAGTCCTTCGGTGGGACGAAAATTTTGTCATTCAACGAAGTGTTTAATTCTTTATCACTTTGTTTTGTGTACTTGGTGTTGTTTTACAAACCATTTTAGACGTTTATATATATATATATATATATATATCTTTATTTCTGGTAACCTTTGTTGATACAATGGTATATAGCTAACAAATTAAAGCACAACAATACATGAGAGAGAGAGAGAGAGAGAGAGAGAGTTACATTTTTAATAAATCTAATAAAATATAAATATAATTGAATCATTTTTTCTGCACGACGGTCAATATAAGCCGTACAATCATCCAATTGAAAACAGACTGTTGATAGATATGTTTAGAACGAGAATTCTAGGGAGCTTTTCCAGGAAGCCACGATATATACAAATTGAAGTCAATGGTTCTTATATTTTGATAACACAGATAAGATCGAATAAGGCTAATGTATATACAGCTGCTCATATATTATACGAGATATTTGTTTTATGTTGGTATCTAAATGACAAAAAATCAAATGAAAAGGGGGAAAGCGTTGGCTTATCCAAAATCAAATTGATCATGGATGTAATTTACACTATATCCATATAGCTTCATATATAAAATGATCTGATAATATGGTATAAGATCAACTGAAAAATATGAATTTATTATGATGTGGTATAAGTCAAAAATGAATATTTATGAACAGCCCTAAGTACTTAATGACTAGCCTTAAATACTAAATGATTAGCCTTCTATACTTAATTACTAACCTTCTATACTTAATTACTAGCCCTAAATAATTAATGGCTAGCCTTAAATACTTAATAACTAGTTTAACAAAATAATGGCTATAAGCCTTAAATAGTTAATGACTAGCCTTAAATGATTAATGACTAGCCTTAAATAATTAATGACTAGCCTTAATCAGTTAATGACTAGCCTTACATAATCAATGACCAGCCTTAAATACTTAACAAATAGCTTTAAATAATTAATGACTAGCCTTAGATAGTTAATGACTAGCCTTTAATAATAAATGACTAGCCTTAATCAGTTAATGACTAGCTTTACATAATCAATGACCAGCCTTAAATACTTAATGAATAGCTTTAAATAATTAATGACTAGCCTTAGATAGTTAATGAATAGCCTTAAATAATTAATGACTAGCCTTAAGCAGTTAATGACTAGACTTACATAATCAATGACCAGCCTTAAATACTTAATGAATAGCTTTAAATAATTAATGAATAGCCTTAGATAATTAATGACTAGCCATAAGCAGTTAATGACTAGCCTTACATAATCAATGACCAGCCTTAAATACTTAATGAATAGCCTTAAATAATTGATGAGTAGCCTTAAGCAGTTAATGACTAGCCTTGCATAATCAATGACCAGCCTTAAATACTTAATGAATAACCTTAAATAATTAATGACTAGCCTTAGATAGTTAATGACTAGCCTTTAATAATAAATGACTAGCCTTAATCAGTTAATGACTAGCTTTACATAATCAATGACCAGCCTTAAATACTTAATGAATAGCTTTAAATAATTAATGACTAGCCTTAGATAGTTAATGACTAGCCTTAAATAATTAATGACTAGCCTTAAGCAGTTAATGACTAGACTTACATAATCAATGACCAGCCTTAAATACTTAATGAATAGCTTTAAATAATTAATGAATAGCCTTAGATAATTAATGACTAGCCATAAGCAGTTAATGACTAGCCTTACATAATCAATGACCAGCCTTAAATACTTAATGAATAGCCTTAAATAATTGATGAGTAGCCTTAAGCAGTTAATGACTAGCCTTGCATAATCAATGACCAGCCTTAAATACTTAATGAATAGTCTTAAATAATTGATGACTAGCCGTAAGCAGTTAATGACTAGCCTTACATAATCAATGACCAGCCTTAAATACTTAATGAATAGCCTTAAATAATTGATGAGTAGCCTTAAGCAGTTAATGACTAGCCTTGCATAATCAATGACCAGCCTTAGATACTTAATGAATAACCTTAAATAATTAATGAATAGCCTTAAATAATTAATGAATACTATAGCCCTAAATAACCAATGACCAGCCTTAAATACTTAATGAATAACCTTAAATAATTAATGACTAGCCTTAGATAGTTAATGACTAGCCCTAGATAATTAATGACTAGCCTTACATAATTATTGCTTGCCATAAATATTTATTTATGAGGCGCATACCGCTCCATAATTTATTTAACTTTCAAAAATATACTTAATACACTACATCTCAATCCCCTAATAGTATTAGAGTTCGCAAAAAAAAAAATGATAAAGAATAAAAAAAAAACCAACAACATTGAAACAGCATACGTACCCTTCGCCATGCTGGTTTACATTGACAATTGCACGATCTCCGTTGCGTTTTATAGAAGGGACGTAACTCTAAAACATATTAATCCCCTAATAGTATTAGAGTTCGCAATAACAATTAATGTATCTTGTGGCCATTGTGTTGTCTGTCCGTCTTCGATTTACGGTTCCTGATGACCTTTTTGGTATCTTGTGGCCATTGTGTTGTCTGTTCTTCTTCGATTTACCGCATCTGATGACCTCTTTGATATATTGTGGCCATTGTGTTGTCTGTCCTTCGATTTACGGCTTCTGATTACCTTTTTGGCATCTTGTGGCCATTGTGTTGTCTGTCCTTCTTCGATTTACGGCTTCTGATGACCTTTTAGGTATCTTGTGGCCATTGTGTTGTCTGTCCGTCTTCGATTTACGGTTACCGATGACCTCTTTGGTATCTTGTGGCCATTGTGTTGTCTGTCCTTCGATTTACGGCTTATGATTACCTTTTTGGTATCTTGTGGCCATTGTGTTCTGTCCTTCTTCGATTTACGGCTTCTGATTACCTTTTAGGTATCTTGTGGCCATTGTATTGTCTGTTCTTCGATTTACGGCTTCTGATGACCTCTTTGGTATCTTGTGGCCATTGTGTTGTCTGTCCTTCGATTTACGGCTTCTGGTTACCTTTTAGGTATCTTGTGGCCATTGTGTTGTCTGTCCTTCGATTAACGGCTTCTGATGACCTTTTTGGTATCTTGTGGCTATTGTGTTGTCTGTCCTTCTTCGATTTACGGCTTCTGATTACCTGTTAGGTATCTTGTGGCCATTGTGTTGTCTGTCCGTCTTCGATTTACGGTTCCTGATGACCTTTTTGGTATCTTGTGGCCATTTTGTTGTCTGTCCTTCTTCGATTTACGGCTTCTGATGACTTTTTTTTGTATCTTATGGCCATTGTGTTGTCTGTCCTTCTTCGATTTACGGCTTCTGATTACCTTTTAGGTATCTTGTGGCCATTGTGTTGTCTGTCCTTCTTCGATTTACGGCTTCTGATGACCTCTTTGGTATCTTGTGGCCATTGTGTTGTCTGTCCTTCTTCGATTTACGGCTTCTGATGACATTTTAGGTATCTTGTGGCCATTGTGTTGTCTGTCCTTCTTTGATTTACGGCTTCTGATTATTTTTTTGGTATATTGTGGCCATTGTGTTGTCTGTCCTTCTTCGATTTACGGCTTCTGGTGACCTTTTTGGTATCTTCAAACTCTTTCTTCCAAGCAGTATCATCTTTCTATATTGATAATTGACATATTATTGTTATTTCATGAGACTTGAATTTATTCCTGCTCAAGAAATACAAGCAAATTATCTGCAATTATATTATTAAGCAATATATAAGCAGATATTATAAATCATTTCAAAATGTGGCCCATCATAAGATCAAAGTAATATACATCATTGTATGTAAGCTCCAACATCAAATATGATATGGAGGGGCTATATCAAAATAGCGACATATCGAAAGAGCGACATCAACATAGCGACATTACCCATAGATCAAAATAGCGACATCTCTAAATTAATTAATTGGAAAGTACATATCAAAATAGCGACAGTAGCAATTACAGGTAAGCTGAAAATATTTGTATAAAGTTTCGTGAAAACTATCCGATTATGACCGATCTAATCCAGATTTATCCGGTAAGTATTAGTTCAACGTCAATGAAATCCTCCAATGAAATGTTTAAACTAAAAACTACTCACAAAAATTAGTAAATAAATAAAGAAATATTCACTCGGTCGTCAGTTTGGTCGTTAAAAATGCAGGTGGAAAAATATACTACGAACAAAGGCAAAGATAGAATTATTGTTGATGGCTACACGTACAGGCTTGACAAAGCATTCAAGAATACTAATTTATGAAGATGTACACAGACACGATGTGGGGCACGCTGCAAGACCGATCTTACAGATCTTATGGTATTAGATGGCCGGACAGATCACAATCACGAAATCGAAGACGACAGAAAAGCACAGCGGTCAAAGCTAAGACAAGCCTGTAAACGCAAAGCGGTAGATGATATAACAGAGAGACCACAAAAACTCGTTATTGCAGAATGCGGGAAAACCGAAAATGACACTTTAGTGCCTGAAGATATATCAACAATAAGGCAAGCAGTCTATCGAGTTAGAAGGAGAACGCAACCAATACTTCCCAAATTAAGAGAAGAAACGCATGTAAATCTCAAAGACTATGAATTCAATTCAACCAGTGGCGAGAGGATGATGCATGTAAATGATCCAGAGACTGGAATCATCATGTTCACAACAGAGGGCAACATTGAATATATTTGCCAGCCAGATGTTGAAATTTTTGGCGATGGAACTTTTAAGTATTGTCCTAGATATTTTTATCAGCTGTATACTTTGCTTGGATACAAAACCGGGCGTTATGTTCCATGTGTGTGTTCTTTTTGCTTCCTTCAAAATCAGGTGAATGTTATACCAACATGTTTCGACATCTTATTGAGGTTGCAAGGGACTTTGGACATAACTTTCAGTTTTAACTTCTATTCATTTAGATTTTGAAGATGTTGTCTTTGAAGCTGCAAAAGTGTTTTGGCCGACAGTCATCATTAAAGGATGTCACTTTCATTTATCCCAAGCTTGGTGGCGGAAAATACAAAGTCTTGGCCTAGCTACAGAATACAAAATGTTGTTTTAATTTTCAAAACGGGGATAATATGACGTTAAAGCTCGCGACGTTGCGCTCCAAAATCAAATTTAGTTAATTTTGGCTGTATCAATTGTATGGTTCTACCAAAGGTAGTACCCTACACCGGGTAAAAAACATAATTTTTACTTATTCTGTCCAAAAACAAAGCACGTACATCTCTCGGCTGCGCCTCAGGATGTACTTGGCTACTTCAGGGTGTTAAAATCTCCATATCTACGGATAGGAACGTAAATAACTTTGAAATTCTAGTAATATCGTATTCCACAGAAAAATTAGAATTGGCATCCCCTGGTGAAAAACTGGGATCATACCACAGAGAAAAGCTAGTAACTGTATATGTAGCGGGTCTTATATCATTCTCAGAGAACAGTTGCGGTATCATCCACTAGAAGAAGAAAAATGGAGAAAAACTGGGACTATATCCCTTTTGAAATTCTAGTAATATCATATTGCACACAGAAAAATTGGAATTACATGTATCATCCCCTGGTGGAAAAACTGGGTTCATACCACAGAGAAAAATTAGTATATGTAGTTGGTTTTATACCATTCTCAGAGAACAGTTGAGACATCATATACCAGAAGAAAAAAAACTTAAATTAGCAGTTCTTTGAGAAAAACTAGGATCTCCAGAACAATGCTGGGTTTATCATGGCCACAGAAAAAAGAAGTGGTATTGTGATTGCCATTGATAGATATATATTATGGATGTTCTTTGTTTAATGATTTAGGTTTATGGTGTTTAACGCCACTTTCAACAATATTTCAATTATATCGTTGGAGTCAGTTTTATTGGTGGAGCAAACTGGAGTACCCGGAGAAAACCACCGATCTGTCATTTTTATACCGTTGTGTTTCTACATGATATGAAAAAAACATCATATAATAATATATAGCAAAAAACTGAGTTATGTTGCTGCCAAAAATAGATAAAATAATTAAATGAGAATGCATGTGCATATGTCGGCCTTAAGTGGCACCGTACAACCTTCGTTGGTTTGAAGTTTTCTTTTGTTTTTATGTCTGATAAATATTTGTAGTTACAATGATATACAGATATAATAGATAGTAGATTTGGCCCCGGGGGCTAAATAGTTCGTCATTATGTTAGCTAATCGATGCTGTAGTCTACAAATGGTCTGCGATGCGCTCAAATCATAGTGATGGAAGAACAAAGCTACCCCCAAAACATGTTGGCTTTTTAAAAAAAATCTAACACTAACGACAGACTCAAAGGATGACAATACCTCTCATGATCATTTGGGTCAGGCCAGCTGAAAGGTGGCATTGGGAATGGATTTTTGGCGGGAGTTCATATTGCTATAGGGAAAAAGGGAATTTCTATGAAGAATAATACAATGTACCACCTCTTTTTGTAGTCACGTAGCCAGTAAGGCATCATTTGTTCAGGAGTCAGTGTATTGTCGCTAACATGGCTTTTAAGATATATTTATTATTGAAATGTATGTCGTAATTAGAGAAGAAATGCTTGAAGACACTAAATATTTAATCACAAGCAGTAAATGGAAGAAGAACATACAATGACCAACAGAAAAAAGGCGAAAATCCATTGACCCACAAAGGGTTACACAGAAAGCTAAGAATTTAGCAACATGAACAACCACACTAAAACCGAGCGTGACACACTTAGGTTCTTCGGAAGGGTAGGGAGTTCCTGGTTAGTAGTATCCATCGTGTTATTCATGTAAAAAATCCTGGGACAGTCTATATTCGGTACATTTTAATAAGTGAAGAACTGGGAAAGGACCGGGCTTGACTACGACAAACGGGATACGGTATGATCAATGGTCATCTGTCACACAGATATTCCGTAACTGGAGTGATGATTTCAACTTAACCATTAGGAACCCTTGGTTTAGTAGCTTTCTTGTTAGCAGCAGCCCTCTATCTAGGAAATCCTGATAGGAAATACAAGTTCTGGAATATCGTATCAACGGAGAGATCGATAAATATACTCCACATGCAGGTGCTTTGCTACAGATAAATCATCTCCCTTTCCGTAAATCTTCGTTCTCAAACTAAGCTTCGTCGCCCACTAACAAAGGTAACCTCATTCAATTTTGCCGATCCTGTTTAGGTCAGTTTTTAGATTATTTGGCGCTTTAATCTTTTGACTGAGAATACAAGATGACGATTTTTCAAGAAACGCGTCGTGAGCATCTACATTTTGATTACTAACACTAGATTGAAAGCTCTGTTGTTGGGCTATTATTACCTGATGGTTCCATCTGCCCAGTCTCAGTGTTTCGGCACTGACATGGTTTTTAAGATGTATTTATTATAGATATATACAGTTCCTAAATAAAATTAAAAAAAACCTATAAGGTTGATATCCCTGTCACCTCAGATTTTCACTATCCTGCTTAGGTTTTCTTGTTCCCAAAGTCTTTTAATTATCTGACTCTCCAATCTTTTGACTTTAATGAGGATTATTCCAGAGAAACACAATACGTACTAAATCAGATACTAGTACTACATTATAAAAGCTAAACATTAAACTTAATGTAAATATAAACCTTTCAAAAAGACAGTTATATTTAGTGAGTCTGTCATCTTCAGGTTTAATACATTTTGCTCTTATTTATTCAACTCGTTTTTTTTTTGTTTTTTTTACAAAAATTTACATCTAGTCTCCAAACCAGACTGTCTTGAAGCTTGACCATATAGAATAACGCAAACTGCGATATATGTTTAGTAACGACTACCAGAAATGTTAATATCTTAAAGTTCAAATATATTTTATGCTACACAGACTATATAGTCATCAACTTTGTTTTTTTTTAGTAATAATCTACTTGTCGTAAAATTACCGGTCCTTTCCTCATTCATGATTTATCACCGAGTTTGTAACTAGATTAACACGAGTGGAGCAGGAACTGAATACCCTTCCGGAGCACCTGAGTTCACCCCCAAAATAAAAATCGCGGTTTAAACGAATTTTGCTTTTTTTTTTAATTACTAATCTACACAATTTGCAATACTGTATTTATTGGAAAGCGGATACTGTTAGTGCCTCCCAAGATCTTTGATCTATTGACGCATAAAAATTATGGCAATCTAACAATTATGGTGACAGCTACTAGTATGTAGAGCTTTGATTGGCTCACAGATTGTATTAAAGACGTCAATTCAAGAGATAATCCCAGGAAAATATCAGTTCAAACAGACCAACAACGCTTAATAGTCATCACGGTAAAATGATCACAATTGCCACCTGTCAATAAGTCTATTTTAAACGTATCTTAAGAAGATCTTAGAAGATATAGATTCCAAACATTAGATTTTGGGGTATTTTTCTTCTGAGCCACTCAACCAAATGAGTCCAGATTTAGTATAGAATAGAATAGAATAGTTTTATTAAATCAATCAAGAAGCCCCTGAGAGCACAGAATTACAGACATTTACATTTTACACTTACAATAATTTTAATGATTAGTAACATATATGACATATATAAAAAAAAGAATAAAAACAAGCATAGAAGATCGACGTTGCAGGGGGAAACCACCCATAGGCAGAACAAACTATGGCAGTTTATAGCTAATATTATGATATACATAAAAATATATATTATACAAATATATTACGAATTTAGTTTGTTACACATATTTACATTGGTTCTTCAACCCTGAATGTCAGCATATATTCGGAAAACAGACGGGGTATATATTTCAGTCCCCAAAAACGATTAAAACATGGATGACAAAACATTACGCTTCACTGAATCAATGGTATAATACGGAATAATAAATGTATTTTTATCAAATTAAATGCTGTTTTTATACTCAAAACGACTGCATGAACAAAAAAGTATTACAACGGTTAATTCCGTCGCAAATACCTGATCGATTCAGCAAACTCCTATGTTTCACGGCTGTACCATAGCAAATAAACAAAACGTTGAGCCTTGAAAACTGGCGACGTCATGGGGCCACACCAAGGTTTTATTTACATGTTGTTAACATTTAAATTATTGAAACTGTTTCGCAAACCCGTTGTTTTGTTATGTGTTATATCAATGTTATATTTATAAAGTTTATAAACTTTACTACATATGAAACTGTATTGATTTAGAAATTTAGTACAGTATTTTCCTTCATGAAACCCCCCCCCCCCCCCCATACATGGAATATGACGCGACACATATTTTGACGTCATTTAAGAATGACGTCAAAGGTACGGAAACGGACATCTAGAGATACGAAAAATGAAAATAAAAGAGGCAAATTTATTTAATACAGTTGGATGTTGTATTTAAAAAAAACCAATGGTTAAATCCGTAATATATCTGTTATTCAGCTATCAGACAGGGAAAATAATGTGACATTCCCGGCTTATGCTATATATTCCCTTCGGCTGCGCATCGGGGAATATAATTCCTAAGCCGGGAATGTCGCATTATATACCCTGTCTGCATATCCAGAAATTGATGGTACTTTCCTCATAAATATTCATCATATTTAAATTAGATTTTGATCACGTGACTGCAGCTTCAAACTTGATGGATCGTTTTTTAGGTTTGTCAAAAAATAGCATACAGTACGGAAATTCAATGTGTCCGTCAATGATTCGAAAATTAAAAGTTATTGTTTATTTCCGCAAAGTTTTTTTTCTGTCAAAATTCAAATATTTTTGTTTTGTAACGATTTTAGACATGTCTTTGATATCGCGATCATGCAAAAATGATCATTTTATATTTAATGTGGGAACCCCGAGTTTAGAAGCGAGAACTATAAGGTTAGTCAATATAACTACATATATTATTGAGGAATCTATATAAATTTCAGAAAATATGTCGCCAAATGTCATTCATTGCTAAATTTTGTGTCACACGCCACCAGTTTCATGTATTTCAGACATTTTTACATAGACTCTTAAGGCCAAATAAGGTTTTGTCGCCTCGGATTTTCATTTGGTTCAGGAACCTCGAATATTTAATTGTTTTCATTAATTGTTATTTCATTTAATTTAGCTTGATTCAATGTATCATTTTCAAGTTCAGAAAATGACACACATGCAATTATGAATGATGTCGTCTATATAGATCATATGAAAATTGCAGACGTCCCGGCGTCGCCATCTTAGATATCCAAATGAGCAAAGTACCCATCATTTCTGGCTATGGATAGCTGAATAACATATAATATTACGGATTTAGTTTGTTACACATATTTTCATTGGTTCTTCAACCCTGAATGTCAGCATATATTCGGAAAACAGATGGGGTATATATTTCAGTCCCCAAAAACGATTAAAAAATGGACGACAAAACATTACGCTTCACTGAATCAATGATATAATACGGAATAATACATGTATTTTTACCAAATTAAATGCTGTTTTTATACTCAAAACGGCTGCATGAACAAAAAATATTACAACGGTTAATTCCGTCACAAATACCTGATCGATTCAGCAAACTCCTATGTTCCACGGCTGTACCATAACAAATAAACAAAACGTTGAGCCTTGAAAACTGGCGACGTCATGGGGCCACACCAAGGTTTTATTTACATGTTGTTAGCATTTAAATTATTGAAACTGTTTCGCAAACCCGTTGTTTTGTTATGTGATATATTAATGTTATATTTATAAAGTTTATAAACTTTACTACATATGAAACTGTATTGATTTAGAAATTTAGTACAGTATTTTCCTTCATAAGACACCCCATACATGAAATATGACGCGACACATATTTTGACGTCATTGAAGAATGACGTCAAAGGTACGGAAACGGACATCTAGAGATACGAAAAATGAAAATAAAAGAGGCAAATTTATTTAATACAGTTGGATGTTGTATTTAAACAGTGGTTAAATCCGTAATATATCTGTTATTCAGCTATCAGACAGGGTATATAATGTGACATTCCCGGCTTAGGATCTATATTCCCTGAGGCTGATAGCTGAATAACATATAATAATATGATGCAGATATAAACAGTTACTTTTGTACCTTCTTTTTAAAGAGCGCCAGTTTTTCGCGACACATCATCAAAATTGGGCGCGACATCCGTTTAGCAATTTAACAAAGGGAAAACCTACTATATAAAGTATATTCCCGCTATCTTTTTGTCGTGTTCCATATCGGGAGATGATCAAAATAGCGGACATTTTCGGTATTTTCAAAATAGCGACATATCAAAACAGCGAGAATTTAGGTTTTCAAAATAGCGACATTTAACAGTAAAAGGTAAACATGTACTTGTCATTATACCTGTATACATGTACCTCTTCTGTTAGTCAGATTTATAATATGTTGCCCCCTGCTCACCAACGGGGAGGTGGAAGTAGGATTTTGAGCAGGATATATATTGTCAAATGTTCAATAAAAATAATATCCAGCAGATAAAATCAAGTTTAATTATACATGTTCCTTAAAAATGTCTGTCCATTAAAATATATATGTATTTACAAGAACATCTTACATATTTGTAATCGGTTGTGCTCGGTACGCCATAAGTTTCACATGTTCTTTTCGGATTATCTCACCATTACGATACTGTCTCTGAATATTTCCCATCTGTTCTAGATTTCCCTTTTCAGCAGTTGACAGCAACAAGGCCCTTATTTTAAGATAATTGTAAGTCTGTATAAGTTTGATCTTTTCCATGAAGTCATATATATTGGGGTGATGATTATAAAACATGTCGCTAAATTGTCGATGTAATGCTTCACAACCATTTGTAGTTCTTTTTACATCTAGGCTGGGTTCCGACCAAATTGCAGGAGGATAGCGAGAAGTTGCTTCTATGTAATTATGCACAATGTAGTCAGCAAATCTGACGGCACGGGTATCATCTGGTGTGCAAGAAAATAGATCAAATGCAAAACATTCCTCGATGTTTTCAGAATTAAAAAAAAGAAGTCCAAAGAACACTTAACCATTTTCCACTCACAGACTCTTCACTTTTGTATTCTGTAGCTAGGTCAAGACTTTGTATTTTCCGCCACCAAGCTTGGGATAAATGAAAGTGACATCCGTTAATGATGACTGTCGGCCAAAACACTCATGCAGCTTCAAAGGCAGCATCTTCAAAATCTTATTGTTGATATATCTTCAGGCACTAAAGTGTCATTTTCGGTTTTCCCGCATTCTGCAATAATGAGTTGTTGTGGTCTCTCTGTTATATCATCTACCGCTTTGCGCTTACAGGCTTGTCTTAGCTTTGACCGCTGTGCTTTTCTGTCGTCTTCGATTTCGTGATTGTGATCAGTCTGGCCATCTAAATACCATAAGATCTGTAAGACCGGTCGTGTCTGTGTACATCTCCATAAATTAGTATTCTTGAATGCTTTGTCAAGCCTGTACTTGTAGCCATCAACAATAATTACATCTTTGCCTTTGTTCGTAGTATATTTTTCCACCTGTATTTTTAAAGACCAAACTGACAACCGAGTGAATATTTCTTTATTTATTTACTAATTTTTGTGAGTAGTTTTTAGTTTAAACATTTCATTGGAGGTTTTCATTGACGTTGAACTAATACTTACCGGATAAATCTGGAATAGATCGGTCATAATCGGATAGTTTTCACGAAACTTTATATTCAAATATCATTTATTTATTTATTTATTTTCATTTTATTTTAACACTTGACCATATTTTTTTCAGTTTACCTGTAATTGCTACAGTCGCTATTTTGATATATACTTTCCAATTAATTAATTTAGAGATGTCGCTATTTTGATCTATGGGTAATGTCGCTTATTTGATATGTCGCTATTTTGAAATCGCCCCTGATAACCACGTGTAAAATGATTATCTATTAGATAAAAGAATGTCTATTCGGTTGAATAAATCTGAAAACATTTCGATACTGCTTAAACAACTTGGAGGTGAACAAAAATGATGTATATGTTTTATTATTGTTGCAAAGAGAAATAAGGGGCAACATATAATATTTCTACAAAGCCTTTAATGCAAACAAAACTTATAAATAATATAATACAATTGATATTTTTTAATAAGAAGTTGTTTTTCAAATAAAACAGTATGACTATATATATGTCACCTGTCATTTTATTACACTGATCACCTGTCATCGACAACACAAAAATCATTAAAAATATCAGGTAATCTAAAATTATCAATGCTATATCGACAATTTCAAACGCACCGCGGAAATAAAATTTTAAAATGCTTGAGGGAATTATACCTGAGATTTTTGTATAAGATATGCGCCAAATTGTTTTATATTATATTAATACATATGATTGTTATTTGTTATTTATATAATTAGTCCGTCACGATATAACTGAAATATTGTTGAAAGTGGCGATAAACACCATAAACCAATCTATAATTTGTCATGTATGTTATATTACAACCCTTTAAACACCACGATAACTGAAATATTGTTGAAAGTGGCGCTAAATACCAAATACAGCCCTTTAGATTAGGGTAATTGAAATCGGTTCCTCATTCACAATACATTTGCATACCATACGGAAATTAAGAATTTCAAATTTAGATCAAAACCTTATTTCATTGTTAACTATATAACGTAGTAATGCCAACTTACAAAGGTTCTCTCCACAGAATCTCAGATGCTCAAAGATGTGCAATTGTAGACATATTTCAAAACTACTACAAAATATATCCAAACTTTAAGTTTGTCAGTTACCTACGACAGGTCGGTGGTTTTCTCCTGGTATCCCGGTTTCCTCCACCAATCAAAATGACCGCCACGATATACTAGTAACTGAAATATTGTTGAAAGTGGCGTTAAACACCATAAACCAACCAACCAACCAACCAACTAAAAGATATTTAATCACCCATGATAATCATTTGAAATTCGTACATTATTTCTATATTCAAGACTATGATATTTCCTATTTAGGAAAAAAACACTTTCATAACTGTTGTAACATATATTTATGTTTTTTTTTTAAATTAAAATATTTTAGATCTATGACATAATAATAAAGGGGTATCTTAGGGGTGAATGGTCTTTTTGTATTTATTAGGGATAAAATAATTATTCGGTTTGGTTTAGTCTCATCTGGCCAACATTTGAAAATTTCAACTTCTCACTTGGCCAACATGCTAATTTCTTACCTGAGCCATACATGATTGATTTTATTGCTATAGATTGTTGTTTTAGCACTTAAATTGGGGCCACTTGTTATTTAATTTTATAATTAATAAGTGAAGTATCACATGCTATATTTAGTTAAATCCAATGAAAATGCACTAAAATATGCTGATTTAAGAAAAGAAAAATGACAAATTTAATGGAAATGAAATAATATATATTTGGCCATGTGGTTTTAAAGAATAGTATTATTTACCAACGCGTGGGTGGATGATGGACAGATGACAGACGCTAAGAGATGGCAACAGCTGATGGGAGTTAGTTTACACAGGTGTTTTTCCATGGAATCCTATGTACGCTTTGGACCAAAAAGCACATAATTATACTCATACAGTACAAATTTGAGCCCATCATGGCTTCAAAAACAGCAGTTTTGGCCATTTGACTTAATTTGTATTTTTAGTAATGGCAGCCATCTTGGATATAGGATGGAGCTGCTGGACACAATTTTGAAAGGGGACCACCTAAGGACCATTCAGGCCAAGTTTGGTTGAAATTGACCAAGTGGTTTATGACGAGAAGATTTTTAAATTATTTTTTTGCTTATTTATTCTTAATTTGCATAATCGGTCAAAATCAGCAAAAGTTAAAAGTTCATATGAAAATCCGGAATATAATATGCTAAAAAGCTCATAATTATACTTATACAGTTCAAATTTGAGTCCATCATGGCTTCAAATACAGCAGTTTTGACCATTTTATGTAATTTCTATTTTTAGTAACGGCGGCCATCTTGGATATAGAATGACGCTGACGGACACAATTTTGAAAGGGGACCACCTAAGGATCATTCAGACAAAGTTTGGTTGAAATTGGCCAAGTGGTTTCTGACAAGAAGAATAAAATTATTTTTTGCTTATTTATGCCTAATTTACATAATCGGTCAAAATCGGCAAAAGTTCAAAGTTCATAAAAAATACCTAATATATGTTAAAAAGCTCATCATTATGCTTATACAGTTCAAATTTGGGCACATGTGTCAGCGTGTGCAGTTCCGGCTGAAGTGCCAGAAAAAGCCTTTTTCATGCACAACAACTTGTGAATACGTTTGGAGAATCAGCATGATTGGAAGTTCGAGAAACATACTTTTTTGTTACTTTCCGTGATTGTAGTCCTGACATCATGTGTAGTTGTGAACTTACAGATTATTGAAGTACTGCCCCATCTTGAAGTCTGGATATTTAACTTTGATGACTAATTCGTTTCTCTTTGATACTATAATTTCAGTTGATAGACTTTTTTAATTCTGGCTGATTTCGCTGCGCTTTGATAACATATTTCCGGTTATTAGTCTTGTTTACTTCTATGATAGCATTAGCCTCTGATTTCCAGGGTTAATCGCTTATCTAAAATTTGCCCGTTCACTATATGATCTGCCACCTTACAAATTTTCGGCGATCATCATATGACATTTCGACAAATACAGATTTCAACTTATTTAATACATTTCATCTCATTTGCAGTTTTCACATATGTACATTTATATATATTAATAAATGCTGTGGCCATTTGTTGCCAATAATACTTTGTTTTTTTTTATATGAGCATCAGAGATAATAGGATTTAAAAAAAATTGTACTTTTAAATCCCTTATCGCATGGGCTCATATAACTTTGCCATTATCATGCTTTTATCAATTGCATTTATTTTCGGTATTTGGTTCAGAATATCGATTTTTTATTGATTGAATTATCCACAATCATTTTCGCTGTATGGCGTGAAACGAAGCAGACACGAAAATATCAGGGAGACTATCTAGTTAAAAAAAAACACCCTCCCTTGCCCTTACTTGTTGGAGAGATACTGCGCTTTGTTTATGTATTTGCAAGTTGATTGTATGTATATGTCAGCGTGTGCAGTTCCAGCTGAAGTGCCAGAAAAAGCCTTTTTCATGCACAACGACTTGTGAATACGTTTGGAGAATCGGCATGATTAGAAGTTCGAGAAACATACTTTTTTGTTGCTTTCCGTGATTGTAGTCCTGACATCATGTGTAGTTGTGAACTTACAGATTATTGAAGTACTGTCCCATCTTGCAGTCTGGATATTTAACTTTGATGACTAATTCGCTTCTCTTTGATACTATAATTTCAGTTGATAGACTTTTTTAATTCTGGCTGATTTCGCTGCGCTTTGATAACATATTTTCGGTTATTAGTCTTGTTTACTTCTATGATAGCATTAGCCTCTGATTTCCAGGGTTAATCACTTATCCAAAATTTGCCCGTTCACTATATGATCTGCCACCTTACACATTTTCGGCGATCATCATATGACATTTCGACAAATACAGATTTCAACTTATTTAGTACATTTCATCTCATTTGCAGTTTTCACATATGTACATTTATATATATTAATAAATGCTGTGGCCATTTGTTGCCAATAATACTTTTTTTTTTATATGAGCATCAGAGATAATTTTAAAGTTTTAAATCTTGCAAATTAAAGAATCTATTTTAATTTTAGAAACATATTTACTTTAAAATTGTATAAAAAGGAGTGTTGTTGTCACGTCACCTCCATAACATTACAGAAAATTTATACTTGTATGTACCAATATGAATACAAAATGTTTTGGTTGGTAAAAATGAGTTACATAATTTTAATAGAATTCGTTCATACTGCTTTCCAATATTATATAATCGACTGTATTTTGATAAATGGCGCAGGTTAGAAAGCTAATTTGGCGCGAAATTGGTTTAATTTCTAATATTGTATATTTTCTCGAGTCTTCCTCCTATTTCAACAGGTTCAAGATCTAGGGTTTCATGTTGCGACACATCATTGTCATGTAAGAGTGTTGGTCATTTGATACTAACTATTTTCCCATTCAACACTAGAACATATATCATAAATCATGACAGTATAATTTGAAAGAAAATGTACTTTTATTTTTTTCAATGTATAATTGTCGCAATTAGAATTATGTTGAGATGTTTGTAACATTATTTTTAGATATATACGTACATTGTATATCATTTATAGGGTTATGGTGTTTAACGCCACTGTCAACAATAATTCAGCTACATGTATATCGTGGCGGAGTACCCGGAGAAAACCACCGACCTGTCGCAAGTCACAGACAAACTTGATCACATAATGTTGTATCCAGTACATCATTTATAGGTTTGGTTTGGTTTATGGTGTTTAACGCCACTTTCAACAATATTTCAGGTATATCGTGGCGGTCAGTTTTTATTGGTGGAGGAAACCGGAGTATCCTGAGAAAACCACCGACCTGCCGCAAGTTACTGACATTTATACAATTTGTTCACGTCTTTATAGTCCTAAATGTTTGTGACATTACATTTGTTTAATCCTAAAATTGCTTCAATTTTATTATTTTTTTAACAATAAAATTTGTTATAGGCATGTGTTTACTGTCCGTTTAAAGTCCATTAAACGTTACAAACCATCGCTTCGCCCATAAAATAAAGATTTCGAGATCTTCATTTAAAATCTAAAAAGAGCAAAGTTCAGTTCAGTCAATTTAATGCGGATTGTGTCGTTCTGATATTAAGAGATTATTACATGACATTTTCCATATCGGCCTTGGTATTAGCCCGAGACTCCTATATCAAGCCCGACAGCAAGGCTAGAGGGCTGATATGGGTCGAGGGTTGATACCAGGGACGATATGGAAAATTTCATGTCATGATCTTTTTATCACATATTTTACATTGACCTTTTCCAAGCATTGACTTTTATATTGCAAAAAAGATCTTTGAACTGACAAATTGCGAAAATAAATCCTTAAGAGAGTTGACTTTGTTCAACTTGCAAATATTTTTGTTTCGAGTCTGGCTTCAAAAATATACCAATCAATGTCGATCTGTACAATGACGTTAGAAACAGTTTGTAAAATCTACCTGGAAGACGTTGACATTTGAATGGAAATTCCTATTCAACACGACGTATTCATTTCAGCTAATTATTCCATTTCAAGTTATTTAAGCTTTATTCCAATATGTTGAAATGTATTATTTTGATTGAAATACTATTTGAAACATATCTTTATTCATCATCTTTCTTTGTACTTGGACATATAATCTTTGAGACCACTGCGCATATACCAGAAGTTGAATTCGGGGTCAAATACGGATATATGAGGGCAAATACGGATGAGGGAAAATAACCAACACTGACTTTTAGCTATTATTGGACATGCAAAAACGAACATATTGCAACAAAATATGTGCTGAATAACTATTATACACCTAATACCAATTCTAATATAATTTACTAATATGAAAGATAATAAAAGACAAATAATTAGAGACTTGTGGTATCTCATCCGAATAAAATGATGTACCATTTAACACAGTTCTCTGGGAAAGACAGGTAAATAGTCTTATAAAAGATAATACAAGTCTCTGATAACAACCATATCAAAACAAATGCCATCTATATGATATATCTTCACCAGTGCCGGATTTAGACGAAAAGAGGCCCTATGTTATTTTCCTATGCCTCTACCAATCCCCCATCCACACGACTTGAGGAAGACGGAAGAGTGTTTAATCAATTTGAACAAATGCGCGGATGATGTGGAGTGTTTAAAATTCTGCAATATTCTGAAAATGGGGTGCAACTGTGCAAGAAAAATTACTGAAGTGTTGTTTAGTGAGTAATAAGTATGAACGTCCAATGGCAACACTTTGGTCCGAGGCCCTTACTTTTTGAGGCCCTTTGCTACAGCCTGTCAAACCTATAGGTAAATCTGACACGGATCTTCACTATGTGGAAAACACTCTCATCACCGGCCCCATTGAACCTAACTAAGAGAGGATGTTTGGAAACATAAAATTAGTGTAACCCGGCACTTTTTTTTTTTACTGAAGTGTTTGAACCAAGCCAGGAAAGTGAGCGGTCGTATCTTCAATTTTCTCTCACATACAATACCACAAGAATCAATTTATTTATCTTGCGGGATTATTTAAGAATTGAATGCATTTTTTTGTAGTTTTATTGGCGTGTACTACAAAAAGCCTCGGCCCACGCTTTTACACGCCAATAAAGCTGCAATAAAAATGCATTCAATTCTTATAATTACATTAAATCACACCAAAATTTAATATAGTTGAATTTTTCGTAGTGAATTTTATTTGTGTTAGATTATTTTCAGTTGGAAATTACTACGCCATTGATTGTTTACATCTGCCGTCGTCATGGAGGCACATGCAAGTTCGGGTTTGAGTTTTATTGGGATGTAAAGCATCTCTTTTATAATCATGTGACCCCTTCATAGCCAATCATATTGTAATATTTCAATGAAAAACGGAAGTAATGTAATTATTTAACTGCAAAATGTAGATATACTAGTAAAATATATATAAACACATCAAAGGGTATATCTCCATTTCACAGACAGGTAAGACGTATACTTACGTATATTGAATAACTGTTAAATAATATTTAATGAGCAGTATTTTGGCAATATTCATGACAAGAACAAGATTACAAACAATAAATTGTGCGTTGCTCCCGTGAACCTTTAATCTCTCACGTGGTTTCTGATTTAACTCTATTAATTAAAAAAAAACATATATTTATTAGATATATTGAGTTTTATTAGATATATTCTTATATCGAAATTGTCAGTTCCTAAATCATGTAATTATTATTAAAACTAAGGTTCTTCTCCCTCTGTCATAGGTGACCTTCGCCGATTTTGGCTATCCTGTTTGGGCCCTTTGGTTTTCTTGCCCCCAAAGATTTAAAAAATTATTTGGCTTTAATTTTTATGCCTTTGAGGGTACTACCTAACGAAGGTTATTCCAGAAACGCGTCATGTCCACTAAATTTGATATCTACGTTTTTGTTCAACAAGCTAAAATTGCAAATTCATCTGATTCCAGTGAAACATTAACATATTTTTGCTTACCTGTCACATTTGTTCTACTTTTAGTAACTGCGACCATCTTGGGTGGGTGACAGTGTTGTTGGAAACAATTTTGAAAGCGAGAAACCCAATGACCCACCCAGTCCAGGGGAAAGTTAAAAAAATATTGAAAAAGAAGATTTATTTTGATAATCTGTATAAATCGACATAAAGAAAAAACGGAATATATGTTGAACTACTCGTTGTCACGCAGCTGCGGTTTAGATTTCTGCACTGTTTCACTTAAGAGTAGTGTTATTCAATAATGTAAATATATATTTTTAGCAACCGCGGCCCCATTGAATGAAGAGTGGAACTGTGTTACAATTTCAAAAACGAGTCAATCAAGGTCAGCCATGTTTAATTTGCACAATGGCTTTAGTGGAGATTATTTGGTATAAACATATTTATTCATGATAAACTGGTATAATGTGGAGAATATTTAGATGTGAAAAGTTTACTTGACGTACGACGGACAACACGATCACATGGTCTTTGATGCATTCGGATGGGCATATGGACGAAAGCTAAGATTGCCACAACGAGAGTGGGAGTTAAGAGCTTAGCTATTGTGTTTAGCACCACTTTCAACAATATTTCGGTTTTATAGTGGGAGTCAGTTTTATTGGTGGAGGAAGCCGGAATACCCGAAGAAAACAAGCTTATCATAATCTTGTATCGGGTACACCTAGCCATGAGCACTATTTAAATGCACAACATTAGCGATGATAATCACTGATTGCATAGGTAGTTGTAAATTCAACTACCATACGATCACGACCAAGACGGCCTCACAGGAAAACGAGTATATATATTTAATGGATAGTGTCAGAAAAAAATGCTTTGCAACGGGCAATCGACGACCATTACTTGCAAACTGTTGCTCATTATGGAATGTTGAATGTTGCCTTTTACGTGTAAGGAACATATCGTTTTCTGTACACGAGCCACTCGTCTACGTCTCGTTCCAAGGACGAGTTGTGTATTTGATTCATCTGCCATAACCAGCGAACATCCCTTCCGGAGGAACTGTACCTTGTAACAGAGAAAAGAAGTCTTGCGTCTACACCTGGAGTTCCACCGGAGATCCAGAGTGTATAAAAACCATACCCATTAGGAAGTGCATTTAGATAATTTTTTAGATAATGCATTCAAGATTTCCTTTCACAATACGAACTTTATTTAGAAAAAAAATATCAAAATAAATCTTTTTATGATATCATACCAGCTATTCAAACGTAAACTTTGAAGAACACAAACACTTTTGAACATAGCATGTTGAAACCAAAATGATACGATATAATTTGAACATGGGTCATTAAATATTATATAAAAAGAAAACAAGATTTTCTCAGTTTTCGCCAGGTGATAGTGAAGAAATTCGTTATATTTTTGACAGAAATAATGAAATGTTATACATTTGTATAATGATAAAATTATTTCAAATACGAGTTACAATTACCCTTTTTATTTTGTCGTCAGTAACCTCCCACCGATGCAAATCACGCTTAAAACAAAATGGTCAGGTAGACTAATAAAAAACACAAATTTAGTAGAAAATCTTAAAATAATTAATTAGTGGTTTTACACCTCAAGCTATGTTATACTTTCATTTCAGTCCAGGGAGAAACATTGGTTCCATGATAATACCCTCCAGATCGTTCACATGCTTAAAGTTATTCACTTCCGGTCTAATAGCGACTAACATATATGTCTTTGCACTGAAAAAACCCCAGGACAGTCAATGTTTCGTCATGTTAGAGAGATATTTGTCAGTCTCTTCTAATTACACAGACAAAACACTATTTTAAGAAACTTATCTCCTCCAATCCTCCAAAATGTGTCCATGAAAACTAAAAATACCATCGGGTAAAGTTAAATAACCACCGTTTGAAGACATTGTTATGCATTATTACGACGATAAAGCATGCGAATTGTTCTCATGATAATAAATTAACATTAGTTAGGTGTACATGGTCCGAGTGCCAATGGCGACCTTCTACTTTCAAGTCAATCTCTGTAGATGTAGCATCAAAGTTAATTCTAACACATTGCCATACAATGGGCACCATAGCATAAAGGTTCAAGAAAACCATTACAAGACATGTGCCAACACTCATTTCACAATTACTGAATACAGTATTAATGACAATACCAAAAAAATTGCAAAAATTTATATTCATGGAGGAATATGACAACGTGTTCGGATCATGAGTAGGCGTTTGGATATGAGAAAATCAAATTTGAAATAAAATTGGAGTGGCAGCAAAAGGCCCAGGCTTCGTCTGTGACAAAAAAGGAAATAAGTCACCACAGAAATGAAACGCATACATGCGTAGATGATAATGAGGAACCAACCCTCAAATTGTACCTCATTGGAGTAGGTAGAAGAACAATATATTTATTCACACGCCAATGCACAAATTAACATTTTACTTGAATAATGTCTTTCACAAGCTGAAGACTCTCAAAAGTCTGTATTTTCACACCTGGAAGATAACTAGATTAACACGATGTGTGTTCCTTCCGGAGCACCTGAGTTCTCCCGAATTATAGTGAGGTTCGTGTCTCGATCTTTAGTTTTCTGTGTAGTGTTTTGTAAATCGCTCTTCGTAATTTTGTCCTTTTTCTTTTGACCATTGTATTGTCTGTGCTTCGATTTACTGATTGTGATTACCTCGTTGGCATCTTCAAACTCTTCTTCAGTTGTTCAGTCACTGAAATACAACTACTCTCAAATAAATAAAGGAATTTTAATGTTCCCTTAAATCCGCAACAGATAGTTTAACTTCTGGCATACAGGTTTTAAAACTGGAAAATAGAATATTTTTTTAATTAAAGAAATCGTTTCAGGACAAGTGAATTAAAACAACATTTGAATCAATATAATAACAACAATAAATGACATACTGCGCAAACAACCAACGCCACGGCCAGAGGATGATTATTGTAATCATATGGACATCAAATACAGGTGACATTCATTCAGACAAATTATTAAGCTTGAAAAATCTTTATAAATAGGAAACAATGACGCTAGGTGATGCTAAGGCGTGCTCTAGTATGTTTTTCTCTTGCGATATAGATTTCTCTTCGCAGTAGCAACAATTGCATGGATCCATTGCCTTGTGGACTGTGCATCTAAATAAAAAGGTTCATCTTTACCTCCAGTTGTTTGTAGAAAGGCTCATGTCTTATTTACGTTATTTGTGTTTGTTTGTGCATAGTGGTGTCCAACATATATTGTGTTGTGTTTTTTTGTTTTGTTTGTCTTCGTCTATGTTGCCAGTTTCTCTGGTTTGTTCATTTTTGATTGCCTCTTCGGTGTTCTCTAACGTTTATGTATAACTACTTTAACCATGAAGCCACAGTATACTTGACTATATTTTTTTGAAGGAAGTCTCAGCACACTTCCACTCTGATATTTGACTATGCAAATATATTCAATTTATGTATCAGAATGCAACAATATTTTTTTGAAGCTATGGCTAGATTTCAATAGTCCCATTCGTCCCAGATTATATGCAAATCATTTCTGTTTCGATTTCATTTCCCTCCTACTCACGCCGGATATTCGGCTGCACGGAACCGGAGTTGGCACTAAGAACGCGGACGTCGATAAAAAATCAACAAACAGGGTAGGTATATGTAAACGTTCTTCTCGCATAATAATATTTTCCAATGAAATAATAACTGCATAAAATAAAGTCTTCACAGTAAAATTTTCATCGCGATAAAGTGAATAGTAAATCAACAACACGATTGTTTTAACGACCTTTCTCGCTTTTTGGGGGGATTTTCGAAATCAAATTACTTATATTTTACTGCAGTGACTGTAGTTTTAAAAACAAATTGGCCCTTTCTCTTCCCAAATGCCTTCTACAATTTCTGTTAAATATTCACTTTAAAACATTCACGCAAATCCTCACAGCCAACGGTTAATAGACATAGGGTACGTCAATTTGGCAACTATGAACCGCGGATCAACTTGAAAGAATGACACTTGGAACACCGGCTTTGGCCGCTAGGAACAAACAGAATATCATTTCTCAATACGATATGTCGATTAATACTATAAATCTATAAATACTATAATTCCAATGTCAAAAGTATTCGGAAATGTAAAAAAAAATCCCTATATAATCAACCAAAACCATATTTTTTCAAAAAATTATTGTGAAGTCATTTCTGGATAGATTTTAACCAATTTCACACCAAAACATTCAGAATTGTCTATATTTTGATTGTTTATTTGCTCATTATGTTTATATGAGTGGTTTTTATTTGTGCATAATTTTTCCATGATTTTTAATTTTTAGGATTTATTTTTAGTTGAAATATATAGGAAAATCAAAGTCAATTTTTATTTGTTGTGTTTAAATTATGTACAAATAAAAATCACTCATAACAACATAATGAGTAAATAAACAATCAAAATATTGACAATTCCGAATGTTTTGGTGTAACATTTGTTAAAATCTATCCAGAAATGACTTCATAATAATTTTTTGAAAAAATATGGTTTTGGTTGATTATATAGTGATTTTTTACATTTCCGAATACTTTTGACAGATGACTTGTACATGTGTACATGTATATAATAAGTTAAAGACTATGTATTTATAATTATTGCTCATAGCTTTTAGTTTATTTTTGTCCTCCATTTGATTGTGAAAATGAGGGATCTCTGAATAGGCTATTGGAAATACTTTAAATGTGATAATTATTGTATATATGAGAAAATATTGCACTGTTAAAGGGAAATATAAGTTCATTGCATTATCTAAAGTTGGGGGAGGTGAGATTGCGTTTCGTGCGTTCGTTCGTTCATTCGTTCGTCCGTCCTGGTTAACCTTGATTATGTTCGATATCCAGACAACTACAAATCATAGAGTGATGACATCTGAACTATCCTGTACATCATTACCATTTTTATGTTGGTTCTTCTTTGTTGTAGTGCTGGCCATTTTGGTTCGCTTAGCATAGATGTAACACTGCTTTCTTTTGAGTTGTCCCCATTCACAAATATGACAACACGGCGTTGGTATTTTTCTAGTTTGGTCAAGTTGAATTTGGTGTAAGGATCCCATATGGTTGCAGCATATTCTAAATTAGCAGTTGATGAGGCGTTCTTTGTTATATGGTTGATTAAGATAAGGAAGAGAAGCGGTCTAAATACGGTTCATCGTGGTACGCCAGATGAAACCTCTGATCTTGAAGAATGTTTACCTTCAAGCACTAAATACTTCTTGCTTCCGATTTGTTAGGAAATCCTTAGTTCAACTGTGCAGGTATCCACGAACTTCATAATAGCTGAGCTTTTCCAGTAACCTTTGATGTGGCACTTTGTCGAATGCTTTACTGAAGTAGAGAAGCATACCATCTACTGGTTCATTTCTATTCGAGCTATTTGCGAGGTCATGGACTGTCATTATGATTTGTGACTCGCATGATCGAGATTTCCGGAGACCATGCTGAGCATTTACTAGAATACCATGCATGTCGAGATGTTTCATTACAGTGCTATGTATTATGTGCTCCATGATCTTACAGCATATTGGTGTTAGTTATACTGGTCTGTAGTTTGATGGTTTACTACGATCTCCCTTCTTGAATAGTGATGTGATAAATGCATCTTTCCAGATTGTTGGCACTTGGCTCTGATGTAGTGAGGCCTGGAAAATTAAAGTTAGAGCTGGTGTTGACTCTTCGTGTAGCTCTTTTAAAAAACGACCTGATATGTTGTCTGGTCCTGTTGCCTTGTTTGGATTTAAGGCTGATAAGAGTTTTTTTTTAAATTCCATCTGGGTGTATTTCTATTTGCTTGAGGTCAGGGAATGGTGTGGGATCCATAGTTGGTACATTAGTTGTATCCTTCTCAGTAAAAACTGATGTAAGCTGTTAAGGATGTTGGTCTTTTCCAGACTACTGCCTTTAGTGAATGGCGCAACGCCGGTTGAATCACATCTTTTACTTTTTATGAATGACCATAAACGATTAGGATTTCATTTTATGTCGTCACTTATCATTGTGCTGACATAGTTGTTATATGTTTTACGACATTCAATTTGACATTTCTTTTTGATGGATGTATATAGTGGTCCCAATACTTTGGGTTTTTTTGCTTGCTTTCCTGGAAAGTCTGTTGATTTCTGTATTAATCAAGATTTGGCTGTATCTGACTGATGTCATTTTGGATGGTACATGTACATCTATAAGCTCTTGGCACATGTTACTGAAATATTCCCACAGGCTATTGATTTTGGTACTGATGGTATTAACTTCAATAAAGGTTTTTACTGCATCAAATATATCTGACTTTAAGTTTATTATATCGGCTTTTTTCCAAAGATAGATTTAATATAGATGATGTCCTTTCACCAAATAATTCTAGGTTTGGTGATTTCGTTGATCACGTCTATCCCATTGAGTTTGAAATAAAGGAGACTACAGATATATGCGATTCATACATTGACCTACATTTCGCAATTGGCAGTGAGGGTCGGTTAATAACGAAATATTACGACGAAAGAGATGATTTCAATTTTACCATTGTGAAGTTACCATTTAAATGTAACAAAATTCCTGCAGCACCTGCATATGGAGAATGTATCTCTCAGTTGATGCGATATTCCAGAGCTAGTGGTTACTATCAGGATTTCCTTGATAGAGGGTTGCTGCTAACAAGGAAACTACTGAACCAAGGGTTCACATTGGGTAAAGTCATCACTTTGAAAGTTTTACGGTCGCCACCAAGACTTGGTAAACCGTTATGGAATATCAATGTCACAAATGATCACGAATATGTTCCACTTGTCGTAAGCACTTCCGGTCCTTTCCTCATTCATGACTTATCACCGGGGTTGTAACTAGATTAACACGACCGGTGTCACTAGTGGAGCAAGAACTACCTACCCTTCCGGAGCACCTGAGTTCACCTCGGGTTTAAGTGGAGTTCGTGTTACTCGATCTTTAGTTTATTTGTATGTTTTGTAGATCGTTTTTTGCCCTTTTGGCCATTGCGTTGTCTGTTCTTCGATTTACAGATTCTGATTACCCATTTGGTATTTTCAAACTCTTCTTACACCAGAACAGATCTATATGGAACTCCCTGTTCTTAGTGCCGATTTAGATAGCCTTTCCGCATTCCTAGTGCCATGTGCCCGCGGTTTTTAATGGCCAAATTGACGTACCCTATGCCTATAAACCGTTGGCTATGAGCAATTTGCGTGCATGCTTTAAAGTGAATATTTCACAGAAGTTGTAGGAGGCATTTGGGAAGAGAAAGGCCAATTTGTTTTTAAAATGGCATTCACCGCAGTAAAATATAAGTAATCTAATTTCGAAAATCAAAACAAATTTGAGAAAGGTCGATAAAACAATCGTGTTGCCGATTTACTATTAACTTTATCACATGAAAATTGGATTGTGAATACTTTATTCTATGCACAGTTAGTGTACAAAATTATTTCATTGCAAAATATTATTATGTCTAAGAAAAGAACGTTTACATATACCTACCCTGTTTGTTGATTTTTTTTATCGACACCCGCGTTCTTAGTGTCAACTCCGGTTCCGTGCAGCCGAATCCCCGGCGTGCTACTATTCGTACACAAAGTATATTCAAACTTTCAACTTGATCAAGACGATTATTGTCGCGTGTTATAATATTTTCTACAAAATTTGACTTCTTGATAATTCTTTCTTAAAAAATAATTTGTCTATTAAAATGCAAATTCGTTCGCAGCTGTGCTTGGTTATTGCAAGTTCTTATGTACATTTCGGCGTATAATTCACAAATAAAGAAAATAAAATGAAAATTATATTGATAGCGTTACACAATGATGCCACGGGTTAGACTTTTTATTTACCGTTTTATCTTACCGCCAAGAAAGACCACGAAATAACGAATGGATTATAGTGTCATCAAATTACACCTGAATCTAAATTAAACAAAGATTTACTCTATTCAATTTTGATAATGTCATGTTTTTATTGTGTCGATGTTCATTTATCTGTTGGATGTAACAAAATCGACGACCTTGTTGAGGACCAGAAGAGAGTACTATCACAAGCGGAAACAAATGCCACGAGTGCGTGAGATGTCGTTCAATCGAGTCCGAATGAGGTCTAAAAAACTGTTCGGAATAATAAAAAAAATGACTGATGAAGGACTTGCCAGATTATAGTTTTTCATGGTTTCCTGAATGGTGAAAACAGAAAAAAAATGTGTTTCACCCAAATGATTTGTTTTACAAATGATACATAGGGATTGATTGACTGTGGGTTATAACGGCAATTAGTGAGTTCTATTTCAGCTATGCAATTGGAGGATACAGCAGGGAAGGGGAGCTCGTGTCCCTTTATCTGGATATTTTTAATGACGGGGATTTTATGGTTAAATGTTTGGCGCGGGTCCCTCTTTTAGAGTAGAAAGTTGTAGCCCTCTTTTTCTCTCTGGAATTCCGGAACCACCTCTGTATATTATTTACGACATTAAAAAGTTTAAATATAACATTAGCAAGTTGTTGAAATAAAAACGTAGACATCGAATTTAATGCGAACGACGCGCCTCTGTAAAAACTTTCATCAAGCACGCGCACAATCAAACGACAAGAAAACCAAGAAATTTAAAAGTCATTGTGAACAAGCAAGCCAAAGGTCACAAACAGGATAGCCAAAATCGGTTAAGGTCACCGATATCTATTTGGGAAATACTCAATATTCGATTAGCAAAATAAAAATAGCGTAACCGATAAAATTATAATCGTCAGAAACAGGTCAAACAAATTAAATAAATAGATCATATTTGTATTTTATTGGAGTATAGGTGATTTTAATTTCGCCAAGAAAAAGATGAAATACTGCTAAAGTTGGTGTTAAACACCAAACAATCAATCAATTTCTGTAGTACACTCTGGTTTTTCGCTAGGAATTGTGTCACAAATTTTGCCGAAATAATGTGCCGGTAGCTTTACAGGCAAACATTGTCGGAACACGTTTGTAGGTCTCAACACCATCTTTCTTTCTTTTTTTTTCTAAATAATGTTTTTCTCCGAAATGATATAAAACGAATATGACATTTATACCGGTGTCATAGAGTACACCTTCCCCCATAGTAAATTAACTCCCCTGAAGATTTACCATATAGTATTTATTCCGCATAGTAAACCTTCCTACCTATTCAAATACTGCAAAATGGCTCCGTACATTTTTTTGTTACCTTTTAATCATAACCGGATATAATTAATGGTATATAGCAATTAAAATTAACACGATTAAGGTGCTAAATTCCGAATCAATTGTAATTATCCGGATTAAGGGGGAACATTTACTATATAGCAAAATATCGGGGGAGGATGATCGGCTATGAATGGGGGAATTTTTGCTATATAGTAAATTTTCCTCGGGGGAATATTTACTATAAAATAAAGTATCCAGGGGGAAGGTTTACTATATAGCAAATATTCCGAGGAGGGATAGTAAACATTTCGGGGGAAGGTTTGCCATGCGGAAGGTTTACTATATAGCAAATATTCCGAGGAGGAATAGTAAAGATTCCGGGGGGAAGGTTTGCCATGCGGAAGGTTTACTATATATAGCAAATATTCCGAGGAGGAATAGTAAAGATTCCGGGGAGGGGGGGGGGGGGGGAGGTTTGCCATGCGGAAGGTTTACTATATATAGCAAATATTCCGAGGAGGAATAGTAAAGATTCCGGGGGGAAGGTGTGCCTTGCGGAAGGTTTAGTATACGACATCGATAATACCGTATTTCTTTTTATGCCCAGGATTAAGTTGTGAACGGTGAAAGGTTACATGCATATTTAACATGTTTGATTTATACATTGCTGCATGTTTCTCGTTGCACCTGCAATGAATGTGTTAAGTCATAAATATATACTCCTTTCTTAATTGTTGAAGTATTGAATTATTATGTCAACACGATTGACTTGAAAAAAACCCAAACAATAACGGTAGTATTTGCCAAAAAATGACAGGTGTAACGATTTAGATTACCTTTATATGATAATTTTGAATAGACACACGTTCATCTAACGCGGAAATACCTATACAACCTTTAGTCTCTATCAACCAGACTCACATATGTTATGTAACAGTGTCCGGTTTCACATTATTAATAGGTTTCCTACCAATAGGTGTCGATAAATATAGGAAGGTGGAGCTTAACACCAATGGCAAAGTGAACAACAAGAACAAAACGCACGTGGCACTCACTGTTTGTATACATGAACGAAAGCTCGCAGAAACTCAAGAACGTCTCAGTTTCACGCCAGAAGTTAACATATTCGTATCCGATCACAAATAGTTAACCTTAGTTATTGTGTATTTTAACCAAATGGGATAGAAGGTTCGAGGTACCAGTATTGACTGTAGATGTATCGTTTTTCATTTCTTGAAACGGAAGTTGCTATCTTGGCCAATAATGTTTTTCTCTAGAGAGAATTTGTGATTTAAAGTCATTTTATACCTCAAATTCATATATTTTTTCTTTCCTCTATCACTGCCAAAACTTTTACCGAACTGTATATATATGCAACACACCGGCCTAGTGTCTTAATAGAAGCAGGAACTTCTTACCCTTCGTGAACACCTGACTTCACCCCCGGTTTATTGGTGGGGTCCGTGTTGCTCATCTTTTTAGTTTTTTGTGTTGTCCTATTATGTGTCTTTACGTTCTGAGTTCCGTGTTGTGATGTCCGCTACGATTTCTGCATAAACACGATGTTCGGTTCGTCTTTATCTCTAGTTGTTTGTAGGGGTGGGGGTGGGGGTCATGTCTTATTTACGTTGTATGTGTTTGTGCATAGTGGTGTCCAATACATATTGTGTTGTGTTTTGTTTTGTTTTTGATCGTCTTGTGTACCTTATGTTGTCAGTTTCTCTGGATTGTCCATTTTGATTGCCCCTTCGGTATTCCGAGTCTAACGTTTATTTATTGACCTTTTATGAAAGTTTTACATTGTTTCAATTACTGTTTTTAAAGGAACTTTTTTGACGGTTTATTTTTTCGTGAACGGAATTCGCTTTGAAATCACGGTATATCTGGACTACTAAATGATTTTCCCGCCATATTATACATCGACACTAGCCTCTATTGTCATGCTGCTGATAAAGGCCAGCTTCCATCGTCGTTCGGCCATGTGACGATATGTACTCGATGTGATAAAATTTGTCAGTGACTTGCGACAGGTCGGGGTTTTCTTCGGATATTCCGGTTTCCTCCACCAATAAAACTGACAGCCACGATATAACTGAAATATTGTTGAAAGTGTCATTAAACACCATAATCCTCGATCGGTCATGATTGTCCTCTCTGTGTAGATCAGTATTCCGTTATAACAAATTACTAATCTGACACTATAACAGATTAGTAATTTCGTATTACAAACTATAAAACAATATTAGTGTGGACCTTCCCAGCGTCCGTATGATTCTTTCCAGTATTGAAATGTTAGCTCAAAATTTATAGTTGAACAACATATTTATGTACAGAGATTTCAATGCTTTTCTGTTATCGTTTATAAATTATATTAAATTATCATGCCAATGTCAAAAATGTAAGCTAAGAAATGATTTAAGTGTCACATAAAAAAAAGTCTTATGATTTTATCAGCGAATTTTATCGCATTAGAATATTAGATATTAAAAAAAATTAAAGAGTGTATAATGCATGCAAATTATTCATTTCGTTATAGAAAGATCGTGCGTATATCTTTTTAATGCAGAGTGGTGCGGAGAATGATCATGATAATAATGAGAAGCATTTTACTGGTGTAGAGCAAAAAATAATAAAAAAAAAAAAATCAGCTAAATATGAAATTTAAAAAATTAGAATCAATAAGAAATGTAAACGCGAACTTTTTCGCTTATAATTTTAAGGGTAGGAAAAGATGACGATATACAACACAATCAATTCAACCTTTTTATCCTTATTTCACATAAATCTTTTTATTTTTCAGAAAAAAGAAAAGAAAAAAAGAAAGTTCTTTTTACTGATTTTACCAGTAAGCCAATTTCATGGGAAAGGGTATAAAGTAAGAAAAACACGCTTCGGTTGTTCTTTTGTTAATCGTCTTTCATTTATCAATGCTATCAAACAAATGTTTATATAAATACGTTAATATTTACACGCGAGTCGATTGTTATTTTTTTTTTTACAGTATTTGAAGTCGAAAACCTGATCCGAGATTATAAATGATTTCATGACTTACTTCTGTTTTATTGTTGTGAAGAAAATACCAATAATAACTTTTTTTTTGACAATGTCCCAATGGAATTTGAGATTTTAAATAATTTTCATTTCAAAAATATTCAACAGACAGATTAATTGCACTGCAAATGAAAACAGTGGGCGTGTCCAACTTTACTTGTTCTGCACCACTTCAAATGAAAGATAAAATTCACACCGATTGGTTATTTGAAAAGGTTGACAGGTAAAAATAAAGGTATGTCAGGTGTGGTATATAAGATTCAGTATGTAGTTCCAGTTTCCATATGGCATAAATAAAATATCAATATTGCGGAAAAGGTTTTTTTTTGCGCTCTTAGAATTCGAATATGATGTAACAATGCATTGATCTTCATGGTATAGGAGGAGATGAATTTTTAAAAAAAGCGGTTGAACTTTTGTTAGATTTATTGTGATATTGTATTATTTATTTATTATTTTACAATAATAATTTATATAATAATGGAAACAGTCTACTTTCAATTGGGATATCCCGAATCTGTTTCAACAACAAAAGCGTCAGAAACGGTGCACCATAGTTTTGCAAGGAACAAAACATTTCTGTTGGATAATATTCAGCCTCTTCAACAATTTGATTCAAATGACGAGGATCTCGACAGTTTAACGTCACCGTCAACATACATGCCCAGTGACAGTGATCTTACACCCCTCACGACCCCGGATACACCTTTAAGTTCACATTTAACCGATCGGACTCGTTTTATTTTCCCACCAGATGAAAAACACTTAAACGAACTTTGTGCAAATTCAGACGATTATAAAATTCAACGACATCGTCAAAAATATTCATCTAGAAGGAGAAATAGTACTTTACCGACAAAAGACGTTCTTCTGAAACGACGACTGGCCGCGAATGCTCGGGAAAGGCGAAGAATGGAAAGCTTGAACGTTGCCTTTGATCATTTACGATCCGTAATCCCCGCTATTAGTGATAATCAAAAACTTTCTAAGTATGAAACACTTCAAATGGCTCAGAGTTACATTGGAGCCCTTCAGGATTTACTGGACTGAAAATAATATATTGTAACTGGATTGTGATTTCAATTCTAATGCTTCAAAAGTTTTCAATGCGTATTGAGAATTGAGTAAACTAACACATTGATCCAATTACTACACCTGCTAACCACTTTTGAATTGATTTGCATTTAAATCTGTGGATTAAGATAGTGAAAGTGTGAATTTTAATTAACTATGCTGATGATCTGTTATTTTTTTTAAGAGCAAGACAGTCTTCCGATCTTAGGAAAAAATCATTTTCTCGTTAAATTTTATTATATGTTAATTTATACAAAATGTTCAGAAAATAAAATATATAAATTAGATATGTAATTATAGTTTTTGAAAATGTGTCAATCACTATGACTTGTAATGTCATGTGATTAAGATTTTTCACTTCATCCATTTTTTGTGTGCAATATGTATCAAATGATTTGGCGTTGTATTTTAACCAGTGAGTTGAACCAATGTCAAGGTTGTAGCTACCTGCACTCCCATATATCTGTACACGGGGAGGATGGTGGGTACAGAAGCATTCTCGATAGAGGGAGTGACATTTTTTTTTCTAATACGACTGGTACTTTATCGGTTGTGCCAATGCGTGAGAATTTTCATACGTTTCAAAATAGCAAATCAAATTCATGAATATTGAGTCAGTAGTTATCTAAAAGACTGTATGCATAGGCGAGGTGTACTCGATACAACATTATATGATAAAATTTGTCGGTGATTTGCAACAGATCGGTAGTTTTATTTGGGTAGTCCGGTTTCCTCCACCAATAAAACTGACCGCCACGATATAACTTACATATTGTTGAAAGTGGCGTTAAGTACCATAAAACCGATTCAAACCAAACCTGGATGTACAATGTTCAAATTTTAAAGTTTTCGGTGCCTTTGGATGTTACTCATTCAAATTCTAAATTAGAATTTCATTCTATTGTTCTTTCAAATATCTTTATAAACACATGCAGCAAATTTTATTGGCAGAAGAAAACAGGAATTTGTGATTAAGGGTGCTATCATATGTCACGGTGGAGAATAAAACAACGTCATACACATGCAAATGGTGGAGACTTCGTCCAACTGTATATAAGAAATACATCTACTATGTAGCGCATTACATTTATCAAGTCATGATATGCACAGTACTTCTCGGAAGGATTACATAAACTTCAGTTAAATGTTAAGTATTGATTACGCCTTTGTCAGTTTTAATATAGGGATTAGGGCTATGGCATTTAACGCCACTTTCAACAATATTTCAGCTATATTGTGGCGGTCAGTTTTATTGATGGAGGAAACCGGAGTGTCCGGAGAAAACCACCGACCTGCCGTATGTCACTGACAAACTTTATCACATAATGTTGTATCAAGTACACCTCGCCTGAGCAGAATTCGAATTCACAACGTTATAGTGGTGATTCCATTAATTTTTAATTGACATTCAAATTTTAATAAGGTCTGGACAACTCACTTCTGGTTACCTGAAATAACATCGACAATTAATCTTCTTTTAATCAACCAAACAGTTTCTTAAAAATACTTAGATACAATGTCAGTTAAGGGCCGCAATACAGGCCACATGTTGACAAGAGTACTTTGCGCATACTGGCCTGATATATGTAATGCGTTGAATAGTAGAAAAAGATCGATTTCTTACCTGCAGAAGGAGGGTTGTATTTTAACCAGTGAGTTGAACCAACGTCAAGGTTGTAGCTACCTGCTCTCCCATATATCTGTACACGGGGAGGATGGTGGGTACAGAAGCATTCTCGATAGAGGGAGTGACATTTTTTTTTCTAATACGACTTGTACTTTATCGGTTGTGCCAATGCGTGAGAATTTTCATACGTTTCAAAATAGCAAATCAAATTCATGAATATTGAGTCAGTAGTTATCTAAAAGACTGTATGCATAGGCGAGGTGTACTCGATACAACATTATATGATAAAATTTGTCAGTGATTTGCAACAGATCGGTAGTTTTATTTGGGTACTCCGGTTTCCTCCACCAATAAAACTGACCGCCACGATATAACTTACATATTGTTGAAAGTGGCGTTAAGTACCATAAAACCGATTCAAACCAAACCTGGATGTTACTCATTCAAATTCTAAATTAGAATTTCATTCTATTGTTCTTTCAAATATCTTTATAAACACATGCAGCAAATTTTATTGGCAGAAGAAAACAGGAATTTGTGATTAAGGGTGCTATTATATGTCACGGTGGAGAATAAAACAACGTCATACACATGCAAATGGTGGAGACTTCGTCCAACTGTATATAAGAAATACATCTACTATGTAGCGCATTACATTTATCAAGTCATGATATGCACAGTACTTCTCGGAAGGATTACATAAACTTCAGTTAAATTTAAAGTATTGATTACGCCTTTGTCAGTTTTAATATAGGAATTAGGGTTATGGCATTTAACGCCACTTTCAACAATATTTCAGCTATATTGTGGCGGTCAGTTTTATTGATGGAGGAAACCGGAGTATCCGGAGAAAACCACCGACCTGCCGTATGTCACTGACAAACTTTATCACATAATGTTGTATCAAGTACACCTCGCCTGAGCAGAATTCGAATTCACAACGTTATAGTGGTGATTCCATTAATTTTTAATTGACATTCAAATTTTAATAAGGTCTAGACAACTCACTTCTGGTTACCTGAAATAACATCGACAATTAATCTTCTTTTAATCAACCAAACAGTTTCTTAAAAATACTTAGATACAATGTCAGTTAAGGGCCGCAATACAGGCCACATGTTGACAAGAGTAATTTGCGCATACTGGCCTGATATATGTAATGCGTTGAACAGTAGAAAAAGATCGATTTCTTACCTGCAGAAGGACGAAGTCTCCGCCATTTTCGCGTGTCCGTCCCTGTAAATGACAGATTCTGCAATATGTATTTGGTATTAGACCACGATTTTCTAAATTTGTTGTTAATGTATACTTGTGTTTGATTAAGACTCATTTTAGCCAATTTTGCAATAATCATTTAGGCTTTAGCGTTGGTTGTACGTATGTTCTTTATCCACCGGTCTGTAAAGTTTTTATTTTAGTCTTCTCCACGATTTTCTATAGCAAAAAGTTATAAATAAAGATTCCGGAATTGTTTCATTCTTGCGCACGCAATGTGGTGTTTATAACTATCACATTATTCAACACATAAAGTGACAGTTGTAAGCAAAAAAACTCATTAGATGAAGATAAATAAAACAATATAAAAACAAAACCCAAACCAGATATACATAACAAGAGAGGAGAACCGGAAATGCGTTTTACACAGGAACACTCGCCACAACTCGGTCGCTTCCGTTTCTCCATCTTATAGAAGGAGAACAGCGGATGCATCCGATGATTATCGATTGACACTTAGTCGAGTAGAACATTATATATTATTTCGATGTAATCTCACACGATACGAACAATGACTTTGACTGAGGGCTAGACCAAAGGAAATGGCCAAACATGTGGTAAATCGGCTTCTCCTATTCTTAATCGGACTGGTAACGTCTGTCGATTGTCATAGTTCTACACTCTGTTAAAAGTTAGTTTACAGGTTACACAAATTAGTATTTCATAGAGGAAACAGCAGTTTGAATATTTCAACCGAGCGACTAATAACTATATTCTGTGGCAGCATGTTCCAGTCAGATATCGTTCGAGGGGAAACATGATTCTTGTCTTTGTCGAGTGGCAGCATGTTCCAGCCAGATATCGTACGAGGCGAAACATGATTGTTGTCTTTGTCGAGTGGCAGCATGTTCCAGTCAGATATCGTTCGATGAGAAACATGATTCTCGTCTTTGTCGAGTGGCGGCATGTTCCAGGCAGATATCGTTCGAGGGGAAACATGATTGTTGTCTTTGTCGAGTAGCAGCATGTTCCAGTCAGATATCGTTCGAGAGGAAACATGATTGTTGTCTTTGTCGAGTGGCAGCATGTTCCAGTCAGATATCGTACGAGGGGAAACATGATTGTTGTCTTTGTCGAGTGGCAGCATGTTCCAGTCAGATATCGTTCGAGGGGAAACATGATTGTTGTCTTTGTCGAGTGGCAGCATGTTCCAGCCAGATATCGTACGAGGGGAAACATGATTGTTGTCTTTGTCGAGTGGCAGCATGTTCCAGTCAGATATCGTACGAGGGGAAACATGATTGTTGTCTTTGTCGAGTGGCAGCATGTTCCAGTCAGATATCGTTCGAGGGGAAACATGATTGTTGTCTTTGTCGAGTGGCAGCATGTTCCAATCAGATATTGTTCGAGGGGAAACATGATTGTTGTCTTTGTCGAGTGGCAGCATGTTCCAATCAGATATCGTTCGAGGGGAAACATGATTGTTGTCTTTGTCGAGTGACAGCATGTTCCAGCCAGATATCGTACGAGGGGAAACATGATTGTTTTCTTTGTCGAGTGGCAGCATGTTCCAGTCAGATATCGTTCGAGGGGAAACATGATTGTTGTCTTTGTCGAGTGGCAGCATGTTCCAGTCAGATATCGTAGGAGGGGAAACATGATTGTTGTCTTTGTCGAGTGGCAGCATGTTCCAGCCAGATATCGTTCGAGGGGAAACATGATTGTTGTCTTTGTCGAGTGGGAGCATGTTCCAGTCAGATATCGTACGAGGGGAAATATGATTCTTGTCTTTTTCGAGTGGCAGCATGTTGCAGTCAGATATCGTACGAGGGGAAACATGATTGTTGTCTTTGTCGAGTGGCAGCATGTTCCAGCCAGATATCGCATGAGGGGAAACATGATTGTTGTCTTTGTCGAGTGGCAGGATGTTCCAGTCAGATATCGTTCGAGGGGAAACATAATTCTTGTCTTTTTCGAGTGACAGCATGTTCCAGTAAGATATCGTACGAGGGGAAACATGATTGTTGTCTTTGTCGAGTGGCAGCATGTTCCAGTCAGATATCGTACGAGGGGAAACATGATTGTTGTCTTTGTCGAGTGGCAGCATGTTCCAATCAGATATCGTTCGAGAGGAAACATGATTGTTGTCTTTGTCGAGTGACAGCATGTTCTAGTCAGATATCGTACGAGGGGAAACATGATTGTTGTCTTTGTCGAGTGGCAGCATGTTCCAGCCAGATATCGTACGAGGGGAAACATGATTTTTGTCTTTGTCGACTCTTACTATGAGTGATAATGAAATACAATGAGTGCATGTTCCGTGATTGTCTCAAGGGTGACTTAAATCTGTCTGTTTTAGTAATAACTACATTTTCATATTACCTATTTCGGACAGGTCGGGCATATTTATGTCAGTCTTCAAGACTGCGCCAATTCAAGTGTTTTAACATGTCCCAACACTATATGTCTTTCGATCTGTTGGTGACGAACATTTCATCCCTGCGTTGGACTCTTTCGAAAGGATCGATTTCTTCTTTATTGTAGGGGTCCATTTCAAAACAAGCATACTCAAGTAATGGTCTAACTATAGATTAATAGGCTTGTTCTTTAAGGGAGGTCGAATGGATGTTAAGATTTCGACGGAGAAAACCAAGTGTTTTATTAGCTTTCGTGCAGATGTTATTGACATGGCTTTTTTCATTTTAAACATTGTCTGATTGTTAAACCAAGATATTTGGCTTCTTCTACTGACTCCAGTGGATGACAAGGGGTGTAGTTAAATTTGATCGGAGTTTTATTTCGAGTGACACACAGGACGTTACATTTGTCTGGATGAAAAGTCTTTTTCCATTTTCCTTCCCATATTGCAAGTTTGTCGAGTTCTTGTTGCAAATGTTGTGCATCTTTAGAAGATTTATAGCCACGTGTACAATGGTGTCGTCTACAAATAGTCGTATTGTTGATATTAGACCGACTGGAATATCGTTTATATAATACAGAAATAGGGGGGGTATGGTGTAGAACGCCACTCTGAACAATATTTCAGCTATACAGTGGCGGCCAAAAATATCAGGGAGCAGCATTTCAACTATATTCATGACCAGAGCAGGTTTTTAAACAATAAATCATGTATGTTTATATAAAAGGGGACACTGGGATAGACCTATATTGACGATATTTTGATTGCTACAGGCCACCATCGTCGACTTCTAACAAACCTTTCTTATTAAGAGTTACTTCAGATTTGCTTTAACGTGCAAGAAGTAGCGTCGTATTCTCCATACACGACGACCCCATGTACTTACAGTCTATGGGGGTCAATTGTGTATTTGATTCGTCCAACACAACTACAAGCAATGATGAACTTTAAAGTAGACAGCGGTCTCCGAAACAGAGGCTACATTATTTCTGCGTCAAAATCAAATTCCGGAGAGTTTTCATATCCGCTCCGAATATGATTTTTCCGCTGGATACCACAATCGTAACTACTCGGCCATTCTCGCTACCCTGCAAATAACATATAATATTTGCAGGGTAGCGAGAATGGCCGAGTAGTTACGATTGCTGGATACCAGTGGAGGGTAGTATGCGGATCGCAGCAGGGACAACAAGGCAGTTTGCGTCAAAATAGTATGTACTCTAAGAGAAGTAATATAGCTTCTGGTTCGGAGATTGGACAGACAGCAGCTTTGTATACTGAAATTTCAGTAATTAATGCAAAAATTAATTGTACACAAATCTATAAAAGCCAAAACACAATACAAAAATGTACACGCAATTTTTGAATTAGGTGAAAATATTCTTGATATTTATAAATTTCATAATAATTATATTACAAAAATAATGGAAAGCATAAGACAAAATATTTTTATAAGTACATACATATAATAAATTCATTATGAAGAGGACTACAATGATGACTAAGTGCATATTTGACCGAACTTATTGACTTGAGTGTCTATAAATTTACCGAACTTACCAACTGGGTTTATGCTTAACCGAACTCAGTAACTGAGTGTCTATGATTTAAAGTAGGTATATGCAACTATTGAAGTAAAACATACATTTTTATTTAGTCATGCATCTTTATGAGTCTAAGACACGTTGCAGAGGCGGTTCAAGGTTTTCAAGTTAGGGGGGGGGGGGGGTGGTCTTAAAAAATTGCGCCGAGCGGAGGGAGGCGCGAAAATTTTGGGGGTATTTCGTGTGAAAAATCACGATTTTACGCCAAAAAAATCAATTTTTTTTCCAATTTTAGGGGTGAGGGGGGCGCGCCAGGTGCGCCCCAATCCCTCCCCCCCCCCCCCCCGGATCCGCCTCTGGGTTGTGTGGTTCTTAAAATACTCGTTCTTCTTCTTCTTTTTTCTGTGATAACCGAGTACATCCACAACATATAAACAAGTTAAGTACCAATTAAATCCATACTTGAATTATTGGTATGACAAATCTCACTTCAAGAGCAGCGTAAATTAGCCGCGCTTCCCGTATGGCTTTATGAATAATAAATAACCCAGTGGTATTATTGGCTCGAGTTTGACGATATACGATTTGTTTAGAACTTTGTCATAGTATATAAACTGTTAAAAGATCGATATCAATACAAAAGTATAACTAAAACCCCAAAAATATAACAGAAAGAAAGGACATTAAAAGCATGAGATATTGTTAGAAACGAAATAGAAAATACTGTGTTTAATGAGCTAAACAGATGAATATTATAATCTAGACATCTTTTTCAGTTTCTGAAGGAAAAAAATAATTCCAGTTTTGTGCTTAAAAAAATATACTGCGAATTTCTTTGTCATGAAGATTTTTTTTCATAAGTTTTGAAAAAAAAAAAATACAAGGAAAATTCAAAACTTTGCACTTTAAAAAACTGTGCATTTAAACGCAGCATGGGGATGTAATTATATTAAAACAGATATTTGACAGGGTGGGCCTGGGATATAGTAATTAGGGTCCAAACTCTTAATTCAAATACCCCCAATGATGTGGGAATCAATTGCAAATTAAATGAACATTGTTTTTTTTTGTATTTCGAACGAATCGATACACATGTAATCTGATATAAGGACAATGTTTAATTAAATATATGCATTTATGGCAATACAATTTCTATTATTAGTTAATTAATTAATGATGAATGCGGTGACTTAATTATTGATTGGCGATGAGACTAACTCGTGTTCATGCATGGAGACATTAGTATTTTCAATATTAATATCTGTGGTAATGATTCCGTGATTATTAATTACTTTTTAATGGCGGAGTAATTTTAGCCGTTTGATTTATGGTTAGACTTGACTACGATGCATCCTGATCATCTAGCTCATATATAATAATTTTTTTCACTTAAAATCGTAGCATGTGGTATAGTTTTAATGACTGAAATATGAAAATGTTCTTCCAAAAATTCACCGTGACCTTTGACCTGAAATTGGAAGACTGTCCGCCTTGAATGAATATATCTTCTACGTTTCTGAAAATCGTCATTATATTCTAATTGGATATCAGCCTTGCTGTAATAAGATTTTATTGTGTCGTTTATTGTTAGTTTTAGTGGATCTTCATAAAAAAGTAAAGAAGATTTGACAAATATATGATTTTAATTATATCTACATCCAATCTACCGGTAGATGTCACTGTCATAATTATGTTAACCAATGGAATTATACCGAGCCCTTATGAATCCAAGCTTTTCAGAAATTTTCTAGACATAGCCGGCCATAAAACTTTAGTTGTAAACAATAACGCTGATATTTAATAAAAAAATAAATTTTGGATACATCAAATATGACCCCCAATGAAAATCATATACTATATAACAGTTTCTTAGTGCCTAAGATAAGTAATACATGTATATAAATAAATATACATGTATTAATTATCTTAGGCACTAAGAAACTGTTATATAGTATAAGATTTTCATTGACAGTTTCTTAGTGCCTAAAATAAGTAATACATGTATATAAATAAATATACATGTATTACTTATTTTAGGCACTAAGAAACTGTTATATAGTATAAGATTTTCATTGGTGGTCATATTTGATGTATGAAGCCACCAAGCATGTATGAATGATTAACAGATTGTTCATATTTGGGTTCTGATTTTAATCCAGAAACATCCGATCAGCCTGATCGGGAGACATTCGCATTAAAATGTCATTATTTATAGTAAAGTGGGCTGGGAGTTACTGATAAACAACAGCTGATAATGGTAAACATAAGCACAATGACATGGATGAGGACTCTTACGTGAATATATTTATAAACACAACATCAAACACATAAAATTAGATTCCTAAATTTTCATACTTAAAATGTTACGTCTTTAAACATACAACATATGTTTTGTGCCATATTCTAATCCAAATGTACCATGTTTAGCGAGAGGATGCCGAGATCCCCAGCAATCAACGAGCGATTGTTAAATACCGGGTAGGTGTATGATGAAAACCCAATTTAAATCTTTAACAACACCAAATAAGTAAAATTTCGTTCAGTCACCAAGTTGAAAAGCAACTCTTTACATGAGCTAGTGATTCATTCTTTTCCGAGTATTAGATCAAATTTGGGGTCGTAATCGTATGATAGTTGGATTTACAACTACATGTGCAATCAGTGCCTATCACCACTAAAGTTGTGATTTCGAACCCCGTTCATGACGAGGTGTGCTCGATACAACATTATGTGATAAAGTTTGTCGGTGAATTGAGACAGGTCGGTGGTTTTCTCCGGGTACTCCGGTTTCCTCCACCAATAAAACTGACTACCACGATGCAATTGAAAAATTGTTAAAAGTGGCGTTAAACACCATAAACCATTCTAAATCAAGATAGATTTTCCTGTTCAAAGAGTCACGTAGTATTCCTTCAATTGTGTATTCTTTACGAAAGGTTCGAAAAATGGTCAGTGCAAATTATATTGTTCGAAGAGTAATTTGGATAGTCAATGAACATCAAATAGTAGAGGGGTTATCGACCTTGATTGTGTGGTTATTTTAATATTTTAGGGTTATGGTGTTTAACGCCACTTTCAAAAATATTTCAGTTATATCGTGGCGGTCAGTTTTATTGGTGGAAGAAACCGGAGTACCCGGATTTAATATTTGAGGGAATGCATGATTGTTGTTTAACTCAAATGTATCAACATGTATAACATGTCGAGAACAGGTTAGTTTTGACAAAATTATGATGAAAACTGCTTTTTATTAGACCATTTCTCTGAGCAAGATTTTTATTCAACAGTAGCCCGGGAGTAGACAACTCGAACGCATGATGCCAAGCCAATCACGCTTTGCTCTTACCCCACAGAACAAGCAGCACATACCAATTTTATAATCCTTTGTTTGACCCAACCGATCACACCGGGAATCGAACCACGATCTTTCATCGGTCTACATGATCATGGTGAGTCGCTAAGACTATTGTAAAAAGTTCCGGTTTAAGGCTCTTAATAATTCAGAACTACAGTAAATCTGTCTTAAAGAGCACCTCTGTATAACAAATCACTGTCTATAATGGGCAGCTTCATTTTACCCATTAATGAATAGTGCATATAATTATAACCTGTATATAAATGGTCACATGTTCAGGTTCTATTGAGTGGTAATTATAACCTGTATATAAATGGTCACATGTTCAGGTTCTATTGAGTGGTAATTATAACCTGTATATAAATGGTCACAGGTTCAGGTTCTATTGAGTGGTAATTATAACCTGTATATAAATGGTCACATGTTCAGGTTCTATTGAGTGGTAACTATAACCTGTATATAAATGGTCACATGTTCAGGTTCTATTGAGTGGTAATTATAACCTGTATATAAATGATCACATGTTCAGGTTCTATTGAGTGGTAATTATAACCTGTATATAAATGGTCACATGTTCAGGTTCTATTGGGTGGTAATTGTAACCTGTATATAAATGGTCACATGTTCAGGTTCTATTGAGTGGTAATTATAACCTGTATATAAATGGTCACATGTTCAGGTTCTATTGAGTGGTAATTATAACCTGTATATAAATGGTCACATGTTCAGGTTCTATTGGGTGGTAATTATAACCTGTATATAAATGGTCACATGTTCAGGTTCTATTGAGTGGTAATTATAACCTGTATATAAATGGTCACATGTTCAGGTTCTATTGAGTGGTAATTATAACCTGTATATAAATGGTCACATGTTCAGGTTCTATTGGGTGGTAATTATAACCTGTATATAAATGGTCACATGTTCAGGTTCTATTGAGTGGTAATTATAACCTGTATATAAATGGTCACATGTTCAGGTTCTATTGAGTGGTAATTATAACCTGTATATAAATGGTCACATGTTCAGGTTCTATTGAGTGGTAATTATAACCTGTATATAAATGGTCACATGTTCAGGTTCTATTGGGTGGTAATTATAACCTGTATATAAATGGTCACATGTTCAGGTTCTATTGAGTGGTAATTATAACCTGTATATAAATGGTCACATGTTCAGGTTCTATTGAGTGGTAATTATAACCTGTATATAAATGGTCACATGTTCAGGTTCTATTGAGTGGTAATTATAACCTGTATATAAATGGTCACATGTTCAGGTTCTATTGAGTGGTCTTTATATACAGGCTTGACTGTAGTTGCATACCTCTTATTATGGTTTAACAGCAGCAATGAACACAAGATAAAAAAAATAGTAAACTATATAAATAGTTAGTTTCTCTTATACCATTACCCTTTATGGTCATAACCCGTCTGATCTTTGTAACATGAATACATGTACTTGAAATGTTAATTTTTATATCTCATTTGGGTCTCATTTAATGTACAAGTGTGTGGTAGTTCTAAATGGACATACTCAACACAAATTTTTTTTCTCAAACATTTTAACAATGAAATATTAATAATCCACTGGGTCGTGAAACATCAACAACAGTAATACCGATCTAAGTAAACGATCTAAAGAAAACCGAAGATTAAATACAGAGTGTACAATCTAGAGACACAGACAACATTAGGCACAATATTAACTCGACTGATTACTGCGCCCTCTATTGACAATCGTCTCCCGTCGTATAATATCGACTGAAAAAAAAGAAGGGGAAAAACAGAGCAGCCCCCCCCCCCCCCCCCCCCCCCCCCCACCTCCCCAAAGTTAATTGGTCTTTCCCAAAAACTTTATTGGCTTGGAGAATACATCTTCTCAAGACGAGGTTTCTGTGTTCACACAGTGTCTTTGGTACCTTTGTCAACTTTGAGGTAAAGGGAATATAATACCATTTAATTAATATGGGACGAAGTCCTAACTATGGTAGAAATAGCAATATTTTGATTCCAGATCCATATCACTAATGGCTTAAATTTCATGCACCGGAAATGATACACCGGAAACCAGTACATGGTTAAATCTGCAGAAAATCGGATGCGCAGTAATCTGGAACTACTTCCGGATACTAATGTTAAAAGTCGTCCCCGATATATCTTGGCCCAAAAAATCTCGACACTATTTTGATGCACTGAATGAGCGTGAAATTGGCAGATAACTTTCAGATTCGCGAGTATTCATGGCCGTGCCTGTTTCAATAGATGGAAAGAGCATCCTTACATTGTACTACAGTACACTCCAAAAAGTACACAAAAGGAAGTAAAATTTCTATTTCAATCATCCCAAGGATTTACATGATTTAAATATTAGATAATGTAGATTGTGCTTCGCTGGCACTACAGGTAGCACCTGCTTAAAAAAATTATTGGACTTCGTCCCAAGTTAGGTAACACCTATTATCATATTATGGGACGAAGTCCCAACTATGGTAGAAATAGCAATATTTTGATTCCAGATCCATATCACTAATGGCTTATATTTCATGTACCGGAAAGGATACACCGGAAACCAATACATGGCTAAATCTGCAGAAAATCGGATGCGCAGTAATCTGGAACTACTTCCGGTTATTAATGTTAAAAGTCATCCCCGATATATCTCGGCCCTAAAAAAAGTCGTCCCCGATATATCTCGGCCCAAAAAATCTCGACACTATTTTGATGCACTGAATGAGCGTGAAATTGGCAGATAATTTTCAGATTCGCGAGCATTCATGGCCGTGCCTGTTTCAATAGATGGAAAGAGCATCCTTACATTGTACTTCCAAAAAGTACACAAAAGTAAGTACAATTTCTATTTCAATCATCCCAAGGATTTACATGATTTAAATATTAGATAATGTGGATTGTGCTTCGCTGGCACTACATGTAGCACCTGTCTCATATTATTGTTTAATTTTTGTTATTGGACTTCGTCCCAAGTTAGGTATCAGCTATTATCATATTAAAGGGCGAAGCCCTTTTAACTGTAGGCTATACGATTTTTGGTAATAAGTCATACTCCTGCAAAATGTATTCATAGAATGAAATTATAGAACAAAGTGGTATTTAAAAACAAAATAAAAATTATTTCAATAAGAAATTCGCAAATCTGTAACCATTTCAATTCTTCTCAATTGAAATAAACTTAAAAGAAAATTTTAATATCAAAATCGCGTGCTACGAGAAATGATCGTTTACAGGGTACATGGTCGGATGACGTCATTTTCTAGCGTGCACGTATGTATTGCATTTCGTCTGCTTCGGAGAGGAAACATGAAATTGCATGCACTTCTTGGTTATCCTGTCTCTGAAAACTTTGTGAGCTGATGTCAAACATTGAAGAACAGCTCTGCATCGTTTTTATGTATACAGGAAACCTATATCATCTCTACGATCTCGCAATTTGAAAGTGATTAAAAAACGTGTACATTTGAAGTGCATTTGTGTATGATTTCTGGACAACTGATCTCGGATTTTGTCAGGTAAGCCTTTTAACACATTTTCCATGACAAGTTTAAAAACATTGCAATTTCGTCTGACCCTCACTCCCCTTTTCACTGCCATTCATGCATTTCTTATCTCTCTTTCACCATTTTTTTTCATAATCTGTGATTGAGGTAGTCCGAGATTCCTCTGCCGTCCGACGGCAGAGGAATCTCGGACTATGATTGGGGTATTTTTTTTATTCTGGTGACCCTCGATTTATGTCTCTTATTGATTCACCGTGATTTGTGAATTTCTCAAAAAGGCAAATTTTAATTTCCGTGAATCGTGATTTGGATTTTTTTTTTATTTTCTGAGATTCGTGACCAGAAACCCCCTCCTCCTTTATTAATGTTTTCGTCTATGGAAAAGGTGTTCAAAATAGATCTAAATTTACAAACTTTTTTTTTTCAATTTTCATCATTATTTTTTAGGAGACATTGGCCTCTCATGTCTTAATTGTCATTATCATCAAATAAGCTTCCCCCTTAAACAGGTTGTGCCTGTCTCATATTAATTTGTCATTTCTATTACCGTCAACGTTATATGTTATGTAATCTGCATACTACAGAAGCGTATTGGGGCCAAATATTTTATTTCATTTTTCAAAATCTCAACTTTAAAATTTTGACCCAATGCGCTTCCGTAAATGGCATATGTTTTCATATACGATTAAAAGTGCACAATAAATACACTGCATAATACAGTATAAATAATAAATTACACCAATTATAATGACTAATTTGGTCATTTTCTTGTCTAAAGATTACCGGAAATCAATATTTACATCGATCAACAGTTTCAAGTGTCATTAGAAATGTTCCGAATAGCGGCGAAACCAAAGAAGAGATTCACTTTCATGTTTAAATCTGTCACACCTGTCTATTTTTGATTGTTAAATAATAATAGTTATGTGCCTAAAGGAACACAAATTTAATATTGAAAAAATCAGATAAAAGATCCTATCTCTTAATAAATATTGAAATGTAATTTGATATGAAAAATTGGGGTATTATTAAGTCAAATGGTACAAGTACTGTTGATTATGCTTTGGCCGACGTGGACCTTATCAATAATATAAATTTTTTCCAAGTGTCAGAACCAACTTACCTATCGGACCATGCTCAAATTACTATTCATATACAATTCTTACAAATGGGACAAACGCTCTAAAACTAAACTAATTGACACTTTGTCAGAAACCTAATTTCTAGAACAAGTAACTTCAATTGAAAGTACTGATTATAACCATACCAGAGCAAGAATTGAAAGGGCAGCTGGGGATATAAATAAATTATTTCTAAACCTTACAGAAAAATTTTGCAGAAATATAAAGTTAAAAAAGAATAAGGTAAAGAAGAAAAACCATGGGTCGATGCAGAAATAAGGGATTTAAAAAAGGCTGTAGCAAACTTAGGTATTGATTTAAAAAGGAATTCATTTAATCTACAACTAAAAACAAAATTTTATTAACATTGTAAAGATCTTAAAAAAATAGTTAAACAGAAAAAAAAATCTTTATTAAAAAGAACTTTATGATCAACTATTGAGATGGAAAGAAACAGATCCCAAACAATACTGGGAAGTTTTGAATACTCTTAAAAAAGGTGACAATTCTCAAAATGAACTTGAAACTGAAGGCAATTTTTTCAAATTAATAGAACATTTTAAGAATCAAGGTAGGTGTGATACTTATAATGTTAATTTAAAAAAAGAAACAGAAAGATATATTGTGAACCATAAAAATGAATTAAAAGAAAACCTTATTACTGATGTACCATTTTCAGTATCAGAAATAAAAAAGTGTATAAATAAACTAAAAATGAAAAAAAGTGTTGGTCCAGACCATATATGTAATGAAGTCATAAAATTTAGCTCGATAGTAACGTGTAAATCTATGGTGACATTACAATTGCGCACAATCGGCACTAATGATGGAACGATTGCGCACCATATACATACCTGTATTTGCACTACCCGTATGATCTCCGGATAGAAATGGTGAGTATTACTTATATCTTTACACACATTATTCATTTCAAAAATAAATTTGGACTGCTAACATGGAAAAGTTTACAACTGATCGTGGAAAACCAGGAATCCTATATCAAGGATTTAAGTATAGAGTTTATAGAGAGTCAAAGGCAAGGAGAACATGGCATTGTACTAAGAAAGACTGTAAAGCAGTGTGCTCTACAGATCTCAATGATTTAATGGTTATAGATGGTAGATTTGAGCACAATCATGCAGAACCTGACGATAGAACTGCACAAAGACTAAAAGTTAGACAATAATGTAAAAGAAAGGCTATGGATGAACCTGGAGAACGTCCTAACAAAATAATAATGGGTGAAATCGCAACACAAGATTCGACAGAACTGGTACCAGAAGATGTGAAATCTGTGCGACAGGCCATATACAGAAGGAGAAGGAAAACATAACCACAACTACCACAGTCAAGAGAGGAAACACACGAGGCGCTACAATAGTACGACATGTTTTCTAGCCAGGACGAGAAGATGATATACATAAACAACAGTGAAACAGACAATTATAATGTTTTCAACAGAGACAAACCTCAAGTTTTTGAGTGAGCCTGACATTCATTTGTTTGCTGATGGGACATTTCAATACTGTCCAAAGTTTTATTACCAACTTTATACTATACACGCATTCAGGAATGGCCAGTATATACCATATGCATTCTTTCTGTTGCCCGACAAGACTAAGCAAACTTACATTAACATGTTTCAGCATCTTGTTCAATCTTGTTCACAGTCTGGAGTAAATATGGATATTTCTGTTCTGCAGTGCTTTCAATTTGGCCAAATGTGTTGATTAAAGCATGTCAGTTTCACTTTGGGCAGATCAAATCTCTATAGCAAGAGAACCACAAATGGATGTGAAAATTTCTACAGACAATTAGGAACAATGTTTTACAGCAGTCATCCAAATATATTTGACTTTGCGGAAAAACTAAAAACGATTCAAACAAACAATTACCTCAAAATGCGTGCATCGATGAACGAAATACCAATGGAAAAACCTCAGAAGCAAAACATTGTTAACATGAGAGAAATTCAGAATGACTTTATTACAGGGATCATTACGAGGACAGACTATATCAGGAAGATGGCCTACAAAAACTTGCCAATTGCTTTGTAAATTTGAGAAATTGTTTTATATTTTAACTTTGTAATATACATGTTATATGTTTTATTCTGAAATTAATATATTGTATGAAAAGATCCTGCTCGAAAATCTTACTTCCACCCCCCCCCCCCCCCCCCCCCCGTGGTGAGTAGGGGGCAACAGATATGCAGTTTATAACTGGCTAACGGAAGCGGTACTATTATCATACAATTTTTAAGTGTGCGCAAATGTAATACTTTATTCACATAAGTAGTGTGCGCAATCGTAATACTAAATTGTGCGCAAACGTGTTTCCCCCGTTAAATTATTTAATTTGATACTTGATACTGGAAACTATCCTTCTTCATGGAGGAAATCATTTATTATTCCCATCCATAAATCTGGAAATAAACATGATTTAAATAATTATCGGGGTATCTCGTTACAAAATTGCATAGCTAAATTATTCAGTTCTGCTCTAAATAGCAGATTGGTATCCTTTTATGACAACCTGTTTGCAAAACATCAATTTGGTTTTCGAACAAACCATAGAACTACGGACAGTCTTTTTTATTTTAAAAACACTCATTACCAAATATCTTTTTAAGAAAAAAAATAAAATACATAATGCATGTTTTGTAGATCTTCGTAAAGCCTTTGACACTGTTTGGCATAGTGGCTTTCAGTATAAATTAATGAAAAATAATGTTAGAAGCAAGTTCTTTAACATCATACAAGATATGTATGACATTTGTCAGTCTGCTGTAAAAATTAGCAACAGACATTCAGAATATTTCAATGTTGAAATGGGACTAAAACAAGGGGATAGTTTGAGCCACTCTATTTAATATTATATTAATGATATACATGACATTTTTGATGGATCATGTGACCCCCTACAACTTGATAGTACTTATATATCTATTCTTAGTTTTGCTGATGATCTAATAATTTTTTCAGACTCTCATACAGGGTTACAAAATTCTTTAAATAATTTGAAAAAATATTGTTATGACTGGCAATTAACAGTTAACGTAAATAAAACAAAAATTCTCACTTTTCAAAAAGTTTTTACCCCTACCCCAACTGTTTTCTATGATAACAAACCTCTTAAAGAAGTAAAAGAATATAATTACTTGGGAAATACTATTGACTATAAAGGAAATTTTAAAAGTTGTATACAGGAACTTGCCAAAAAGGGTCTAAAAGTTTTATTTTCTCTGAGAAAGTTATTTTCAAATTTTGAGCATCTACCTGTAATCCTTTCGTGTAAACTATTTGATACTCTTATTAGACCAGTCTTGCAATATAACTGTGAAGTATAGTACATGGACGATTATCTGCCTCTATATAGAGCCATTCTTAGGGCTGAGAAAAATAATAAAACTTATCTTTTGATTACAAAACGTCATATGAAAAAATTCATACTAAATATTGTAAAATCATTTTGGGACTTAAAAAAACCGCAAGTAATATTGCCTCAAACGCAGAGCTATGTCGGTTCCCTTTATGTTCCTTTATTAAAACTCAAGTAATGGTGTATTTCTCCAGGTTAAATACGAATAATATTAATCCACTTGTTGCAGAGGCCTTAAAAGTAAATAAAAATTTACATGAAGAAGATATTTACTCATGGTATATTTTTGCCAATAATATATTTAAAGAGTTTGATTTGAATATTGAAAACTACTCGAATATAGATAAATCATTTGAAAAAGTAAAATATTCCATAAAAACACAATTAAGAAAAGTCGTTACAGAAAAGTATAGAAATAAATTTAAAGAAAAACTTTCATCATACTCTGACGAATCAAAATTATTTTTATATAGTAAACTAAAATCTAGTATCGATCTTGAAAAATATTGATCCGAATTAACAAGTTTTAAAAATAAACAAATTTTAACAAAATTTCGCACTAGTGATCATTGTTTTCAAATAGAAACTGGTCGTTATAAAAATATTCCCCGTCAACAAAGATTATGTAACATTTGTAAAGTTGTTGAAGATGAGTGTCACTTTCTCTTAAACTGTAAATTAAACGAACAAAAAAGAAAAGAATTATTAGAAACCATAAAGTTAGACTTCCCAGACATTATACCTCATTTCAGAAAGTTCATTTCCTCCTTAACCCGAACTCAACCCTTTTACCGGTAGTTTGTACCTTTTTGAAACAATCTGTAGCATTGATATAGGGTCCACGCCGGTCAGAGAGTCATCTTTTTATTTGTTGAAATAATTCAATATACATGTATGATGTTATATGTTTATAATGTATGTATGTTAAATTGTTCTTGTTTTTGCTTGACCCTGAAGGGTGTAATTTGCAATAAAGTATATTAACAGATATAGATATACATCGGTGACCTATGATTCAATCTGATTGTACACAAGTTCATGATAACAATGAAAAACAAAAAATACCACACTGTCGGAACAGTTCTAACATCCAATAAAAATTCGTAGAATAAGGAAAAAATGTAAAAATCGGCAACCCAACATACAAATATATAACCGTTCAGGCACTTCAGTAAAAACAGTGGCATGGTTAAACTAATGTTATGGGCCCATCTGTTGAATGAGAACATCAACCGATTTAATGTCATGTTCAAGTTTGATGCACATTTCCGACTCGACTCTTAAATAATGCACTTTTTTCACTTTTTTCCATTCATGCATAGTTCAACGAAAATAACATCGCGAGTTTTCTAATTGCTATAAAATTATCCTCTGATTTTTTCCAAGGTTCAAATATCTACAAATTTTTATAAATAAACTCGATATCTTTGTCTTTTCCGCTGCTCTTGCATGGAACTGAAACCATATTGCTCTCTGTAAGGTAACTCGAATGATTACTGAGCCCTCTATCGACAATCGTTCCACGAGTTTTAATGTAGTGATCGTATAAACAACTGGATTATTCGCGTTATCCGCAAGGGAAATAATCCTAAAAAACCCCGTCAAAAAACGTATAATTTTATAATCAAATCGGGAATGTGCAAATGGTCTATTATCACGTCTACATGTTATTGTAAATATACCCGTGATTGCTCGAAACTATAGCAAATTATTGACACCGTGTAAACTTTAAAAACGTGTACAAATCTAATGCATATTATTCCGTAGAACCGCTAATAATTGTCTCGTACTTTTTAATTATTAACGTAATGTCTTTATACATTTTAGCAACGTAGAGTTACAACATACAAATGTATTTCTAATCAGAGTCATATTTCAGGATATTACTACTTATAGATACTCAATCGTATTCAAAAAGAAGAACCATTTGTGATAAAGTTTGTCAGTGACTTGCGACAGGTCAGTGGTTTTATCCGTGCACACCGGTTTCCTCCACACAAAAAAACTTCACGATATAACTGAAATATTGTTGAAAGTGGTGTTAAACACCATAGCCACAACCATAACCCTATATTTAAGAGTGATAATTAGAGTTGTGATGTTATACCTAAATGGAAGGAACGGTTTCCCCGATGCTGGGTACAATGTCGCCGAAAGCGGTGTCGTCAGCTAGATGTACGAGGCGGATCTAATACAAAACGCGTTCTAATTACGGGACGAGAAAGAGTGGCTCGTGTATGAAGCAGACCACACTCCTTGCACATAAAAGTCAATCCAGCAGCTTCTGATTAGCAATAGGTCGTTAGAAGACGTCGTACGCGACCCGTTACAGGAGCAAATATTTCTGACCTATTCCACTATATTTCCATTTTTCCTACAGCAATCTAAATCTTCACCCATACACACATCCTTGTGCTACCAGTACACCTTCAACATTTATTTTGTTGTAAATCTATTCTATACCCTTGACATACAAGGAGGTTATGGTGTTTAACGCCACTTTCAACAATATATCAGTAAGATCGTGGCGGTCAGTTTTATTGGTGGGGCAAACAGGAGTATCCGGAAAAAATCACCGACCTGTCGCAAATCACATAATGTTGTATCGAGCACACTTCGCCTGAGCTGGATTCGGACTCACAACGTTAGTGGTGATATGCACTGATTACATAGGTAGTTATAATTCCAACTATCATACGATCACGGTCACGATGGCCCCTCCCTGGACATACAAACAACAAACCATCACGAAAAATTGAATCCAATATAAAACAAATAAAGCCACTTTAGTTTATAAAAATAAGTTTAGTAAAGATATCGTAGTCTTGTAGGTTTCCAGTATAGTGTAAAGAATAAAAACGCCACGATATAGCTGAAGTATTACTAAAGTTGGAATTAAACAACAATCAATCTATTGTAAAGAATAAAAGAAGAAAAAAACAAACAGTCGTATGCATGTATATTGGAGTTTCGTTATATAAATGTACCCCGTAATACCCAACGAGAATCACCCAGTGAAAATAACAGAACAGCCAAATATAGATGTAATGAACATATTTACGAGGTCAGCGACGTTCTACTCAATACATATTCAGTTTCAGAAATTATTTTCATTCTGACAGCCGGTGTAGATAGAGTACAAAAAAAAAGAGGCACACATATATTTGAACTAATGAAAGAACAGTACCCACAAAGCATGTTAAGCATGGTAGAGTATGACGATACTGCATCTCAGTTGCTTTATTTAGACGGATTTATTATGTTATAGTCACGTGACATCTTGAGTATTATTATTATTTTTATGTTCTTATGAGAAAAAAAAGATATTTTTTGTATTGAAATATCTATATTATTTGATTATATAAATTAAAAATGCTTCTAATTTGCATATTCAAGAACATTTACAACTATTAAAATAATTAACCATGAAACATTGCATTTTTATATGATCGTGGGTTAATTAAATGAGTTCAAGAACTAAGATGCATACAAGCACAAGGCGTTATGTTAATTCGTTAAGTTGATCAGGTTAATAAGAAGAAAAATGTGTTAATATTACGAAAAGAGAAGGTTTCAAGAGCAATTGTGATATTTTTGGACGCATTACTACCTTGCACTTTCCCAACCCCATGATTTATTGGATACATTCGATACAAGCCATTGGAAACGGTAATGAGGACAAAGTGCATTTTATTTTCATAATTTTTAAAATGTAACCTTTGTAAAGAGAGATGTTTACAAAGTTTGCAAGCGTTAAATTTCTAAAATCATGGTCGAATATCTGTACAATGGCAAATTTTATTGATCCATGCACTTGGTAAGAAAAATTGGAGTACATTTAAGAAACTAGCAACTTTCAGAAGACATGGGTGGAAAAGAGCTCTAGACGAAATTTTGTCGAGTATCGAGAATTTCAGTCCACAAAGACTGTGTACCACAATATACAGACACTAGACTGTTTAGCAATATTACTGCTACCTTTCGAGAATGTTGATTGATTTCTTAAAAAAAGGGAGAGGAGTTTAAATTATTGTGGATATTTGATCAAAAGCATTTTAGGGTTACGAATGATCCCTTTATTGCTTCAACGAGGCTTTCAAAGGCCCCCTTCCTACTTTATGCCCATCGATATTCTTCCTGGTAAAACAACTCTGTAATGTTTCGTCACATGATACTCTGCAATGTTTCGTCACATGATACTCGGTAATGTTTCGTCACTTGATACTCTAATGTTTCGTCACATGATACTCTGTAATGTTTCGTAACATGATACTCTGTAATGTTTCGTAACATGATATTATGTAATGTTTCGTCACATAATACTCTGTAATGTTTCGTCACATAATACTCTGTAATGTTTTATCACATGATACTGTGATGTTTCGTCACATGATACTCTGTAATGCTTCGTCACATGATATTCTGTAATGTTTTGTCACATGATACTCTGTAATGTTTCGTCATATGATGCTCTGTAATGTTTCGTCACATGATACTCTGTAATGTTTCGTCACATGATACTCTGTAATGTTTCGTCATATGATGCTCTGTAATGTTTCGTCACACGATACTCTGTAATGTTTCTTCACATGATACTCTGTAATGTTTCGTCACATGATACTCTGTAATGTTTCGTCACATGATACTCTGTAATGTTTCGTCACATGATACTCTGTAATGTTTCGTCATATGATGCTCTGTAATGTTTCTTCACATGATACTCTGTAATGTTTCGTCACATGATACTCTGTAATGTTTCGTCACATTATACTCTGTAGTGTTTCGTCACATTATACTCTGTAGTGTTTCGTCACATGATACTCTGTAATATTTCATCACATGATACTCTGTAATGTTTCGTCACATAATACTCTGTAATGTTTCGTCACATGATACTCTGTAATGTTTCGTCACATGATACTATGTGATGTTTCGCCACATGATACTCTGCAATGTTTCGTCACATGATAATCTAATATTTCGTCACATGATACTCTGTAATGTTTCGTCACATGATACTCTGTAATGTTTCGTCGCATGATACTCGATAATGTTTCGTAACACGTACCTCTGTAATGGTTCGTCATGCATGATGCGCTGTATTGCTTGGTCACATGATACTCTGTAATATTTCATCACATGATACTCTGTCATGTTTCGTCACTTGATACTCTGTAATGTTTCGTAACATGATACTCTGTAATGTTTCGTCACATGATACTCTGTAATGTTTCGTCACATGATACTCTGTAATGTTTCGTCACATGATACTCTGTAATGTTTCGTCACATGATACTCTGTAATGTTTCGTAACATGATACTCTGTAATGTTTCGTCACATGATACTCTGTAATGTTTCGTCACATGATACTCTGTAATGTTTCGTCACATGATACTCTGTAATGTTTCGTCGCATGATACTCGATAATGTTTCGTAACACGTACCTCTGTAATGGTTCGTCATGCATGATGCGCTGTATTGCTTGGTCACATGATACTCTGTAATATTTCATCACATGATACTCTGTCATGTTTCGTCACTTGATACTCTGTAATGTTTCGTCACATGATACTCTGTAATGTTTCGTCACATGATACTCTGTAATGTTTCGTCACATGATACTCTGTAATGTTTCGTCACATGATACTCTGTAATGTTTCGTCATATGATGCTCTGTAATGTTTCTTCACATGATACTCTGTAATGTTTCGTCACATGATACTCTGTAATGTTTCGTCACATTATACTCTGTAGTGTTTCGTCACATTATACTCTGTAGTGTTTCGTCACATGATACTCTGTAATATTTCATCACATGATACTCTGTAATGTTTCGTCACATAATACTCTGTAATGTTTCGTCACATGATACTCTGTAATGTTTCGTCACATGATACTATGTGATGTTTCGCCACATGATACTCTGCAATGTTTCGTCACATGATAATCTAATATTTCGTCACATGATACTCTGTAATGTTTCGTCACATGATACTCTGTAATGTTTCGTCGCATGATACTCGATAATGTTTCGTAACACGTACCTCTGTAATGGTTCGTCATGCATGATGCGCTGTATTGCTTGGTCACATGATACTCTGTAATATTTCATCACATGATACTCTGTCATGTTTCGTCACTTGATACTCTGTAATGTTTCGTAACATGATACTCTGTAATGTTTCGTCACATGATACTCTGTAATGTTTCGTCACATGATACTCTGTAATGTTTCGTCACATGATACTCTGTAATGTTTCGTCACATGATACTCTGTAATGTTTCGTAACATGATACTCTGTAATGTTTCGTCACATGATACTCTGTAATGTTTCGTCACATGATACTCTGTAATGTTTCGTCACATGATACTCTGTAATGTTTCGTCGCATGATACTCGATAATGTTTCGTAACACGTACCTCTGTAATGGTTCGTCATGCATGATGCGCTGTATTGCTTGGTCACATGATACTCTGTAATATTTCATCACATGATACTCTGTCATGTTTCGTCACTTGATACTCTGTAATGTTTCGTCACATGATACTCTGTAATGTTTCGTCACATGATACTCTGTAATGTTTCGTCACATGATACTCTGTAATGTTTCGTCACATGATACTCTGTAATGTTTCGTAACATGATACTATGTAATGTTTCGTCCCATGATACTCTGTAATGTTTCGTCACATGATACTCTGTAATGTTTCGTCATATGATACTCTGTAATGTTTCGTCACATGATACTCTGTAATGTTTCGTCGCATGATACTCGATAATGTTTCGTAACACGTACCTCTGTAATGGTTCGTCATGCATGATGCGCTGTATTGCTTGGTCACATGATACTCTGTAATATTTCATCACATGATACTCTGTCATGTTTCGTCACTTGATACTCTGTCATGTTTCGTCACTTGATACTCTGTAATGTTTCGTCACATGATACTCTGTAATGTTTCGTCACATGATACTCTGTAATGTTTCGTCACATGATACTCTGTAATGTTTCGTCACATGATACTCTGTAATGTTTCGTCACATGATACTCTGTAGCATTAAATGTGTTGTAGCAAAATACATTTAAATTGCAGGTTTTAATATTTATGTAATATTTCTAAATTAATAGTGTGCGCATCGATCGAACTCATTAGAATGCTTCGCTTGACAAAAAAGATATACACATAAATATTACATTAAACGTTAATCAGAGGCTCCGAGTAAACGAAACAAACTATAAAAGAGTACAAAGAAAGATAGGTACAATTAGGATTTGGCACGAGTGGATTAAATTTAATCATTTCTTCCGCGGGTATTTAGCGATACCAAGGACACGCGTATGCTCGGAAACAATCGAGTACACAGGAAATTATATTGAACCCATTCGGGGATCGACAATGACTTGTGTTTTATCTATTTGTCTATTATGAAAAGAAAGTTTAAATATTGATGGTCACTATAAATGTATTTTTGCATTGAAAGTAGTTCGGGTATATATTAAGAATATGTTTATTTTATATTAACTCTTAATTAGCTAAGCACATTGAAATCTACTCTTAAAGAATATGGTTTGGACTCGGTGTGGTTTTTGTTGTTGTTGTTTATTTTAGTTTTTTTTTATTGTTCCGTGGTCTGTAGGTTCACCGCATACCAGAGTCGAACCTATAATTCTAGGTTATGATGTAGGCTTGATTCTAGATATACACAATACTACTGTGCAATCAACACCATGTAGACCCCACAATATAATGTAATGATATAAGTAGCACATTATAAAAGGGTAAGTAACCGCATCGGTTGTGTAATAGTTAGCGTGCTCTCCTCGAGTGCGGTAGATCGTGGGTTCGAGCACTGGTCGGGTCAAACCAAAGACTATAAAATTGGTATTTGTTGCCTCTCCGCTAAGCACTTAGCATTTTTTAAGGAGTAAGAGCAAAGACTGGTTGGCCTGGAATCAGAATAATGTGTCAGAGTGGAGCGACATGTTGTTTCAGTGAACTAGCACTATAAAAAACCAACTAGTATCGTCACGGTATGTGTTTTCGTATGTCATATGCTTTCGTATCATCCATTTTATTTTGATTTCCACAGTGCACGCGTTATTTTTGACGTGTCTTCCGGTTTCTATTTCTGGAACGTAAACAGGACTCCAACGTGACATCTGTCAAAAATGTTCAAGGTTGCTTTTGAAGACGTAAGTACCAAAAATAGTGAACCTACCTACTGAACCATACTTTTTGTAATGCTAAAAATTTATTTCATTTATAAAGTAGCTGGAAAAAAATCCAGAAGAGAAGGGCTATATAAAATTGAACTATGTCGTCTGCCTCTCAGACACCGGCTCTTCCTGTCATGTGACTGTCATGGGGTCACTGATCGTCCTTGTAAACAAAAGAGCTGACTGAAATGTGCCTGTTTCTTATATAAAATACATGTCACCTTGCAGTGCATGTGGTTTCAGCACTAAAAAAAACATCAAAAGTAAACACAATTTTGAAAGTGGTCATTTTCAAACATTCTGTTATTTCATTTAGATGTAGTATGATTTGTAGATGGCCAGAACCATGAAATTCTAAAACCACCCATTTCCGGATTTTATATTCGTTTCCATCCCGTATATCGGCCCTGTTTTTACTTTATACGAAAACATATGACGCCATTTTAATGACAGCAAAAGTTGCCAGATAATCGAGAGTATATTAAAATACAAGAATGGCTTTTAAAACAATCTTATGTACAAAGAAATATTTAACTAGCCATTCTTTGAAAATTCCAATCGTCATATGAATAAAGGGTTTAAACACTGTTAATCGCTATATCGGAAAATCGATAATAGTACGAAAACCCATCACACGATGCTACAAAGCAGACCTCATCATCATCTCATTGAAAATTAACTTGTTCTCGCTATGATATAGCTGAAAAATTGCTGAGTTGGCGTTAAACAACGATCACTCACTCACTAAAAGGAATGTAATAACGGGAACTAACTACAAATATAAAAGTAAACGACTACTTGTGGCAGTCAAGAGGGTTCTAATAATGTAACGGCATTTTTAATAATGAGTAGCAGGTTTTATAAGATTTTAAACTACGAATGTTGTTTCATTTTCCTTTGTGTGAAATCAATGATAATTACTTTCCCTTTTAAAATTAATATGATGTCAATTTTATACCAATAATTCAATTTAAATAAAGGTGGTCTTCTGCTTGTTCATTTTTCATTTAGAAAAAAAAATTGTGTGAAGGCGCGTGCCTTTTTTTTCTAGAAGCAGAAGGTGCATAGACAATGCACGTACACAGTTGTATTTGATTTTTGGCGGTTTTTTTCGTGTTAAGAATTGTAATTTACACATATTTTCACTGTCTAATACAGATAACTTGTATACATGTGTATTCAGGCGACAATGACATGTGTTCAAAATCAAAAAAACCAATTTCTTTACGTTTAGTTCACATGCATAAATATTTCTGGCTCCTATATCTTTAATTTCAGGACTCTTAGCCGGTTTTAATCCAACGATCATATAAATGAACAAAGATAGATCAAAGATCAACAAAAAATACGGGAAAAATGAGGTAATGCACTAAAATTAGAGACCAATTTGATTTGCTATAGGAAAGTGGTTTGGTTATAGACAAAGAACCAGAAACAAATTTACTTCTAAAAGTTATTTATATATATTTTTTAATTATTTGTGGTCTCATAGCAAAAATTATGTAAGAAACAACAATTTTGTATTCTTGATTGAGATTCTGTTTTTTCTCTCTCAATAAACCATGAATATTTAAAAAAAAAAAAAAATCTATTTTCGTAACAACAGTTTCTGGAATAATAAATGCATGTGGTATCTCTTTCGATGTATTATCAAACGTCATGATTTATTTATATTTAAAGTCTTATTATTATTTTTAATTAATATTCCAGCCCTCTCCACCCCATGTTTATAAACAAGCATGGCTTGTGTGCGGTTGCAAATTAAATTTACATTTTAAATGTTGTAAATAATTGTGATCTTATAAAAATATAATTTAGATGTTTTAATAATGTGTTATTTGACAAGTTTTTTGTAAATACTATTTAAATAAAACTGATAGAAATGCATTTTCATTTTTGTTTTCTTAGAAAATATAATTGTAAATCACAATGAGTTAATTAAGAAATAATTCATGCCTGCCATGAATTATTTCGATTCTAATAGGACAAATACGGTAATTTTTAACCATTCGTGAACTGTATACACACGGCATTTGGTGGCTGTTCCATTTACCTCCTTCGGAAATTTTGAATTGATTTTGAATTATTTGTATTTGAACGAGATATTTTAAAACAAAGATATGGATGTTAACATAAAAAACATATTTATTGTGTATTTTCCAACATAGATTCGATTGAACAATTCCTGCGTAAAAATATTTTAAAAAAAGTCCGAGTTCATTCGTTCATCATTTCGTGCGCTAACAAGATGGCGGAGCGGAGTTGTCAAACATAATATCGAACACTTGAACAGTTGTTAATAATCGACAATTATTGTTAGATATGAAATAAGAAAAATAAATGCCAATGGAAAAAAAAAACTTGTATTGTTGATATAAAAAAAAATTCCGGAATAAATACTTAAGACAACCATCTATCGACTTAGACTTTTGTAATATATCGTCATCCTGTGACGTTGTTTACAGGGACGCTGATTGACACAAGCTGGTTACTGATTTATTTTACGATTTTGTGAGCATTTTACTTGTTTGAGTGGAAAATTCAAAATGCCATCAAATTGGAAAATATCAGTAACTTAATTACATCACCGTTCAGTTATCAATGTATACGTAGGGAAACATTAAGGTTAGTGCATTTTCCGGTTATTCATGGCCGACACATATCAATGGAATGTATGTGTGCGTACTGGGGATCCTCAAATGTAAATTTTCAAAACAAATAATAAAAAAATACTTAGTTACAGAATATTTATTTATAACTGATTGGAAATTTTTATTTTAAGGACTTTAAAAATACGTTATATGCCGGTGTTTTGTTTGTTTACACTCGGTCGTCACGGTAATTTCACAGCGGGAGTCACATCGGAACAGCCAGATTTGTTGTGTACTGCACTTGCGCTAAATATAGAGTTGTTGAGTATTATCGTGTGTGCCGTATTAGAGACGTCATATTAGAATATGTATTAGAGACGTCATATTAGAATATAAATTCTAATATGAGGTCTCTAATACGGCACACACGATAATACTCAACAACTCTATATTTAGCGCAAGTGCAGTACAAAACAAATCTGGCTGTTCCGATGTGACTCCCGCTGTGAAATTACCGAGTGTAAACAAACAAAACACCGGCATATAGCGTATTTTTAAAGTCCTTAAAATAAAAATTTCCCCTCAGTTATAGATAAATATTCTGTAGCTAAGTATTTTTTTATCATTTGTTTTGAAAATTTACATTTGGGGATCCCCAGTACGCACACATATCCATTGTCATTGATATGTGTCGGCCATGAATAACAAAATGCACTATTCCACTAACCTTGTTTCCCTACGTATACATTGATAACTAGACGGTGATGTAATTAAGTTACTGATATTTTCCAATTTGATGGCATTTTGAATTTTGCTACTCAAACAAGTAAAATGCTCACAAAATCGCAAAATAAATCAGTAACCAGCTTGTATCAATCAGCGTCCCTTGTAAACAACGTCACAGGATGACGATATATTACAAAAGTCAAAGTCGATAGATGGTTGTCTTAAGTATTTTTTCCGGATTTTGTTTTATGTCAACAATACAAGCTTTTTTTTCCATTGGCCTTTATTTCTTTTATTTCATATCTAACAATAATTGTCGATTATTAACAACTGTTCAAGTGTTCGATATTATGTTTGACAATTCCGCTCCGCCATCTTGTTAGCGCACGAAATGATGAACGAATGAACTCCGACTTTTTTTAAAATATATTTACGCAGGAATTGTTCAATCCAATCTATGTTGGAAAATACACAATAAATATGTTTTTCATGTTAACATCCATATCTTTGTTTTAAAATATCTCGTTCAAATACAAATAATTCAAAATTTCCGAAGGAGGTAAATGGAACAACCACCAAATGTCGTGTGTATACAGTTCACGAATGGTTAAAAATTACCGTATTTGTCCGATTAGAATCTTAGATTTCGCTCGGGGTAAAATTCGAATATAAAGGCCCAGCCCATGTGTAAATTTGCACAACTCTATGCCTGCCATGAATTATTTCTTAAATTACGATTTCTTTGAACATTTGGACAAAGGCAGTTTTTGTGGTGACTAGGTTTAAAATTAGATACCTAAATCATATCAGTAAATTTAAGACGTTCATATAACGCACGGGCCAAGTCACTTCATCATAAAATAATTACACTTCTTCCGTTTTTACATCCCAATAAAGCTTAAACCCGAACTTGCACGTGCCTTCATGACGACGTCAGATGTAAACAATCAGTGGCGTAGTAATTTCCAACAGCAAATAATCTAACACAAATAAAATTCAAAACGAAAAATTCAACTATATTAAATTTTGGTGTGATTTAAATGTAATTATAAAAATTGAATGCATTTTTTTTGTAATTTTATAGGCGTGTAAAAGCGTGGACCGAAGCACATTTTGTATGAAGCGCTACAGGCGTGTAAAAGCGTGGACTGAGTGCAAAATGTGCTTCAGTCCACGCGCTAGCGCTTCATACAAAAAATGTGCCTCGGTCCACGCTTTTACACGCCAATAAAACTACAAAAAAATGCATTCAATTCTTAAATATGTTGTGTTTTTCTGTTTTACGAATGTTTTGTTTTCATTTCTACTGTTTGTCGTTTGAGTACAAAATTATGCAGAATTTTTTATAATTCGTAATTTCTAAGCAAAATTCACAAGTAATAAAGGTAAATATTGTATATTGTATTTTATGCTTAAATGCATTTTAGAGGGAATAAAATAGTAGATCAACTTGATAGTTTTGGCGTGATGTACATACACATCTCCTGCGAATCCTCGAGAGGAAAACACCGGGGATTAGTTCTCCGATAGCGAGTACAATCACATCCGAAAGGGTGTCCGCTATAGCTTTGCAGGAGGAATAAGATGAACAACTCGCCTTTAGGACTGGACGTTTAAGTTCACACATATTTCTTATTTGTTAAATATAACAGGTTATGATTATTTTTAAGTGTAACCTGCCGTAAATGAGTACTTCGTTGTGTTTGGTGGCTTTTTGCTTTGGCAATCTGAATTTCCGGCAATCAGCCAATTCACATCTTAAATGTCAAATCCAACAGCACTGTCCATAATGATAGTCCATTTTTTTTAGTAAGTTACAGTATGGTGAAATCTATTAATTCAATATTTTAGACATGTTTAAAACATGATATATTTTAAATACTGATCAGTGAAAAATGTCAAAACTGTAATAAAATAATTTTCAGTTCTATTCATTAGTTCTTAATTGCTCCAAAGAAAAGATTTATTTAAACAGTTCTTAATTCCTGTTTGTCATATTTCGTTATATTCATTGAAAATCATTAAAGCGATTGTCACACTTTGACAGTGAATATTTTTTTAGTACGGCATGCTCACCACCTGACAGTCAAGTGACCCAATATGCCCAACCAGCCTGTCAGCAGACGGAAACTTTTGACAACACTTTGAAGGGTTTTAGGCCAATCGTGGATCTATTTTAGTAAACGATCTTTTCGACGTAAGGAAAAATGGCGGTTTAATTGAATAACAAACCTAGATGATTTCTTACCTTGTTTATGGGTGATTTCCACATGTTGTGGGATACAACAACGAACACTGCCGTCAACGTGAAGAAACCTCAAACCTCTGAGGTCATAGGTTTTGCGGTTCATAAATAAAACCCAAATGCATCTCGGTGCGTCATTTCTGGTCCGCGTCAAAATAGGTAAATAAACTCCGCAAAAAATGCGTTTAATCCTTATAATTCTGTAACTAAGTATATTTTTTTTCGCTTAAAAAAAAATTACTTTTGGGGATCCCCAGTACGCACACATACATTCCATTGAAGTGTGTCGGCCATGAATAACAAAATGCACTAACCTTGTTTTCCTACATTGATAACTAGACGGTGATGTAATCAAGTTACTGATATTTTCCAATTTGATGTCATTTTGCATTTAGCTACTCAAAGAAGTAAAATGCTCACAAAATCGTAAAATAAATCAGTAACCAGCTTGTGTCAATCAGCGTCCCTTGTAAACAACGTCACAGGATGACGATATATTACAAAAGTCAAAGTCGATAAATGGTTGTCGTATTTTTTTCCGGAATTTTTTTTATGTCAACAATACAAGCTTTTTTTTTCATTGGCATTTATTTTTTTATTTCATATCTAACGATAATTGTCGATTATTAACAATAAACATTGTTTCTTTTATCTTTTTTTATTATCGGGAATCCAAGCCGCCATTTTGTTTACATTACGAAAAAGGTAGTCCGGTGAACATCGTCTTTCGAAAAATAAACTGACAAAAACTCCGCCTCCATAAGCGCTTATACCCAATCAGAGTATAGGATTTCTAATTATGTAAATCATATAAGAATTATGAGATAATAACTGTTAATGGCAACAATGCACTTTGTTAAGCGACAATCAATCAATCAATCAATCAAAATTCAAATTCTTCTGATTATTGTTAGGAGTTTCCAAGCTTTCCACGTGTAAAAACGTTTTTCTTATTAATATTTTATTTTCACAGCTTTATGACACTTTCTTTATGGTATTTTAATTTATTGCATGCATCTTTAAATATTTCTGTCTTCTTTGTTCCAAATGCCACCTTGGTGGTTTAGTGGTTAGCGTCCTCGTCATAAGTGTGGTAGATCGTTGGGGTCGATCCCCTGTCGGGTCAAACCAAAGACCTGCTAAATTGAAATTTGTTTCTTCTCTGATAAGCACGCAGCATTAAGTATTAAAGCGCAGCAAGGACTGTTAGCAATCACAATAACAACCAAATCAAGCGTATTAGTACAAAACAGACATAATTATAATCTCATAATAAATTAACTTGCTCTCCCCATGGTATATCTGAAGAATTGCTCACATTGTGTTAAACAACAATCATTCACTCTTTCTTTGTTCTGTTCATAATGTGTCCGTGTGAATTTGTGCGTCTCTTACTCTTAAAAATGTACAAAATACACAATATCTGAACTAGGCGGATCCGGAGGGCTGCGAGGACCACATCACGCCCTGGTATGGATGTTTTGTTTTTAATGATTGGTTAATTGGTCGTCACATTAAGCCAACATATGTTTAATAGACAAGACAGTTGAATTTAATAAATAATCTCGTATAACTTTTAGGGGTTAAGGGTGTTTTCCCTCGACCAGTGCAAGAAACAAAAAATTCATACCAAACAAACAAAAAACCCACATTTTTTACTTTGAAACATATATTCAAATTTTACCAAAATTTCGTGTTGAAAACTGCATGGTCAGATTATTATTTTTTTTTACGTCTTTCAGATCAAAAGTTTTTTTCTATAAAATTTTGCGATATATATTTAAAAAAAAGCATTGCCTCCATCCCCTAAAAGTACTTGTTCTATTATTATGAATAGTAAAATTTTTATAATTAAGTGCATAGCAAAAATTGACCTGACAATAAAAAACACATGTTTATTTCAAATGTCCTTTTAATCTTTGAAATGTATCTATTTTAAGAAAATCTCTTTAATTATGTATCGTAATTTTTTAAGAAAATCAAATTTCCCACGTACATTTTCCTTTTATCGTGCATTAACCTGCACGTGTATCCATCGATGCAAAGAAACACAAGAACCCAACATGTCGCCAAATAACAGTTTATTATCCTATTGATTTTAAGTTTTATGTCTGTCTTTCTTTAATTAGAAAGAGTTGTCAAAAAATTTACAGCATAATTAATAAAAAATTTATGATTGAAATGGCACTAAATGGTACGTCTAAAATAATATTCAACATTGTGACACAAAAAAAAGTAGTACATAAAAAAATAAATATAACAACTCCTTTAAATATTTGATTCGCAGTTGTGATTCAGCTTAACCATGCAGTAATTTAAGATAAAACGTCTGGTGTCAACTATTAATGGTACTTGAAAATCCTTCGTGCACGGATCATTAAATATAATCGCATATTAACATGTTTAACGTATTTGAAACATCAATACTTGTTTTTATTTAAATTGTTTAAATATGTTTACAAGAAACAGTTGCAACTCTTTTCATCACATTAAGATCAATACCATTTTATGACAAACTATTTTTAATGTTTTTAATTTTTTTAATTTTACTGTAATTTTTTACCGGTCATAATCATCATATTTGTTAAGTGAAAGTGAAATGGAATGGGTAAATAAATTTATAATACAGAAATAATCAAATATAAATAAATTGTGCATGTCAAAAATGCCAGAAATTTATATTTTGAAGAAAAAAATCTAGCTTCAATCGATGATTTCTTTTGTAATTTGCAACAGACAAGAAGTAAGCTACACATATTGTATCATGTTAGAAATAGATGCAGCCTTTAAGAAAATAGGGGAGCTTAAAGCTTATTCTTAAGCTTGTGCAAATTGTAAATTGTTGTCTTTAAAACCAACACTGAAAACTCATCTCGCATGGTAGTTAATTTTTGAGATGATGAAGTTTGCTAAAACTTTAAATTCAAAAACAATTATACACAAAACAAAATCATAAAATTGAGCCCGGCAAACAAATACATATTAATTTCTGTATTTGTATTGGCAGTTCAAAACAAATTCAAGCTTTGCATGCAGGACTCTTTGAACGTGGAAGGTCTCCTTTATATCGAGAAGTTATTAAATCAGTTCTTTATTTGTTGGCATAGGTTAAAGAAATTGACAGACGATTCCTTGGTATATAAATAGCTTTTAAGATCTCAAAAGAAAATTCAAATAAAACAAAATTCTCGGTATAACAGTGTCCAAGTCATTTCCTATTTATTTGATATTTCACATAACCTAATATCTTGGATTAGGGTTTGGTTTATTGTGTTTAACGCTACTTTCAACAACATTTTAGCTATATTGTGGCGGTCAGTTTTAATGGTGGATGAAATCAGAGTACACAGAGAAAACCACTGACCTGCCGCAAGTCATTGACAAACTTTATCACATAATGTTGTATCGAGTACAACTCGCCTAAGCGGGTTTCGAACTCAACGTTTGTGGTGATAGGCACTGATTGCATAGGTAATTGTATATCCAACTACCATACGATCACGACCACGACGGCCCCTCCTAATATCTTACTAATCCTAAAACTTAAAATATTGTATTAGAAAACATCATCATGAAATACAAAGAATTCTGGAGAAAACATATACATAATTCTTCAACTGGTTAATATAGACAACTCAAGACGAGTTTGGCTGTGAAAAATTGAATCTGGTAGATACGTGTATATAGGGTTAGTACGGAAGTCAGAAAAGGCCATGCTCGAGTATTTTGTGTTTCTAATTTATTATAAGTGATTACTAATTTGTAATAACAAATTAGAAAAAAAGATTGTTGTGGCACTTCACAGCTTCCATAAGTTAGACATAGAAATGACATATTTGTGATAAATATACTACTTCCACTTCAAATGGAAGTCCGGTCCGGCCATTTCGACTTTTCGCCTTTTAATTGTTACAAAGTGAACGCGAAATAATTTCGCTCCGATTTCGCTTTCGCCTTTTCTCTTTTTTGCTTTGTAATGATCATAGATTCATTGTATTCTACTATATAGTGTCTAGAATTTCAATGATCATCGATTCATATATTCTTTTTGCTAAAACCTGAAATCTATAAAATCAGCTGATTACTAGGAATAATCATGAATTATTAGCAGAAGAAAAATAACATTATTGATTAATGATTGGTTATAGCGAACATCATTTCAACGATATTCGGGACGAGAAAATAGCTTAGATATATTTCTAATCTAATGAATTACATTCATTTTACGCAAATACATTTATGAGTACACTTCTTGTGACATGATAGACGTTTTGTGTGGGTAATTCACCAATAAAATTGTATACCGTCACGATATAACTGAAAAACTGTTGAAAGTGGCTATAAACTCCAAAAATAAAACCCGCACATATACACTAGCAAACCACAGGGGCTAGATGCGTCCGAATTTTTTTTTTACTAGATAATACAACAAGGGGAAGAACTCACTGGCTTGCATTTTTTTAAGTGGTCGTGTTAAATTGATCGTAACTTTGGAACGCCTTAATATTTATAAAAAAATGTTTCAACCAGTCGAAAGTCAAGTAATTTTCTATTCCAAAGAGACCCCAATTGTTAGTGTAGGCCTCCGAACTGCTGAGGTAAGCTACACGAACAAAAACAAAACGGCGTGAAAATCGAAGGTCGTACAAATGCTGGGTTAACTTTTTCGGAACATCTCTAGACTCTACATGACTTTTGATGAAAAGGGGAAGGTCGTCAAATCTGTTCAGCCACTCAAAACGTACGTTAGAACTCGCTCAAATCTGTGGTGTTTGGGAAGGATGGAAAGGGGATTTCTTTCAAAAACAGACTTAAAGGGCATATAAATTGGCGAAAGGTAAGAAATTTGAACGTAATTTGAATGGATGAAAGTATTTAGCTAGTCAAAATGACTCGTTTACGCCAGGGAAAGTCTGTACAGATGTGAAGTGATTAACCCATCATTTGTCCGACTTCGATTTTCACGCCGTTTTGTTTTGATTCGTGTAGGGTACCTCAGCAGTTCGGAGGCCTACACTAACAATCGGGGTCTCTTTGGAAAGGAAAATTACTTGGTCTTTGACTGGTGAAAACATTTTTTGAAAATATTAAGGCGTTCCGAAGTTAGGATCAATTTAACACGACCACTTTAAAAAATGCAAGCAAATGAGTTCTTACCCTTGTTGTATTATATAGTAAAAAAAATAATTTCGGACGCACCTAGCCCCTGTGTAGCAAACTGGAGATTAATTTTCAAAAAAAACAAGGAGTAAGTTGTTACTATCTGAAATACATATGTAGCAGGACAAATGCCTCGACAGAGAAATATTTAATATGAAATAATTTCCAATGTTTCACTATATTGTGTTAAACATTATTTATATTTGTGTATGTGCTATTTTTGTTGACATTATTATATGTATATTATTTGTAGGGAGAGGACAGTCCATAAGTTGTGATAACTGTTTGTCCAATCCCATTGCTATTTTATTTGCAATAAAATAATATTAAACTAAACTAAAATAATTTCCAGCGCGCAAAATATTGCCATAGACTACTTCAGTGAAAATGTCAAGGATAAAAGAACACAATTTCTTTACGAAATACACACAACACTGAATCGGTACTACAGGATCTGATTTCGTAACACTTTCGGCTACAGCAAAGATCTTATTTCGTACCACCTTCCGGTACTGCATAATCTTAATTTGTAAAACTTCCCGCTACTTGTTGGTACTGTATGAACTTATTTCATAACACCTCCCGGTACTGTAAGATCTTACTTCGTATCACTTATCGGTATTGCAGGATCTTACTTCGTATCACTTATCGGTACTGCTGGATCTTACTTCGTATCACTTACCGGTACTGCATGATCTTATTTCGTGAAACTTCCCGGTACTGTATGGTCTTCTTTCGTCATATTTCGCTGTACTGCAGGATCTCAGTTCGTAGCACTCCGTGGAACTGGTCGGTACTGCACGATATAATTTCGAAACACTTCCCGATATTGATCGATACAGCATGCTCTTATTACGTAATAATTCATGAAAGCCAGAATGTGTTTTGAGTTTTAACATGGGTTGGCGGATATTAGTATTTTACTAATTTGTTACTAAATAATTTACTAAAATCCGCCAACCCATGTTAAAACTCAAAACACATTCTGGCTTTCATGAATTATTCCGAATCTGAAATGTCTAAGAGTACAAATACGGTAGTATACTTTGATTGGAAGACGGTAATTTATATTTACGTTTGCGGACAATGTCGCACACAATTTATGCTGCCAAATTCGAGCGGACGATAATTCATTTTAAGAATTCAATGCATTCTTTTGAAGTTTAATTGAGGTATGAAAGCGTTGACCGAAGTACATTTTCAATGAAGCGCGGTAGCATGTTGAAAATGTAGTTCGATCAACGCTTTCATACCCAAATGAAACTTCAAAAGAATGCATTCAATTCTTATAATTATATTTAAATCACACCAAAATTTAATATATTTGAATTTTTTGTTGTGAATTTTATTTGTGTTAGATTATTTGCTGTTGGAAATTACTACGCCATTGATTGTTTACATCTGACGTCGTCGTGGAGGCACGTGCAAGTTCGGATTTGAGTTTCATTGGGATGTGAAACATCACTTTTATAATCATGTGACCACTTCATAACCAATCATATTGTAACATTTCAATGAAAAACGGAAGTAATGTAATTATCAACATGTACATTTACGACGAGAAAGCCAGTCACATGCATCGGCGCATGTGCTAATGAGATTATACCCAATCGATAAATCGCTCGTTTGTTTACAAAGCGAAAGAAGGACGTCATGTTAGAATACAGAATATAATTTCGTAACAGTGCAGTATTTTTTTCGCAACACTTTCTGTTATTGCATTATTTTTTTCCTAACTATTCTAGGAGCGTAGCTAGAGCAAATCGAAGTATGCGCATAATTACGGCGAGGGGTTAGCCCCAGTGGGTTCAAGGCAAAGCCCTGGTAGAGGGTTCAGGGGGACAAAGCCCCCCGGAAGCTCCTGGATTTTACCAGATTTACATACTTCAGAACCTGTTTGCGTGAGTGTGTTTTGTTCTGCCTACAGTTCACTATCTGTGTTTTACGGTCAGGTCGTATGTGCTGGAGATGGATATAGAAAACACGTATTGAGGATAAAACATATAATTCGTTATCTAGACAAAACATACTTAAATTAAAATGTTGAAGTGTTGATATCATTAGATCTTTACTCAAGCTTGTGAAAATGATCCTTCTTGAATGAACAGTTGAAACTGAATGACGTACTGGTCTTTAAATTTCTTGCATGTCACAACTCAACATATTTAATTTTCTGACAAACTATTTATTCCTCTAGTCACGAAGAAGGGTCGGATATCTTTTTCAAAAATGATCATATTGCAAATCATTTATATCACGTCCACCTCGTTACCCTAGTTAAACTCGCTATGCTCGTAAGTTTAACAAGGGTAACTTGGCTTGCCGGGATATTAATAATACTAAGTTAAATCCGCCTTTTTTCCCAAAAATTGTTGATTGTTGTGAAGTAATTTCGTACCGATACTAGGGATGAATTTGTAGCGCTGGATTGGAAAATACTTCAAGTAAAAAACTTTTCTCGTTAATATGAACAAGATTTTTTTTATCTTTTGTTCTAAAATAGCATTTACATGTAAATGTACTTAATTATGACGACTCCGTCTCGCAATTTCCCTATATTTATAAGTAAGTGAATTTTTGTACGTTTTTTATCTTCACAATTAACCGCTGGAAATTCAAAAATTTTAACCGTACACCGGAAAAATATTTCCAAATATAAAACTACGATACTTCAAATATTCAATCGCTAACGAATGCCATTGAAGATATGTTATTTTACTTAGAAAGTATTATTAAACGGAAAAATCGGGAGTGGCTAATAATTACCTGACTGGCTGTATAATGAATCGGATTCTGGGAGGGGGAACAGGTTGTATAATGGGACAATTGAGTGTTCTCGTAGACTTCTTTCAATGAATATGGGATAGCTATAGGGTTTATTTTCGCATAAGTGAAAGTAGATCTCATGCCTGCAGGTTAAGATGTTTTTAATTTAATTCAATATGCTAAATTTATGTAATGATACCTAGTAGGGAACTTGTATGAGTGAGCTGTTTCCCAGCGTTTGGTCAAAACTGTATATTTCACATCATCAGTTAATTGACAGCCAGTTCCCAGAACATCTGGATAAGGTGGTGAATAACTTTGGCTTTCACTTGAAGATGCCATGTTTTAAAAACTTTAAGAAAGTAAAGCGAAGAACGTTCTGGGATGATCATGAAATTCCGGTGCGTAATCTAGACATTCCAGATCTGGAATCGGATCATTTTCAATCTGGTTTAGAAATCATTTAAAACCGAAAAATGGAACGTCATCTTACTTTTAAAGTGTGATTTCATAAAAAAAACCGCATATTTCGTTTTAAGCTGATTTTTTTTTATGTGTACGCAATTGCGTTTTTGCGTATAGGGAGCTACGCCCCTGAATTCCCGGTTCTGCAGGATCTTATTTTGTAACATGAGACGTATAACTTGTAAATTTGATAGGAATTGATTATGGCTCTCCTGACACTTTTGTTGTTCTTTTTTTATTATTTTTTTTATATATAAAAGAACTTCAAATTCTGTTAAATAAACCAAGTTTATTTCTAGTATTGCTGACGATGGTGACATACCTTTATATTTTCCTAACAATTTTCATTGACAAAATCTTTCGTTTTCCAGTAGCACCATATGGCATCCACAACTCAATATGACGATTGATGATTGTTACGTCACATGCTAAAATAAAGCATTATGGTACAGAAACACCTTTAAAAATTGTTCAAATATCATTTTTTTTTGGCAAGAGCACACTATCTGTGCTGGTCACGTTTTGGAATTTAATTTAAGTGACACGGGTGATACTCTTGTATCTAATTTTGTGATAAGATAGTTTTGTTTCATTGTGTTTATCTAAGAAGAAGGATATGTATTAATTCTGAATGATTAGTTCAAAATTGTCAACGTTGTTTTTACATTTCACCATAGAATTTAGTGGAAAAAAACCAACATTTTATGTTAATTATAACATTTGTTTCTCACAATGATATTTACAATATAAAAATACTATGTACAATAAAAAAATAATTTGATTTGTCAAATTGAATTTGTTATTCTTTGTTATATAATATAAGATAAATCCTAATAAATCTGATATTTATTGGCATATCTATTTATTAAATTTATGCTAAGGAAGACAACTCTAGAAAACTTTATAAAGAAATATCTAGAATTATTTCCCTTCTTAAAACTTGAATAGTAACATTCTTGTTGTTTTAGTTGGAATTTGTGAAATTTTAATAGGAAATTTAGACCTATAACTTATACACACGTTGACAATATTTAAACAAAACATAACAAAATATACATTACTGTAGAAACAAAATCCAGTAAATAAAATCGTAGAAATACTAGGCAAAATCGATACCTCTAACACACAAATACGTGATCGCTCGCTTTCATGGCTTGGTACAGACACTTCAATGGAAAGTGGCGGGGTTAAATTAGTTCTATGGACCCAAACATCCCCCGCTTGTCGCAACTTCGGCTGATTCCGTACCTTCATCATATTACGATAACTCCCATTGGAACTACTTTCGGAAATCTTCAATGAAGGAGGTATTAAAATAATTTCACTTTCGAATATTCGTCCAATAATAATATATTTTCATTCGTCGCAATGTCGGCTGATTCCGTACCTTCATCAAAGACCAATATTTTTCAAAACAAACTAATCTATTGTCGCCATTTTAGAACTTATTCGCGGTGCGCAATGTTTGATTGAAGTGATACGGTCTTCCGGCGAAGAAATGTGACGCGTAGACGCATATCAAATACCGTATTACAGCCGAGGTATTGAGGGAGAGAAGCGGACTCACCCGAGGTTTGCCGATTGAAACATCCCTTCTTTAATCGTCCATGCAAGTGTTTTCCATGGGTGAGTAAACTGCCAACCCTCGCATATAACCGAGGCGAACGGCGTTATCATAAAGAACGCTATCATCTTCAACATTATGCATAATATATGTAACCTTCGTGACACAGAAGTTGTCATATGTATAATATTACTTCTATTAAAGAGAGACGATACAACCATTATCCATATATTAGATATTATGGCAAGGTCATCTTAAGACAAAATAGTGAAACAAGTCAACTTTGAACCAAAATCTACATGCCAATACCAGCTTTCGTCATCTGTACGCAACTGCCAGAATACTTTTCAACAAGGTGTTGATATCTTTAGGAAAAACTTTACATATATCTTTCCTTGACTGACTGTCCTTTAAGCATATGATGACAGCACCAACACCGGGATTTTTATGTGCATATATCGTGGTCTTTTTGCATTTAATGATTTCAGATAAGAGGTAGACGTTTGTTTTGTTGACTTTGGTGGACTTGTTGACCATCACTGTTTAAACTTTCTTTCATAGCATTGTACTACATGTAGCTGTATGGTGTATCGGATATATACTCTGCATTAGGCCTCGCCACTAAATTCGATATCTACGTTTTTATGCAAGGGTATGCTAAGTAATATCACTATCATTACGTTATAACCAATCTAACTGTACATTCCCATAGGAAAGCAGATCGATATCTGTTATGGCGGTTTATTGGTGCAGAAAACAAGAGTAACGGAGACAATCACCCAACTTTACATAGGTCAATACAAAAATATGCATCATGAAAGATTGTCTCCGTCATGGTCGGGTGATGAACCTAATAAACATTAATGGTAATAGAAAATGGTACCAAATATAGATGAAATACAACTTCAAAATGTATCATCTGATCGCGCCCACGAAGTCGATATTGCAATTCACACTGTTTAGATATTGATTATTGGGATTTTAGAAGAGGTGTCAACACAACTATATGAGATATACATTGCCAGCACCAGAAATTCTTGCATATGGTAAATTCGCACCTGATGATGCAACTTCAGATTACAAAGGTAAATTATCTCTACTTTTAGTGTAATTGGGTTGGTTTACACCAGTCATTATGTATAATTAACTATTCATTTAATTGTTGCCTGTAATTTCATTTTGTATGTTTGCATAGATATGGAAATTAAATTCGAAATCGATCTACTGTTGTCATGGTACTTTAAATTGAAAGCTCGCTGTCACGTGATATGTTGGCTACATGTTCTATCGGTAATTGATACGATAATTGATTAAATAAATAATTAATGATGAACTGAAAAAATATTAATGCATAGGTAATACATTTACCCAATTTCAGGTATTCATTTTTGTTGTTGTACAACTTTCTTAGACATTAAGCGCCACGATTCAGCTGTAAAATTGCTGAAGGGGCGTTAAACACCAATCAATCAACATAGATATTATTTATTTATTCTACGGCGTGCACAGCATCGTTAGTTTAATGGCAGAATCCCGACACAAAGTTAATACATGGAATTTTTATATGCATTTTATTGTGCATTTGTGCGTATGTTTGCTTATGTTCCACCGCCACGATATAACTGAAATATTGTTGAAAGTGGCTTTAAACACCAAATTCCTTCCCTCCCTGCTTATGTTCCAGTTTGGCATTGGTTTGCATAAATAAAGTTAGTAATATATTTATATAATATAATATAAGAGACTACACTGACATATTTTATCTTAATTCTATTGATATATTACTATGATAATATAATATGATCTCTAAAGTATTTACTGGTTTACTGGGTACTGGTCAATGTTCCCAGGACTCAAACCCACAGAGTAGCTCAGCACGTTCCCAGGTGGAGGATAGGGATGGTTTCTCGATGTGGGGAGGTGGGAAAAAGGGGGTGTCATGTTATAGTACGGAAAGACTGACAGTGGACCATAGTGGGTAATGCGTTTGGAGGGTGCCACGCTCCTTCTTTTGTAGATATCGAAAATAGAGTAGGCGCATTGTAGCTGCTACGCTGAGAAGACCAAATCTCCATACTTTCCCAGGGGCAGTCAAAGGTCGTTGTTCGGGTTGGCCCACCACTCCCTCTCTCTCATTTCTATATAGTGTTGATATATTGTTGAACTAATTTCGTCCTGAATATAGTTGAAAATACTGCTCGCTGGAAGTTATTCAACTAAAATATTCTAAATTACTCATGTTCATGTACTACGTAAAAATAATGAATTTTTTCATCTTATAATATAATATTCGTAGCAATGAAGATTATTATACCTCAGTATAGAAGATTATTATACCTCAGTATAGAAGATTATTATACCTCAGTATAGAAGATTATTATACCTCAGTATAGAAGATTATTATACCTCAGTATAGAAGATTATTATACCTCAGTATAGAAGATTATTATACCTCAGTATAACTTGTCCTATTAAAAAGACAAAAAAGACATGTTCATAAATATTCTATTTACTGTAAATTGTATAATGAACTATTTATTCCCTGGTGAATAGTCCATTGACCTCTCCAGTGCTATTAACCGGTGACGCAACTGTCAGGTGAAGAACGAGAATTAAAAACACAGTTCATTAAGGAATGTTTGAAGATATCAAATAGGTAAAGCCGTAAATCGAAGGATATACAACTTGATTTTTCACGAATTTTCTGGTATAATTTATTTTATCTGCATCATTGTTTTTAATTTGCAACTGTTAATACAAAATATTTTGCCTACTACACTTATAATTGAGAGAGTAATTTATTATCGTATGTTGAAATGTAGAGCTCGCTATACTTAATGTTGATTCCAAGTATCCAATTGTAGAGATGATCAATCTGGCCAGTAACTATTAAAAGCGCGATAACTCTTACAGTCTCAATTCAAAAAGTGCATGGTAAATAATTTTGTTTTGTTTTGGCAGCATCTGTGTAAAAATTAAATTATATATTTACCCCTGTATTTTGTTTTATGAGGTATATCATGGTTTGATGTAAAGACAATGCACTAAGGGATCGATCATTTAACTTGGACGTATGTTTTCACAACGACCCTTTTTTTTTCACGCGTTTTGAACATGAAAAATCGGTATTTTTCTTCTTCAAATTCTACCAAAGTTCTTCGTTGGGTCAGCCTTTAAGTTATATCTTTTGTATCTTTCAGGTTAAGTTATTCTTTCAATAAAATTTTGGGACAGAAACTAACCATACCTTCAGCTAAAAGTAAAATTGTCGTACCCGAACAATAGTTCATGGATTACTTCAAATAGCACACAATACACAAAAATTACTTATCTTTCTATAATATTATACTGATAGAACTCTATACATTGTATATATCAATTGTTATTACAGAGAACAAACCATCCATATGTATATCTGTAGAATAGTGACCACATACCGTAAGTATCTTTTAAGGGTTAAGGGTTATGATATTTAACGCCACTTTTAGCAATATTTCAGTTATATCGTGGAGATCAGTTTTATTGGTGGAGGAAACCAGAGCACCCGGAGAAAACCACCGACCTGCCGCAAGTCACTGACAATCTTTATCACATAATGTCGAACTCACAATGTTTATAATGGTGATAGGCACTGATTGCACATGTAATTGTAAATCCAGCTACCATACGATCACGACCACGACGGCCCTTAAAATGAAGTTCAAAATTGGTCAGTATGACTAGTGAAACAACGCAGACGATACACATGTTCAAACTTCTACTGAAGTAACTTTTCATCTACGAAACTGTCGTCTTGTGGCATTACAACAAACGATCTTGACATACTAACTGATGCTTAGGGTGGGGGGAGTGGGGGGGGGGGGGGGGGGGTAGTTTAAAACTCTATAAATAAATCAAATATGTGGGATGTATAGAGGATGAAGAAAGAGACGAGCAATCGCATGTAACTATGTACTTTACTTTTCATAGTGAAGGTCTGCTATAAACTAATACATTTATATAATATCAAAATAGCAAAAACATACGATTTTATATGAAAGATATAGTTCCTACGGTGGTACCTCCGTCCCAGAATGGTATATTCACGTTTGTTCAACTTTTTCAGATCTTCTGTCATGCCAAGTAGTACAGCGAAAATTAGACCACAGCTAAGTCGGACAGCAATCAGAACGAATGTAAGCGGAGTGATATGTGCCCTTGGACTTCCGCTTACGGTAATAGGAATAATTCTAACAGCTGTTGGATACACTGTGACTGAAGGAAAGCAACATATTTGGTATTTCGAAATAGTTGGGCCTATTTTATTAGGTTTGGCAGTTATTGCATTTATTTTGGGCTATTTATTGCAAGTGACAGCAGAAGTAGGACATTGCTGTCGTTGTTCATTCTGCTGTAGATCGACCCCAACGTTGAACATGCTACGTCTAGATGGTTTGGATGAAATGACAATGTTTCAACGGATTGATTTGATTGAAAAACCGACGATGACCTATCAGGAACCTACACAGACAGATAGCCATTATATGTCACTTTTGGCGTCAGAACAATAAATGAGGTCTAAGCAGCTTACGTAATTCGCACCCAAAATTAAAGCGAACGGATAGGAAGGCAGTGCGGTAGGAATTAAAACATATTTTCTAATGAGATTTTCTAAGCGTGATCAACCGTGTGCTATGGACGATGATTAAATGCGGTATATCGTGTGAATATAGAATGTCAAGTATTGCAAAGATCGATGAAGTACTCACAACTGTATGCGACAGAGAAAACGTTTAATAAAACGAGCATAATTTGTTGAAAGGTTTTAAAACATAACAGTTGTAATTTCACAATGTTTCATGTTTTGTTAAATTTTCATTCTATTTCGATGCATTTTCACTACTCTCCATTTGAATAATTATCTTTCGATTAATATGCCGAATTTCACGATTAAACTCTTTCCAGAAGTATTTTTTTTTTCTGAGTTGACAATGTGAAATTTATTTTCATTAATTGTTAACATTTCTAATTGATAGATTACATTTTCTATCAGAAAACATTATTCTCTCTTAAAAATAGTTAACGTCTAAGGGACCGACCATTTAACTTGAAGGGGGAGGGGTGTTAGGTTATATGACAAAAACTCTGAATCAGATTATTTTTTTGTCCTCCACCAAAATCAGAATATTTTTTTCGGCAACATTGGGAATCAGAATATTTTTTTAGAAAAAAAAACATAACCCCCCCCCCCCCCTCCCCCTTTCAAGTTAAATGGTCGTTCCCTAATAAAATATGTATTCAGTACACATCGCTTCAGGCGCAATTCATCAGCGAACAAAATAAACTTATTGTGTGATGTTTTGCACCCCACCCGCCTTATACTATTTCTCTGCATAGAATTATTATGATGAACATACGTTTACATGAATAAACTCGTAGTTATCTAATTTAGTGTGTATGACGTCTTTCTGAAATATCCTTCATCAGGTACACTCAAAATCAAAAGATTGGACCAAAGTGTCTAAGCATGGTGACTATGTTGCTTGATGGGTCTTTGACCGTAGTTTTAATGAATTACATGAAAATTAGGAACTGTTAATTTTAAAGATAGACATGTGAACTCAACCATGTCAGTGCCGAAGCACTGACTACTGGTCAGATGGTGTGGTGCAACCCCCCCCCCCCCCCCCCCCCCCTTTGACTTGTTGTCATCTTATACGAGACACAGAAGAAAAAAGACTTACGGAAACATCTTGTTTTTATGGGTTTTAATTGGCCGTCGGGGTATTGACGGGGTAATCGGACCTGAATGTATCCCGATATTCCGTTATTTGGCTAACGTTGTTTAAAATATGCCCATTCACAATATTTTGACTTAGATAATTCGACGTCAGACAGAAAATGTAATACATGTTTTATATCTAAATAAGGGGTCATCTATTTCCATTTATTTTTTATTTTTTAACGTTAACTGAAAGCAAAGAACATTTTAACTATCAAAATAATGCCCAGCCTGAGCCTAAATCCTTTTAGAAGAAATAGCAATAAAGGCAAGTAAATAATTGATCAGACTAACAAAAATCATCAAAAACATGAATTATGAACATCTAAAATCCATTTTAACAATCATCTTTTAAAGAATAAAGAAAAATTACGACTCCTACTGTGGTCCGGTCTTTAGTGTGCTATAATTTCATTTGTCAAGTTCGTCGAATAAGTACATTGTTCAATAAATATTTGTTTCTAGAAGCTTCAATAGTTAATTATATTTATATTTACATCTTTGAATGAAATAAATGTTTATTGTTCTTTAGGTCTGCCTTTTGATACGCCATAGAATATAAGCATAAATATACAGGATTAGCTTCTGACAACTTTGAAAATCTGACAAGTAATTTGTGTGTGTTGCTAATTTTTATGTGTATCTGGGTAAAAAGTCACAGGATTAAGAATAGACGAGTTGTTGAAGAAAAACAGCTAAAATATATGTACAAAGGGAAAGAAAAGTACATAGAGAGTTGTTTGAAAACATAGTTGAAAATGAAATAACATCCGTCTTAGAACTTCCAAAATCAACAAAATAACCTGAACAGGTAAACTTCCAAAATCAGCAAAATAACCTGAACAGGTAAACTTCTAAAATCAGCAAAATAACCTGAACAGGTAAACTTCCAAAATCAACAAAATAACCTGAACAGGTAAACTTCCAAAATCAGCAAAATAACCTGAACAGGTAAACTTCTAAAATCAGCAAAATAACCTGAACAGGTAAACTTCTAAAATCAGCAAAATAACCTGAACAGGTAAACTTCCAAAAGCAGCAAAATAACCTGAACAGGTAAAATTCCAAAATCAGCAAAATAACCTGAACAGGTAAACTTCCAAAAGCAGCAAAATAACCTGAACAGGTAAACTTCCAAAATCAGCAAAATAACCTGAACAGGTAAACTTCTAAAATCAACAAAATAACCTGAACAGGTAAACTTCCAAAATCAACAAAATAACCTGAACAGGTAAACTTCCAAAATCAACAAAATAACCTGAACAGGTAAACTTCCAAAATCAGCAAAATAACCTGAACAGGTAAACTTCTAAAATCAGCAAAGTAACCTGAACAGGTAAACTTCCAAAATCAGCAAAATAACCTGAACAGGTAAACTTTTAAAATCAGCAAAATAACCTGAACAGGTAAACTTCCAAAATCAGCAAAATAACCTGAACAGGTAAACTTCTAAAATCAGCAAAATAACCTGAACAGGTAAACTTCTAAAATCAGCAAAATAACCTGAACAGGTAAACTTCCAAAAGCAGCAAAATAACCTGAACAGGTAAAATTCCAAAATCAGCAAAATAACCTGAACAGGTAAACTTCCAAAATCAGCAAAATAACCTGAACAGGTAAACTTCCAAAATCAGCAAAATAACCTGAACAGGTAAACTTCTAAAATCAACAAAATAACCTGAACAGGTAAACTTCCAAAATCAGCAAAATAACCTGAACAGGTAAACTTCCAAAATCAACAAAATAACCTGAACAGGTAAACTTCCAAAATCAACAAAATAACCTGAACAGGTAAACTTCCAAAATCAGCAAAATAACCTGAACAGGTAAACTTCTAAAATCAGCAAAATAACCTGAACAGGTAAACTTCCAAAATCAGCAAAATAACCTGAACAGGTAAACTTTTAAAATCAGCAAAATAACCTGAACAGGTAAACTTCCAAAATCAGCAAAATAACCTGAACAGGTAAACTTCTAAAATCAGCAAAATAACCTTAACAGGTAAACTTCTAAAATCAGCAAAATAACCTGAACAGGTAAACTTCCAAAAGCAGCAAAATAACCTGAACAGGTAAAATTCCAAAATCAGCAAAATAACCTGAACAGGTAAACTTCCAAAAGCAGCAAAATAATCTGAACAGGTAAACTTCCAAAATCAGCAAAATAACCTGAACAGGTAAACTTCCAAAAGCAGCAAAATAACCTGAACAGGTAAACTTCTAAAATCGCAAAAATAAAAAATGCGTTTCTTGATCATGTATCTTTCATATTTTGCACTATATTCATCGTTTATTGATAACATATCCAACTCCTGTTGCTACATTACTTCCAGGTCTTTCCATACAGGGAGGGAAGATATTATCTAGTTATTTAACAAGTGAGCAATATTTCAACTAAATGGCGATGTCTGCTTTGTACTAGACCAACACAATATGTTCAATTTTTAGTGCTAACTCACTGAAACAACAATGTGCTGCAAAATAAACACATTATCCACAACCAGTGTTTGCACTTACACCTTAATTAATGATGGTGATTAGCTAAAAAAGTAGCAAATACCAAGTTGTCTTTGACACAAAACTTGTGATAAAACGTCAAAAGCTTGAACACACGACCTACCTTCTACCAGTTTGTGGTCATCATCAATCACTGATGATACTGCCACTTTGGTGCACATACCAATTTTAAACTTAATTTTTAAAACTTAACAATAAAGTGCTGTACAAAATAAATGTGCAAGTAAAAACAACTTAATTAATTTAATCAAGTAAGTGAGTCTTGAAGGATTCAAGACTCTTGGCAGTGGCAGTGTCAGTGGGCAGAGCATTCCAATCCCTGATGGTTCTTGGGTAGAATGACTCCTTCCTTTAATGGTGTTACATGATGGTATCTGAAAGGAGTGTTGGCCCATGTTTCGACTCAGTCGTGATGGTTGTACGAGTCTGTCAGTGGCATCAATTTTATCTAGACCATTTACGATCTTGTACATTAAGACTAGTCTAGCCCTCTGCTTCTTTCCTCCAATGTAGGCCATTTTAGGTCTTCTAGCATGCTAGTGACTGATGAAGTGTGGTGGTACCTGTTCACTACATACCTTGCCGCCCTACGCTGGGCCATTTTGATACGTTTTTTGTCCTCTTTAAGGTATGGATCCCAGGTGGTGCATGCATATTCCAATGTTGGTCTAACCAATGACTTGTAAGCCTTCTCTTTTATGTTTGCATTTCTGATATTTAGGTTTCGTTTTAAGAAGCTCATGGTGTTGTTTGCTTTCTTGCAGATGTTTGATATGTGTCGGTTCCACTTCATATCTGATGTTATAGAAACACCTAGCTATCTTGCAGTTGCTACGTGCTTTAGTTGTTGACCATGTAGGGTGTAACTATTCATAAGGCCAAGAAAAAAAATACATGTGTTTCCGCTCACATGCTCTAAAATATTAGGGTCGGTAGGTAGGAAAAAGATTTTATTTTTTAAAATATTTTTAGCTAGTTTCTACAGGGGACACATTCTGACTTTAATAGTGCTTGTTCAAAAATGGCAAAAAACACTTTAGGGTAGGCACACAAAATTAAGGTCGGTAGGGTTAGCGGAAACACATGTAATTTTGTTTTTGGCCTAATTGGTTGTTTCTTTCTTGAGATGGTCAGGATATTATATTTCTCTGGATGGAAGCTCATTTTCCATCTTTCTTCCCATTTAGCCAATTTGTTCAGGTCATCTTGAAGACTTACACTATCGATATCAGATGTTATGGTAAGATATACGATGGTATCATCAGCGAACAATCTGGTTTTGGATCTTATATTGTCTGGCATGTCGTTGATGTAGTATAGGAACAAGCTGGGTCCTAACACTGATTACTGAGGAACACCCGATTCAACCGGTATGGAATTTGATGTTTCAACTTCTACTACTACTGACTGATTATGATTGCGGAGGATGTTTGAATCCATCTGTTGGTTTTACCTCTTATTCCATAGTGATGTAATTTATGGATTAGTAGGCTGTGACATACTTCGTCAAAAGCTTTGCTGAAATCCATAATCAGGCAGTCAGTTTGTTTACTGTCAAGGTTTTTAGTTACATCATCTACAAATTCGACAAGTTGTGTATCACAGGAAAGGCCTTTCCGGAATCCATGTTGTAGAGGATGTAGGATTCTGTGTTTATCAGCATGAGCCATGATGTTACTAGTGATGATGTGTTCCACTAATCTACAGGCAATGCATGTCAGGGACACTGGACGGTAATTTATAGCCTCAAATTTCTTGCCTTTCTTAAAGATGGGACAAACAAAAACTCCTTTCCAAATACTGGGTATTTCTCCGGTGTTGTAGGATTTCCTGAATATGATTGTTAGTATTGGAGATATATGTGTTGCCAATTCTGTTAAGACTCTAGGGATGATGTTGTCTGGTCCATGTACCTTATGAGGATTTAAATTTTTCAGCAATTTGGTAACTCCCTCCTCTGTTATCTGAATGTCATTCATAGTTTCAAACTTCCATTTCATGTTGCAGGTGTTTTTGAAAGATTCGTCTGATACTTCTGTCTTAGTTGAAAATGCCATTTGGAACTGCTTGTTTAGAATGTTGACCTTATCTTTGGAGTCTGGATGTAGTATTCCATTTGTTTTGAGCGGAGGTATGGTGTTACTATCTGATCTTTTATGCTTAATATATGTCCAGAACCGTTTCATGCAATTTCCATTTCCTGCCCTGTCATCTACTTCGGGAGTAACAATGCCTTCTACATACTGCCAATATGCATTTCTGAGTTGTCTCTGGGTTTCATGTTTCAGCTTCTTGTATTTATTTTTATCTGCTTTGTTCCCTGGTTTCTTCTTTCTCTTATAACTTCGGTCTCTCTTATGAATCAGTCTCTTTAGATCTCTATTTATCCATGGGTATCCATCTTTGTTTTTTGCTGTTTAATGGGGTATGTTGTTCTTGATGCTATTGTCCAAATTGGTCTGAAAATAGGTCCACATGGAGTTCACTGATTCACCAATGTTCTTCATATTCATTATTTCATTGTAAATAGCTTTTACATAGCTGATAACGTTATCCCATTTTGCTTTACTATACAACGGGATCTGGCATGGTTTTTGCTGTTGTCTCGTTGGTACAATATATATTTCAGTGTAGACAATCTCATTGTCAGATACTCCTGGGATAATCTCTGTTTTACGAAAGCTAAACGGTTGATTTGTTGCAATTAGGTCCAAGATGTTTGTGTCTCTAGTTGGTTCCTCTACTATTTGTGCGAGTCCATTGTCGTCTAGTATTTCTGTAAATTGGTAGTGAATTGATGAATATTGAGTGTTAGATTTGAATGTGTTTCCTTTCCAATCCCAGCTTGGAAGGTTGAAGTCTCCAGCTATCACTAGAAATGCATTTTTTATACTAGCAGCCCTTTCCAAGCTCTTCCCAAGTTGGTTGATGCTCTCTTCATTTGATGTTCTTGGGTTGTAGTAAGAACAAAGATATATAGCTTTGTGACCGACTAACTCTAATTTGCACCAGACGATTTCACATTCTATTTGGAGTTCAGGTGTAGCCGTTGCAATATAGTTGTTTTTTACTGCTATTAAGACACCGCCACCGGAGAGGTTACGATCATTTCTGAAGATGATATAGCCTCTTGGAAAAATCTGTGAATCTTTCATACTGTTGTCAATCCAAGTTTCAGTTCCAAATATAATATCTGGATATGTACCACACTGGACTCTGGTCTGGAGACGAACACATTAACCATTACGCCACGGATGCGATAAGAAGTTTGAATATACCAAAGGGGTAATCAGAATCCGTAAATGGAAGGACGACAACATAATAAATTAATGTGGAAGGACAACAACATAATATATTAATGTGGAAGGAGACTGCAGTCTTTGTGTCGGAAAACCAAGAACTGAAGAAGAATGGGGTAAGCCGGCGGTGGTGGCGGTGATGGCGGTGATGAAGGCCAGAGTTGGACGTCTGAATGTGAGGATATAATGATAATACACGACGTTTATTGCAATCTGCAAAATAAAATGTATTAAACGGTTCGTGAAACCGGAAAAAAAATAGAACCTTCAAAATTCAGAACCCTATAAAATCAACCCTTTTACTTTCTCACCACGCACCTTAAATTTGCATCCAAAACGAGGCCACAGAAATCTTGATTCCATGAGATCTCGGCCCATTGCAAACTCGGCCCATCGCAGACTCGGCCTATATCAAACTCTGTCTACACAAACTCGGCCTATGACAAAATCGGATTACAGACACTATGAAAATATTACCTTTCTGTTGTCTTATAAGATAAATCATGTATCAATGCGTGTTTGTGTGTTAAAGGAATATTTGGGAAGTAAAAATGAAAATTGTTATTGACCACGCATGCAAACAAGCATACACACACACACACATTATTTTGTCCGTATATCAAGCTAAATAGTTTTGTATCCAAAAGAAATAAATTATGTCTCTAGAACCTTTTTGTATTGACATTGTATAAATGTTGTTAACCTATTTTCACACCTTTAACGATTGTTTTTTCCAACTTTTGCTCAAAATTTAAATTTAGAACATTTTTATTTTGAATGTGTTTTTTCAGTTTAGTGTTGTGTATACCAAGCCAACAAGGCTTCAGTAAAAGTTGTGTATACCAAGCCAACAAGGTTTCAGTGAAAGTTGTGTATACCAAGCCAACAAGGTTTCAGTAAAAGTTGTGTATACCAAGCCAACAAGGTTTCAGTAAAAGTTGTGTATACCAAGCCAACAAGGTTTCAGTAAAAGTTGTGTATACCAAGCCAACAAGGTTTCAGTAAAAGTTGTGTATACCAAGCCAACAAGGTTTCAGTAAAAGTTGTGTATACCAAGCCAACAAGGTTTCAGTAAAAGTTGTGTATACCAAGCCAACAAGGTTTCAGTAAAAGTTGTGTATACCAAGCCAACAAGGTTTCAGTAAAAGTTGTGTATACCAAGCCAACAAGGTTTCAGTAAAAGTTGTGTATACCAAGCCAACAAGGTTTCAGTAAAAGTTGTGTATACCAAGCCAACAAGGTTTCAGTAAAAGTTGTGTATACCAAGCCAACAAGGTTTCAGTAAAAGTTGTGTATACCAAGCCAACAAGGTTTCAGTAAAAGTTGTGTATACCAAGCCAACAAGGTTTCAGTAAAAGTTGTGTATACCAAGCCAACAAGGTTTCAGTAAAAGTTGTGTATACCAAGCCAACAAGGTTTCAGTAAAAGTTGTGTATACCAAGCCAACAAGGTTTCAGTAAAAGTTGTGTATACCAAGCCAACAAGGTTTCAGTAAAAGTTGTGTATACCAAGCCAACAAGGTTTCAGTAAAAGTTGTGTATACCAAGCCAACAAGGTTTCAGTAAAAGTTGTGTATACCAAGCCAACAAGGTTTCAGTAAAAGTTGTGTATACCAAGCCAACAAGGTTTCAGTAAAAGTTGTGTATACCAAGCCAACAAGGTTTCAGTAAAAGTTGTGTATACCAAGCCAACAAGGTTTCAGTAAAAGTTGTGTATACCAAGCCAACAAGGTTTCAGTAAAAGTTGTGTATACCAAGCCAACAAGGTTTCAGTAAAAGTTGTGTATACCAAGCCAACAAGGCTTCAGTAAAAGTTGTGCATACCAAGCCAACAAGGTTTCAGTAAAAGTTGTGCATACCAAGCCAACAAGGTTTCAGTAAAAGTTGTGTATACCAAGCCAACAAGGTTTCAGTAAAAGTTGTGTATACCAAGCCAACAAGGTTTCAGTAAAAGTTGTGTATACCAAGCCAACAAGGTTTCAGTAAAAGTTGTGTATACCAAGCCAACAAGGTTTCAGTAAAAGTTGTGTATACCAAGCCAACAAGGTTTCAGTAAAAGTTGTGTATACCAAGCCAACAAGGTTTCAGTAAAAGTTGTGTATACCAAGCCAACAAGGTTTCAGTATAAGTTGTGTATACCAAGCCAACAAGGTTTCAGTATAAGTTGTGTATACCAAGCCAACAAGGTTTCAGTAAAAGTTGTGTATACCAAGCCAACAAGGTTTCAGTAAAAGCTGTGTATACCAAGCCAACAAGGTTTCAGTAAAAGTTGTGTATACCAAGCCAACAAGGTTTCAGTAAAAGTAGTGTATACCAAGCCAACAAGGTTTCAGTAAAAGTTGTGTATACCAAGCCAACAAGGTTTCAGTAAAAGTTATGTATACCAAGCCAACAAGGTTTCAGTAAAAGTTGTGTATACCAAGCCAACAAGGTTTCAGTAAAAGTTGTGTATACCAAGCCAACAAGGTTTCAGTAAAAGTTGTGTATACCAAGCCAACAAGGTTTCAGTAAAAGTTGTGTATACCAAGCCAACAAGGTTTCAGTAAAAGTTGTGTATACCAAGCCAACAAGGTTTCAGTAAAAGTTGTGTATACCAAGCCAACAAGGTTTCAGTAAAAGTTGTGTATACCAAGCCAACAAGGTTTCAGTAAAAGTTGTGTATACCAAGCCAACAAGGTTTCAGTAAAAGTTGTGTATACCAAGCCAACAAGGTTTCAGTAAAAGTTGTGTATACCAAGCCAACAAGGTTTCAGTAAAAGTTGTGTATACCAAGCCAACAAGGTTTCAGTAAAAGTTGTGTATACCAAGCCAACAAGGTTTCAGTAAAAGTTGTGTATACCAAGCCAACAAGGTTTCAGTAAAAGTTGTGTATACCAAGCCAACAAGGTTTCAGTAAAAGTTGTGTATACCAAGCCAACAAGGTTTCAGTAAAAGTTGTGTATACCAAGCCAACAAGGTTTCAGTATAAGTTGTGTATACCAAGCCAACAAGGTTTCAGTAAAAGTTGTGTATACCAAGCCAACAAGGTTTCAGTAAAAGTTGTGTATACCAAGCCAACAAGGTTTCAGTAAAAGTTGTGTATACCAAGCCAACAAGGTTTCAGTAAAAGTTGTGTATACCAAGCCAACAAGGTTTCAGTAAAAGTTGTGTATACCAAGCCAACAAGGTTTCAGTAAAAGTTGTGTATACCAAGCCAACAAGGTTTCAGTAAAAGTTGTGTATACCAAGCCAACAAGGTTTCAGTAAAAGTTGTGTATACCAAGCCAACAAGGTTTCAGTAAAAGTTGTGTATACCAAGCCAACAAGGTTTCAGTAAAAGTTGTGTATACCAAGCCAACAAGGTTTCAGTAAAAGTTGTGTATACCAAGCCAACAAGGTTTCAGTAAAAGTTGTGTATACCAAGCCAACAAGGTTTCAGTAAAAGTTGTGTATACCAAGCCAACAAGGTTTCAGTAAAAGTTGTGTATACCAAGCCAACAAGGTTTCAGTAAAAGTTATGTATACCAAGCCAACAAGGTTTCAGTAAAAGTTGTGTATACCAAGCCAACAAGGTTTCAGTAAAAGTTGTGTATACCAAGCCAACAAGGTTTCAGTAAAAGTTGTGTATACCAAGCCAACAAGGTTTCAGTAAAAGTTGTGTATACCAAGCCAACAAGGTTTCAGTAAAAGTTGTGTATACCAAGCCAACAAGGTTTCAGTAAAAGTTGTGTATACCAAGCCAACAAGGTTTCAGTAAAAGTTGTGTATACCAAGCCAACAAGGTTTCAGTAAAAGTTGTGTATACCAAGCCAACAAGGTTTCAGTAAAAGTTGTGTATACCAAGCCAACAAGGTTTCAGTAAAAGTTATGTATACCAAGCCAACAAGGTTTCAGTAAAAGTTGTGTATACCAAGCCAACAAGGTTTCAGTAAAAGTTGTGTATACCAAGCCAACAAGGTTTCAGTAAAAGTTGTGTATACCAAGCCAACAAGGTTTCAGTAAAAGTTATGTATACCAAGCCAACAAGGTTTCAGTAAAAGTTGTGTATACCAAGCCAACAAGGTTTCAGTAAAAGTTGTGTATACCAAGCCAACAAGGTTTCAGTAAAAGTTGTGTATACCAAGCCAACAAGGTTTCAGTAAAAGTTGTGTATACCAAGCCAACAAGGTTTCAGTAAAAGTTATGGTTTGATCACTTTAGATCAGGAAGTTTATTGTTTCAATTCTTTTGATAATTTCTTTGATCTTCATTAATCAAGGGGTTTACCCACCAATCAAGTTTACACCATTTATGTAACAATCAACACCTGTCTTTATATCACCCAATAATTAGGCCTTAATGAAAACCTATACACAATATACATAAAAGTCATAATCACTAAAGATTGTTCTAAGCACCCAATTAGTCTTTTTTTTTAAATTATTTTTCCAAATTAAGGAAAATTGTATTCGTTTTCTTCACAGGCACTAGACGTTGTGTCAATATGAATATAACATAAGCAATTAATAATTATTATATATATTGGACACTATTTTCTGTCCATTGCTTATGTAATTATTATATATATTGGACACTATTTTTTGCCCATTGCTTATGTTATATTCATATTGACACAGCGTCTAGTGCCTGTGGTTTTCTTCTTATTTATCTATTTCTTCGTTAAAATTCATATTAAATACACTCATAATTTTATCTATGATGTAAGAAAAAAGTCGAAAAAAAAGAAAACAGAAATAAACATCAACATTCAGGTTATATATTATAAGAATTGCTAACAATAAAAGAGTAGGCCGAGTTTATTAGCTTTATTTCAGTATTTAGATAATCATGGTCCGAGTCTGTGACGGGCCGAGTTTCTTATAGGCCGAGTCTGTGATAGGCCGAGTTTCTTATAGGCCGAGTTTGCAATGGACCGAGTTCTCTTTAATTAAAAATGGTACGGTATTACGTTTCACATCAAAATGTCGGAATGTTGATATGAATAAGAAATATAGCCTATACAATATTGTTATCTTCCTTTTAAGAAAATATGATATCCATGTTGTGTATCGTTAGTATCAAAGTCCAGAACCGGCAACTGGTACTGTTTTCATTTTTACATAGATGTAAGGAAGAGAAAAAGTACCAGTTTAATTGAACAAGTCGAACCACTGGTCGAACGTCATTTCCCACGTTTGTTTCATTCACTATTTTAGATAAAAAGAAATTTGTTCGTGTTTCAGATATTAAGGAATTCAAAAAGTAAGTGTAAGCTTTATTTCTGGTATTCAGTGTATTCTACTGTACATCACCTGAAATTTATGACTCGCACGAGTCGAGTCGCAGTTATAATGCAATTTGCACTTGCAGCCAGTACTACTACTACTTGTATTAAAGGACGAAGTCCTTTTAACGGTAGGCTGTTCGATTTTTCCTCCTTTCTATATTGATAGCCAAATATCTGTTCACCGGAAGTTTAAAAAAAATAGATCAATTGATATTTAGAAACGCAAAAGAAATATATTTCAATGAAAAATTCCCAATTCTTTAATTATTTACTCTATGCAAAATCGAAATAAACTTGAAATAAAATTCTAATAAAAAAATATCTTTCTACGAAACTTTCGACGGAAGAGCGGCGTTGGTAAAATGAACGGAACAGCCATAACAAATTGGCTACAAAATTCATTCAAAATAAAAGATAATAACTTGTACGGATCATCGTTTTATTGAAATTTTTGGACTTCGTCCTTCAAACAGGTTGCCTTGTCGTCTCATATTAGTACTAAGTAGTAATAGTATAGTTGTTATTATAACTAATAATATATATATATATCAAAAATCAGATTACCGACGCTGATGAAGCTTGTCGGTCAAGCTAAATATCCGTCGATTTAATTATAGTCTTTTTGTAAACTTATAGTTATTTTTGTTACATTTTAACATCTTTTTTTGATATCGTTGTGCTAACATTTTAGACGTTTATATATATATATATATATATATATATATATATACGTCTGAAAATTAAATCAAACAGTGTTAGAAATGAAAAATTTACTGGTCCAAACAAAGTTTTACTGGTCTTGGGCCGGAGGACTGGCGCTCATCGTGAGGACCGAGTAAGGGGTCTGAAAGGTGGAAATTAAGTACATCTTTAAATCTTTTTTTTTTTCAAGAATCTGCATTAGAAAGCTGCAATATCACCGTATGGGAGTGACACCGGAAATTGGTACTAGTCGAAGCGGAAACTTGTTGTTGCAAGCATTGATTGAAGGTAAGAAATCCTATTTTTGTTGTATTTCTTCCAAATTTTCATGTCCAAGAAGATGTTCGTTGATAGGTTGGATAATTATAAAATTGATAATCTCCGTATCATGACAAAGGAAAGGTGTACATATAATTTAGAGATGAAAACATGTCACCTGGTACTGGCAAAATGCAGCACCGGGATGTTAAATTCTACAAAAGTAAACGAATTAACATTTTCAAACTTCTACTGAAGTAACTTTTCATCTACGAAACTGTCGTCTTATGGCATTACGACAAACGATCTTGACATACTACCTGATGCATATGGTGTGGGGGGGGGGGGGGGGGGGGAGGGGGGGGGGGGTGTATGTGGAGTGTATAGAGGATGGAGAAAGAGACGCGCAATATCATGTTGCTATGTACTTTTCATAGTGAAGGTCTGCTATATACTAATACATTTATATAATATCAAAATAGCAAAAACATACGATTATATATGAAAGATATAATTCCTACGGTGGTACCTCCGTCCCAGAATGGTATATTCACGTTTGTTCAACTTTTTCAGATCTTCTATCATGCCAAGTAGTACAGCGATCAGAAGGAATGTTGGCGGAGTGATATTTGCCCTTGGAGTTCCGTTTACGGTAATAGGAATAATTCTAACAGCTGTTGGATACACTGTGACTGAAGGAAAGCAACATATTTGGTATTTCGAAATAGTTGGGCCTATTTTATTAGGTTTGGCAGTTATTGCATTTATTTTGGGCTATTTATTGCAAGTGACAGCAGAAATAGGACATTGCTGTCGTTGTTCATTCTGCTGTAGATCGACGCCAACGTTGAACATGCTACATCTAGATGGTTTGGATGAAATGACAATGTTTCAACGGAATGATTTCATTGAAGAACAGACGGTGGCCTATCAGGAACCTACACAGACAGATTTCCATTATATGCCACTTTTGGAATCAGAACAGTAAATGAGGTCTAAGCAGTTTCCGTAATTCGCTCCCAAAATTAAAGCGAACGGATAGGAAGGCAATGCGGTAGGAATTAAAGCATATTTTCTAATGAGATTTTCTAAGCGTGATCAACCGTGTGCTACGTACGGACGATGATTAAATGCGGTATATCGTGTGAATATAGAATGTCAAGTATTGCAAAGATCGACGAAGTACTCACAACTGTATGCGACAGAGAAAACGTCTAATAAAACGAGCATAATTTGTTGAAAGGTTTTAAAACATAACAGTTGTAATTTCACAATGTTTCATGTTTTGCTAAGTTTTTAATATAATTTCACTATATTTATCAATATTATTTCGCTATTCTTTTGCTATAATATATACTGCCGCTCTAATTTATTATGTATGGGATACATGTTTATCTACGGTATTTCATTTTATATGTATTTGCGTATACTTATGTCCGACACTATTTCCATATCTTATGGTGTTCATTTCTCTTAACAGTAATATGACGGGTGCCACTAGTGGAACAGGAACTGACATCCCTTTCAGAGCCTCTGAGTTCACCCCTTATTTTTACTGGCGATAATGAGGGGGTTCGTGTTTCACAATCTTTAGTTTTCTGTGTAGTGTTTTGTAGACCATTGCTAGACTCTTCGTCTTTTTCCCTTGGCCATTGTATTTTCTGTCCTTCGAATTACAGCTTCTAAATACCCCTTTGGTATCTTTCAAAATTTTCTGTCCCTATATACTTTCCCTATATTTCCACTCTACTTCCGCTATACTTTCACCGATACTAGTTCACCATACTTTCACCTACATTTCCGCAATATTTTTTTCATCGATACTTTCGCTGAAATCTCCCACTATTTTCGCTATGCTTTAAATCTGCATTCCCTATGTGTTCATCCTACTTTAGTAACACTTTCACTGTTCTATCGCCCTTCTTATGCCATGCTTCACCCTACTTTATTAACACTTTCACTGTTCTATCGCCCTTCTTATGTCATGCTTCACTCTACTTTAGTAACACTTTCACTGTTCTATCGCCCTTCTTATGCCATGCTTCACTCTACTTTAGTAACACTTTCACTGTTCTATCGCCCTTCTTATGTCATGCTTCACTCTACTTAAGTAACACTTTCACTGTTCTATCGCCCTTCTTATGCCATGCTTCACTCTACTTTAGTAACACTTTCACTGTTCTATCGCCCTTCTTATGCCATGCTTCACTCTACTTTAGTAACACTTTCACTGTTCTATCGCCCTTCTTATGCCATGCTTCACACTACTTTAGTAACACTTTCACTGTTCTATCGCCCTTCTTATGCCATGCTTCACTCTACTTTAGTAACACTTTCACTGTTCTATCGCCCTTCTTATGTCATGCTTCACCCTACTTTAGTAACACTTTCACTGTTCTATCTCCCTTCTTATGTCATGCTTCACCCTACTTTATTAACACTTTCACTGTTCTATCGCCCTTCTTATGTCATGCTTCACTCTACTTTAGTAACACTTTCACTGTTCTATCTCCCTTCTTATGTCATGCTTCACTCTACTTTAGTAACACTTTCACTGTTCTATCGCCCTTCTTATGCCATGCTTCACTCTACTTTAGTAACACTTTCACTGTTCTATCGCCCTTCTTATGTCATGCTTCACTCTACTTTAGTAACACTTTCACTGTTCTATCGCCCTTCTTATGCCATGCTTCACTCTACTTTAGTAACACTTTCACTGTTCTATCGCCCTTCTTATGCCATGCTTCACTCTACTTTAGTAACACTTTCACTGTTCTATCGCCCTTCTTATGCCATGCTTCACACTACTTTAGTAACACTTTCACTGTTCTATCGCCCTTCTTATGCCATGCTTCACTCTACTTTAGTAACACTTTCACTGTTCTATCGCCCTTCTTATGTCATGCTTCACCCTACTTTAGTAACACTTTCACTGTTCTATCTCCCTTCTTATGTCATGCTTCACCCTACTTTAGTAACACTTTCACTGTTCTATCGCCATTCTTATGTCATGCTTCACCCTACTTTAGTAACACTTTCACTGTTCTATCGCCATTCTTATGCCATGCTTCACTCTACTTTAGTAACACTTTCACTGTTCTATCTCCCTTCTTATGCCATGCTTCACCCTACTTTAGTAACACTTTCACTGTTCTATCGCCCTTCTTATGCCATGCTTCACTCTACTTTAGTAACACTTTCACTGTTCTATCGCCATTCTTATGTCATGCTTCACTCTACTTTAGTAACACTTTCACTGTTCTATCGCCCTTCTTATGTCATGCTTCACTCTACTTTAGTAACACTTTCACTGTTCTATCGCCATGCTTATGTCATGCTTCACTCTACTTTAGTAACACTTTCACTGTTCTATCGCCATTCTTATGCCATTCTTCACTCTACTTTAGTAACACTTTCACTGTTCTATCGCCCTTCTTATGCCATGCTTCACTCTACTTCCGCTATACTTTCACTGTTCTATCGCCCTTCTTATGTCATGCTTCACTCTACTTTAGTGACACTTTCACTGTTCTATCGCCATTCCTATGCCATGCTTCACTCTACTTTAGTAACACTTTCACTGTTCTATCGCCCTTCTTATGTCATGCTTCACTCTACTTTAGTAACACTTTCACTGTTCTATCGCCCTTCTTATGCCATGCTTCACCCTACTTTAGTAACACTTTCACTGTTCTATCGCCCTTCTTTATGTCATGTTTCACTCTACTTTAGTGACACTTTCACTGTTCTATCGCCCTTCTTATGTCATGCTTCACTCTACTTTAGTAACACTTTCACTGTTCTATCGCCCTTCTTATGCCATGCTTCACTCTACTTTAGTAACACTTTCACTGTTCTATCGCCCTTCTTATGCCATGCTTCACCCTACTTTAGTAACACTTTCACTGTTCTATCGCCCTTCTTATGTCATGTTTCACTCTGCTTTAGTAACACTTTCACTGTTCTATCGCCCTTCTTATGCCATGCTTCACTCTACTTTAGTAACACTTTCACTGTTCTATTGCCCTTCTTATGCCATGCTTCACTCTACTTTAGTAACACTTTCACTGTTCTATCGCCATTCTTATGACATGCTTCACTCTACTTTAGTAACACTTTCACTGTTCTATCGCCATTCTTATGTCACGCTTCACTCTACTTTAGTAACACTTTCACTGTTCTATCGCCCTTCTTATGCCATGCTTCATTCTACTTTAGTAACACTTTCACTGTTCTATCGCCATTCTTATGCCATGCTTCACTCTACTTTAGTAACACTTTCACTGTTCTATCGCCCTTCTTATGCCATGCTTCACTCTACTTTAGTAACACTTTCACTGTTCTATCGCCATTCTTATGCCATGCTTCACTCTACTTTAGTGACACTTTCACTGTTCTATCGCCCTTCTTATGCCATGCTTCACTCTACTTTAGTAACACTTTCACTGTTCTATCGCCATTCTTATGCCATGCTTCACTCTACTTTAGTAACACTTTCACTGTTCTATCGCCATTCTTATGCTATGCTTCACTCTACTTTAGTAACACTTTCACTGTTCTATCGCCATTCTTATGACATGCTTCACTCTACTTTAGTAATACTTTCACTGTTCTATCGCCCTTCTTATGCCATGCTTCACTCTACTTTAGTAACACTTTCACTGTTCTATCGCCATTCTTATGCCATGCTTCACTCTACTTTAGTAACACTTTCAGTGTTCTATCGCCCTTCTTATGCCATGCTTCACTCTACTTTAGTAACACTTTCACTGTTCTATCGCCCTTCTTATGACATGCTTCACTCTACTTTAGTAACACTTTCACTGTTCTATCGCCATTCTTATGCCATGCTTCACTCTACTTTAGTAACACTTTCACTGTTCTATCGCCATTCGTATGCCATGCTTCACTCTACTTTAGTACACTTTCACTGTTCTATCGCCATTCTTATGACATGCTTCACTCTACTTTAGTAACACTTTCACTGTTCTATCGCCCTTCTTATGCCATGCTTCACTCTACTTTAGTAACACTTTCACTGTTTTATCGCCATTCTTATGCCATGCTTCACTTTACTTTAGTAACACTTTCACTGTTCTATCGCCCTTCTTATGCCATGCTTCACTCTACTTTAGTAACACTTTCACTGTTCTATCGCCATTCTTATGACATGCTTCACTCTACTTTAGTAACACTTTCACTGTTCTATCGCCCTTCTTATGCCATGCTTCACTCTACTTTAGTAACACTTTCACTGTTCTATCGCCCTTCTTATGCCATGCTTCACTCTACTTTAGTAACACTTTCACTGTTCTATCGCCATTCTTATGTCATGCTTCACTCTACTTTAGTAACACTTTCACTGTTCTATCGCCATTCTTATGCCATGCTTCACCCTACTTTAGTAACACTTTCACTGTTCTATCGCCATTCTTATGCCATGCTTCACCCTACTTTAGTAACACTTTCACTGTTCTATCGCCATTCTTATGCCATGCTTCACTCTACTTTAGTAACACTTTCACTGTTCTATCGCCATTCTTATGCCATTCTTCACTCTACTTTAGTAACACTTTCACTGTTCTATCGCCCTTCTTATGCCATGCTTCACTCTACTTTAGTAACACTTTCACTGTTCTATCGCCCTTCTTATGCCATGCTTCACTCTACTTTAGTAACACTTTCACTGTTCTATCGCCATTCTTATGACATGCTTCACTCTACTTTAGTAACACTTTCACTGTTCTATCGCCCTTCTTATGCCATGCTTCACTCTACTTTAGTAACACTTTCACTGTTCTATCGCCCTTCTTATGCCATGCTTCACTCTACTTTAGTAACACTTTCACTGTTCTATCGCCATTCTTATGCCAAGCTTCACTCCACTTTAGTAACACTTTCACTGTTCTATTGCCCTTCTTATGCCATGCTTCACTCTACTTTAGTAACACTTTCACTGTTCTATCGCCATTCTTATGCCATGCTTCATTCTACTTTAGTAACACTTTCACTGTTCTATCGCCCTTCTTATGTCATGCTTCACTCTACTTTAGTAACACTTTCATTGTTCTATCGCCCTTCTTATGCCATTCTTCACTCTACTTTAGTAACACGTTCACTGTTCTATCGCCATTCTTATGCCATGCTTCACTCTACTTTAGTAACACTTTCACTGTTCTATCGCCATTCTTATGCCATTCTTCACTCTACTTTAGTAACACTTTCACTGTTCTATCGCCATTCTTATGCCATGCTTCACTCTACTTTAGTAACACTTTCACTATTCTATCGCCATTCTTATGCCATGCTTCACTTTACTTTAGTAACACTTTCACTGTTCTATCGCCATTCTTATGCCATGCTTCACTCTACTTTAGTAACACTTTCACTATTCTATCGCCATTCTTATGCCATGCTTCACTTTACTTTAGTAACACTTTCACTGTTCTATCGCCCTTCTTATGCCATGCTTCACTCTACTTTAGTAACACTTTCACTGTTCTATCGCCATTCTTATGCCATGCTTCACTCTACTTTAGTAACACTTTCACTATTCTATCGCCATTCTTATGCCATGCTTCACTTTACTTTAGTAACACTTTCACTCTTCTATCGCCATTATTATGCCATGTTTCACTCTACTTTCATTCTATTTCGATGCATTTTCACTACTCTCCATTTGAATAATTATCTTTCGATTAATATGCCGAATTTCACGATGAAACTCTTTCCAGAATTATCTTTTTTTTCTGTGTTGACAATGTGAAATTTATTTTCATTCAATGTTAACATTTTTAATTGATAGATTACATTTTTTATCAGAAAACATTATTCTCTCTGAAAAATAGTTAACTTCTAATAAAATATGTATTCAGTACAAATCGTTTTAGGCGCAATTCATCAGCGAACAAAATAAACATCACGTTTTTCTGAAATATCCTTCATCAGGTACACTCAAAATCAAAAGATTGGAAAGTTAAATCATATCTTTGGAAGCATGTAGACCAAAGTGTCTAAGCATGGTGACTATGTTGCTTGATGGGTCTTTGACCGTAGTTTTAATATGAATTACATGAAAATTAGGAACTGTAAATTTTAAAGATAGACATGTGAACTCAACCATGTCAGTGCCGAAGCACTGACTACTGGTCAGTTTGCGTGGTGCCCCCCCCTCCCCCCCCCCCCCTTCTTTGACTTCGTGTAATCTCATACGAGATACAGAAGAAAAAAGACTTACGGAATCATCTTGTTTTTATGGCATTTAATTGGCCGTCGGGGTATTGACGGGGTAATCGGACCTGAATATATCCCGATATTCTGTTATTTGGTTAACGTTGTTTAAAATATGCACATTCACAATATTTTGACTTAGATAATTCGACGCCAGACAGAAAATGTAATACATGTTTTATATTTAAAGAAGGGATCATCTATTTCCATTTATTAGCGGGTCTGACAGACGTATGTATATGTTTTATAATGGGGAGGTGAGGAGTTAACTGGCATCAAGGTTATGCTCATTACCCAAATTTGAATAAAGTTTCTGACAATGGCTAAGATTTAAGCCAACACAAAGAGCAAACAAAACAAACAAACAAACAAACTTTAATACAAACAAACATGCAAGCAAAATCGATATCAATCAAATCCGTTCCTAGATATGTCATGAAAAATTGTCCTGGGTAAACATGTAATTTTTCTAACTAAGAGAGAATCTTTATTCTCAAATAAACCATACATTACAATGGTATAGAGAAGTTACATATAAAAATACAACACAACACATACATGACAAATAAATAACAGATACACAAATACATATACATACAATATTTACATTACAACAGGAGGAGTTAAGTATTAGCCAAGAGAATATCTGATCTGTTGATTTTTCTTATAAATCTACATAACTTTTCTAGTTTTATTTTTTCAGAAGTACACATTATTTGTTTAAATTTTAATATATTTGGCCTTTGAGTAAGATATCTACTTATTAGTTGGGTTCGATTTTCAGTAAAAAAATGACATTCCATAATATAGTGGAATTCGTCACCAATAGATCTGCTATTACATTTTAAACACTGTCTATTTTCTCTGTCGATACCATTCCACCGTCCAGTTTCTATCGGTAATTTGTGGTTTGTGGTTCGAAATTTACATAGTGTATATATATCTTTGTCTTCCAAAATATTGAAATAATTTTCGAATTCAAAGTTGTCTTTAAATAATCTATAATTGATAGCTTTTGGTGAGTTTTGTATCAGAGAATGCCACTCCTGTGTAAACTGCTCATGGAGACGGTTCCTAATTAAAGCTAAAAGCAGGTCGGAATTTTGAAAGAATTGTTGAGACCAAATGTAGGAATAACCTGTATCATCAAAAATGTGTTTAACATGCTTAATCCACGAAAAATCCAGATTTTCATCAATAAAAAGGTTATGCAAAATTTTATAGGATAAATATGAGAGTTTTGTTTCTTTACCGGTTAACAGTCTTGCCCAATATGATATCATCCTTAATTTTACATCAATTTCAATTGGAAACAATCCAAGTTCACCATATATCATATAACTAGGTGTCGATGTTTTTAATTTCAATAACAACTTGCAAAATCTAAGTTGTACTTTTTCAAGACATTGAATATTTTTACTAAAACCCCACATTTCTGAACCATATAGTAATATTGGTTTTACCATTTTGTTAAAAAGTTCAAGCTGGCATTCAATTGATAAGTTATGTCTTCTACCTCTTTTCAAAACTTCAAACATTGCTTTTGTAGCTTTTTCGGTTTGCTTTTTAATAGCTTTGTTAAAGTTTCCTGTCCTGTTAAACAATATTCCAAGATAATTAAATTCATTAACAATTTCTAATTCAGACCCATTCAATGTAAATTTTAAATTGGTTGATTGTCTCCCCCTGGAAAAAACTATAACTTTAGTTTTATCAGTGTTTGCTTTTAATCTCCAAGTATAGCAATAATCACCGAATTTATTCAAAATATTTTGTAAATCATCGTGGGTTTCAGCCATTAGGACAGTATCGTCAGCATATAAAAGTGCAAAAAGCTTTAAATAAATATTCAACTTATCTTCTATGCAGTTTGAAACTGTTTCTAAACCATTAAGACTTGCATTTTCAAAAAACATTTGTAGATCGTTTAGGAACATGGCAAATAGAAAAGGGATAAATTTTCCCCTTGCCTCACTCCCATATCACAGTTAAAATAATCAGATTTACAATAATTATAGGTTATACATGATTTAACATCTGTGTACATATTTAGAATAATAGTATACATTTTGCCATTTATGTGATTCAATAGTAATTTGTACCATAGTGCATCTCTCCATACCGTGTCAAAAGCCTTTTCGAAGTCGACAAAGGCACAAAACAGTTTTTTCTTTTTTCTTTTTAAGATCTCAAAAAACGAAAATAATGTGAAAAAACTGTCCGTCGTCGAGTAAGATTTTCGGAAACCAAATTGGTTTTCGTTCATCAAGAGAGCTTGACACATGGGTTTTGTACTTTTACTGTGAACTATTTTATTCCAGCCAGACAGCAAGTAAGTACCCCCTTCTTGTATTTGAACCAACATTGCTCTTTTCGTTTTTGTTGTTTTTAACAAACAAGTTAAAGAAGAAACACTACTGTGGAAATTGAGTTTAGAAACTTTTTAGTCCGACAGTTTGTGATGCTCATTCCAAAGTGTCGACATGCATGACCAAAACGACAAAAAGTGTAAAAATATATATCATACACACCAACTATCTTCAGCTCGGGGGAAAAGTAAAAACCAATTTGACACAGTACAAAAGACAAACATTTACCATAAATTGAAAATGAATAGATGTGGATGCATGTTAAATGAAAGAGAATTCACCTGAAACTCGGGTAAAACAAAAGGTTTAGGAACAATGATTTGATTGTAGTTCTTCATATGACAGTAACTGTAAAGTCTTTGATGATGAGTAACAACTCGTATCTTAAAGTGAGTTAGCATGAGAGGATCAGGCAGGCTTATTTGTGTTTATTGTCAGTTTCAGCAATTTTTCAACTTTATCGTAACTACCAGGCTTGATGGACAAAAGAAAGTCCGAACAGTTATGACGAACCCCCGGGCCATGGCTAGACGTCAAGAGACCATTACACTGGAGATGTAAACCGGGGAGTGACAAGTAATGTTAAGCTTGTAACCAGAAGTCTACGACCTTACCCACTAGGCTACGCAACCCCCCCCCCCCCCCCCCATTTTTTACCCCGTGTGCATGACACGTCACTATCTTGCGTGTAAACAGTATATATATATAATTTCAACCCGATAAACAATACATTTTCTCATACATCTATAATACGGGGGCTAAGATTTAGGGCTATGATGAAGCCTAAGCACAGGATGAAGACAAATCATAAACTTACTTTTGGGACAAGAGCTTAACCTATAGAATGACTAAAGGATAAATTAGTGTTAGGATTAATGGATAACTTTATATTTAGTTTTGGGAAAAGCGACATGATTCTAATTTGTTTGTTTAGACAGTGGCCATTTATCCGCCATCTTGTGTCCTCTTGCAGTATTTAACAAAAACTTTCTCCTAAAACTTGGTCCTACTCCTGATCTTAAGCATGATCTAACCAAAACCATACATTAAACACTTAATCAAAGTGCCAAATCTAAATGTTGAAAATCCACGATATAGTTGAAATATTGCATAAGTTGGTGTTAAACACCTATCATAAATGTTGGACCAATAAGTTGCCAGGGAGAATGAGTTGCTAGATTAATGATATGACGTACCCCCTTTTTATATTAACAAAATATGTTTTATTAGCTTTTTATAAGTGACATTAATTTGTGTTACCGATTGACGAGTAGCCACCGACCTATTTAAACATTTGTGATCTTTGCAATAAAATGGAAAATAAAATTGAAATACCACACCGTCAGAACAGTTCCAAAAACCAATCACACAGAGGGCCACATCGATATTTCTAACACATATATATGATCGCTCACTCCCCTGGCTTGGTGCAATGCATACAAATAAGAAGTGGCGGAGTTAAATTAGTTTTACGGACCCAGACATCCCCTCATAGTGGAATCATGAGGTCATTACAAGTGTTTTCTACAGGTTAGTAAAATGCCAACACTCGAAATACTGAGAAATACTGGATTTGTAAAATATTCTTAAGTATAATTTACAGATAAAAATCTTCGATTTATCTCCCTTGTACAACTGCATCAGTGAATCATTGAGTACACTAACATATTTAATTTTTTCATTCAATATAAAATCTATTTAAAAACCAAACATGAAAACATGGCCGACGCTGTTATTTACACTAAATAAGGTGAGTTTCGTAAAGTTTATCATAACAACGCACCTATTGAACAACCGGTCAGTTTTAAAATGTCCGCTCCATTCCTAAGTATCCGAACCGTGATTCGCTTCTCGCGAAAATAATACTTGTATTTAATTTTAACTGGTTTATGGTTAGTTTGATTGAATAAACAACATACGATCTTTTTAATAATGTGCATGTGACATTTCTTTTATTCTGTTACATTTAAATTGATAAATTGTAAGAAAAATGTTTAAAAAAAAATGTATTTTCATATTAATGATATTTTATTTGGCTTTGTTTTGGACCTTATTTCAGAGTAGTATTAATTCGGAGGGTTTGCTAAAATGGATCTTATTTATTAATTCGGACAGTTTTGACATGTCCATCCTACAATCTAAATTTACAACGGGGAGGTCTTCGAGGGTAATGATTTTTTAACCGTAATGTGTAGTTTTCATTCACCCACCGTCACACATATTTTGGATTAATGGAACGACCATTTAACTATTAGGGCCAGTGGGGGTATATGTTTTCTCTGGTTCCAGGAATGTAAGGTTCAGAAAAACAATAGGTTTGTTTGATTGATTGATTGGTGTTTAACGCCAATTTTAGCAGTATTTCCGCTAAATAGTGGCATTAATAGATTTGAGAGTCAGTTCTTAGGATATTCATCATGACAAGAGGCATGGCAATTCACAATGAAAGCATGACAATTGACAAGGTGGGTGGTATGGAATTACAGGGTCATAAAGGGGATAAGAGGACTGACATGTTATTATATAACCATGGTAGCTTGTCCTGAAAGATGAATAAAATAATAATCTGACCCTTCAATTTTCAACAAGATGTTTTTGGTGGTATTTGAAGTTTAAATTACAGATTTTTCATGTATAAGATATAATAATCTGGTTTTTGTTTTGCATGACTAAAACAAATTGTGGCTTGATGATAAAAGAAAATTGTCCCCTCTCCTTTTTTCTATAATAAAATAAGTCCCTCAATTGTCCCTCTCACCTTTTTATTAATTTAAGTAAAATTTAATTTTTTTGTTTTTGCTTGTTTGTTTGTTTGTTGGAAAAATGATTTAAAGATAAAAGTACCAACTGTCAGGTTTAAATTGAAGTATTTAGGCATGTCTAAGCATGATTAGACCACACACCACCCTTTAAAAATGATTATATAAATAAACAAAATAATAGTTTTTAAAAACCTGTCAATGAGAGGCAAATACGAGATTACAGAATTACTAAATGAATTCAGAAACACGTTGTTTTCTAAATCAATTTAAATCTCTTTGACCAATAAAGAAAGCAAAGCAAAAGGTTTTGAACGATTACAACTTATAAATCATCTTCATTATTTATCTATATATATGACAGGGCTTAAAATTTCTACTAAATCCAATCAAATTCGGGCTTACAATACACCGTTTATATTAACATACAATTTTTATTCCATCAAATAGTTTTCAAAATACAACAAAGGGGGGGGGGGGGGGGGAACTCTTTTGTTAAACGAGAACTACTTTTATATGTGGTCTAAGCTGTGACTGGTTGAATAATTGTGTTTTACCTTGAACTGTCAAAAAGTTGTATCAATAAAAACTTTTGCCAGGTAGATAAATAGAAAATGTATTACCTTGTGACTGATATACTCAGGTGACCTCTGGTTTTCTATTTATTTGAACCGCATCGGTGGCTTTATGAGTAGTGTGTTCGTCTCGAGTGCGGTATGTCGTGCGTTTGGGTCAAGTCAAAGACTTTTAAATTGGTTTTGCTGCCTCCCGATCTTTAGTTTTATGTGTATATTTTGTAGATCGTTGTTTGTCCTTTTGTTCTTTCTCTTTTGACCATTGTCGATTTACGGATTCTGATTATCCCTTTGGTATCTTCAATCTCTTCTCAGCATATAGTATTGCATGTAAATAGTAAGAGCATGGCATGTTTGACTCACAATTCGGATAATGTGTCCTAGTGGTGCGGATTGTTGTTTCAGTGAGCTAGTACTATGAATATCTAACTAGCTGTGTTGGTCTAATGTAAAGCAGACATCATCATCCCATTCCATCGAAACGTAACTTGTTCTTGCCATGATACAGTTGAAAAATTGATTCTTTTGCGATAAATAACAATCACTCACTCTCTTCCAATGATTACTCATGTTCAATTTGAGTTCAATTAGGCTTCATCTTTCTGAAAAGAAGATATCATAGCATTTTCCCGTTGTTTATTCTTGAACATATTTCTGCAGTTGTGGCCATCTTTAATTCCTGATCAACATAAAACAACTTTTGTTTGCAGAGAACAATATAAAATACACTCCAGTCATGTCTGTCTTGAATGAATGAGGTATTCCAGAGAAGATACTTAATAAATCTTGGATTTCCTAAAATAGACAACCCTTGCGTAAAACAAAAACAAAAACTATTCAATGGCCCATTTGTGTACAATTTGGGTTATGTTTATAGTTTCGGAGAAAAGGATATTTAGTGTGGTGGTAGCTAACGTTAAATGTCCGAGACACACACAAATGTAAGCTTAGTTAATAAAACATTCCAGTTTCCAGATTATGAGAGAAGAAAGATTTAAGACTTTTAATCCATTTTCCAATAGGTTCCTATGTACGACGTTGTCTTTGAGTGGCGACCATCTTAGCTTTCCGGTTGACACAGAAAACAGAGGATATAGTCAAAGAAAATTGCAGCAAAGGTTGCTTTCAAATGGTTCAGTGGTGTGAAACAAAAAAGTTTTTGAAACATTTTACACATCGGATCTTGTAATAGATTTATTCATGTGGTGACGACCATCTATAATAAAAACACAAACGTTATGTAGGATAATCTGGAACTAACAACATTACAAATTACTGAATAATTTATGAACAATGAAGTTAATACCACCGGTTGCTATTTTTGTTGTTAAATCATGTCGAAAACCATATATAATACAACTCCCAAGATAATACAACTGTTGCAGCTTTTGGTGATATCTTGAAGAAAAAAAAACGATCGCTACGATTAAAAAAAACCCTCGGAAGGTGAGCATCATATATTTTAAAAGATTATTGTCTTTGAAGTTGAACCATATATGGTTTTTGACATACCATAAGGATTTAACAACATAAATATGACTTGAACCGACGGGAGGCAAAACAATTCCCTGTGTGTAATATTACTTCATAAGACAACTGTTTGTACCCAGTCATTCATCACAATAAAAACCAACAATTATCTATAATATACACGAAAAGACAGGTACAAGAAGTGAGAATCAATGAATGTCTAGATAAGAAAAATCATTCAGTATTGTTCTTTTCATCGATCTCAATAAATATTTAATTTTTGAACAGGTACATATAAAGAACGGATAACTTTATGATAAGCATGAATACAATGACTTCCGAAGAAGAAAAACAGAAATATTGGTGTGACCAAATCAAGTCCATGCTTGGACCATGTATGATCACATTTGGGATCCCAATGATGGTGCCCGGATTTACTATTACATTTGTGGCATTTTCAGACGAAGATGCATTTCCAAAATACGGAGCTTTGCACGTGGTTGGCATTCTTATTCTTGGAATAGCTGTGATATTAATTATGTTAGGGTGTATCTTGAAATTTTACTGGAAACCATTTATTTGTCCCGATTTAGAAATGCATTTATCTCCGAATCATTCCTTCCGAAATATACATACAGACAATATCAATTCCGGACATTTAAGACTGGAGAAAGAAACAAAAGACACTACACCAAAACACGTTCTAAATCCAAGAAGGAACAGTTTACCGAACAGCTTACGAGAATCTGAACGAGCCAGAATAGATAGCATTCCTATCACAGACAGGAAAAGTGAAAATAAATCGGAATCAGAGACAGAAGGGACCGGAAGTGAGTCTGATCTTAAAAAATCTTTGACTGGAAATAGCGAAAGGAAGTTCGATATAATGGCGTCTCCTAGAAGCCGGAACCTTGTACCAGTAAATTCTGAATCGCTTGACGAACTTGATCAGAACGACCTCGATCAGAACGTCCTCGATCAACATTTTCAAGAAACAGAATCTTTTGAAGCGTTACAAGACTGGAGGAAGAAGAAGAAGAAAAAGGCAAAGAAGAGACTGAAACAAACTGAAAATGAAATGCAAGATGACGAAAACATGTACTCCAGCCAGTCAAAGACTCAAAATCTAAGGTAGTATGATTGTAATTATTTGCAAATTGAAAGATAATTTCTTTACAAATTTCATTGTCGCGAACTATTATACAAGTGTTTAGACGTAAAGTGTCTATGATTTTGGTTATTTTATTTAACCTTCATATTAAACAACGAATAAATAAAAACATATTATAACACAAAATAAACCGTTTTGACAAATAAAAAAGTCAACATTTTCTCGATTCATTTCGTGAAAACACAACCCCAAATTAAATCCTTTCTGTCGCCACTATTATATATATGCCCATATTCATGTGACGCTTTGTTTGAATTTCCACTGTGCAGACGTACAGTTGCTATGGATTTAGAAAATCAGAAAATGGCAACGGATGAAACAATAATCATGGACATTTTTGCGATTTCTAAATGTGACAATATGTAGTGTTAGGGGTTATGATGCTGAACGCCACTTTCAACAATATTTCAGTTATATCGTGGCGGTCAGTTTTAATGATGGAGGAAAAAGTAATAACGGGAGAAAAACACCGACCTTCTGCAAACTACTGATAAACTTTACCACATAATGTTGTATCGTGTATAACTCGCCATGAGCGGTACTCGAACTCGCAAAGTTAGTGGTGATAAGCACTCATTGCACAGATAGTTGTAAATCTTTCGTTTTAATTACCATACGATCACGAGGCCCTCAATATGTAGGTGTTTCAAATCAAAACCCGTTAGCAATATAGGCATAAACTGATTTGATGGTATAAATCCGTTTTTCTTTCAATGTAAAGTTTTCTGAAATACACAATCAAGTATTATCACAGCATATTATAAACACTCAGCGAACATCGCCATTTAATTTAGGACTTATTTAGTTTGCTATATTACACAGAGTGCAATGTCACTTCTGGTGAAGAAATGTTTGGTGTTGACACAAATCACATTTCGTATTAGATGGATAGGAGAGTAGTGACTTCGCACAGCGGATTCACCCGAAATTTGCCGATTGGTGTTATGAAAACTACTAAATACAGATCAGTTACGGAACAAACTCGAAACGACGGTTTTCATATGAAATAACTCACGGGTGACGATTGGAAAGTTATCGGTCGTGGGTTAACGACGATGATTTTCCCAGTGTTTCGTGAAACTTAGATATTACAAGATGTGTTTCCCATTAACTTTGCTTAGGAGTTGTCATGTCTCATTTACGTTATTTGTGTGTGTTTTTGCGCATAGTGGTGTCCAACACATATTGTGTTGTGTTTTTATTTTGTTTTTCTTCGTTTTGTGTACCCTATGTTGTCAATTTCTTTGGATTGTTCATTTTGGATTGCCCCTTCGATATTCTCTAACATTTATTTACATTACTCATGACGTATTTTCATATTACGTCATATATTTTGACTAACATACCACGTGTTGTTTCCCATCGCTCGCTGTAGCTGTTTTCCCTTCATTTCTAAGATAAAATTATGTAGATTTGTTCATTATTTAATGTATTTGCTTGATGTATGACCTTTTTAGTTATCGCTCAATGCGTGAATAGTTTAAGTTTGGTCGATTCACAACTGATCATTATATAATTAATGACGTAACTTGGTCATTAATTTGATGTGCACATATATAAGATACAGTTTGTACTTGACACATATTTTGGTCATTGTTTAAATGGTATGCCCTATGGCCAGTTTTTGTTTTGTTTAACATTCTCACGTTATGATCCGTGTATTACGTTTTTTTTTTATTTGTAAGTAACTTTATGTTATGTTATTATTATGTTGTTATTTATCTCTAGACCATTGCATTTGGCTGTATGAGAATAAAGATATATTATACAAGCTTTATATCTAGTTGAGTCAACCAAACAACGCTGGGTGACTTGCTGTATTGTTTAGTTTTTGGTTTAGTTTTCTTTTCTTTTTTTCTTCTTTTTTTTTGTTACGCTGGTAGACTTGTTGTTTTGTTTAGTTTTTGGTTTTGCTTTTGTTTTGTTTGGTTACGCTGGTAGACTTGTTGTTTTGTTTAGTTTTTGATTTTGTTTTTGTTTGCTTTGTTACGCTGGGAGACTTATTGTTTTGTTTAGTTTTTGGGGTTTTTTTGGTTTTTTGTTTTACGCTGGGAAACTTGTTATTTTGTTCAGTTTTTGGTTTTGTTTTTGTTTTGTTTTGTTACGCTGGGAGACTTTTTGTTTTGTTGCGCTGGGGGACTTGTTGTTTTGTTTAGTTTTTGGTTTTGTTTTTGTTTTGTTTTGTTTAGTTGTTTGGTTTTGTTTTTGTTTTGTTTTGTTACACTGGAAGACTTGTTGTTTTGCTTAGTTTTTTGGTTTTGTTTTTGTTTTGTTTTGTTACGCTGGGAGACTTGTTGTTTTGTTTTGTTGCGCTGGGGGACTTGTTGTTTTGTTTAGTTTTTGGTTTTGTTTTTGTTTTGTTTTGTTCAGTTGTTTGGTTTTGTTTTTGTTTTGTTTTGTTAAACTGGAAGACTTGTTGTTTTGTTTAGTTTTTTAGTTTTGTTTTTGTTTTGTTTTGCTTAGCTGGAAGACTTGTTGTTTTGTTTATTTTTTTTGTTTTTTTTTTGTTTTTTTTTGTTTTACGCTGGGAAACTTGTTATTTTGTTCAGTTTTTGGGTTTTTGTTTTTTTTTGTTTTGTTACGCTGGGAGACTTGTTGTTTTGTTTTGTTGCGCTGGGGGACTTGTTGTTTTGTTTAGTTTTTGGTTTTGTTTTTGTTTTGTTTTGTTTAGTTGTTTGGTTTTGTTTTTGTTTTGTTTTGTTACACTGGAAGACTTGTTGTTTTGCTTAGTTTTTTGGTTTTGTTTTTGTTTTGTTTTGTTACGCTGGGAGACTTGTTGTTTTGTTTTGTTGCGCTGGGGGACTTGTTGTTTTGTTTAGTTTTTGGTTTTGTTTTTGTTTTGTTTTGTTTAGTTGTTTGGTTTTGTTTTTGTTTTGTTTTGTTACACTGGAAGACTTGTTGTTTTGCTTAGTTTTTTGGTTTTGTTTTTGTTTTGTTTTGTTACGCTGGGAGACTTGTTGTTTTGTTTTGTTGCGCTGGGGGACTTGTTGTTTTGTTTAGTTTTTGGTTTTGTTTTTGTTTTGTTTTGTTCAGTTGTTTGGTTTTGTTTTTGTTTTGTTTTGTTAAACTGGAAGACTTGTTGTTTTGTTTAGTTTTTTAGTTTTGTTTTTGTTTTGTTTTGCTTAGCTGGAAGACTTGTTGTTTTGTTTATTTTTTTTGTTTTTTTTTGTTTTTTTTTTGTTTTACGCTGGGAAACTTGTTATTTTGTTCAGTTTTTGGGTTTTTGTTTTTTTTTGTTTTGTTACGCTGGGAGACTTGTTGTTTTGTTTTGTTGCGCTGGGGGACTTGTTGTTTTGTTTAGTTTTTGGTTTTGTTTTTGTTTTGTTTTGTTTAGTTGTTTGGTTTTGTTTTTGTTTTGTTTTGTTACACTGGAAGACTTGTTGTTTTGCTTAGTTTTTTGGTTTTGTTTTTGTTTTGTTTTGTTACGCTGGGAGACTTGTTGTTTTGTTTTGTTGCGCTGGGGGACTTGTTGTTTTGTTTAGTTTTTGGTTTTGTTTTTGTTTTGTTTTGTTTAGTTGTTTGGTTTTGTTTTTGTTTTGTTTTGTTACACTGGAAGACTTGTTGTTTTGCTTAGTTTTTTGGTTTTGTTTTTGTTTTGTTTTGTTACGCTGGGAGACTTGTTGTTTTGTTTTGTTGCGCTGGGGGACTTGTTGTTTTGTTTAGTTTTTGGTTTTGTTTTTGTTTTGTTTTGTTTAGTTGTTTGGTTTTGTTTTTGTTTTGTTTTGTTACACTGGAAGACTTGTTGTTTTGCTTAGTTTTTTGGTTTTGTTTTTGTTTTGTTTTGTTACACTGGAAGACTTGTTGTTTTGCTTAGTTTTTTGGTTTTGTTTTTGTTTTGTTTTGTTTAGCTGGAAGACTTGTTGTTTTGTTTAGTTTTTTAGTTTTGTTTTTGTTTTGTTTTGCTTAGCTGGAAGACTTGTTGTTTTGTTTAGTTTTTTTGTTTTTTTTTGTTTTTTTTTGTTTTACGCTGGGAAACTTGTTATTTTGTTCAGTTTTTGGGTTTTTGTTTTTTTGTTTTGTTACGCTGGGAGACTTGTTGTTTTGTTTTGTTGCGCTGGGGGACTTGTTGTTTTGTTTAGTTTTTGGTTTTGTTTTTGTTTTGTTTTGTTTAGTTGTTTGGTTTTGTTTTTGTTTTGTTTTGTTACACTGGAAGACTTGTTGTTTTGCTTAGTTTTTTGGTTTTGTTTTTGTTTTGTTTTGTTACGCTGGGAGACTTGTTGTTTTGATTTGTTGCGCTGGGGGACTTGTTGTTTTGTTTAGTTTTTGGTTTTGTTTTTGTTTTGTTTTGTTTAGTTGTTTGGTTTTGTTTTTGTTTTGTTTTGTTACACTGGAAGACTTGTTGTTTTGTTTTGTTACACTGGAAGACTTGTTGTTTTGTTTTGTTACACTGGAAGACTTGTTGTTTTGCTTAGTTTTTTGGTTTTGTTTTTGTTTTGTTTTGTTACGCTGGGAGACTTGTTGTTTTGTTTTGTTGCGCTGGGGGACTTGTTGTTTTGTTTAGTTTTTGGTTTTGTTTTTGTTTTGTTTTGTTTAGTTGTTTGGTTTTGTTTTTGTTTTGTTTTGTTACACTGGAAGACTTGTTGTTTTGCTTAGTTTTTTTGTTTTGTTTTTGTTTTGTTTTGTTACGCTGGGAGACTTGTTGTTTTGTTTTGTTGCGCTGGGGGACTTGTTGTTTTGTTTAGTTTTTGGTTTTGTTTTTGTTTTGTTTTGTTTAGTTGTTTGGTTTTGTTTTTGTTTTGTTTTGTTACACTGGAAGACTTGTTGTTTTGCTTAGTTTTTTGGTTTTGTTTTTGTTTTGTTTTGTTACGCTGGGAGACTTGTTGTTTTGTTTTGTTGCGCTGGGGGACTTGTTGTTTTGTTTAGTTTTTGGTTTTGTTTTTGTTTTGTTTTGTTCAGTTGTTTGGTTTTGTTTTTGTTTTGTTTTGTTAAACTGGAAGACTTGTTGTTTTGTTTAGTTTTTTAGTTTTGTTTTTGTTTTGTTTTGCTTAGCTGGAAGACTTGTTGTTTTGTTTATTTTTTTTGTTTTTTTTTGTTTTTTTTTTGTTTTACGCTGGGAAACTTGTTATTTTGTTCAGTTTTTGGGTTTTTGTTTTTTTTTGTTTTGTTACGCTGGGAGACTTGTTGTTTTGTTTTGTTGCGCTGGGGGACTTGTTGTTTTGTTTAGTTTTTGGTTTTGTTTTTGTTTTGTTTTGTTTAGTTGTTTGGTTTTGTTTTTGTTTTGTTTTGTTACACTGGAAGACTTGTTGTTTTGCTTAGTTTTTTGGTTTTGTTTTTGTTTTGTTTTGTTACGCTGGGAGACTTGTTGTTTTGTTTTGTTGCGCTGGGGGACTTGTTGTTTTGTTTAGTTTTTGGTTTTGTTTTTGTTTTGTTTTGTTTAGTTGTTTGGTTTTGTTTTTGTTTTGTTTTGTTACACTGGAAGACTTGTTGTTTTGCTTAGTTTTTTGGTTTTGTTTTTGTTTTGTTTTGTTACGCTGGGAGACTTGTTGTTTTGTTTTGTTGCGCTGGGGGACTTGTTGTTTTGTTTAGTTTTTGGTTTTGTTTTTGTTTTGTTTTGTTTAGTTGTTTGGTTTTGTTTTTGTTTTGTTTTGTTACACTGGAAGACTTGTTGTTTTGCTTAGTTTTTTGGTTTTGTTTTTGTTTTGTTTTGTTACACTGGAAGACTTGTTGTTTTGCTTAGTTTTTTGGTTTTGTTTTTGTTTTGTTTTGTTTAGCTGGAAGACTTGTTGTTTTGTTTAGTTTTTTAGTTTTGTTTTTGTTTTGTTTTGCTTAGCTGGAAGACTTGTTGTTTTGTTTAGTTTTTTTGGTTTTTTTTGTTTTTTTTTGTTTTACGCTGGGAAACTTGTTATTTTGTTCAGTTTTTGGGTTTTTGTTTTTTTGTTTTGTTACGCTGGGAGACTTGTTGTTTTGTTTTGTTGCGCTGGGGGACTTGTTGTTTTGTTTAGTTTTTGGTTTTGTTTTTGTTTTGTTTTGTTTAGTTGTTTGGTTTTGTTTTTGTTTTGTTTTGTTACACTGGAAGACTTGTTGTTTTGCTTAGTTTTTTGGTTTTGTTTTTGTTTTGTTTTGTTACGCTGGGAGACTTGTTGTTTTGATTTGTTGCGCTGGGGGACTTGTTGTTTTGTTTAGTTTTTGGTTTTGTTTTTGTTTTGTTTTGTTTAGTTGTTTGGTTTTGTTTTTGTTTTGTTTTGTTACACTGGAAGACTTGTTGTTTTGTTTTGTTACACTGGAAGACTTGTTGTTTTGTTTTGTTACACTGGAAGACTTGTTGTTTTGCTTAGTTTTTTGGTTTTGTTTTTGTTTTGTTTTGTTACGCTGGGAGACTTGTTGTTTTGTTTTGTTGCGCTGGGGGACTTGTTGTTTTGTTTAGTTTTTGGTTTTGTTTTTGTTTTGTTTTGTTTAGTTGTTTGGTTTTGTTTTTGTTTTGTTTTGTTACACTGGAAGACTTGTTGTTTTGCTTAGTTTTTTGGTTTTGTTTTTGTTTTGTTTTGTTACGCTGGGAGACTTGTTGTTTTGTTTTGTTGCGCTGGGGGACTTGTTGTTTTGTTTAGTTTTTGGTTTTGTTTTTGTTTTGTTTTGTTTAGTTGTTTGGTTTTGTTTTTGTTTTGTTTTGTTACACTGGAAGACTTGTTGTTTTGCTTAGTTTTTTGGTTTTGTTTTTGTTTTGTTTTGTTACACTGGAAGACTTGTTGTTTTGCTTAGTTTTTTGGTTTTGTTTTTGTTTTGTTTTGTTTAGCTGGAAGACTTGTTGTTTTGTTTAGTTTTTTAGTTTTGTTTTTGTTTTGTTTTGCTTAGCTGGAAGACTTGTTGTTTTGTTTAGTTTTTTTGTTTTTTTTTGTTTTTTTTTGTTTTACGCTGGGAAACTTGTTATTTTGTTCAGTTTTTGGGTTTTTGTTTTTTTGTTTTGTTACGCTGGGAGACTTGTTGTTTTGTTTTGTTGCGCTGGGGGACTTGTTGTTTTGTTTAGTTTTTGGTTTTGTTTTTGTTTTGTTTTGTTTAGTTGTTTGGTTTTGTTTTTGTTTTGTTTTGTTACACTGGAAGACTTGTTGTTTTGCTTAGTTTTTTGGTTTTGTTTTTGTTTTGTTTTGTTACGCTGGGAGACTTGTTGTTTTGATTTGTTGCGCTGGGGGACTTGTTGTTTTGTTTAGTTTTTGGTTTTGTTTTTGTTTTGTTTTGTTTAGTTGTTTGGTTTTGTTTTTGTTTTGTTTTGTTACACTGGAAGACTTGTTGTTTTGTTTTGTTACACTGGAAGACTTGTTGTTTTGTTTTGTTACACTGGAAGACTTGTTGTTTTGCTTAGTTTTTTGGTTTTGTTTTTGTTTTGTTTTGTTTAGCTGGAAGACTTGTTGTTTTGTTTTGTTGCGCTGGGGGACTTGTTGTTTTGTTTAGTTTTTGGTTTTGTTTTTGTTTTGTTTTGTTTAGTTGTTTGGTTTTGTTTTTGTTTTGTTTTGTGACACTGGAAGACTTGTTGTTTTGCTTAGTTTTTTGGTTTTGTTTTTGTTTTGTTTTGTTTAGCTGGAAGACTTGTTGTTTTGTTTAGTTTTTTAGTTTTGTTTTTGTTTTGTTTTGCTTAGCTGGAAGACTTGTTGTTTTGTTTAGTTTTTTTGTTTTTTTTTGTTTTTTTTTGTTTTACGCTGGGAAACTTGTTATTTTGTTCAGTTTTTGGGTTTTTGTTTTTTTGTTTTGTTACGCTGGGAGACTTGTTGTTTTGTTTTGTTGCGCTGGGGGACTTGTTGTTTTGTTTAGTTTTTGGTTTTGTTTTTGTTTTGTTTTGTTTAGTTGTTTGGTTTTGTTTTTGTTTTGTTTTGTTACACTGGAAGACTTGTTGTTTTGCTTAGTTTTTTGGTTTTGTTTTTGTTTTGTTTTGTTACGCTGGGAGACTTGTTGTTTTGTTTTCTTGCGCTGGGGGACTTGTTGTTTTGTTTAGTTTTTGGTTTTGTTTTTGTTTTGTTTTGTTTAGTTGTTTGGTTTTGTTTTTGTTTTGTTTTGTTACACTGGAAGACTTGTTGTTTTGTTTTGTTGCGCTGGGGGACTTGTTGTTTTGTTTAGTTTTTGGTTTTGTTTTTGTTTTGTTTTGTTTAGTTGTTTGGTTTTGTTTTTGTTTTGTTTTGTTACGCTGGGAGACTTGTTGTTTTGTTTTGTTGCGCTGGGGGACTTGTTGTTTTGTTTAGTTTTTGGTTTTGTTTTTGTTTTGTTTTGTTTAGTTGTTTGGTTTTGTTTTTGTTTTGTTTTGTTACACTGGAAGACTTGTTGTTTTGCTTAGTTTTTTGGTTTTGTTTTTGTTTTGTTTTGTTACGCTGGGAGACTTGTTGTTTTGTTTTGTTGCGCTGGGGGGACTTGTTGTTTTGTTTAGTTTTTGGTTTTGTTTTTGTTTTGTTTTGTTTAGTTGTTTGGTTTTGTTTTTGTTTTGTTTTGCTTAGCTGGAAGACTTGTTGTTTTGCTTAGTTTTTTGGTTTTGTTTTTGTTTTGTTTTGTTACACTGGAAGACTTGTTGTTTTGCTTAGTTTTTTGGTTTTGTTTTTGTTTTGTTTTGTTTAGCTGGAAGACTTGTTGTTTTGTTTAGTTTTTTAGTTTTGTTTTGTTTTGTTTTGCTTAGCTGGAAGACTTGTTGTTTTGTTTAGTTTTTTTGTTTTTTTTTGTTTTTTTTTTGTTTTACGCTGGGAAACTTGTTATTTTGTTCAGTTTTTGGGTTTTTGTTTTTTTGTTTTGTTACGCTGGGAGACTTGTTGTTTTGTTTTGTTGCGCTGGGGGACTTGTTGTTTTGTTTAGTTTTTGGTTTTGTTTTTGTTTTGTTTTGTTTAGTTGTTTGGTTTTGTTTTTGTTTTGTTTTGTTACACTGAAAGACTTGTTGTTTTGCTTAGTTTTTTGGTTTTGTTTTTGTTTTGTTTTGTTTAGCTGGAAGACTTGTTGTTTTGTTTAGTTTTTTAGTTTTGTTTTTGTTTTGTTTTGCTTAGCTGGAAGACTTGTTGTTTTGTTTAGTTTTTTTTTGTTTTTTTTTTGTTTTTTTTTGTTTTACGCTGGGAAACTTGTTATTTTGTTCAGTTTTTGGGTTTTTGTTTTTTTGTTTTGTTACGCTGGGAGACTTGTTGTTTTGTTTTGTTGCGCTGGGGGACTTGTTGTTTTGTTTAGTTTTTGGTTTTGTTTTTGTTTTGTTTTGTTTTGTTGTTTGGTTTTGGTTTTGTTTTGTTTTGTTACACTGGAAGACTTGTTGTTTTGCTTAGTTTTTTGGTTTTGTTTTTGTTTTGTTTTGTTTAGCTGGAAGACTTGTTGTTTGTTTAGTTTTTTAGTTTTGTTTTTGTTTTGTTTTGCTTAGCTGGAAGACTTGTTGTTTTCTTTAGTTTTTTGTTTTTTTTTTGTTTTTTTTTGTTTTACGCTGGGAAACTTGTTATTTTGTTCAGTTTTTGTTTTTTTGTTTTTTTGTTTTGTTACGCTGGGAGACTTGTTGTTTTGTTTTGTTGCGCTGGGGGACTTGTTGTTTTGTTTAGTTTTTGGTTTTGTTTTTGTTTTGTTTTGTTTAGTTGTTTGGTTTTGTTTTTGTTTTGTTTTGTTACGCTGGGAGACTTGTTGTTTTGTTTTGTTGCGCTGGGGGACTTGTTGTTTTGTTTAGTTTTTGGTTTTGTTTTTGTTTTGTTTTGTTTAGTTGTTTGGTTTTGTTTTTGTTTGGTTTTGTTACGCTGGGAGACTTGTTGTTTTGTTTTGTTACACTGGAAGACTTGTTGTTTTGATTAATTTTCGGTTTTGTTTTTGTTTTGTTTTGTTAAGCTGGAAGACTTGTTGTTTTGTTTAGTTGTTTGTTTTTGTTTTGTTTTGTTAAGCTGGAAGACTTGTTGTTTTGTTTAGTTGTTTGTTTTTGTTTTGTTTTGTTACACTGGAAGACTTGTTGTTTTGTTTAGTTGTTTGTTTTTGTTTTGTTTTGTTAAGCTGGAAGACTTGTTGTTTTGATTAGTTTTTTGGTTTTGTTTTTGTTTTGTTTTGTTTTCGTTTCGTTTATTATTTTCATAATCATGATCAATATTATTCTTTCTTTCTTCTCTATGAAATTGTCTACAGCCTTTCCCAAAGTTTAAAGATATCTTAAAAACCAGTGGTCAGCATAGCTAAGAAATCTAACTCTATAGACAGCAATATAATGAGTCTAGAAGATATATATATTGGCAATATTAAATGAATTGTATAGACAAACAGTGTTCAACATTCTACAATATTACATTTACTTGTGTAAAGCAAAGTAAACTTTAGTGGGTGCTATGTTGAATATTGAAAATTTCTCTAAATGAGTAAGTTGAGAGTACTAGCCCATGTGAGCGAATACTTCCTCCATGTAACATTTGGTTAAATTAAGAAATAATTTATGGAAGGGGTAAGTTTGTTGGAGATTTTAATATGGGTAACATTATCTGTGTAAAAATTTTACAATTTGTGCAGATAATGTTACCCATATTAAAATCTCCAACAAACTTACCCCTTCCATAAATTATTTTTATTCTAATAGGACATATACGGTAAATTATTAATCCACATTCCTTTATCCATATTAAAATCTCCAACAAACTTACACTTTCCCATATTAAAATCTCCAACATACTTATCCCTTCCATAAATTATTTCTATGACGTGTTGTTTTGGCTTTGTAAACAAAAGGGTATAATAGAACAGCCAAATACGTCATGGTCATCAGCGCGTGTAAGTCATAATACATCGGGGATTTTTATACCCTTTTGCTTACAAAACCAAAACAGCACGTCATATTAGAATAGTTATTTATTTATGAGATACTTATAACGACATTTTATGTCATAATTACTACAATTTTGTTTTCAATAGTATGTACCAGCTTCTGTTGTAATGTGATCACACATAAAATTTTGATATAGTTATTACTTCTGTAGTGTGGTAATGTTTTTTTTCTGTAATGTGGTAACGTTTTCTTCTCAATTCAGTGCGAAAGAACACAACGAGACGACAGAAGTCAGAAAACCAAGACGTAAAAAGAAAAAGAAGAAAGTGTTGAATTCTTTGCGACATGAACAACAGACACAAAATAGAAAAGACAATTCACAGTTTATACAATCTTTATGTGAACCTAAGGTTTATAATGATGCAAAAAATGATAACCAAGATTCTGATCATTCGTCGGTTAGCATTGGGTCAGCTGATTCTGTACTGGCACAATATACCTCCAGATGAAACTTACTACACAATTGTTGGTTTTGAATGACAATGCTTATGGCGCGACCATTTTACTTTTTAAAATTTATCTTTGAAAACTGCAGGGTCAGATTATTTATGTATCTTTGTATCTGTCAGGTCTAATTTTCTTGTTCTAAACAATTTGGGTGCACAATTTGTTTCGCCAAAAAAAAATCATTTAAGTTAAATGGTCATTCCCTTAAATTAACTTGTAAATTAAGGATTTTCGTTCCTTGACATTCGTGATATTAAATTATATAAAAATGTGGATACCACGTAGAATTACTATTGTTATAGAGTTTTAGTTGGAATTAGCTGAGTTTAAACTGTAACAACAGAATAATTTGACCATGTTGTGTTGTAGCGTTGTGTATCTTAAAATTAACGATTGAATGCATAATAATTATTATAAGGGTAACACTGTTCGATATGTGCATTCAATTCAAGCTTTGAAAATTCATAATATTTATGCAATTTAAAACAAATATTGGTTGGTCACTTTCAACAATATTTCAGTTATATCGTGGATGTTTGTGTCTGTAAAACTAGATTAACCTCGCCACTTTGATTACTGAAGGACATCTGTACCAAGCCAGGAGAGTGAGCGGTCATGTATATGTGTGTGTCAGGGGTATCGATTAAGCTCTTGTGTCTGCAATATTTCGATTGGATTTTGGTTTGTACTGGAGGTGTAGTATTTTTTTTATTATGTCTTTAATTTTTTGTATCTCATCAATAGTATTAATGAATGATAAAATGTTGGAATGCCAAAACCACAATATAATGCAAAACACCAAAAACTATCAAAGAAACTTCCAAAGAAGTCCAGTCCATATGTATTTAGTTTTTGAAGACTTTAATTAATAGAGGGATCAAAATAATTGTTATCGTACTTATAGGAAGTCATAGGCGAAACAATGGCGACCTTTTGGATTCAATAAATTTTATTTCAATCAAAGAATTATTCTGAGAAGAAATACATACATGTATTTTGAATCAATGTTGATATATTCAAATATGCTTACATCATAGAAGATCTCAATGTGTAGACTGTAAGAGGAATTGAACATAGTGCTCGTTTTCTCTCGCACAATATCTGACTGGAACCGGTTGCCACAACCAATAGTGTTGAGTTGATCGGTTGAAACATTCAAGGATGCTGTCTCCTTTATCAAACACTAGTTTATAAAACCTGTTAATAGTTTTAGCATATTCAGTTGTCATGTGTAATCTCTGATATAATCTTCGACTTGTTGAAGGAGCTCAGTATATGGTAGAAATAGAAAGTCGCTAATGGTTAACTTATTTTTTCCACCAGTTTCAGCTTGATTTTCTTTAACATTTATTAACATCTAATCCTGTCTTATTAAGTGTGGGAGCCATCGTGGTCGGGATCGTATGGTAGTTGGATTTACAATAACATATGCAATCAGTGCCTATCACCACTAACGTTGTGAGTTTAGATCCTGCTCAGGCGAGGTGTACTCGATACAACATTATGTGATAAAGTTTGTCAGTGACAGATCGGAGGTTTTCCTAGGGCATTCCGGTTTCCTTCACCAATAAAACGGACCGCCACGATATGACTGAAATATTGTTGATAGTGGCGTTAAACACCATAACCCTAACCCTATTAAAATGTGACATTAAAAAACAATAACACACAATTACAGATAGTTATCTTTGTTAAAATTGATTATAAACATAACTATTATTGTTGCTAATTTATTTCCCTTGTTAGATATTATAGCATCGTTTGTTATTAGTTTTTATATCGTTTTTTTAATAAAAAATTTAAAAAAAAAGATGTTTCTGTTAGTTAATGATGGTGTACGACATACAATGTCTCTGCTTTTTCCGTAGACTGATTCGCTGATCGTTATATTTTTACAGCAATAAATATAGATATAGTCCCTTAACTGTGTCCGCAACCGGAAACGATACAATTAACTTAGCGAACTCTCTTCCCCAAATAGACACGTGCGTACCCATATCCTTCATCACCCTTTTCAGTTCTTTGCCTTGCTTACATGCTTTTTTGGGAGAGACAACAATTCAAGAATTCTTTCAGAAATTAAGATACAACTTGTGGAAAACTACATTCCCTTTTACAAACTGTCGTCCGAGTACAGGTACAAAGGTTTTATTTACAGACAAGCGGGTATTTATAATAAGTACTTCAGGATCACCTGGTACTCTAGTTTAAGGACTTGACAATTTTGACACTGTTCTATATATAGAGATGTCATTTCCACAGGATTCTTACACTTATCGTAGCCGCGATTGTATGATAGTTGGATTTACATTTACCTATGGGATATGTAACTTTCGCAGCTAAGGTTGCGAGTGCGATTCGCGCTCGTGGTGGTGAGGTTTAGTGGCCGTTCATTTAAAAAAATTGCAATGAAACATTGCGTTGCCGTTTCCATGCCATACTAGATAAAGCACCGCGATGATTTCTTCACAATTTTGACTCGAACTGCCACCCATACTATTTGATACAAATATATGTGATAAACGTCATTATTTACTGGCGACAAGTGTGCAGATTTCTTTAGTTACTGTGGTTTTCTCCACCAATAAAACTGACTGTCATGATCTAACTGAAATAATGTTTAAAATGGAAATGAAATTAACTGTAGTTTCCTAGGCTAGTGATATTAACCAATAAAACACTACACTATTTTGTTAGTGCACAGAGATATCAGAATGTACTGATTAAACCATCGTCAGTAATACACTGTTGAGCACGCTCTGATACTCTCCACTCATTACACAGTGTCGTAGTGTGATCAACCGTCGGCTATCGACGATGGGATTAAAATTGATAATGCCGTTTTAAATACATGTATTTTGACCTCAGAACCTGAATTGCTCACAACTTTTGCCGATCTGTTTCCATAAAGCCCTTCAATTTTGTTTTTCTCTCTTCTTCCAGCAAGCTATCTGTTCCCTGTGTATCTATATAAATGAATCCAGAATATCTACATGGCTTGCTCCAAATATGGTTTTCAGATATTTGAAGACAACACTTGACAAATAGACAAAGACAAATGATGATGCTCTTCAGTGACAAATAAAAATTAAGTACTTTGTTTTAGTTGTTTATTGTCATACTGTAATATTGACCTTGGAATCTGCTTTTGTTGTTGTTCCTGGTAACAGGAATGTCATTGGTATCTGTTTTGTTGTTGTTCCTGGTAACAGGAATGTCATTAGTATCGTTTTTGTTGTTGTTTCTGGTAGAAAGAATGGCATTGATATCTGTTTTTGTTGCTGTTCCTGGTGACAAGAATGTCATTGGTATCGTTTTTGTTGTTGTTCCTGGTAACAAGAACGTCATTGGTATCTGTTTTGTTGTTGTTCCTGGTAACAAGAACGTCATTGGTATCGTTTTTGTTGTTGTTCCTTGTGACAAGAATGTCATTGGTATCGTTTTTGTTGTTGTTCCTGGTGACAAGAATGTCATTGGTATAGTTTTTGTTGTTGTTTCCTGTGACAAGAATGTAATTGGTATCTGTTTTGTTATTGTTCCTTGTGACAAGAATGGCATTGGTATCTGTTTTGCTGTTGTTCCTGGTAACAAGAATGCCATGGTATCTGTTTTGTTGTTGTTCCTTGTGACAAGAATGGCATTGGTATCTGTTTTGCTGTTGTTCCTGGTAACATGAATGTCATTGGTATCGTTTTTATTGTTGTACCGTGTGACAATAATGTCATTGGTATCGTTTTTGCTGTTGTTTCTTGTGACATTAATGTCATTGGTATCGTTTTTGTTGTTGTTCTTTGTGACAAGAATGTAATTGGTATCGTTTTTGCTGTTGTTTCTTGCGGCAAGAATGTAATTGGTATCGTTTTTGCTGTTGTTTCTTGTGACAAGAATGTAATTGGTATCGTTTTTGCTGTTGTTCCGTGTGACAATAATGCCATTGGAATCGTTTTTGTTGTTGTTCCTTGTGACAAAAATGTCATTGAAATCAGTTTTTGTAGTTCCTGGTAGCAAGAATGTCATTGGTATCTGTTTTTTGTTGTTGTTGTTGTTATTGTTCCGGTTGACAATAATGGCCTAGAAATATGCTTCCAGGTTTCTGTTATTTAGTTGTCCCTGATGACAATAATGAACCAGATTTCTGTTATTTAGTTGATCTAGATGATAATAATGAACCAGGTATATGTTATTTAGTTGTCCATGACAAAAATAATGAACCTGGTATATGTTAGTTAGTTGTCCCTGATGACAATAATGAACCAGGTTCCTTTTATTTAGTTGTTCCAGATGACAATAATGAACCAGGTATGTTATTTAATTGTCCCTGACGACAATAATGAACCAGGTTTCTGTTATTTAGTTGTCCCTGACGACAATAATGAACCAGGTATAAGTTATTTAGTTGTTCCATATGACAATCATGAATCTGGTTTCTGTTATTTAGTTGTTCCAGATGACAATAATGAACCAGGTATATGTTATTTAGTTCTTCCAGATGACAATAATGAACCAAGATTATGCAATTTAGTTGTTCCAGATGACAATAATGAACCAGGTTTCTGTTATTTAGTTGTTCTATATGACAATAATGAACCGGGTATCTGTTATTTAGGTGTTCCTGATGACAATAATGAACCAGGTATCCGTTATTTAGTTGTCCCTGACGACAATCAATAATGAACCAGGTATATGTTATTTAGTTGTTCCAGATGACAGTAATGAACCAGGTTCCTGTTATTTAGGTGTCCCGGATGACAATAATGATCCAGGTATATGCTATTTAGTTGTCCCTGATGACAATAATGAACCAGGTATTTGTTATTTAGTTCTTCCAGATGACAATAATGAACCAGGTATTTGTTATTTAGTTCTTCCAGATGACAATAATGAACCAGGTATTTGTTATTTAGTTCTTCCAGATGACAATAATGAACTTCTTAAGTAATATATTAGGTGACCTTAGTAGATTTTGGCTATCCTGTTTATATCCTTTGGCTTTATTGCTCTCAAAACTTTAAATAATTTAGCTTTCCTATCTTTAGATTTTGAGCGTACCTGATGAAGATTATTCCAGAAACGCGTCGTGCGCACTAAATTTGATATCTACGTTTTTATTAATTAAATCAACAATGAAGACAGGGAATGTTGCGTATTGCTATTTTTATATAAATAATATTTTATATAGTTTTTAGTATTACTTTTTTTTAATACAAGAAGACATACTGACGTATATCTATAAAATGAAAATGAATATAGTCTAAACTAGCTGTAAAATAGTCTTAACAAGATTCTAATATAGTCTGAACAAAATCTGAAAATAGTGTGAGAAAACAAAATTGAATATAATAGTCTGAACAAGACTTCAATTAGTATAAACAAGATTTGAATATAGTCAGGACAAGATTTAAATAAAGTCTAAACAAGATTTGAATTGACGTGAACAGATTTGAATGGAGTCTGAACAAGATTTAAATTAGTCTAAACAAAGATTTGAATTAGTGCGAAAAAAGTTTTGAATTAGTGTGAACGAGATTTAAATTAGTGTGAACAAGATTTAAATTTAGTGTGAACAAGATTTGAACATAGTGTGAACAAGATTTTAATTGGTGTGAACAAGATTTTAATTAGTGTGAACAAGATTTAAATTTAATGTGAACACGATTTGAATTTAGTCTGAACAAGATATTAATTGGTGTGAACAAGATTTTAATTAGTGTGAACAAGATTTAAATTTAATGTGAACACGATTTGAATTTAGTCTGAACAAGATATTAATTGGTGTGAACAAGATTTTAATTAGTGTGTACGATATTTGAATTAGTGTGAACAATCTTTAAATTAGTGTGAAAAAGATTAAAATTAGTGTGAACAAGATTTGAATTAGTATGAACAAGATTTTAATTTAGTCACAAGATTTAAATTAGTCTGAACACGATCTGAAATAGTCTAAACAAAGATTTGAATTAGTGTAAGCAAGATTTAGATTAGTGTGAACAAGATTTTACTTAATGTGAACAAGATTTGAATTTAGTGTGAGCAATATATATATATTGATTAGTGTGAACAAGATTTGAATTAATGTGAACAAGATTTGAATTAGCGTGAACAAGATTTAAATTAGAGTGAACAAGATTGTTATTAGTGTGAACAAGATTTTGATTATTGTGAACAAGATTTGAAAAATAAAGCAACAAAACATACAAATATAATTTGTGTATTTAATATGAAATCACGATTTTAATTAATTGATTACAGTGATAACTATATAAATTTTATATTCTATGTGTGTATTTTATATACATCAAAATACAGTATTGCATAATAACTACTTGGAATGTCCTCTATCATAACTTTTCACTGCAAACGCGCGATCTGGTTATGATGAAGAAGCACGATTTGATACTGCTTCAAAAGCAGGTTACAACTCGATTAACATTTATCGCAAATAAATCGGGTCTTTTCTAAAAAAAATAATAATAGGAGAATGTCATGTTTGTTCACAAATTTCGTATGCCAAATGCATCCACAGTTGTACTTAAAGTATTAGGAAACGTGAAATATTTGTCCTGTGACAAATGAAATGTCAAAAAATGTGTACAGGTCGCTCGTTTGTACTACTTAACTTACATTTTGAAGGAATTACCGTATAAATCATTGGTTTTCTGTGCACTGATGCATATTAATCACTGTGCCTCAAATAAAACCAAAACCATTGAAAACAATAAACAAAAATGGATGAAGAAGACTGAACATATTGTAGGACATCTCATTGATTGCGGAGTCGCAATTGCTGGTAAGAAGAAAGATGGAAAGTCATCGAATTCAAATCCATCTAGACGACAACTACCTTATACTTATGTACAAGATAAAAAAAATAGATGGTACTTCGTTGTCAAAAACGTTATCAAGAAAAGGTGACAAATGTGAATATGAGACAGGGCTACACTCCCGGAAACTGATGGCTTAGTACCATCTTCCCATTTGAAAGATATTTGTGGAAGGATTCGCTTCCATCTTTGTTGTCAACAAGTGTCTCTCCTCAATCACATTGGATGTCCTCCATTATAACCAATCTCCTTTATATCAACATTTACATTTCTCGATCATTTTCAATATTCTTGATTTTATTTGGGGATATGGTGATTGATACAAACATGTATGCATCATATTGCAATGTTGAAATACCCTACAGAAAACTAATGATTTACCTCTCAATTCCTTCAAAATGTGTGACTGGCGTATTTCAAACGAGCGATCTGTATACATTTTGACATTTCTATCACCGAACAAAGTAAATATTTCACGCTGCATAATACATAAAGTACCACTGTATTACATGTTGCACACGAACTGAGTGACCCACATGACGTTCTCCGAGTTTTTAGAGAATGCCCGATTTATTTGTAATATCTATTCATTGAGTGATACACTCTTGTTGAAGCAGTGTCAAATTGTCTTCTTCATCATGATCGGATGGTTTCCGTCATCGCTCGTTTGCATGGCAGAAACAGATATGATTGAGGGCATTAAAACAGAGATAATGTACTTAGTAGGATTGACAAACCATTTCTTTATATGTCACATGTGATATCATTTCAATATTCATTGAGAAAACAAAAATGTATAATTGCATCAATATGGCCCTGTCATTTTTTGTAAATGTTATCATCTTTGAATTTGCTAGATATTTTAATCAATATATTGGATTTGAGCGTACCTGACGAAGGTTATTCCAGAAACGCGTCGTGCGCAATAATTTGATATCTATGGTTTTGTTAAGATATTTGACCTACAATTCCAGAATTCCGCTATTGTGGAAGAGCAGAAAATTGAACGTGTTCATTGGCAGTTGCAGCATCTAGAAACTTATCTGCGACACTGTTTTGGCGACTAAATATGGGACTAGGTTTGGGTTTTTTGACATTTTGCCTTATGTAATCTGGCAATTCAGAAATGTTTCTATTAACTGTACTTTTCAGGTCTTTGGCACTGCATGTTGGGGTTGGGGTAAGAAGTATTTTGTTAAAATTAGCTATATCTACAGAGTATCTATCGAAATCGTTATCAATTTTATGTTGCATGGGTTGAAATTTATACCCCCATTTTATGTCCCAAGGCAAGTATGCAACATCCGTTTCAAATGGTCTACCAACAGTGGCGATTTCACCGAAGAAGACAACAACGAGCTCAAAAATTTCCTTATAAAATTCCTCTTTGTTAATACTCCAAAACGGCGATTTTTCGTCTATCACATGAACAATTTGCTGTGGCCACGCAAGGAATAAACCCTTGCACCCACCTTCGACGCTAAAATTAACAATCTGGTGTTTAATAGGTATAGTCTGACCTTCACTTGATAATATTTTTCTAAATAGGTATCCTTTAACGTTCGCATTAATGGCGTGAATTGTTCGTGTGTCGGCCACTCTGAAGACTAACTTAAGTTCTAAACCATCTGCTAATATACATGCATTGCTACTAAAGAGAATTGTATTGTTTTGTTTTCTTCCTCGACGCACTTTGGCGACAACAAGTCCCGCTAAAGCAGCCTGTAATGCAGCTCCAATAATAGATTGAACGAGTACACACGTGTAGGCCATAGGGCATTCTTCAGTTACATATAATACACCATATCCAATAGTGCTCTGTGTTTCAATTGAAAATAAATATGCAGATAAAAACGTCCGCATATTTTTAATGCAAGGTTTATGGAGCGCATCGTTAGCATCGTAGTCGCCATTGGAAAATCCTATGATCCAATAAAACGTGGCAAATATCAGCCACGTGATTACAAATCCTCCAATGAAAATGAGAATGTTCCAACGCCATTTTATATCCACCATTGTGGTAAAGAAATCGTACATATAACGTATTTTCCATCCTCGTACTCCTTTGGCGGAAATATTTATTCTGCCATTTTCATTTACGAGTCTTGGATTTGATGGTGGTTTTTTAACTGCTGCCCTTTGCCTTAAGTGCATCATGTTCCTCATCTTGACACATAATCTGAAAGAATACATATTAGACAATAAGAGAGAAGTGTGATTACTTTTAAAGATGTCCGTTTTTATATCAGTTAAAAGACCAACGAATCGTTCTATCTCGCCCAAATGTGCACGGGCATCTTTCCTATGTCCCCTGTCCTCGGTCGTCAAGTATCAGTGGATTATCTTTCCGCGGTAGTATCTACATGATGTCGTGAGAAATCTCACCGGGTGGATTGGGTTTAGAAATATGGGACATCTTCTCAAGGTCATGTATCTGTGTTGCTCTTTCCGTGGTGGTCATGTGTTCTGGATTTCTCAATCGGTGCGCGAGCAAAAATATTTTTGTACAAAGCCGTATTCAAATTAAATAATTTCAGTAGTTTTTATGAAGATTTAAAACCATTTTTACATAAGGTTATTGTCTTTATCCTTGTCTTATAGTGGGTTGTATCTCTAATTTATAATGGAGTGCAAATGCCAGTGAACGCCTTTGTCATATTTGACATATATATGAATGGAAATGTATAATACATTGGTATTTAGAATAGTTGAAGGTCGTCGTAAATAAAACGAGTGTAAACATTTTCCATTATAAACTATATGCAGTTTTGGTATTTTTTCTAAAGGGTAAATGAAATAAAAAAAAAATCTAACATAACGTCCTTCTTTCGCTTTGTAAACAAACGAGCGATTTATCGATTGGGTATAATTTCATTAGCACATGCACCGGTTCATGTACATGTTGATGAATGATTGTCTGCTTGAATTTGGCAGCATGAATTGTGTGCGACATTGTCCGCAAGCGTAAATATAAATTACCGTCTTCCAATCAAAATATACTACCGTATGTGTACTCTTAGACATATCAGAATCGAAATAATTCATGGCAGCCAGAATGTGTTTTGAGTTTTAACATGGGTTGGCGGATATTAGTAAATGTTATCCCTCACCTCTGGTTCGGGATAAAATACTAATATCCGCCAACTCATGTTAGAACTCAAAGCACATTCTGGCTTCCATGATTTATTTCTTAAACAAACAAACAAACAAACAGAAGCTCGTCTAGTTATGCATTATTTCATTTTCATTTAATGATAGTTAATATACTATTTAGGGAAAAGATTTAAAAGAAGAACAGAGACGTCAAGAGAAGAACAGAAGCAAAACAAGGGATTTATGAATTTGGTACATGTATATTTAATTTAATTTTGTGTACTTAAAAAAAGTATTAAAAACGTATATTTCAGTTTAAATTATGAGGTTAATATCAACGTCCCAAACATGACTGTTAAGATTTTTGCATTGATTTTCACACCTAATGCTTGAAGAGTACATTGGGTGATGTTGTATGAAGTGCGTTGTGCATATACAATGTATCAGACTATCAGATAGCCCAGTAGGAATTATATAAATGTTTTATGCTGAAGCAACGACCAAGCATGCAGCAATTTAAATTATTTACAATGATTTATAGGAGATAATAAACACTGATCTGGTTGTCTACAAGATCTACCATCATAAATTACGTCTAATTGGATTTTACAATGGATCAAACGTAGATACACGGGTATATGATTTCAACCTGACAAGGTGTGTTATATTTTTAATATACAATGTTATTTGATCAATGTTTCGATCTTTTAGTTTTATCTTGAATTCTAACATCGTATATAACCAACTGTAATCATTAATTTAGATCAATAATTCATTTTGCTTTAATTTTAATTGAACAGTATCTATATATAGTATGAATCATTTCATTATGTCGTGGTTTCATCTGACAATGAGTTGTTAAATCTACGGTACTTCATCTCTTAGAAGACACTACATTTACTAGATTACAAGAGAGAAGAAGAAAGAGGATGGGTCACTTCTATGTTTTATTGTATACCCAAAATGACGGATGAAATGCCATCACAGTTACTTACACCGGAACCGCGGGTATAAATAGCTGTGGGCGGAGCAAACATTCAGATTGTTCATTATTTTGGCCACGGTTATCTCGAGGAGGAAAAATCAATGATACATAGTTTCACAGTTACTTTTGGAGCAAAATATTTGACAGACATGGTCACTAGTGTTCCTCCCTACGAAACATTCAGTCTTATTAAAAATAATATTCTTCATCAGTCATGTGACATACAGTTTCATAAATATGCTGTTCATATCAAGTCAAGTAAAAAAATCAAGTAAAATTTTATTTAAATTATAGTTATTGGTTTGACCCACCGTAATAGGTAATAAATCTTGAAGATAATCAGGTGATTGGCCACTGACTATGTCATAGAATAATGAGAGTTTTCTCTTTTCACGCCTAACTGAAAGTTTATCCCATCCCGTTTCCTGATAGATAGACAGTATACTCGCATAAGACGTTAAACCGGTTACTATACGTGCGGCTTCAAGTTGAATTTTTTCAAGCCGTTCTGAGTCGGCGAGAGTACAATTATCCCAAACTTCTCCTGCATATTCTAAAAGTGGACGAATAAAAATTAAATACAGTTTCAATGAAATTTCGAGATACCTTAAAATTAAGTTAAAGAAGAAAATTAAAAAGAAGATAAATACATCTCATTAATAAACTGCAGAGTGAAAAATACCGCGTGCAAAACCACAGGCGCTCGTGGCACGGACCACCCCTCTTTTTTCTAACTTTCTGTTTACAAATTTCTTTTCAATAAAATTTCTTTATTTCTTTATTATTTCACTGCATTAACTTCAACGATAGGGCCCAAAACGTTCCAAACATTTAAATAATAACTTTTCTGACCATATCGTTGAAGTTAATGCAGTGGTACGTCACTTCCGTCAGCCGTGGGTCCTTATACGAAAAATTTGGCAATAAATGTGTGAAAATCTTAAAATTCTGGAGAACTGATGGAATCTAGATTATCCCTCTACCAAGATATGAATGCAGTCAGGATAAAAGACTGACTGAAAGAACAGAAAACTGGTTACATCTATATTTGTTTTTGTTTTTTTGTTGTTGTTCTTTTGTTATCATTTCATGTTTCCCTTGTAAATAATTAATCATTTAAAATGCATTTTGTCAAACACACTACACTTTTAGTATTCTTAGTCTAATAAATATTCAGAATCTTCACCGTTCAACGACGCGAACCTGCTCGCCATGTTTGTTGTTGTCGTCTGTAGATTTCGGGATTTTAGTTTAGCATAGGAAAAATCCCGAGAATTTTGAATTTTTATGGTACCATGTTTCCTCCAATGAATCAAGAGATTAGCAATTTCGCGAAATATATTGCGTCTCCGGTCAATAGCACAGGAGATGTGTTTTTTTTTTACTATTCAGCTGTAAATAGTTCATTACACAATTTAGCGCTACAAGACTTATACAGAGGTATAATAAAACAGTACACCTGTCTATTTACACAACATATGGGGGTTTTTTCTTCTTTTTTTTTCTTTTTTTTAACCAATTTTGCTTTTGTTAAATATTGGATGTCAGTATTTTTTTTTATTTTAAAAAATCCATCTGTACAATATCACAATAATTTTCCAAAATAAACAAAATTCTGCAATAACTCACCTCATACTATATACAAAATAAATACATTCTTTATTTGTTCAAGATTCAAGATTCAAGATTTTATTAATTCAACTCAGGCAACAAGTGCAACATGAGCAAGCAAATATACATACATCAATACAAACATACATAAATACAAACATACATAAATACAAACATACATAAATACAAACATACATCAATACAAACATACATAAATACAAACATACGTAAATACAAACATACATAAATACAAACATACGTAAATACAAACATACATAAATACATACATACATAAATACAAACATACATAAATACAAACATACATAAATACAAACATACATAAATACAAACATACATAAATACAAATATACATAAATACAAACATACATAAATACAAACATACATAAATACAAACATACATAAATACATACATACATAAATACAAACATACATAAATACAAACATACATAAATACAAACATACATAAATACAAACATACATCAATACAAACATACATCAATACAAACATACATCAATACAAACATACATCAATACAAACATACGTAAATACAAACATACATAAATACAAACATACATAAATACAAACATACATAAATACAAACATACATAAATACAAACATACATAAATACAAACATACATAAATACAAACATACATAAATATAAACATACATCAATACAAACATACATCAATACAAACATACATCAATACAAACATACATCAATACAAACATACATCAATACAAACATACATCAATACAAACATACATCAATACAAACATACATCAATACAAACATACATCAATACAAACATACATAAATACAAACATACATAAATACAAACATACATAAATACAAACATACATAAATACAAACATACATAAATACAAACATACATAAATACATACATACATAAATACATACATACATAAATACAAACATACATAAATACAAACATACATAAATACAAACATACATAAATACAAACATACATAAATACAAACATACATAAATACATACATACATAAATACAAACATACATAAATACAAACATACATAAATACATACATACATAAATACAAACATACATAAATACAAACATACATAAATACAAACATACATAAATACAAACATACATAAATATAAACATGCATAAATACAAACATACATAAATACAAACATACATAAATACATACATACATAAATACAAACATACATAAATACAAACATACATAAATACAAACATACATAAATACAAACATACATAAATACAAACATACATCAATACAAACATACATCAATACAAACATACATAAATACAAACATACATCAATACAAACATACATAAATACAAACATACATAAATACAAACATACGTAAATACAAACATACATAAATACAAACATACATCAATACAAACATACATCAATACAAACATACATCAATACAAACATACATCAATACAAACATACATAAATACAAACATACATAAATACAAACATACATCAATACAAACATACATCAATACAAACATACATCAATACAAACATACGTAAATACAAACATACATAAATACAAACATACATAAATACAAACATACATAAATACAAACATACATAAATACAAACATACATAAATACAAACATACATCAATACAAACATACATCAATACAAACATACATCAATACAAACATACATCAATACAAACATACATCAATACAAACATACATCAATACAAACATACATCAATACAAACATACATCAATACAAACATACATAAATACAAACATACATAAATACAAACATACATAAATACAAACATACATCAATACAAACATACATCAATACAAACATACATCAATACAAACATACATAAATACAAACATACATCAATACAAACATACATCAATACAAACATACATATATACAAACATACATAAATACAAACATACATAAATACAAACATACATAAATACAAACATACATCAATACAAACATACATCAATACAAACATACATCAATACAAACATACATCAATACAAACATACATAAATACAAACATACATCAATACAAACATACATCAATACAAACATACATAAATACAAACATACATGAATACAAACATACATGAATACAAACATACATAAATACAAACATACATAAATACTAACATACATAAATACTAACATACATAAATACAAACATACATAAATACAAACATACATAAATACAAACATACATAAATACAAACATACATCAATACAAACATACATCAATACAAACCTACATAAATACAAACCTACATCAATACAAACCTACATCAATACAAACCTACATAAATACAAACCTACATAAATACAAACCTACATAAATACAAACCTACATAAATACAAACATACATAAATACAAACATACATAAATACAAACATACATAAATACAAATATACATAAATACAAACATACATAAATACAAACATACATAAATACAAACATACATAAATACATACATACATAAATACAAACATACATAAATACAAACATACATCAATACAAACATACATCAATACAAACATACATCAATACAAACATACATCAATACAAACATACATCAATACAAACATACATCAATACAAACATACGTAAATACAAACATACAGGTGGTTGGTGTGGGGTGGGTGGGTTGGGTGGGGGTGGTAGTGGGGGGTGGTGGGAGGGGGGGGTGGGTGGGTGGTGGGTGTTATACAAACATACATAAATACAAACATACATAAATACAAACATACATAAATACAAACATACATCAATACAAACATACATCAATACAAACATACATCAATACAAACATACATCAATACAAACATACATAAATACAAACATACATCAATACAAACATACATCAATACAAACATACATAAATACAAACATACATGAATACAAACATACATGAATACAAACATACATAAATACAAACATACATAAATACTAACATACATAAATACTAACATACATAAATACAAACATACATAAATACAAACATACATAAATACAAACATACATAAATACAAACATACATCAATACAAACATACATCAATACAAACCTACATAAATACAAACCTACATCAATACAAACCTACATCAATACAAACCTACATAAATACAAACCTACATAAATACAAACCTACATAAATACAAACCTACATAAATACAAACATACATAAATACAAACATACATAAATACAAACATACATAAATACAAATATACATAAATACAAACATACATAAATACAAACATACATAAATACAAACATACATAAATACATACATACATAAATACAAACATACATAAATACAAACATACATCAATACAAACATACATCAATACAAACATACATCAATACAAACATACATCAATACAAACATACATCAATACAAACATACATCAATACAAACATACGTAAATACAAACATACATAAATACAAACATACATAAATACAAACATACATAAATACAAACATACATAAATACAAACATACATAAATATAAACATACATCAATACAAACATACATCAATACAAACATACATCAATACAAACATACATCAATACAAACATACATCAATACAAACATACATCAATACAAACATACATCAATACAAACATACATAAATACAAACATACATAAATACAAACATACATAAATACAAACATACATAAATACAAACATACATAAATACATACATACATAAATACATACATACATAAATACATACATACATAAATACAAACATACATAAATACAAACATACATAAATACAAACATACATAAATACAAACATACATAAATACATACATACATAAATACAAACATACATAAATACAAACATACATAAATACATACATACATAAATACAAACATACATAAATACAAACATACATAAATACAAACATACATAAATACAAACATACATAAATATAAACATGCATAAATACAAACATACATAAATACAAACATACATAAATACATACATACATAAATACAAACATACATAAATACAAACATACATAAATACAAACATACATAAATACAAACATACATAAATACAAACATACATCAATACAAACATACATCAATACAAACATACATAAATACAAACATACATCAATACAAACATACATAAATACAAACATACATAAATACAAACATACGTAAATACAAACATACATAAATACAAACATACATAAATACAAACATACATCAATACAAACATACATCAATACAAACATACATCAATACAAACATACATAAATACAAACATACGTAAATACAAACATACATAAATACAAACATACATAAATACAAACATACATAAATACAAACATACATCAATACAAACATACATCAATACAAACATACATCAATACAAACATACGTAAATACAAACATACATAAATACAAACATACATAAATACAAACATACATAAATACAAACATACATAAATACAAACATACATCAATACAAACATACATCAATACAAACATACATCAATACAAACATACATCAATACAAACATACATCAATACAAACATACATCAATACAAACATACATCAATACAAACATACATCAATACAAACATACATCAATACAAACATACATAAATACAAACATACATCAATACAAACATACATCAATACAAACATACATCAATACAAACATACATCAATACAAACATACATAAATACAAACATACATCAATACAAACATACATCAATACAAACATACATATATACAAACATACATAAATACAAACATACATAAATACAAACATACATAAATACAAACATACATCAATACAAACATACATCAATACAAACATACATCAATACAAACATACATCAATACAAACATACATAAATACAAACATACATCAATACAAACATACATCAATACAAACATACATAAATACAAACATACATGAATACAAACATACATGAATACAAACATACATAAATACAAACATACATAAATACTAACATACATAAATACTAACATACATAAATACAAACATACATAAATACAAACATACATAAATACAAACATACATAAATACAAACATACATCAATACAAACATACATCAATACAAACCTACATAAATACAAACCTACATCAATACAAACCTACATAAATACAAACCTACATAAATACAAACCTACATAAATACAAACATACATAAATACAAACATACATAAATACAAACATACATAAATACAAACATACATCAATATATTCAATACACACATTATACACTAAATTGAAAATAAAAAAAAACACAGGGGACAGAGATGACATTTATGAAAACAAATCTATTTAAACCCTTTAGAAAAAGTGATAAATTTGTCAATAACTCAATATGACAAAGAGACAACATACCAGCCATTTTTTCTGCGTTACTGTTTCACAAATAATAGTTCGGTATATATCTAACTCTAAGATTTACAATTTCAGGATTGTTTAAGTACTTCCCCATCACGAACACAACCATTCACAATTAATGTAATTAAATTAAACTGAATATTTATAAAGAAGAATCGATCATGTTTCGATCATGACTTAAGGTAAGGATAAATAATCTTGATAGAAAACAACTAGCGATGATTGCTTCTCGATTGATGATATACATCTTTGTAGCAGGAAGAAATATCCCTTGTATGTCAATGATTCCTAATTGAGTTATCTTAAGTGTTCATGTTTACAAGAACATATTGTTTATTATTTGAGATTGGTTGTCTTTGATCTCTAAATCATTTTTCTATTTTTATTCTCGTGACAATATTCCTACTCATCGTGTTAAGAATAAGCTGAGGTTTGCAAAATAAAACACTGGACAAAACACGAGGTCGTTTATTTTATTTTTAACATATCTGGAGTGGGTGAATGTTGTTTAACGTCAAACGAGCCATTTTCTTAAGTGTTTGGTTTGATCCTATCGGGGATAAAACCTACGATATATCGCACACCAAGGCAAGTGCGGTAAACATCACCAAACGCGCAGGAGCCGAGCAGGGACAAGGGGGTTGGCAAAAGCTTTTAAACCGACGAAATGATCTTATTTGTGTGTTATTTGTTTTTCCTTTTCTTTTTTCTTCTTGCTTGTCAGTTTGGAAAACTTGACCCCACTCACTTTCCGGTCCCCACATAAAACTTGCCCCTCCCCCACTGACTGTCAGGTCTACTCTTAAAACTATGGGAATATGGATCAAAGGTTTATACAGAAACAACAAACTTACTTGAAGCCAAACAATGCACAAATAACAAGGCAACGAAACAGGTTCTGGTGAGCCTCTAGATAGTATTTGCCTTTGTTTCTAAAATATTCTAACTACTTTTGATTTGATTTTTTGGTGTTTAACGCCACTTTCAGCAATATTTCAGCTATATCATTGCGACAAGTTTTAGTGATGGAAGAAGCCGGAGTACCCGGAGATAACCACCGACCATGGGCCAAGCAACTGGTAAACTTTATCACTTGCGGCTGCGAGTCGAGTGCATCCTTTTTGTAATTTACAAAGCCAGGCACGAACCCACGCCGTATTGGTGATAGGCTTGTATGAGTTGTTAGGTAATCCAACTACCTAACTCCTTGAGCCACCTGGGCCCTTAACTACTTTTAAAAATTGCATACTAAACACACAAAAATAATACATGTACATTTAATTAACCGTTCAGTTTGTTTTTTTTGGCTTAATTAATTTATAATCATATTGATTTCTTCAATCAAAACAATCTGACATGTTAATATGGCAAGCCATTTTAACATAATACATATTACAATATCATTTACACGTAAGTGAAAAAAATATGTTAAGACGGATTGTCATATCTATTTATTGCAAAAACTTTTAAATCAAACAATTGATTAATGCAACACATTTCAAAAAATTAATTCAGTTTATAAAATATTGAATAATTATATTTTGGTGTTAAATATTTATGAAGAGAATCTTAATTGTCAATCACATGCAACATATGTTGATATATATATATATATATCATGTGATTTAAAACTGTAACTAGGTAGATTTTTGTAGTTATTTGGTCAAATTTTGGTTGGTTGGTTTATGGTGTTTAACACCACTTTCAACAATATTTCATTATATCGTGGCGGTCAGTTTTATTGGTGGATGACACCGGAGTACCCGGAGAAAACCACCACCGACCTGTCACAAGTCACTGACAAACTTCATCACATAATGTTGTATCGAGTACACCTCGCCGTGAACGTGATTCGAGAACTCCCAACTTTAGTGGTGATAGGCACTGATTGCACAGGTAGTTGAAAATCCAACTACCCTACGATAATGATAACAACCGTCCCTGGTTAAATTTTGTAACAAGGCGTACGGACATAGTGGGGATAAACCCTTTTAAATTACTAACAAATTATGTTGAATTATTTGACCAACTGCTCCTCTGTAAGTGTAAGTGGACACTTGTAGACCACCCTACCACATAAACTCATCAACGATTAGTTTTCATATTTAATTACAGGGTAATTACATAAACCAGGCTATGGCTACCTCTGTTGTAACGAATATAAACCCTTTTAGTGATGATAAAAGAGATAAATATTGTAAAGAGATTGTGGGGACATGGTGTATGCTATGATTTGTTTGGCTAGACAGCATTTATGTTTATTTTTGCAATGAAGTGTTTCGAATAATTGTAAATGAATTCCAATGGGAATTAACTGTGCTCCTCTCATTGCTTATTTGTATTTATACTGCTAGTCCTCACGATGAGCACCGGTCCTCCGGCCCAAGACCAGTAAAACTTTGTTCGAACTAGTAAATTTTTCAGTTTTTATTTAGAATAATTCAAGAATTAAAAAATAAATTAAAGAATTTGATTCGGACCAGTAAATTCAAATTTTCATTTCATTTTCATTTTACACTTCTAAGCACTCACTGGTTACTTTATTGAACAATAGTTGCAGATACTTAAAGTAATATGAAAGGCGAATATCGTGGAATTTTTGGATTAAATATTTTTACTTAAAGGCATACAGTCGCTCAGATTGATTTTTTTTTGTTTATATTAAAAGTTGCCAATATTCGATGTTTTATACTAATAAAATGTTCTGAACAAGAAGCCAGGTTTAAAAGATAGGTTATAATGTCGTAATTGGTGAAAAGAATTCGAAAGTTTGTTGGTGAAATCGCCATTAACACATCTAATTATAAGTCGGCTGCCTTTTCCGAAGTTTACCGGACACTAAAATAACCAGAAAGCATGTTGCATATAAATATTGGTTAAAATTAATATAATTTAAGAAATATATCTATGAAATTGAATCCCAGGGTAATCAGTTAATATTATATAATGGTATTTAGTAAGAATGACACTTAAAATCGAAAATACGTGATGAAATCAATAAAAACAAACCCAAACTCTGCAAAGGGGCCCGATAAAGGGAAAATTGTAAACAAATTGTATTGCATATTATTGACAACACTTGAGTTGTTTTTTATTATATTTTTAAAAAAAAAAACAGACATGAAGTTCATTATTTTAGTCTCTAATTTAAAAGAGATATCACCTAGCGTTTTCTCCTGAAAAAAAAAGATATATAAAAAAAACTACGATGCAATTCTGTCAAAATAAGATTCAGCCGAAAAAAGATATATAAATTATGCTTACGTGTTGAAAAATGGAATAGGTCGGTTTAACATATTTTTTTTTAATTTTTACACAAATCTTGCTGAATCCTCCTGTGTCGTTTTCGCGTAGAATCCGTCAATATTTTTATTTCTAACATGTGCTTTTTTCAACAAGCAATTTCGCACATGCGCAAACGCTTTACCGAATGAGGTCACTGTGTAGGTCATCAATGGTCATATGATCATATTCATGAATATATGAATATCATGCTGGTAAACATTGAATTCTTTACGGGACGTAAGAAAATCAAACAGCGACATAGTTCCTTCGTTCCAGGTTAAATACGTATGATATTATGAAAAATTTCAACTGCAATTAGTATAAAACATCGAATATTGGCAACTTTCAATATAAAAAAAAAATCAATCTGAGCGACTGTATGCCTTTAACTAAAATCAACTGCATAACATTAAAAATCCGCTTAAAAGCAGATTTTAAGAGCAAATCTGAAAATATTTTACAGCAGATAATTCTGTTTTCCAGTACAGTAATGCAAATGATATGCGCGTGACACAAGATTTGAACTCTTTCGAGGAGATTATCGCTCATGCACAATGTTCAGTTGATGAAAAAAAAAATATATATATTCCGTATGTACCACATAAGAATAATTGCAAAAAAAATTGGTTCACACGACATGAAACAGACATATTCCTCAATAATCATTGTCAGGAATGTGTGCGTGCTTACCTCAGCATCCATGATTATTTATCTTTTCTTCACGAGGTCATGATCGGCAATCATCGGATCAAAACTTTTCTTCACGAGATCATGATCGGCAATCATCGGAACAAAACAACCGAAAGTTAATCAGTCTCCACAACAATGGCTAGGATGATAAACATGCACACGGATTTGCAGATTTCAAGTTGTTGGGAACATATTTCGACTTGAAACATGCATGAATAGCTTAGTAAAGGTACCGCCGTATTCCAAATTGAATTTTCAGGGGGAAATTTTCTTCACCCAAAACTGGTGTAATATTACTTTAAAACAATATCTTAATTGTAAATAATCAAATTGTCTTACACTTGTAAAGTACATTTATCACAAGGAACATACGTTGAATAAGATTGACGTGATAACAAATAATTCGTTGTGATTAAGACGCATTAATTGCTCAAGGTAAATTCCCTTGTCCATTTTCCTTTCTATTTTGGTCTCATCATGTGTTTTTTTTTCCAGTTCTCATTTGATTCATTTTGCCGGTATTTGTAATAATGTTTCTGATTTTAATGGCCATAAGCAACATTTAATTATCGGTATAAAGATGTTATATGCTATATATTTAACTACCGGTATAAAGATGCTATGTATATGTACAACATGTACATATACTAATCAAAAAGTGTATTATTCTCATTCATATTTCTATGGCGACATAATTAACAATGCTTAAAAATTCAAATATGACATTTATATATAGGTTTCTATAAAGACTTATTAAATCGATCGTGAATATATTGAAAATGAGATATCTAAATAAACTAGAAACTTTCAAAACGCAGCCAGAAGAGATTTTAATGAGATTGGAAAAAAGAAATGAGTAAGCATTCTAAAGAAGGCATTATATACACAAACAAACTTAAGAATTCTTGTGGTTTGGGGGTCTAGTCAGGGATTGTCGACCAAAAGGAACGACAACTCAAACTTCAGAAATAATGTCATGAATTATTTACAATGCGATATTTTAAAAATATGTTAAACATTTTATCGTGGAGACGAGAAATTAGAGTAAACGGCAAAAGTTCTTTTGTATATCTATATATCTTTATTCTCATACAGCCAAATACAATGGTGCAGAGAAAAATAACAACATAATAATAACATAACAAGACTTTTTACAAAATATACATAGGTTAAGGAACAACAGTGGGTAAGCCAGGAGTACAAAAGACCTTACTGATATGTTTGATGCATATTATTAAAAAGCAGATACGTAGTATGAACTGTCTGTCGTACAGAGTTGGAAACCCGAATTTGGATTTCGGCCCCAAAAAACGTATCATCCCTTCTCCCTTTGCACATTAATAAAAAAAATCTAACTTCGAGCCGCAATGAATCTAATTGAAATTATTTTCTTGGATCTTTTTTCAATCTATAAATTATTGTGTTGCAAAGAAAGGATCTGACAAACATCTGATTTTAATGTAGATTGTGGCTTTATTGAAAGAAATCATTAAACATCCGATTTTTGGTATCAATTTAAACACTTTGTTTAAAAGTTCAGTCGATTTTTGTTATTAAAAACCCTATTATCAGTATTGTAGAAAAGCAATTGATTATAGTGTTTGATGCAGTCCTTTCATTACTTTATGATTCAATTAATTGTCCATTGAGGAAAGACATATTCTATGAACAATAAAGAAGAAAAAAACGTTAATAGGAGTCATTTTTTTTATACGGAAGCTGGTTAGCGCCAATTACTACAGAATGTATGTTGTAATTACGACATGACTATCTGGAAATTACGCTATGGAATCTCATAATTTCGACATAACTACCTGGAAATTACGCTATGCAATTTCATAATTTCGTTATAACTATCTGGAAATTACGCTATGGAATCTCGTAAATTCGACATAACTACCTGGAAATTATGTTATGGAATCTAATAATTTCGACATAACTACCTGGAAATGACGCTATGGAATCTCATAATTTCGACATAACTACCTGGAAATTATGCTATGGAATCTCATAATTTCGACATAACTACCTGAAAATTACGTCATGGAATCTCATAATTTCGACATAACTAACTGGAAATTACGCTATGGAATCTCATAATTTCGACATAATTACCTGGAAATTATGCTATGGAATCTAATAATTTCGACATAATTACCTGCAAATTACGCTATGGAATCTCATAGTTTCGACATAACTACCTGGAAATTACGCTATAGAATCTCATAATTTCGACATACAAACCTCGCGAGTTCTTTCTCTCGCTCCTAGATTTCTATAAAAATTACCATATAGAATGTCGTAATTTCAACATAGCTATCTATTTCCATATCAGTCAAGACAATAGTCGCTTCGTTTAACAGTACACTTCCATAGATTCTTACTCCACCACCGGATTCTTAGTGGGTTCGTGTTGCTGAATCATTAGTTTTCCATGTAGTGTTTTGTGGATCATTGTTTGTATTTTTGCCTTTTTTTCTTTGGCCATTGTATTGTCTATCCTTCTTCTGTTTACAGTTTCTGATTACCTATTTCTATCTTCAAACTTTTTTAATTACCAGACTATATATCATTATGAATGACATTGAATGAAGAACCCAGTAAGAAGAGTTTGAAGATACCAAAGGGTTAATCAGAATCCGCAAATCGAAGAAGGACAGACAACACAATGACCAAAAGAAAAAAGACAAAAGGACAAACAGTAATCTACAAAACATTACGCATAAAACTAAAGATCGAGTTACACGAACCCCACTAAAAACTGTGTGTAAATTCGGGTGCTCCGGAAGAATAAGCAGTTCCTGCTCCACTAGTGGCACCCGTCGTGTTACTCTAGTTATAAACCTGGTGATAAGTCATGAACGAGGAAAGGACCGGAAAGTGTTTACGAAAAGTGGAACATATCCGTGATCATTTGTGACACAGATGTTCCGTAGCGATTAACCAAGTCATGGTGGCGACCGAAAAACTTGCGAAGTGATGACTTCAACTTAACCAATAGGAACCCTGGGTTCAGTAGCTTCCTTGTTAGAAGCAACTCTCTATCAAGGAAATCCTGATAGGAACTACAAGCCCTGGAATATCAGTTAATCAAGTTCTAGCATTTCAATAATTATCCTGCTGTAGTTGACTTTGCCACGAATAAATGATATCTACCTTAATTGACAATTGAAAAAAAAATGTGAATTTATAAAAAAAACAAAACAATTTCCTTTAATTTGCGGAAAAATCGGAAATCAAGAAGATTATTTTCACTTTGTATATTATAGCCATCGATTTTTATTACAAAATTCATTTGACTGTTCAGTGAAAATATGTAACATGCTAACGTTGTCTAATGTGAAGTTAATAATTTCCTTTGATACGCCATGAATAATCATTAGTGCTCTTACTTTTTAAACAGAAACGGAAAACAAATCCCATAGTTTGTTAAAATAACTGAACAATTTACAAATACGTCTATAATCAACAAATGGTTTCTGAAAGAAGCAAAATGATCACATAAATGCGTCTGTAGTATTATGCAAGAAGTGGGTGTAGTTTTCAAGGATTAAGGTATGGCGTTTAACGCCATTTTCAACAATATTTCAGTTATCTCGTGGCGGTCAGTTTTATTGGTGGAGGAAACCGGAGAACCCAGAGAAAGCCACCTATCTGCCGCAAGACACTGACAAACTTTATCACATAATGTTGTATTTAGTACACCTGACCATGAGCGGGATTCGAACTCACAACTATTATTTTCATATAAAATCTCACTTTCATGAGAAACAAAATCTGAAGAGTGTTTTTCTTGTACAATTCAAAGCTGAATATTCTACAGTTTCGTTCCCGTTTTAAATTTTGACAATTTCGTTGTCAGATATGGAGAACTGGCTTTACGGTCATATTTTCGAGTACTATTTGCGGACTTCAACTAAAAAATACAACCAATCAGAACACCCTTTTCAATATATAGTGTTCTGATTGGACGATTTTGGAGAGTGAGAACAAAAATCATAGTCGAAAGTTTTATAATCGTGGTGGGAAATTTCATATAGACTTTAGATATATATTTCCTAGAATTAGTTGATTTTGTAAGCATAATAGCAATACTGCGTTTTACACACATAATTAGTAACATATGACTTAACATGACAAACCAATATGTGTCTTAAGACAAACAATAATGGCGCAGGTGTGTTTAGCATCGCAACATATGCGACAATACCGACGACAAGGGTCTTTGGGATAGAAGTAACCCCATAGATGTGACAAACAACGACGATGAATTGATAAGGAGACACCGACGTCCGCGTCATTAAATCGTCCAACTCTGTACTATAACCAAACCCCAAACAGACTTAAAGAATGTACAGACGTCCACGCCATTAAATCGTCCAACTCTGTACTATAACCAAACCCCAAACAGACTTAAAGGAGGTACAGACGTCCACGCCATTAAATCGTCCAACTCTGTACTATAACCAAACCCCAAACAGACTTAAAGGAGGTCCAGACGTCCACGCCATTAAATCGTCCAACCCTGTACTATAACCAAACCCCAAACAGACTTGAAGGATGTACAGACGTCCACGCCATTAAATCGTCCAACTCTGTACTATAACCAAACACCAAACAGACTTAAAGGAGGTCCAGACGTCCACGCCATTAAATCGTCCAACTCTGTACTATAACCAAACACCAAACAGACTTAAAGGAGGTCCAGACGTCCACGCCATTAAATCGTCCAACTCTGTACTATAACCAAACACCAAACAGACTTAAAGGAGGTCCAGACGTCCACGCCATTAAATCGTCCAACTCTGTACTATAACCAAACACCAAACAGACTTAAAGGAGGTACAGACGTCCACGCCATTAAATCGTCCAACTCTGTACTATAACCAAACACCAAACAGACTTAAAGGAGGTCCAGACGTCCACGCCATTAAATCGTCCAACCCTGTACTATAACCAAACCCCAAACAGACTTGAAGGATGTACAGACGTCCACGCCATTAAATCGTCCAACCCTGTACTATAACCAAACCCCAAACAGACTTGAAGGATGTACAGACGTCCACGCCATTAAATCATTCAACTCTGTACTATAACCAAACACCAAACAGACTTAAAGAATGTACAGACGTCCACGCCATTAAATCGTCCAACTCTGTACTATAACCAAACCCCAAACAGACTTAAAGGAGGTACAGACGTCCACGCCATTAAATCGTCCAACCCTGTACTATAACCAAACACCAAACAGACTTAAAGGATGTATAGACGTCCACGCCATTAAATCGTCCAACTCTGTACTATAACCAAACCCCAAACAGACTTAAAGGAGGTACAGACGTCCACGCCATTAAATCGTCCAACCCTGTACTATAGCCAAACACCAAACAGACTTAAAGGAGGTCCAGACGTCCACGCCATTAAATCGTTTAACTCTATACTATAACCAAACCCCAAACAGACTTAAAGGAGGTCCAGACGTCCACGTCATTAAATCGTCCAACCCTGTACTATAGCCAAACACCAAACAGACTTAAAGGAGGTCCAGACGTCCACGCCATTAAATCGTCCAACTCTGTACTATAACCAAACACCAAACAGACTTAAAGGAGGTCCAGACGTCCACGCCATTAAATCGTCCAACTCTGTACTATAACCAAACACCAAACAGACTTAAAGGAGGTCCAGACGTCCACGCCATTAAATCGTCCAACTCTGTACTATAACCAAACACCAAACAGACTTAAAGGAGGTCCAGACGTCCACGCCATTAAATCGTCCAACTCTGTACTATAACCAAACACCAAACAGACTTAAAGGAGGTACAGACGTCCACGCCATTAAATCGTCCAACTCTGTACTATAACCAAACACCAAACAGACTTAAAGGAGGTCCAGACGTCCACGCCATTAAATCGTCCAACCCTGTACTATAACCAAACCCCAAACAGACTTGAAGGATGTACAGACGTCCACGCCATTAAATCGTCCAACCCTGTACTATAACCAAACCCCAAACAGACTTGAAGGATGTACAGACGTCCACGCCATTAAATCATTCAACTCTGTACTATAACCAAACCCCAAACAGACTTAAAGGAGGTACAGACGTCCACGCCATTAAATCGTCCAACCCTGTACTATAACCAAACACCAAACAGACTTAAAGGATGTATAGACGTCCACGCCATTAAATCGTCCAACTCTGTACTATAACCAAACCCCAAACAGACTTAAAGGAGGTACAGACGTCCACGCCATTAAATCGTCCAACCCTGTACTATAGCCAAACACCAAACAGACTTAAAGGAGGTCCAGACGTCCACGCCATTAAATCGTTTAACTCTATACTATAACCAAACCCCAAACAGACTTAAAGGAGGTCCAGACGTCCACGTCATTAAATCGTCCAACCCTGTACTATAGCCAAACACCAAACAGACTTAAAGGAGGTCCAGACGTCCACGCCATTAAATCGTCCAACTCTGTACTATAACCAAACCCCAAACAGACTTAAAGGAGGTACAGACGTCCACGCCATTAAATCGTCCAACCCTGTACTATAGCCAAACACCAAAAAGACTTAAAGGAGGTCCAGACGTCCACGTCATTAAATCGTCCAACTCTGTACTATAACCAAACCCCAAACAGACTTAAAGGAGGTACAGACGTCCACGCCATTAAATCGTCCAACCCTGTACTATAGCCAAACACCAAAAAGACTTAAAGGAGGTCCAGACGTCCACGCCATTAAATCGTCCAACCCTGTACTATAACCAAACCCCAAACAGACTTGAAGGATGTACAGACGTCCACGCCATTAAATCGTCCAACCCTGTACTATAACCAAACCCCAAACAGACTTGAAGGATGTACAGACGTCCACGCCATTAAATCATTCAACTCTGTACTATAACCAAACCCCAAACAGACTTAAAGGAGGTACAGACGTCCACGCCATTAAATCGTCCAACCCTGTACTATAACCAAACACCAAACAGACTTAAAGGATGTATAGACGTCCACGCCATTAAATCGTCCAACTCTGTACTATAACCAAACCCCAAACAGACTTAAAGGAGGTACAGACGTCCACGCCATTAAATCGTCCAACCCTGTACTATAGCCAAACACCAAACAGACTTAAAGGAGGTCCAGACGTCCACGCCATTAAATCGTTTAACTCTATACTATAACCAAACCCCAAACAGACTTAAAGGAGGTCCAGACGTCCACGCCATTAAATCGTCCAACCCTGTACTATAGCCAAACACCAAAAAGACTTAAAGGAGGTCCAGACGTCCACGTCATTAAATCGTCCAACTCTGTACTATAACCAAACCCCAAACAGACTTAAAGGAGGTACAGACGTCCACGCCATTAAATCGTCCAACCCTGTACTATAGCCAAACACCAAAAAGACTTAAAGGAGGTCCAGACGTCCACGTCATTAAATCGTCCAACTCTGTACTATAACCAAACCCCAAACAGACTTAAAGGAGGTACAGACGTCCACGCCATTAAATCATTCAACTCTGTACTATAACCAAACCCCAAACAGACTTAAAGGAGGTACAGACGTCCACGCCATTAAATCGTCCAACCCTGTACTATAGCCAAACACCAAACAGACTTAAAGGAGGTCCAGACGTCCACGTCATTAAATCGTCCAACTCTGTACTATAACCAAACCCCAAACAGACTTAAAGGAGGTACAGACGTCCACGCCATTAAATCATTCAACTCTGTACTATAACCAAACCCCAAACAGACTTAAAGGAGGTACAGACGTCCACGCCATTAAATCGTCCAACTCTGTACTATAACCAAACCCCAAACAGACTTAAAGGAGGTCCAGACGTCCACGCCATTAAATCGTTTAACTCTATACTATAACCAAACCCCAAACAGACTTAAAGGAGGTCCAGACGTCCACGTCATTAAATCGTCCAACCCTGTACTATAGCCAAACACCAAACAGACTTAAAGGAGGTCCAGACGTCCACGCCATTAAATCGTCCAACTCTGTACTATAACCAAACCCCAAACAGACTTAAAGGAGGTACAGACGTCCACGCCATTAAATCGTCCAACCCTGTACTATAGCCAAACACCAAAAAGACTTAAAGGGGGTCCAGACGTCCACGTCATTAAATCGTCCAACTCTGTACTATAACCAAACCCCAAACAGACTTAAAGGAGGTACAGACGTCCACGCCATTAAATCGTCCAACCCTGTACTATAGCCAAACACCAAAAAGACTTAAAGGAGGTCCAGACGTCCACGTCATTAAATCGTCCAACTCTGTACTATAACCAAACCCCAAACAGACTTAAAGGAGGTACAGACGTCCACGCCATTAAATCATTCAACTCTGTACTATAACCAAACCCCAAACAGACTTAAAGGAGGTACAGACGTCCACGCCATTAAATCGTCCAACCCTGTACTATAGCCAAACACCAAAAAGACTTAAAGGAGGTCCAGACGTCCACGTCATTAAATCGTCCAACTCTGTACTATAACCAAACCCCAAACAGACTTAAAGGAGGTACAGACGTCCACGCCATTAAATCATTCAACTCTGTACTATAACCAAACCCCAAACAGACTTAAAGGAGGTACAGACGTCCACGCCATTAAATCGTCCAACTCTGTACTATAACCAAACCCCAAACAGACTTAAAGGAGGTACAGACGTCCACGCCATTAAATCGTCCAACTCTGTACTATAACCAAACACCAAACAGACTTAAAGAATGTACAGACGTCCACGTCATTAAATCGTCCTACTCTGTACTATAACCAAACCCCAAACAGACTTAAAGGAGGTCCAGACGTCCACGCCATTAAATCGTCCAACTCTGTACTATAACCAAACCCCAAACAGACTTAAAGGAGGTCCAGACGTCCACGCCATTAAATCGTCCAACTCTGTACTATAACCAAACCCCAAACAGACTTAAAGGAGGTCCAGACGTCCACGCCATTAAATCGTCCAACTCTGTACTATAACCAAACCCCAAACAGACTTAAAGGAGGTCCAGACGTCCACGCCATTAAATCGTCCAACTCTGTACTATAACCAAACCCCAAACAGACTTAAAGAATGTACAGACGTCCACGTCATTAAATCGTCCAACTCTGTACTATAACCAAACCCCAAACAGACTTAAAGGAGGTCCAGACGTCCACGCCATTAAATCGTCCAACTCTGTACTATAACCAAACCCCAAACAGACTTAAAGGAGGTCCAGACGTCCACGCCATTAAATCGTCCAACTCTGTACTATAACCAAATCCCAAACAGACTTAAAGAATGTAAAGACGTCCACGTCATTAAATCGTCCAACTCTGTACTATAACCAAACCCCAAACAGACTTAAAGAATGTACAGACGTCCACGTCATTAAATCGTCCAACTCTGTACTATAACCAAACCCCAAACAGACTTAAAGGATGTACAGACGTCCACGCCATTAAATCGTCCAACTCTGTACTATAACCAAACCCCAAACAGACTTAAAGAATGTACAGACGTCCACGTCATTAAATCGTTCAACTCTGTACTATAACCAAACACCAAACAGACTTAAAGAATGTACAGACGTCCACGTCATTAAATCGTCCAACTCTGTACTATAACCAAACACCAAACAGACTTAAAGAATGTACAGACGTCCACGTCATTAAATCGTTCAACTCTGTACTATAACCAAACACCAAACAGACTTAAAGAATGTACAGACGTCCACGTCATTAAATCGTCCAACTCTGTACTATAACCAAACACCAAACAGACTTAAAGAATGTACAGACGTCCACGTCATTAAATCGTTCAACTCTGTACTATAACCAAACACCAAACAGACTTAAAGAATGTACAGACGTCCACGTCATTAAATCGTCCAACTCTGTACTATAACCAAACCTCAAACAGACTTAAAGGATGTACAGACGTCCACGCCATTAAATCGTCCAACTCTGTACTATAACCAAACCCCAAACACACTTAAAGAATGTACAGACGTCCACGTCATTAAATCGTCCAACTCTGTACTATAACCAAACACCAAACAGACCTAAAGGAGGTCCAGACGTCCACGCCATTAAATCGTCCAACTCTGTACTATAACCAAACCCCAAACAGACTTAAAGAATGTACAGACGTCCACGCCATTAAATCGTCCAACTCTGTACTATAACCAAACCCCAAACAGACTTAAAGGAGGTCCAGACGTCCACGCCATTAAATCGTCCAACTCTGTACTATAGCCAAACACCAAACAGACTTAAAGGAGGTCCAGACGTCCACGCCATTAAATCGTCCAACTCTGTACTATAGCCAAACACCAAACAGACTTAAAGAATGTACAGACGTCCACGCCATTAAATCGTCCAACTCTGTACTATAACCAAACCCCAAACAGACTTAAAGGAGGTACAGACGTCCACGTCATTAAATCGTCCAACTCTGTACTATAACCAAACCCCAAACAGACTTAAAGAATGTACAGACGTCCACGCCATTAAATCGTCCAACTCTGTACTATAACCAAACCCCAAACAGACTTAAAGGAGGTCCAGACGTCCACGCCATTAAATCGTCCAACTCTGTACTATAGCCAAACACCAAACAGACTTAAAGGAGGTCCAGATGTCCACGCCATTAAATCGTCCAACTCTGTACTATAACCAAACCCCAAACAGACTTAAAGAATGTACAGACGTCCACGCCATTAAATCGTCCAACTCTGTACTATAACCAAACACCAAACAGACTTAAAGGATGTATAGACGTCCACGCCATTAAATCGTCCAACTCTGTACTATAACCAAACACCAAACAGACTTAAAGGATGTACAGACGTCCACGTCATTAAATCGTCCAACTCTGTACTATAACCAAACCCCAAACAGACTTAAAGAATGTACAGACGTCCACGCCATTAAATCATTCAACTCTGTACTATAACCAAACCCCAAACAGACTTAAAGGAGGTACAGACGTCCACGCCATTAAATCGTCCAACTCTGTACTATAACCAAACCCCAAACAGACTTAAAGGAGGTACAGACGTCCACGCCATTAAATCATTCAACTCTGTACTATAACCAAACCCCAAACAGACTTAAAGGAGGTACAGACGTCCACGCCATTAAATCGTCCAACTCTGTACTATAACCAAACCCCAAACAGACTTAAAGAATGTACAGACGTCCACGCCATTAAATCGTCCAACTCTGTACTATAACCAAACCCCAAACAGACTTAAAGGAGGTACAGACGTCCACGCCATTAAATCATTCAACTCTGTACTATAACCAAACCCCAAACAGACTTAAAGGAGGTACAGACGTCCACGCCATTAAATCGTCCAACTCTGTACTATAACCAAACCCCAAACAGACTTAAAGAATGTACAGACGTCCACGCCATTAAATCGTCCAACTCTGTACTATAACCAAACCCCAAACAGACTTAAAGAATGTACAGACGTCCACGCCATTAAATCGTCCAACTCTGTACTATAACCAAACCCCAAACAGACTTAAAGGAGGTACAGACGTCCACGCCATTAAATCGTCCAACCCTGTACTATAGCCAAACACCAAACAGACTTAAAGGAGGTCCAGACGTCCACGTCATTAAATCGTCCAACTCTGTACTATAACCAAACCCCAAACAGACTTAAAGGAGGTCCAGACGTCCACGCCATTAAATCGTCCAACTCTGTACTATAACCAAACCCCAAACAGACTTAAAGGAGGTACAGACGTCCACGCCATTAAATCATTCAACTCTGTACTATAACCAAACCCCAAACAGACTTAAAGGAGGTACAGACGTCCACGTCATTAAATCGTCCAACTCTGTACTATAACCAAACCCCAAACAGACTTAAAGGAGGTCCAGACGTCCACGTCATTAAATCGTCCAACTCTGTACTATAACCAAACCCCAAACAGACTTAAAGGAGGTACAGACGTCCACGCCATTAAATCGTCCAACTCTGTACTATAACCAAACCCCAAACAGACTTAAAGAATGTACAGACGTCCACGCCATTAAATCGTCCAACTCTGTACTATAACCAAACCCCAAACAGACTTAAAGAATGTACAGACGTCCACGCCATTAAATCGTCCAACTCTGTACTATAACCAAACCCCAAACAGACTTAAAGGAGGTCCAGACGTCCACGCCATTAAATCGTCCAACTCTGTACTATAACCAAACCCCAAACAGACTTAAAGAATGTACAGACGTCCACGTCATTAAATCGTCCAACTCTGTACTATAGCCAAACACCAAACAGACTTAAAGGAGGTCCAGACGTCCACGCCATTAAATCGTCCAACTCTGTACTATAGCCAAACACCAAACAGACTTAAAGAATGTACAGACGTCCACGCCATTAAATCGTCCAACTCTGTACTATAACCAAACCCCAAACAGACTTAAAGGAGGTACAGACGTCCACGTCATTAAATCGTCCAACTCTGTACTATAACCAAACCCCAAACAGACTTAAAGAATGTACAGACGTCCACGCCATTAAATCGTCCAACTCTGTACTATAACCAAACCCCAAACAGACTTAAAGGAGGTCCAGACGTCCACGCCATTAAATCGTCCAACTCTGTACTATAGCCAAACACCAAACAGACTTAAAGGAGGTCCAGATGTCCACGCCATTAAATCGTCCAACTCTGTACTATAACCAAACCCCAAACAGACTTAAAGAATGTACAGACGTCCACGCCATTAAATCGTCCAACTCTGTACTATAACCAAACACCAAACAGACTTAAAGGATGTATAGACGTCCACGCCATTAAATCGTCCAACTCTGTACTATAACCAAACACCAAACAGACTTAAAGGATGTACAGACGTCCACGTCATTAAATCGTCCAACTCTGTACTATAACCAAACCCCAAACAGACTTAAAGAATGTACAGACGTCCACGCCATTAAATCATTCAACTCTGTACTATAACCAAACCCCAAACAGACTTAAAGGAGGTACAGACGTCCACGCCATTAAATCGTCCAACTCTGTACTATAACCAAACCCCAAACAGACTTAAAGGAGGTACAGACGTCCACGCCATTAAATCATTCAACTCTGTACTATAACCAAACCCCAAACAGACTTAAAGGAGGTACAGACGTCCACGCCATTAAATCGTCCAACTCTGTACTATAACCAAACCCCAAACAGACTTAAAGAATGTACAGACGTCCACGCCATTAAATCGTCCAACTCTGTACTATAACCAAACCCCAAACAGACTTAAAGGAGGTACAGACGTCCACGCCATTAAATCATTCAACTCTGTACTATAACCAAACCCCAAACAGACTTAAAGGAGGTACAGACGTCCACGCCATTAAATCGTCCAACTCTGTACTATAACCAAACCCCAAACAGACTTAAAGAATGTACAGACGTCCACGCCATTAAATCGTCCAACTCTGTACTATAACCAAACCCCAAACAGACTTAAAGAATGTACAGACGTCCACGCCATTAAATCGTCCAACTCTGTACTATAACCAAACCCCAAACAGACTTAAAGGAGGTACAGACGTCCACGCCATTAAATCGTCCAACCCTGTACTATAGCCAAACACCAAACAGACTTAAAGGAGGTCCAGACGTCCACGTCATTAAATCGTCCAACTCTGTACTATAACCAAACCCCAAACAGACTTAAAGGAGGTCCAGACGTCCACGCCATTAAATCGTCCAACTCTGTACTATAACCAAACCCCAAACAGACTTAAAGGAGGTACAGACGTCCACGCCATTAAATCATTCAACTCTGTACTATAACCAAACCCCAAACAGACTTAAAGGAGGTACAGACGTCCATGTCATTAAATCGTCCAACTCTGTACTATAACCAAACCCCAAACAGACTTAAAGGAGGTACAGACGTCCACGCCATTAAATCGTCCAACTCTGTACTATAACCAAACCCCAAACAGACTTAAAGAATGTACAGACGTCCACGCCATTAAATCGTCCAACTCTGTACTATAACCAAACCCCAAACAGACTTAAAGGAGGTCCAGACGTCCACGCCATTAAATCGTCCAACTCTGTACTATAACCAAACCCCAAACAGACTTAAAGAATGTACAGACGTCCACGTCATTAAATCGTCCAACTCTGTACTATAACCAAACCCCAAACAGACTTAAAGGAGGTCCAGACGTCCACGCCATTAAATCGTCCAACTCTGTACTATAACCAAACCCCAAACAGACTTAAAGAATGTACAGACGTCCACGCCATTAAATCGTCCAACTCTGTACTATAACCAAACCCCAAACAGACTTAAAGGAGGTCCAGACGTCCACGCCATTAAATCGTCCAACTCTGTACTATAGCCAAACACCAAACAGACTTAAAGGAGGTCCAGACGTCCACGCCATTAAATCGTCCAACTCTGTACTATAGCCAAACACCAAACAGACTTAAAGAATGTACAGACGTCCACGCCATTAAATCGTCCAACTCTGTACTATAACCAAACCCCAAACAGACTTAAAGGAGGTACAGACGTCCACGCCATTAAATCATTCAACTCTGTACTATAACCAAACCCCAAACAGACTTAAAGGAGGTACAGACGTCCACGCCATTAAATCGTCCAACTCTGTACTATAACCAAACCCCAAACAGACTTAAAGAATGTACAGACGTCCACGCCATTAAATCGTCCAACTCTGTACTATAACCAAACCCCAAACAGACTTAAAGAATGTACAGACGTCCACGCCATTAAATCGTCCAACTCTGTACTATAACCAAACCCCAAACAGACTTAAAGGAGGTACAGACGTCCACGCCATTAAATCATTCAACTCTGTACTATAACCAAACACCAAACAGACTTAAAGAATGTACAGACGTCCACGCCATTAAATCGTCCAACTCTGTACTATAACCAAACCCCAAACAGACTTAAAGGAGGTCCAGACGTCCACGCCATTAAATCGTCCAACTCTGTACTATAACCAAACACCAAACAGACTTAAAGAATGTACAGACGTCCACGCCATTAAATCGTCCAACTCTGTACTATAACCAAACACCAAACAGACTTAAAGGATGTACAGACGTCCACGCCATTAAATCATTCAACTCTGTACTATAACCAAACCCCAAACAGACTTAAAGGAGGTACAGACGTCCACGTCATTAAATCGTCCAACTCTGTACTATAGCCAAACACCAAACAGACTTAAAGAATGTACAGACGTCCACGCCATTAAATCGTCCAACTCTGTACTATAACCAAACCCCAAACAGACTTAAAGAATGTACAGACGTCCACGCCATTAAATCGTCCAACTCTGTACTATAACCAAACCCCAAACAGACTTAAAGGAGGTACAGACGTCCACGCCATTAAATCATTCAACTCTGTACTATAACCAAACCCCAAACAGACTTAAAGGAGGTACAGACGTCCACGCCATTAAATCGTCCAACTCTGTACTATAGCCAAACACCAAACAGACTTAAAGAATGTACAGACGTCCACGCCATTAAATCGTCCAACTCTGTACTATAACCAAACCTCAAACAGACTTAAAGGAGGTACAGACGTCCACGCCATTAAATAGTCCAACTCTGTACTATAGCCAAACACCAAACAGACTTAAAGGAGGTACAGACGTCCACGTCATTAAATAGTCCAACTCTGTACTATAGCCAAACACCAAACAGACTTAAAGGAGGTACAGACGTCCACGTCATTAAATAGTCCAACTCTGTACTATAGCCAAACACCAAACAGACTTAAAGGAGGTACAGACGTCCACGTCATTAAATAGTCCAACTCTGTACTATAGCCAAACACCAAACAGACTTAAAGGAGGTACAGACGTCCACGCCATTAAATCGTCCAACTCTGTACTATAACCAAACCCCAAACAGACTTAAAGGAGGTACAGACGTCCACGCCATTAAATCGTCCAACTCTGTACTATAACCAAACCCCAAACAGACTTAAAGGAGGTCCAGACGTCCACGCCATTAAATCGTCCAACCCTGTTCTATAACCAAACCCCAAACAGACTTAAAGGAGGTACAGACGTCCACGCCATTAAATCGTCCAACTCTGTACTATAACCAAACCCCAAACAGACTTAAAGGAGGTACAGACGTCCACGCCATTAAATCGTCCAACTCTGTACTATAGCCAAACACCAAACAGACTTAAAGGAGGTACAGACGTCCACGCCATTAAATCGTCCAACTCTGTACTATAGCCAAACACCAAACAGACTTAAAGGAGGTACAGACGTCCACGCCATTAAATCGTCCAACTCTGTACTATAGCCAAACACCAAACAGACTTAAAGGAGGTACAGACGTCCACGCCATTAAATCGTCCAACTCTGTACTATAACCAAACCCCAAACAGACTTAAAGAATGTACAGACGTCCACGCCATTAAATCGTCCAACTCTGTACTATAACCAAACCCCAAACAGACTTAAAGGAGGTCCAGACGTCCACGCCATTAAATCGTCCAACTCTGTACTATAACCAAACCCCAAACAGACTTAAAGAATGTACAGACGTCCACGTCATTAAATCGTCCAACTCTGTACTATAACCAAACCCCAAACAGACTTAAAGGAGGTCCAGACGTCCACGCCATTAAATCGTCCAACTCTGTACTATAACCAAACCCCAAACAGACTTAAAGAATGTACAGACGTCCACGCCATTAAATCGTCCAACTCTGTACTATAACCAAACCCCAAACAGACTTAAAGGAGGTCCAGACGTCCACGCCATTAAATCGTCCAACTCTGTACTATAGCCAAACACCAAACAGACTTAAAGGAGGTACAGACGTCCACGTCATTAAATAGTCCAACTCTGTACTATAGCCAAACACCAAACAGACTTAAAGGAGGTACAGACGTCCACGCCATTAAATCGTCCAACTCTGTACTATAACCAAACCCCAAACAGACTTAAAGGAGGTACAGACGTCCACGCCATTAAATCGTCCAACTCTGTACTATAACCAAACCCCAAACAGACTTAAAGGAGGTCCAGACGTCCACGCCATTAAATCGTCCAACCCTGTACTATAACCAAACCCCAAACAGACTTAAAGGAGGTACAGACGTCCACGCCATTAAATCGTCCAACTCTGTACTATAACCAAACCCCAAACAGACTTAAAGGAGGTACAGACGTCCACGCCATTAAATCGTCCAACTCTGTACTATAGCCAAACACCAAACAGACTTAAAGGAGGTACAGACGTCCACGCCATTAAATCGTCCAACTCTGTACTATAGCCAAACACCAAACAGACTTAAAGGAGGTACAGACGTCCACGCCATTAAATCGTCCAACTCTGTACTATAGCCAAACACCAAACAGACTTAAAGGAGGTACAGACGTCCACGCCATTAAATCGTCCAACTCTGTACTATAACCAAACCCCAAACAGACTTAAAGAATGTACAGACGTCCACGCCATTAAATCGTCCAACTCTGTACTATAACCAAACCCCAAACAGACTTAAAGGAGGTCCAGACGTCCACGCCATTAAATCGTCCAACTCTGTACTATAACCAAACCCCAAACAGACTTAAAGAATGTACAGACGTCCACGTCATTAAATCGTCCAACTCTGTACTATAACCAAACCCCAAACAGACTTAAAGGAGGTCCAGACGTCCACGCCATTAAATCGTCCAACTCTGTACTATAACCAAACCCCAAACAGACTTAAAGAATGTACAGACGTCCACGCCATTAAATCGTCCAACTCTGTACTATAACCAAACCCCAAACAGACTTAAAGGAGGTCCAGACGTCCACGCCATTAAATCGTCCAACTCTGTACTATAGCCAAACACCAAACAGACTTAAAGGAGGTCCAGACGTCCACGCCATTAAATCGTCCAACTCTGTACTATAGCCAAACACCAAACAGATTTAAAGGAGGTCCAGACGTCCACGCCATTAAATCGTCCAACTCTGTACTATAGCCAAACACCAAACAGACTTAAAGAATGTACAGACGTCCACGTCATTAAATCGTCCAACTCTGTACTATAACCAAACCCCAAACAGACTTAAAGGAGGTACAGACGTCCACGCCATTAAATCGTCCAACCCTGTACTATAACCAAGCCCCAAACAGACTTAAAGAATGTACAGACGTCCACGCCATTAAATCATTCAACTCTGTACTATAACCAAACACCAAACAGACTTAAAGGAGGTCCAGACGTCCACGCCATTAAATCGTCCAACTCTGTACTATAACCAAACACCAAACAGACTTAAAGGATGTATAGACGTCCACGCCATTAAATCGTCCAACTCTGTACTATAACCAAACCCCAAACAGACTTAAAGAATGTACAGACGTCCACGCCATTAAATCGTCCAACTCTGTACTATAACCAAACCCCAAACAGACTTAAAGAATGTACAGACGTCCACGCCATTAAATAGTCCAACTCTGTACTATAACCAAACACCAAACAGACTTAAAGGATGTATAGACGTCCACGCCATTAAATCGTCCAACTCTGTACTATAACCAAACCCCAAACAGACTTAAAGGATGTATAGACGTCCACGTCATTAAATCGTCCAATTCTGTACTATAACCAAACACCAAACAGACTTAAAGGAGGTCCAGACGTCCACGTCATTAAATCGTCCAACTCTGTACTATAACCAAACACCAAACAGACTTAAAGGAGGTCCAGACGTCCACGCCATTAAATCGTCCAACCCTGTACTATAACCAAGCCCCAAACAGACTTAAAGGAGGTACAGACGTCCACGCCATTAAATCGTTCAACTCTGTACTATAACCAAACCCCAAACAGACTTAAAGGAGGTACAGACGTCCACGCCATTAAATCGTCCAACTCTGTACTATAACCAAACACCAAACAGACTTAAAGGAGGTCCAGACGTCCACGTCATTAAATCGTCCAACTCTGTACTATAACCAAACCCCAAACAGACTTAAAGGAGGTACAGACGTCCACGCCATTAAATCGTCCAACTCTGTACTATAACCAAACACCAAACAGACTTAAAGAATGTACAGACGTCCACGCCATTAAATCGTTCAACTCTGTACTATAACCAAACACCAAACAGACTTAAAGGAGGTACAGACGTCCACGCCATTAAATCGTCCAACTCTGTACTATAACCAAACACCAAACAGACTTAAAGAAGGTACAGACGTCCACGCCATTAAATCGTTCAACTCTGTACTATAACCAAACCCCAAACAGACTTAAAGGAGGTACAGACGTCCACGCCATTAAATCGTCCAACTCTGTACTATAACCAAACACCAAACAGACTTAAAGAATGTACAGACGTCCACGCCATTAAATCGTTTAACTCTATACTATAACCAAACCCCAAACAGACTTAAAGGAGGTCCAGACGTCCACGTCATTAAATCGTCCAACTCTGTACTATAACCAAACACCAAACAGACTTAAAGGATGTACAGACGTCCACGTCATTAAATCGTCCAACTCTGTACTATAACCAAACCCCAAACAGACTTAAAGGAGGTACAGACGTCCACGCCATTAAATCGTCCAACTCTGTACTATAACCAAACCCCAAACAGACTTAAAGAATGTACAGACGTCCACGTCATTAAATCGTCCAATTCTGTACTATAACCAAACACTAAACATATTTCATCAACTAATAAGATTTCAGTGAAAGCAATCAGCATTTTTACACTTCAATTGTTAATATATAAATTCCCATTTCTTTTATATTCGGACTTCTCTATCCGTTCGACATGCCGAATTGGGTAGACCAGGATGTCGACCTTCTTTATCTAAAGAATACGAATTGAACGCTTCATTGTAAGTTACCAATGCAATGACATTTAAAAACATTTCTTTTTATCTGCCCATCGATGAACATGAAAAAGGAGGGTTAGGGGGGCTATTGTTATGGTGTTTAACGCCACGTTCGCCGACCAGTCGCAAGTCACTGACAAGCTTGATCAAATAATGTTGTATCGAGTACACCTCGGCATTAGCGGTATTCGATCTCACAGTGTTAGTGGTGATAGGCACTGATTGCACAGGTAGTTGAAAATCCAACTACAATGCGTTCACGGCCACGACGGCCCCCATGAAAAAAGAGTAAATTGATTGAATGGTTGTAGGATACTTAACGTACGGCGGGAAACATTTAATGCTTATTTAGGACGAATTGAAGGGCATATCATTATCTGATAAAAACAAATCGAGACAGCGTTTCGTGTTTCTGTCTGTGGCAAATTGTTACAAAATATACATATAATAATTCATTAATATTGAATTAATTTGAGAGAAGATGCAAATAAACACACATGTTTGAGTACAATCAATTTTTTACCTTATTTTTATAGTTTGTCATGACTTGCGATAACTTGATAGCTATCTATTTTTGTAATTAACCATCAGCGTAAATTTACCAAGACCGGAAAGGAGAAGAGTGTTAAATCGAATTTTCATTTACAGGCAACATAGAACATGTCGTACATGTCTTAGCCAAAACAGTCATTAGCAGGCTTTATGAAACATTATGAGACATAACTTATGACAGTCATAAGACAGACTTATCTTAGTACATTGCCGTGCAACTGGATTCATGAATGTTCCTAATATTACGAACTAGTCGTGCGATGTTTGTCTTGTCATCGAAATTAATACCCTCCTCCCTCCCCCCTATTCTGATCCCAGGACCTCAGGCTGAGGTTCTAGATCCCTTTGTTGTACTCATGACTCATCAATATAAAATGGGAATGTACGGATCTGTAAAATTATCCATTTCAGAGTGCCAACATGTTCTAAACCAGGTAACTGATCAGTCATTTAATGAAATTTGATTTCCCCTCTATTTTTGTGATTTTATCAAATTGACTTCTGGACTTGTGTTGACTGCTTGTTTTTTATTTTCATTTTATAATTTGCAAACCTATCTATATATCCTGAATTGTCTTTTAATCAGTGCCTATCTATCACCACTAACGTTGTGAGTTCGAATTCTGCTCAGGCGAGGTGTACTCAATGCAACATTATGTGATAAAGTTTGTCAGTGACTTACGGCAGGTTGTTGGTTTTCTCAAGGTACTCCGGTTTCCTCCACCAATAACAAACTGACCGCAACGATATTACTGAAATATCGTTGAAAGTGGCGTTAAAACACCATAACACCACTGAATTTTCTTTGGAATTGTGTAAAATAATCTGATTATTTTTATTACTAAAAAACATTAAATGAATATTGTAGTTTGTTGGGAATATTTATTATGTCTGTTTTTGATGAAAAGGCATAACCACCTCCCCCTTTGAAATAAAATACTTGTTATTATCACCCGCTGCTACTGGTAAAGTTATTATCACCCGCTACTGCTGGTAAAACACTCATAGACTCATACTATTGTTAAGTCTACTGAACAGAATCAAGAACTTTCCACCTGACTTATCCCATCTTTAATATGCAGTGTTCCATAGGATTAATGAAATGTGTCTTAGAATAGATAAAAACACTAATAAGAAATATAATGCTTCTCAAGAGGAAGAAAATGTTATAGTATAATGATTAGTTTTCGATTGAAATATATTATCCTATCTGTCAGAAAAATAATATCATTGATGTAGAAGTCGTTATAGAAGACCAGTCTAATATGTTTTGTGTCAAATTTCGTGATAAAAGTGCAGGGTAATATGTTTTATGTCAAAATCGTGATAAAAGTGCAGGGTGAAGAGGTGATATCTGACCGGTTCAATATGGTTTGTGTCAAAGTCGTGATAAAAGTGCAAGGCAAAGAGGTGACATCTGACCAGTCCAATATGGTTTGTGTCAAAGTCGTGATAAAAGTGCAGGGTGAAGATGTGATATCTGACCATTCCAATATTTTTTGTGTCAAAGTCGTGATAAAAGTGCAGGGTGAAGAGGTGATATCTGACCAGTCCAATATATTTCGTATTATACATGTATGTAATCAGCATGTACATGTAGTCAAACCTGTATTAAGAGGTCACATTTGGGACAAAGACAAATGGCCGTATAAGACAGGTGACATCTCAAAAGAGATTCAATACATATGAAATGTTCTATGACAGGACAAGAAAAAGGTAATCTTTTAATACAAGTGACTGCTTAATAGAGGTGACCGCATGAGCAGGTTTGACTGTATTGTGTTTTTAATGGAGAATTAAACAATATTTGGTTTAACAACAACAATACAACAAACTCAACAAGCAAAAACATTAAATTATAAAACACAAGATTAATACAACGTTAGAAGTGTGTGGAAATCTAGGTGATGGCTTTAGACAGGTGCTAAAATGTAGCGGGGCTAAACAAGATGATGGGATTCCAATCCTTCCCTCGATAAATATAGATATCCAAAGCTCGTAGTTAGCTAACTTATATAGCTAAGAAGGCGATATCTGTTGCGGGTTAGGAGTTACAGGGGCGGATCCAGGATTTCAAGTTAGGGGGGGGGCGCACTTAAAAAAATTGCGCCGAGCGGAGGGCGGCGCGAAAATGTTGCGATATTTCGTGTGAAAAATCACGATTTTACGCCAAAAAAATCTTATTTTTTCCAATTTTAGGGGGGGGCGCGCGCCGGGTGCGCCCCCCCCCCCCCCCCCCCCCCCCCTGGATCCGCCCCTGAGTTATGATGTTTAACGCCACTTTCAACAATATTTGAGCTATACTTTCAACAATATTTCAGTTATACTCTGCGTGACGGTATAACTGAAATATTGTTGAAAGTGACGTTTGTTGAATGTACAACACTACTTCTAAGGATAAAATAAAATCACAGATTATAAATGGTTTTTTGTTTTGTTTACAAACATTAAGATGACACATATTGATTACTGTAGTCCCTTTATTGTGAATTTTAACGATAATTGAGAACTGCATGTTATCAGTGTTTAGATTATGAAAAGTTTCATGTATTGATTATTTTATACAGATATATCATGTTTGGGAGGGGTATTTGCGAAAAATACCAGTCGAGAGACGAACAATTTCCCGAGCCGAATGGCGAATGAAATTTAGTCTCAAGACTGGTATTTTTCACAAATATTCCTCCCAAACATGATATATCTGTTTAATTACACCGAATATTATTTTAGAACACTGGCTAAATAAATAATACCTTTTGTTTGTCGTTTTCAGGACCTAACATGATGTATCTGTTTAATTCTACCGACGGGCAACTGATAACGTTTCACAAATTTGGTTACAAGCGTCTCGATGAAGGGTAAAAACGGCAAATACGATTATTACATAAAACGGACAACTGATAACGTTTTACAAATTTTGTTACAAGCGTCTCGGTGAAGGGTAAAAACGGCAAATACGATTGCTACATGAAACGCACAACTGATATTTTTATACCTCACTAACTTTTCATTGGCTTAAATTAAATCACATGACCTGAAACAATTTTAATGTTTTGTGAAAATTAACCCAAACGGGAAATAACTAGTTGTTTACAGCAGAGCTCTGTGTTGACAGGGTAACAACCCTATTGTTTCCCGGTAAACAACCCATTGCGTGCCTCAAAAAGGAAACAACTCTTTCAAAAATTTCATAAAATTTCAAAATTCTAAAATCAATAAAAATATTAAAAAAAATTAAAGTTCAAAATTTTAATTTTTTTTTTAAAATTTCAAAAATTTTCAAAAAGTTTCAAAAATTTCAGTTTTCATAAAATTTCAAAATTTTAATATTTAAATAATATTGAAAAATGATAAAACAATTATAGCCTACCATTTCGGTCAATACTATTGCCTTCTTCAAAAAGAATGAAGATTACCTAAAATTGAAATTGACTGGTTAATAAAAGTATTAAGAAATGTGTGTTTTCATAATGGACCGGTTATATGTCCAAGGTTAGTTATAATGGCTCAAGGAAGGTTGTATTGGCCAGAGGCAATTTTTGAAGTTATTAAACACACATTTTAAATCTGTTGAAAATATTACTGATGGCCGGTTTGTGCCCTATATCACTGGTTGTTTTGTGAACTTTAATATAAACATGAAATAGTTTAACATTTGTTAAAAAATTGTCAAAAGTTATTAAACACATATTTTGCTTAAATACATGTATTCATTTAAATGCCCAATCCTTGGTCTGTTGTTCGGTATAATAAAACAGTTATTGCCTTCAATGGATTGTAAACATCAGAATTGTTAACCCTCAAGGGGTTGTTTCCCTCGGGCTAAGGCCCTCGGAAAAACAACTCCCATCAGGTTAACAATTCTGGATGCTTACATCCATTGAAGGCAATAATTGTTTAACGTTTTACAAATTTTGTTACAAACGTCTCGGTGAAGGGTAAAAACGGCAAATACGATTTTGCAAATGTCATGAAAAAAAGTTAAATCTTATGCAAATACACTTACATGAAGTAAATATTCTGCAAATTCACAATGCAAGGCCTGAATTTGTAAAAAATATCAGGCTATTAACCAATCAGAATCCAGCATTCTTATATAAGGTGTAATTAATAATGAAATACTACTGTATTCAATAATTGACAGATGCATCGAGTGAGTGAGTGATTGTTGTTTAACGCCAATTCAGCAATTTTTCAGCTATATCATGGTGAAAACAAGTTAATCTTCAATAAAATGATGATGAGGTCCGCTTTGTACTATACCAACTCCCAGCGGTGGATTGTTTATAGTGCTAGCTCACTGAAACAACAGTCCGCGGATAGACACGACGCTCCTCTTGGACATATTGATCCGATTCCGAGCCAACCAGTCTTTACTCTTTCTCCTTAATGAAGCGTGCTTAGCGGAGAAGCAACACGTACCAATTTAATAGTCTTTAATTTGACCCGATCGGGGCTCGAATCCACGATCTACCGGACTCGAAGAGAGCACGCTAGCCATTACATCACAGATGCGGTTATGTTCACTCAGTCATGTATTCTATGTTATATATTGTATAGATGTATATAGTGTCCTTGTGTTACATAATTTGTGTTGTTTAATAAGCTTGTTGCTTAAAATCTTGAGATTAAAACTTGTCGTACCTTGGAATTAGTCTTAGGAAAATAATGATTGGTAAGGATATGTCATTTTAGCATAGCAGTGAAATACTTAAAAGGGGGTTTATATTCATTGTGAACGAATCCATTCTGATATCAAATTTTGTGATGATTGCTCTAATATATAATAGTATGTTGGAACTGCGGCCATAAATTGAACGCTAGAACGTTGAACTTCAATATTTAATTTAATAAAAAATACAATATTTCGCATTGGAAATTTCAAAGTAATTACCTGGAACCATAATGTAACAGAATAATATTTGATTTCTACTTAAATACACCTGGTCATTTCTTGAAATTAGTAGCTCTATGATGAAGGATGAATTTTTATTATATTTCTATCTTAAAAAAAAATGAAAAAAAAAAATACCACACTGGCGCAACAGTTCCAATATCTGATAGAAAAAGCGTAGAAAGAGGCAAATTCGATTTCAAAACACACAATTACACGACCGTTCACTTTCCTGCTTTGGTACAGACACCTTAATAAAAAAAAGTGGCGGGGTTAAGCTAGTTGTATGGGTCCAAATTAATTTTGGAAGACAATCTAACGACTACAATACAGGAAGTTTTACACAAAAATATATATTTAAAGAATCAATCTGTATTGATTAAATATTTTAATTTAAATCCTGGTTCAAAGTTAGTCACACCAACAACAACAAAATATTGAATAAAACAACTTACCTCTTTTGAAAATATTTTTTTTTGCTAAATCCCCACACAAAGATGACAGCTCTATATTTACGTATACATATATATACTTGAGCTTATGATACTGACCTATTAATTAATCAGTATTGCATGTACCTGTAGTAAGTATCGTCACAATCGATCAGCTAAAGACTAAGTGTCATATCGTTTTGATTAGCCATATAGCTAGGTAATACGGCCATTTATGTAAAACCATTGGCAATACAATAAGAATTGTGATTGTATCCTTCAAATAATAACAACAACAGCTATTGCTATGTTATTGACCATCTGTATCTGTTCATCAACATCCATTATATATTCAACGATATAAATAAAGTAACAATATAAATAAAGTAAAATGCTATTATAGTTTTTTTTTTTTTTTTTTTTTTTTATAATTTCCTGTATATATTTACATATTCATCCGCGACATTAAGTAAAACATTTTGAAAATTATAATTGGAGTATATCGTGATAATGGATGCCTATTAAAAATGTATCAGAAATTTAAAAAAAGAAGGTTGTACTGAATTATGTCGGCTAAACCCGCACACGAATAGAGGCGTACAAATGAACTAAAATATTTAATTTTTATGAGAACTGAACAATGTACAGTCAAACCTGCCTTAAAGGGCACATCTATGAAACAAATCATTGTCTTTAATGGCAGCCTCATTTTTCCATAAATGAATAGCGCATATAATTATAACCTCTATATAAAGGGCACATTTGACTGTATCTAATTTGGTGTAATTGAGAATTTAAAATTTCGAAAGATAAACATGTGCAGAAGCAGAAGTATTGTTTTATGATATGCTTTAATTCACTAGAAAAGGTGAGAAATTGATCAATTTTTACAACGCGTGATTATCAAGTATTTCAATAATTGTATTATTATTTTGATGAACTGATCAGACCCAAAGCGATTGAATGAGTGATTGGTGTTTAACGCCAACTCAGTAATTTTCAGCTATATCATGGCGAGAACAAGTTAATTTCCAATGAGATTTAATGATGAGGTCCGCTTTGTACTAGACCAAACACGCTTAGTTGGATTAGTATAGTACTAGCTCACCGAAACAACAGTCCGCAGATAGACATGTCGCCCCACTCGGATACATTATCCCGATTCCGAGCCAACTAGTCTTCGCTCTTTCTCCTTAATGCTGCGTGTTTAGCGGATGACAAGGTGAACATTTGGGACACGTGAAATATCTAAATACACCGGAAGGGTGTGTTAAAATATAAATTTATCATTTCATTATTATAAATTGCAATCTAATTTGCTTCCTTAAAGTGGAAAGAAACCCAACTTAAGATGTGCGTTTATTTCAAACAATATATGTAAGAAAATAGTTTAAGCGTTCGTATCTTTTTAAATAACCAATAGCATAGTTGCAGAGACGGTTAACAAATTACGCTTTTGATTGTTATAGGTGCCGCCATTTTGTGGAACTCTTTGATATTGAAGAGCACAAAAACTGCATCGTTCGACATCACACCGTCTGTTTAGGTTTCATTGCACATATACCAAACAACAATCGCTAACCGCACATATTCTTAATTAGCCAAAGACAAGCAAAATTCTTGAACGACAACATTTTTCACACATATCTGTTTGGAAGAAAGCCAAAACAATATCTTAAGATAGTTTGTTAACGTTTTGAAAAATTAATTGATTCGTACAAATAATGGAGGTGGTTGCGCTGATGACCTCTACCGAATATTCTGGGTCGGAATTATAAGGAATTAAACCCATATTGTCCGATTCCGTATTCATTAAAACTCTTGAAATATGTACATTTTCTTGATTGGTTGATAATGTGCATTGTGTTGATAACTAATGTTTGAATTAACCGGAACAGACGGAGTGACGTCACTAACTTTGTTAATATGGCAGCCGCACTGCCGGCGAGAAATTTACAATATTTGATTTGAGCATACCCAATTAATATCTGTCTGCGATTTATCAACCAGAAAATGTAATTTATTACAATTTTAATAAGTAATTAAGTTTTTATAATTTTATGGTTTTTATTATGATTGGGTTTCCTTCTCATTAAACATTAAAAATGTAAAAAAAAAAAAAAAAAAAAGTAATAATAATAAAAACACTTTTGTAGATTGAAATGCATTCAGAATACACTAGAACTCGTAGACTCTTTAAAAGAAACTACAGTTGGAGTGTGCTGTCGTAATTAATTATTGCAAGACTCCTAAAATTCAAATAATTTTATAATGGTACATGATTTTATCACTAAAACCAACAGATTTGCAAATATTATATTGTTTTCTACATTTATTGTGGTGTTCAACAAGTATTGATTATATCAGTAACATGGCGGGTGTCCTATAAGAGGCAGGAACTTCTTATCCTTCACGAGCACCTGAGTTCACTCCGATCTTTTGATTGTGTCCGTGTTGCTAGTTTTTTTTAGTTTTGTGTTGTCCTATTATGTGTCCTTACGTTCTGAGTTCCGTGTTGTGATATCCGTTACGATTTTCGCTTGAAACCGACGTTCGATTTGTTTTTATATCCATTTGTTTGTAGGAGGGCTCAAATTTTGTTTGCGTATAGTGGTGTCTGGCGAGTGTCATGTTGTGTTTTTGTTTTATTTTTCTTCGTCTTGTGTACCCTATGTTGCCAGTTTTTCTGGAATCTCCGTTTTTGATTGCCCCTTCGGTTTTCTCTAACGTTTATTTATATTATTTATAAAATTGATATTGATGATTCTAAAACATTCCATTTATTCATTTTTTCACTGATACTTCATTTTTGTGTTGACAAGTTTATAACAAAAGAGTAATTCACATCATGGTCGGTCACCGAACTACGTCCATTGTCAGCTAGCCATCTGTTTATTTGTTCATTTATTTCTAAGGGAAGGAGATTTGTAAAAATGTTTTACCTTGTTTTCCGATCAAATTCTATTTTGAACTACTTCATGTTTGCTTAATATTTGAATAAAATGTTATGTACACTAAGACAAGAATTCTTGTTTCTAATTTTCATGGCAACAGTCGGGCATACAACTAATAGCAAACATTATTAATTAACTCTATGTTATTGTTGTCAATACAACCTAAACTGTCTTTACAATATAAAATCATAAACTCGGCCAATATAAAAAAAACTAACCTAATATCGATATTGGCTTAATTTTTCCGATATTGGCTTAGTTTTTTTTATATTGACCGAGTTTATGATTTTATAATACCCATTATCAATTAACCTTGATTTATTAGCCTTAATATTGTCAAATCTGCCAATACAATATAAAAACTTTCATTGGGCCAATACGACAAAAACCAGTCCTATACGAATATTTTCCGTATTGGCCCGATTCTGGTCCGTCCAACAACAGCTAGATCGGAATCTGCTAGACGTTTCGACAATCGCAAAGAAAAGTCCCGAGAGATGTCAGTCGGCTGAAGTTTAAAATGGATAGACGCAGACCAAACAGAGAGTTGAAAAACTCTGAAGATATGCAGGATGCACTTATTGAAGATTATTTTAGATACAACGATCTGTCAAGAATGGAAGCTGATGATATATTAATGAATATATCTGAAATTGAAAGCCCAAATTACGAGTATACGTTGAACTTGATCTGCTGAACTTACCCAGAGATTGTTCAACAAACATAAACGAAGATTCCGACAATCAGAAAGAAAATGTCGTATCAAACAAAAGGTTTCGTATGGTAATAGACGAACAAGAAACTGGTGTTTTTTTTAGGAAAATTTAAATAACAACACTAAAGACAAAGACAAAAAGTGACATGAAAGTGATCACAGACTTTTTCACTTCTATTAGTATTGGTGAGAAAGAGCACCGGGACAGATACCCCTCAAAGACCATGGCAGTATTATGGCTAGATTCTTCCTGGGTGTACTCAAAAAAGATGGTACTGAATATGAACCAGATTCTCTGGGTTCCATGTACAACAGCCTTGACAGACACTTGAGAGACATGAAATCTCCAATCGGGTATGTACTGACATTTTTGTCATTCAAAATAGTAAACATTCATCATAAATTTGCCTGATATTTATAGGATAATTAATTAGGCATTGTGAATATTGAAAATAATATCATGAGTGCCGAACAACACAGTGTGTTTCAGAACTTTATAATTAGGGCCCGCCAAGTTTTGGCGGATACCCGCCCTATAGTAATCACTTTGTCCGTCCACACTTTCTGTCGTACAATAACTCATGATCCTATGATCTTTCAAAAAACTGTTTACAGATACATTGTAATTCATCAATCAATCATATATCATTTTACTTGTGTTATCTTGAAACAGTTTATACTACATTGATAGTACCAGTTGCAACATGTAAAAATGAAAAAGTAATTAACAAATATGAATAGATAGTAAATTTATTTTTTATATTTCATTTTCAGACAACCCAGAAGCTTTAATTAATGCAATCTTTCTAAACAATGGTGCATACTTTGGGCTAAGCGGAAGACAAGACCATGTAAATAAGACATGGGGTGATATACAGCTGAAAAGTACTTCTGGAGGACAAACATGACAATCCATTGGCCCTCTTTTGTGGGGCAACTGTTTCGGGTGGTGTAATTAACATTAATGTATACTCTGGAGATAGAAAGAGCACAATTAACTGTAGTCAGTAACTGTAACGTGGACTCTTAAGTCATTTCTAACAATATTTGACTCTTAATATTTCTAATTCAGATATTCTGCCGTTTGTTTGATTCAGTAATGTTGTTTTATTGTTTTTCTTGAATTTGCTTTGAATGAGTCATGCAATGCCTAAAAAAACTTGTCATTTGATGGAAATCACATGTTTTCATATTGACCTATAGAGTTAACATCATATTGGACTGGTTAATTAATAAAGGTATCATTACGCGATGTTTTTTCATATTGGCCTAGTTATAGGTCCTCGGTCTGCTGTATTGGCTTTCGGCTGCGCCTCAGGCCAATACAGCAGGCCTCGGACCTATTACTAGGGCAATATGAAAAACATCACGTAATAATACTATAATATAAATGTTACAAAACATTTTTAGTATATGATATATTTCTCTGACGTCACACCATTGTTCGGACAGTGGATTATTTTTAAGAATCTACAGTTTATTCTTTTGTTCTTCGGTGTATGAACGTATAAATAAGTAATTGATCAATATATACAAGACACAATACAAGTATTTCTAATCTGGCATAGATCAATATATACAAGGCACAATACAAGTATTTCTAATCTGGCATAGGGGTCAATATATACAAGGCACAATACAAGTATTTCTAATCTGGCATAGATCAATATATACAAGGCACAATACAAGTATTTCTAATCTGGCATAGATCAATATATACAAGGCACAATACAAGTATTTCTAATCTGGCATAATGTATACCCAGAATCGACGAGTACATGAACTTTTAAAATATATTCTCGCAATGCAAAAAACAACTAACGAACGAACAGACGGCAAGTAATTACAAATCAGACAGATCATAGGTGAACATTTGGGACACTTGAAAGACCTTGAAATATCTAAATATAAACGAGAATCGAAAGTATGCATGCTGATAAAAATTATCGTTTTATCTTTGACAATTCTGATCTTATTTGGCTTTCTAAACATTAAAAGTGTAAAAATATAAAATGAAAACACGTTTGCAGCACAGGTACTTGTGGACAGGACCCTATGGTGCTCCCTTTTTTTTTTTTTTTTTTTTTTTTTAAACATAAGTTAGAAGGTAAGTCACTCTTTGTTTACATTGGGGTACTTGTTGTGCATTCATCTTAAATTTAGTGAATAAAAAAGGCCTACCTGTCTGGAAATTGGCTTATTCCTTCTCTGTATATATTATTCTCCCTGAAAACACACATCAATATGTATTTGCAGCAGCTGACAACTCTCCATGGAACATTTTCCACTCGCGATTTGCGATTTTCAGACGACATTTTTGAAAGCTCGAATTAAAGCTACGGAAGTGTGATATTAGCGACATCTGCTGGTCATTTCAAATATTGACGATACGGTAAATCGCGAGAGTTCCGGGTAAAATTAAATTTTGCGCCTAAAATTCCCGAACTTTTTACCCGGAACTCTCGCGTTTTACTGTATCGTCAATATTTGAAATCACACTTCCGTCGACGAGTTTTTACGTAATGCAAACTTTATTGAAATTTACGTCTTGTCTTTTATACAGTAAAAAAAAAAATAGACAAAACCTACATGCAATAAGGGGTCATCAATGCCAATAAAGTTTTTTTTTGTGTCATTTGGAAAAAAGCAATTGTATTCTATTCTGACTACATCGTTTTCCCTTTTACTCCAATAACCATGATCAAGTTTGTCAATTACTTGTGACAGGTCGGTGGGTTTCTCCTGGTATCCCGGGTTCCTCCACCAATAAAAAAGACCGCCACGATATAACTGAAATATTGTTGAAAGTGGCGTTAAACACCACAACCCATCCCACCCTCTAATAACCACATCTATTTGTTTCTATTAATAATTAGACATCGCCTATGCTTCAGCTGTATCACTACTCTTATGTCATTTGTTTTGGTTGGATTTGTTTATGGTGTGCATTTTCAACAATATTTCAGTTATATCATGGTGGTCAGTTTTATTGGTGAAGGAAACTGGAGTACCTGGAGAAAACCACCGACATGTCGCAAGTCACTGACTCATTTGTTTTGAGCGCAAATACCATGAGTATTTATCAAATGTGAATATTAAAATGTTTATATATTTTTTAAAATCCTCTATTTTACAGAAATTAAAGATGAATGGCAATAAATAAATGTTCTTACCTATGCAACCAGATATAACGTGATTGATATCAACACATGGTTACTCTACATGTATAAATACAGTGTTCAAGTACCGAAAACTTAGGTAGATTTTATTTAAATGTCCCATTAATAAACAACTATAAAATGAAAAAGTTTTCAAGTTTTACAAATCACACACGCATAAAATAGTGTAAATAACAGTAGTTTTGTTTACACATGTTGTGTGTTTATCATTCATCGAGAAAAGAGAGAATGAAGGTCATCAATTTCGTCGCCATATAAGTATATTTAACAAATAACATCATTTTTCATCACTAAAAGTTTGTTTTTTCTTCATATCATTAATTTCATATTGTAAAGCAATGTATGAACTTTTTGATTACCCTTGGCCCTGTGTGGACAATAAATATATGGTGTTTAAAGACCCGTTTCAAAATAAATGCCATAAATATAGTTGTAACACTTTTGATAACAATGCACATTTAACTTTGTTTCTTGTAAGGTTATCATCAGAGTTTTGATGAAAGTGATTGTATTACTCCTGGTATACATTGTATTCTCTTTCTTTCCGACTTCCTCCAGTGTTTACATTGTAGGTTTATATACTACAACTCGTTAATATTAGCAATTACATGCCGTTTTTGCAAAGGTTTGCTTGGTTTATGGTGTTTAACGTCACTTTCAACAATATTTTAGCTATATCGTGGCGGTCAGTTTTATTGGTGGAGGAAACCGGAGTACCCGGAGAAAACCACTGACCTGTCACAAGTCACTGACAAACTTTATCACATAATGTTGTATCGAGTACACCTCGCCATTAAAGGGGTTCGAACTCACAACTTCAGTGGTGATAGACACTGATTGCACAGGTGGTTGTATGTCAAACTACCATACGATTACGACCACGTAGGCCTCTATATTTTGCAAAGGTACACTCAAGATGAGTTATCTTTCCAGGGTTGATAATATTTCCCCGAGTACTTAATAATCATTTCATATTTTCTTTACGTTCATGTAAGCAAGTGTATGTTAATTTGTTGTAGAGCCACTTGTTTTCCTATCATCACAGAAATACGGAGAAGGAACCATATTTCCTTATTTGCATACTTCGACCCTTCTCTGTGAGCGGTTAATTGAGTGGTATCGTCTATCGAGACGCAAATATCTGTCTCGTGGTCCTTCCACGTAAAAAGTAGCCGTGTTCGACGTGTATCGATTAATGTCCAAACAGTCCGACATCGAGTTGAGAAATTTTACATCCCTTATAAGATTTTAATCCCTCAGATATGGGTGACATATTATTTGGTTTTCAAGCAGTTCGGCTTTGAGCGTACCTGATGACGGTTATTCCAGAAACGCGTCGTGCGCACTAAATTAGATATCTACGTTTTTATTATAACCATTCCCTCTACAATTTCTCTTGGAAAAAACTGCTACCTCCAAAAATGATGCCTCATCAACAAAATACTTTGTAATAGTTCTTTCGAGGTAGTCAAATGATAAGGTTTTCCATTAATATTTCATTTAAAACTTCTTGTCAAGTTGTCCCGGAAGACATAATTATTCACATTCCTTTCATGTATAACTAAGCAATATGAACAGTTTCTGTACTTTTAAATAGTTATGATAAGAAAGATATATATGTGCTTGTAAGACATTATTATTAATAGTTTGTGCCAATTAAAATTATATGTTCATGTGATAAGCCTTGAATAAAGACAGACAGTGAAAATAGACCAAGTCCGACAACTGCAGATGTATTCAAAAACGTAATAGTATACAATTATCACCCTTTTTGGTGTGTGACCCGACGGTTTGTCTCCCAGAGAAAAGTAAGACCTAACTTTCGAGGGGAGACAAACCGTCGAGTTACACTCCAACAAGGGTGATAATTGGTATATTATATCGAATATTTTTACATCAAACACCAAGTAATAGAATACCTGCGGCTTTGCGAAAATATTCGATATAATATATAAGATTTCTTCTTCGCCTACAGCGACGAAGCTGTCACTGGACGCCATGTTTGTTGTCTGTTGAATCAAGGGAAGTAACTATAATTGGAAACACGTGGGAATTTCCTTTGGATTTCCTCGCGAGCGGTGGACCTTACTATGAGACCTTACGATTAGCGGTTGACCCAACGAATGGATAAATATCACGTGACAGTGTTTTATCAAATCAGATTCAAGATATTTATATGAGTATATAATATTACGTAATCTCTCCGAAGTTCGGAATGAAAACTTGAAATTGAAGGTGTTAGCTTTATTTACTGAATGACTGAAACTATCAAGGCTTGCACTATTTCGTGTTGTGAACGCAAGTAAACGAAGTCCCGAATTCGGAACCTGGCGTAGTCGTTGTCACATGCAAGACAAAAGCTATCGTGATGAAGTTTTGTCAGCTCAAATACAGCACAGTGATGTTTGTATAAATACTCGCATGACATTACAACCATGAATTGAGCATGCACATCCTTGTGGAAACATTGCAATCTTTAAACCCGGACTGATCTGTCAGGGGACTTCTTTGCTATGCCACATTATCTGAAGCTAACAAACCGTTCAACCTTAATCAGGAATCACGACGGCACAATGGTGGTACAAATCGTCCAAATCCAATGATGGAACCAGTCATCGATCATCACAATGACGAAACAGTGCCATCTTAACGCATGGACACGCTGGGCAGTTGACCGGGGCCCCATGCTAATCTATGTATGCTGTGTACGGAATGTTATTTAATGTTTAAACACTGATTTTGTTGGAAATACCATTACAATAAATATATGTTTAATTTTATCGACATTTACAGTTTTATTTCTGTGAGTGTTTGTGTAGGTAAGGGCCCCGGTGTACTATTTTGACTGGGGGTTTGTACTGCTGTTAAGACGGTCATGTCAAGAGACAATACCGATGAAAGATACAACGGTTCGGTGTTTTATCGTATCCGTTGTTAGATGAAAGTATAAACGGATGGAATAAAAAATGCTGTTTCTGACAATTTTATTGTATATCGTCAGTTACCCTATATTCATTAATACCGTAAATTCGTAGGAATTTTCACGTGCGCCGTACGTGCTTCAAAAATGCATTTTTATGTCACTTTCGCCGAAATTCAAAGTGCCGTGAAAAGAAAGAAAGCAACTGTGTATTTCAAGAGAAGAAAATGCGTTTCAAGCAGGTATTATTATGACTATATATTTATCAAACATCTTAAAACCTACAGTTTTCCTTAATCCCAAATAAATCAATAGTTTATATCCATCGTTTTTCCATCAAAGCACATCGGAATTCAAATATTCCTCCTGACATGCCATCTTTGTTGTCATCAACATCAGAGTCACAGGTGCACTTAGTGTGTAATAGGCCACACAAATAATAAATTGCGTTTAAAAATGGTTTGTTCCTTATACCGTACACGACAATATTACGAAAATGGGGTCAAAAATCGATATAAATCAGTAACATGACGTTATGGACAACACAGATGAACAGCACAAATAAATCCTTTTAAAGCACTATAAATTCAATGACTGTTTAAATAAAAATTATTAACAATAAAAAACAAGATCAAAAACATAAAGACAACTTACAAATGGTTTGATTTATAGTGTTTAACACCACTTTCAACAATATATTTCAGTTATATCGTGGAGGTCAGTTTTAGCATATAAATGTGAAAAAAAATGATAACAATGAAAAAGAAAAGATCTTTTATTGAGTAATATTTATGTATATCTCTGCATCCATAATAAATACATGTAAAAAAAATGTCTATTAAAAAAACCCAATAAACCTGTGTGATTAAATTTTGTCTTATTTTGTCCTTTCAGGTTAAACCCCAGCAGGTGATATTGTTCCTTATACTGTACACGACAATATTACGAAAATGGCGTCAAAAATCGACAGATTGTACAGTCCAGCACAGATGACAAATGCTTATTTAGCATACAAGGCTGGTGGAAAATCATTACGTGGGAGAGCTAGGCAGAATGGTGTTCCGTTGCAAACTTTGACAGATAGGATCACCGGGAAAATATCTATTGATGTTTTCAAGTCCGGAAAACCACCTGTTTTCTCACTGGAAGAGGAGACAAGGCTTGTGAACCATTTAAAAGAGATGGCAAGTTTAGGGTATGGTTACACCAGAAGAGAAGTGGTGGATATTGCGACTGACTTTGCGCAAGTTCTACAGAAGAGGGATAGGAGAGGCCCACTTACCTTGAGGTGGTACCAGTGTTTCATGTCAAGATGGGAAAATGATATCAAATTGGTTAAACCAAGAGCATTGGAAATACAAAGGGCAAAGGCAGGGAACCAAAAATCTGTGAATTCCTACTTTGATGAGTTGGAAAAGGTGATCACCAAGTACAACCTAAAAGATAAACCACATCTTAGTTTCAATGTGGACGAAAAAGGCATCCAGCAGAACCATTCTCACCCTTCAGTTGTAGCTGGTCATACTCTAGCTGTGCAAGAAGTTGTGTTAGCAAAATCTTCAACTACCACCGTTTTGGGATGTGGAAGCGCAGCTGGTGTGGCCATCCCTCCTTTTTTCGTGTTTGAGTGAACCAGGATGAGACAGGAGTTGATGGAAGGCAAATCTCCTGGTGCAGACGGAACAGTGTCAGAGACCGGCTGGTCAAACACAGATGTATTTATGAGATATATTGAAGAGCACTTTTTGAAATATGTCCTAGGAAGGGAAGATAATCCGATATTACTGCTACTAGATGGACACAAGTCACATACTTCAGTTGGATTGGTTGACTGGGCAATTACTCATAATATTATTCTATTTGTTTTGCCAGTTCACACTAGTCATTTTCTTCAACCCCTAGATGTTGGTTGCTATGGACCATTCCATAGAATCTTTAATAATGAATGTCATAAAGAAATGAAAAACCTGTCAACAGTCATAACAAAATACAACATCTGTGAAATAGCCTGCAGAGGTTATTCCAAGGCCCTTAGTGCAGAAAATCTTAGGCATGCATTTAGAAGGACTGGCATATTTCCTCTTGAAAGAACATATATCAATTCGGATTACTTAGAAGCAGCACAAGTTTTTACATGTTTAGAGAATATACATGGAAAAGAAAAGGAAAATGAAGAACATGATGTTGATGATGAAACTAATCATCAGGAAGATCATATCTTTGTACCTGGACCTATTGACCATGTGTCACAACTAGAAGTGTCTGAAAATGATATCATCGGACCAGCTGGAGACAACAGTGAAGAAATAGTTATTCAGGAAATCAGAACACCACTACCAGACATGACAGGAGAATTTTTCACTTCTCGCGTCGCAACACTGAAAAGGATCAAATCTGAACATGCAATCAAGAGCAGAAATACAATGTCTAAAATAACATCTGGACACTGTATTACAGAGGAGAATGTCAGAGAACATCATAACAAATATTGTACTAACAAAAAGACAACGATTGCTAAAGAAACAAAAACAAACAAAAAAGGAAATACTGACTGTCAAAAAACAGTCAAAGGGGAAAAAAAGCGAAAATTATGGATTCTCAAATGCCAGGTCCAAGCCGTATTCCCACAACCAATACCAATAACACTTCTGAATCTGATTCTGAGGACGAAAATCAAATAAGCGATGATGAAAAGTGTTGTGATTCCAAACTATTCACCCCAAAAGAAGTCCGAGAGAGCCCGTGTTTGATATTTACGAAATGGATACAATGTGACCAATGCAGACACTGGGTTCATTTGATCTACTGCACTGAAAAACGTGTGATCAGGAAAGAGATGAATTTTTATGCCTCCACTGCAAGAGTGATTAGTAGTGCAATGATAAACACAAATCATGCTATCTTTATTGATATTTAATAAAAATGATTAACTTTTACTTCCAGTTTGTTTAAAAAAAACATTTTAAAAACAATGAAGAAATTAAAACACACAAACATAGCAAATATATAAAAACAAAGCAATTAAAATTAAGCTGAAACAAATTAATGACAAAAACAACAACAACCAATACATTTGTAACATATCATGTACATATTTGTACTGATACGAGATACACGTTCTTAATGACAATAAATCAATCTGTAAAACAAATTAACACAAAAATAATTAACTTTTTAATTGGTTTCCTGATTTATTGAAACGATCTCAACATATACATGGTCTAAAAACTATTATTTCAATAGTCTTGGCCTAATTTTGGTAGGTGTACGAAAATAAGGTATGGCGTCACCAGTTCTAAAAATGGAGTCACATGTAAACAAACACGTACATAGATGTCAGAAGATACATTATAATCCCATATTATTGATGAATTAAAAGGCAGATATCTACTTAATAGAAAAATGAATTTAGTTTGATAAAAAATTATTATGAAATAATTTTTTTACAAGAACATTATTATGTGTACGAATAATGGGTAGTCTGGGATACGTATAATTAAATTTCCTGTTTAAATCTTGATATATTAGGTATTGTTGATTAGTACTCGTGTGAAACATGATGATGTATTAAATATAAATGGATGCAAATTGCTTGGGAATGAGTGAGTGGGTGAGTGATTGTTGATTAACGGCAAATGAGCAATTTTTCAGCTATATCATGGCGAGATCAAGTTACATTTTGATGAGATGATGATGATGTTCGCTTTGTACTATAGACCAACACGCATAGTTTGATTTTGATAGTACTAACTCATTGTAACAACAGTCCATCTTTAGACATGTCGCTCCACTCGTACATTCCATGCTGATTCCGAGCCAACCAGTTGTTGTTCTTGCTCCTTAGTGCTGTGTGCTTTGCGGAGAAGCAACAAATACCAAGTATGACCAGACCTGATCTCGAACCCACGATCTGCCACACTCGAAGTAAACACGCTATAAACCATTATACCACAAATGTGATTAGGTTTGGGAATGATTTACATGATAATGCAACATGCGGCTCTGGAGGGTTGGGATCTTAAATTCAAAACAATTTATTTGAAATTTTTCAATTGGAATACTAAACCAGTCAATTGAAGGTATTTTGTGGATATACTTGAAAGATAGATTGTCAAATTTCCCCCCAATAATTTAACACGTCAAGATGAAAAGTAATATTTTTATTCATCACCTTCGCAAGTATGCGAATTTCAAAATGATGGTGTTTTTTTTTTGTTTTTTTTTTGTTTTTTTTATAAATTTGTTGTGATTTCAATGGTAGATGTAGGGAATGAGTATGGCTATATTTAGCTTGTGTAGATGGTGTTAGTGTTAGAAATGTGTTAGCTTCACGTAAACGGTTATTTTAATACTTGATTTTGTGATATTCAGTGGCGTAGCTTCCATTGAGGCAATGAGGCAACTGCCTCACTAGAATTTTTTGCAGTAAAAAAATTAATGTGATTAATATTATAAAAGTTGATTAAAATACGAGAAATAAAAACCTTTGTCAAAGTTTGTAATAAAAATATATTCTACATCATTAATTGAAATCATTTACGGAAACTTTTGGCTCCGTCATGCTACATAATTTAGTATAGTTTGTTACCGTGTGCCAAAGTTTGAAAGTGGAAATGGAAAAGTTCCTAATTAAAAAAAAGGAAGACTACAGAGTCCACGAACACTAGGACAGTACCAGGTAAAATTAAACTAGTCTACAGTTGGTTACCTCATAATGGCATTCGAGTCAGACGACAGTCGAAAATCATGACTGCCATGAATAAGAAAAACCCATTATAATTAATCAGTCAACAAATTAGGAAGCTGATACCAGGGACGACCCTAGAATTTTTCAAACAGGAAGGCGCGCTACAATTTTTTCTTCAAATATTTGAGAAAACTATTATCAAACGAGGGGGATACAAAGATCTTTCCGGACCTTTTAAATCCGCTCTTAGATACAAGCTTATTTTATCTTCTCGTTTTTTTTTCGATTGCAGATATAGATTCTATCTGAAACTCGGGAAGAAGCTTCATGTAGCCACTCCCAAGGTTCTGAAATAAATTCACAAACACAATCATTTGACGCATATCGAAATAGTTTTCTGCGTGTTATTTCGGTTATTATTGAAATCATAAAATATCCATTTAAACTCGGGAAAATGCGTTTCAATCGCCCATTTTTTTTTTTATTTCCGGACCCCCCTAGCGAATTGTCTCACTAGAAAAAAGATCCAAGCTACGCCACTGATATTACTAATTGGTATATGTTGAATGGTAGAGTAGGTAATAATAATGGTTTTACACGTGTTCCCTTTAAGGGTCAATGTGTTGCTGATTATTGTATTGTCAGCTCAAGACATTAAAGTTGTACGGCCATCTGATTTCAAGAACTCAAAAGTAGTGCTAATAAGACAAGATTTTACGTTAGATCGATCCCGATTATTCTATATTAGATGTGAATTAGATACAGCGACCACCTTAAAAACGGAGTTCATTGAGTTGGCGCAAAAATTATTCCTATCGTTTTTGTGATTATAAAATTGTCGACAGAGTTACTAAAACCATAAATAGTCGTGAACCTTATATGAAGTATCGCAGCTCGACATAAATAGAGTGAATGATAATTTTTGTAGCATTGTTACTCCAGAAATGAAACAGAAATTAAAATCAAAATGTATTGTTATTTTAAGGTTAGGTATGATGTTTAACGCCACTTTCAACACTATTTCAGCTATGTCGCGACGGTCAGTTTTATTGGTGGAGGAAACCGAAGTAACCGGTGAAAACCACAGATCTGCCGTAAGTCACTGACAAGCTTTATCACATATTGTTGTATTAAGCACACCTCGACTCATCGGGATTCGAACTCACTACGTTAGTGGTGATAGGAACTGATCGCATATGTACTTATTAGTTCAACTACCATACGATCTCGACACGACGGTCTCAAAACCCTAACCCTGAAACAAATACACCAATAAAACTGACCGCCACGATATAACTGAAATACTGTTGAAAGTGACGTAAAAAACCCTAACGCTAACCTGTAACCATTAAACCAATATGTCTGATAATAGGGACCCACTAATCTTTAGCACCTGCTGCTTATGAACTATGCTCTAAATTATTAAACGGAAGGCTGAGCAATGATATGCTGACTGATGAACAAAATAGTGTTCGTAAGAGATGAAGTACCGTAGATTTAGCAACTCATTGTCAGATGAAACCACGACATAATGAAATGATTCATACTATATATGAATACTGTTCAATTAAAATAAAAACAAAATGAAATATTGATCTAAATTAATGATTACAGTTGGTTATATACGATGTTAAAATTCAAGATCAAACTAAAAGATCGAAACATTGATCAAATAACATTGTATATTAAAAATATAACACAACTTGTCAGGTTGCAATCATATACCCGTGTATCTACGTTTGATCCACTGTAAAATCCAATTAGACGTAATTTATGATGGTAGATCTTGTAGACAACAAGTCAGTGTTAATTATCTCCCATAAATCATTGTAAATAATTTAGATATCTGCATGCTTGGTCGTTATTTCAATATAAAGCATTCTGATAATTATTTGATAATCTTTATATATGCATAGCAGACATTTTACTATGCACTTGATACAAGTAAAGTGTGAAGTTGCCAAAGAGGTAATCAGAAGCCGTAATTCGAAGAAGGACAGACAATACAGTGGCCAAAAGAAAAAGGCCATAAAGACAAACAATGGTCTAGAAAAAGCTACATAGAAAACTAAAGATCGAGCAACACGAACCACACCAAAACCCGAGGGTGAAATCAGGTGGACTGGAAGTGTTAGCATCCAAGAAACCAAGCAATTAATCAAATTAACATGCATCTGTATTGCAGATTAGTAGTGCGCCACGATATAGCTGAAATACTGCTGAAGTTGGTGTTAAACACCAATCAATCAATCCATCATTAGTAGTGGACACTCTTTCGTTTCATAAATGTGTTTAATACAATGTCATGATTTACAATAGTGCCCACTACAGTACAGTACTTCTATGCTTTTGATATACACTACTAATAAACATATTACGTACTTCTGACGATCTTAATGTAATACTTCCTCGTGTGACTTTAGAATTAGCAATATCACAAATAAATGTCATGCAAAGGATATTCTATATTATGTTCAAATAGATCGATTCTACAAAGGCGATAAGTACATAGAAAGCTAACAGTAGGTGCATTCGTATTATCACTTCTTCCGCGAGCATTTAGTTGAAGTAAGCCGTTTAACGTATATCACAATCCCGTTCTTTCTCCATTCATGGCTTGTCATAGGATTCTTCACAAGAGTAACGCGACAGGTTCCACTAGTTGAGCAGGAACTGGTTTCCTTTCCGGAGAACCTTAGCTCATCCCTGGTTTTTAGCTGGCTTCATGTTGCTCAATCTTTAGTCTTCTGTGTATTGTTTTGTAGACTATTGCTTGTCTTTTTATCCTTCTTCTTTTGGCCATTGTATTGTCTGTCCTTTTTCTTTTGGCCATTGTATTGTCTGTCCTTTTTCGATTTAGGACCTCTGATTACCCCTTTGCTATCTTCAAACTTTTCTAGAACACGAGTATAGCCGGAAACCATCGAACATACGGAAACTTGTGTTGAATCTGAAGAAAAACCCCGAGGATACCGTCAAGCATCATTAAAAGTAATCTCCCTCCGATCTCTCTATTTATGTCCTTTGATTTCAATTTTTATCTAAAGAATGAGGTTTTCCACCCAATGTTTTCTAACGTAAAGCTTGCCTGATAGAGAATATACCGGAAACCATAGTTTGGTTCGAAAATGTGGAGAGATTTAGATCGAAATTTTGGCACAAATCCCCTTTAAAGTTTATAAAAAATGTCCAAAAGGGAGTTCGGGTGCCATTCTCCCGATTTGCCTATTTCGAATGGAGTTTAAAAAGAGTTTGAAGATATCAAAGCGGTAGTCAGAATCCGTAAATCGAAGAAGGACAGACCACACAATGGCCAAAAGAAAAAGGACAAAAGGACAAACAACGATCTACAAAACGCTACACATAAAACTAAAGATCTGTCTCTTTCATTAATTCATTGTAGGTTGTACAATTGTGACAATACAAGGAAATAAAACATAATACTAAAAAAAGACTAGCTATAAATAGAATAAAATGAATAATTGGCGAAAAATTTCATCATAATTACACAAAAATGTTACAACAACGATAATAAAAAAGCCTTTATAACTTTGTTTCTATTTATTACTACCTAAATAGACTCGCAATTACAAATACAAAAAAGTAATATATGTTGTTTTGACAGTCACGTTTTTCCAATTTGATTTCTCGTAAAATAAATAACAAACAGCAATAAAATGAAATAAAAACACCTCACCGTCAGAACAGTTTCAAAACATAATCTCACCAATCTAATTAAAATTACATCTCCGCACTTGCTCCCTATTTTCTATTGGTTGTTTTTAGTCACTGCGTGAGTAGCAGCGACTAAAAACAAGGGAGCAAGTGCGGAGATCTAATTTTAATTAGATTCCAATCGTACCATCGTAGAAACAGAGGTAAAATCGATACCCCTAACACACAAATACATGACCACTCATCCTCCGGGTTTGGTACATGCATTTCAATAAAAAGTGGAGGGCTAATCTAGTTTAATGGGTTCAAACTTCCCATCTTATTGAAATGATGCGGTCATGCCAGTGTTTTCTACATGCGAGTATGATGCCGAACGTCATAAACAACTGGGTCAGCAGCGTTGTTTGTAAAAAACGCTGGGTTTTAATCGTGAACTTTAAACATATCGTGACGCAGCAGTACTAGTTCTAGAAAAGAGAGCATCTATTAAATTGTTACATATTACACGGGACCATCGGAAAACATAATTTGGAAACAAATTATGATCATCTTTGAACCAAGATCTAATTGCCAATACAATCTCTTGTTATCTGTACGCAAGTGACAGAATCATTTTCAACAAGGTGTTTCTTTGCAAAACTTTGACTTAAAAGCTTTGTACTTAGAAGATGATGACGTTGTAAAAAGTCTTAATGCAAACTGCAAGCTCGAGCATAACCTATCAGTGAAATATAAACTTCATACACAGGAATGATTGGTATATTACTATCATTGTGTGCAAAATTTATAATGGCAAAACTGAAATCGTCTCTTTTTTCAATGAGTCTTGTAGATAGATGACTGACTATTCGTGTCGAGCTAAATATTTAGTAATGAGGCAGATTTATCTATTTCTGTTGTTTCTTTTATCTCAAGTTCTTTTGGGTAATATTAATGCAAAAGTTTTGATTATCACTTGACAGAACATTATCAATATTAATATCTAAATATGAGATTAAAGGCTTTAGCTTGTGTAATTCTCTTGTCTTTGACATGTTTTATGACTATACTAAACCAGCCAACTGAAGGTATTTTGTGGATATACACGAAAGATAGGTTGTCAAATCCCCCCCTCCCCCCATAATTTAACACGTCAAGATAAAAAAAGAATATTTTTATTCATAACCTTGGCAAGTATACGAATTTCAAAATGACGGTGTTCTTTTTGGGTTTTTTTATTTGTGGGGATTTTAATAGTAGATGTAGGGAATGAGTATGGCTATATTTAGCTTGTTTAGATGGTGTTAGTGTTAGAAGTGTGTTAGCTTCACGTAAACGGTTATCTTAATACTTGATTTTATGATATTACTAATTGGTATATGTTGAATGGTAGAGTAGGTAATAATAATGGTTTTACACGTGTTCCCTTTAAGAGTCAATGTGTTGCTGATTATTGTATTGTCAGCTCAAGACATTAAAGTTGTACGGCCATCTGATTTCAAGAGCTCAAACGTAGTGCTAATAAGACAAGATCCATTGTAAAATCCAATTAGACGTAATTTATGATGGTAGATCTTGTAGACATCAAGATCAGTGTTAATTATCTCCCATAAATCATTGTAAATAATTTAGATATCTGCATGCTTGGTTGTTATTTCAATATAAAACATTCTGATAATTATTTGATAATCTTTATATATGCATAGCAGACATTTTTATATGCACTTGATACAAGTAACGTGTGAAGATGCCAAAGAGGTAATCAGAAGTCGTAAATCGAAGAAGGACAGACAATACAGTGGCCAAAAGAAACAGGCCATAAAGACAAACAATGGTCGAGGAAAAAACTACATAGAAAACTAAAGATCGCGCAACACGAACCACACCAAAACCCGAGGGTGAAATCAGGTGGACTGGAAGTGTTAGCATCCAAGAAACCAAACATTTAATCAAATTAACATGCATCTGTATTGCAGATTAGTAGTGCGCCACGATATAGCTGAAATACTGCTGAAGTTGGTGTTAAACACCAATCAATCAATCCATCATTAGTAGTGGACACTCTTTCGTTTCATAAATGTGTTTAATACAATGTCATGATTTACAATAGTGCCCACTACAGTACAGTACTTCTATGCTTTTGATATACACTACTAATAAACATATTACGTACTTCTGACGATCTTAATGTAATACTTCCTCGTGTGACTTTAGAATTAGCAATATCACAAATAAATGTCATGCAAAGGATATTCTATATTATGTTCAAATAGATCGATTCTACAAAGGCGATAAGTACATAGAAAGCTAACAGTAGGTGCATTCGTATTATCACTTCTTCCGCGAGCATTTAGTTGAAGTAAGCCGTTTAACGTATATCACAATCCCGTTCTTTCTCCATTCATGGCTTGTCATAGGATTCTTAACAAGAGTAATGCGACGGGTTCCACCAGTTGAGCAGGAACTGGTTTCCTTTCCGGAGAACCTTAGCTCATCCCTGGTTTTTAGCTGGCTTCATGTTGCTCAATCTTTAGTCTTCTGTGTAGTGTTTTGTAGACCATTGCTTGTCTTTTTATCCTTCTTCTTTTGGCCATTGTATTGTCTGTTCTTTTTCTTTTGGCCATTGTATTGTCTGTCCTTTTTCTTTTGGCCATTGTATTGTCTGTCCTTTTTCGATTTATGACCTCTGATTACCCCATTGCTATCTTCAAACTTTTCTAGAACACGCGTATAGCCGGAAACCATCGAACATACGGAAACTTGTGTTGAATCTGAAGAAAAACCCCGAGGATACCGTCAAGCATCATTAAAAGTAATCTCCCTCCGATCTCTCTATTTATATCCTTTGATTTCAATTTTTAGCTAAAGTATGAGGTTTTCCACCCAATGTTTTCTAACGTAAAGCTTATCTGATAGAGAATATACCGGAAACCATAGTTTGGTTCGAAAATGTGGAGAGATTTAGATCGAAATTTTGGCACAAATCCCCTTTAAAGTTTATAAAAAATGTCCGAAAGGGAGTTCGGGTGCCATTCTCCCGATTTGCCTATTTCGAATGGAGTTTAAAAAGAGTTTGAAGATATCAAAGCGGTAGTCAGAATCCGTAAATCGAAGAAGGACAGACCACACAATGGCCAAAAGAAAAAGGACAAAAGGACAAACAACGATCTACAAAACACTACACATAAAACTAAAGATTTGTCTCTTTCATTAATTCATTTGTAGGTTGTACAATTGTGACAATACAAGGAAATAAAACATAATACTAAAAAAAGACTAGCTATAAATAGAATAAAATGAATAATTGGCGAAAAATCTCATCATAATTACACAAAAATGTTACAACAACGACAATTAAAAAAACCTTTGTAACTTTGTTTCTATTTATTACTACCTAAATAGACTCGCAATTACAAATACAAAAAAGTAATATATGTTGTTTTGACAGTCACGTTTTTCCAATTTGTTTTCTCGTAAAATAAATATTAAACAGTATTAAAATGAAATAAACACACCACACCGTCAGAACAGTTTCAAAACACAATCTCACCAATTTAATTAAAATTACATCTCCGCACTTGCTCCCTATTTTTTATTGGCTGTTTATAGTCGCCGCGTGAGTAGCGGCGACTAAAAACAAGGGAGCAAGTGCGGAGATCTAATTTTAATTAGATTCCAATCGTACCATCGTAGAAACAGAGGTAAAATCGATACCCCTCACACACAAATACATGATCACTCATCCTCCGGGTTTGGTACATGCATTTCGATAAAAAGTGGAGGGCTAATCTAGTTTAATGGGTTCAAACTTCCCATCGTATTGACATGATGCGGTCATTCCAGTATTTTCTACATGCGAGTATGATGCCGAACGTCATAAACAACTGGGTCAGCAGCGTTGTTTGTAAAGAACGCTGAGTTTTAATCGTGAACTTTAAACATATCGTGACGCAGCAGTACTAGTTCTATAAAAGAGAGCATCTATTAAATTGTTACATATTACACGGGACCATCGGAAAACATAATTTGGAAACAAATAATGATCATCTTTGAACCAAGATTTAATTGCCAATACAATCTCTTGTTATCTGTACGCAAGTGACAGAATCATTTTCAACAAGGTGTTTCTTTGCAAAACTTTGACTTAAAAGCTTTGTACTTAGAAGATGGTGACGTTGTAAAAAGTCTTAATGCAAACTGCAAGCTCGAGCATAACCTATCAGTGAAATATAAACTTCATACACAGGAGTGATTGGTATATTACTATCGATGTGTGCAAAATTTATAAAGGCAAAACTGAAATCGTCTCTTTTTTCAATGAGTCTTGTAGATAGATGACTGACTATTCGTGTCGAGCTAAATATTTAGTAATGAGGCAGATTTATCTATTTCTGTTGTTTCTTTTATCTCAAGTTCTTTTGGGTAATATTCATGCAAAGTTTTGATTATCACTTGACAGAACATTATCAATATTAATATCTAAATATGAGATTAAAGGCTTTAGCTTATGCAATTCTTTTGTCTTTGACATGTTTTTGCTACATAATCACTGCCTCATAGTAGTTGCGGAAGAAGAGTTGAAAGATACCAAAAAGGCAATCATAATCCGTAAATCGAAGAAGGACAGACACAACAAAATATCGACGACAAGGAGAGGGGCTCAGTTAGTTACAATTTTCGTCTGATGTTAGATAACGACAATGATAGGAATGACACCAACAATATACCTTTAGACTATATGTCTTAGAATCAGAAGAATGCGCATGTGACTGTTGCTTCAGATTGTGGAAGCTAAGAAAAATCCAACTTTGTGTTTGATTCTCGTCAAAGATATTCAAATTATGGGTAAATAATATTCACACAATTATTTAATTTATCAATGATGAATATAATGTGTTGTGCTCCACAGTCTCTTATTCACTGAATGCCGGGCCCTTGACTGTCTGACTAAAAATGACTGTCGGACTAAAAATTACCATCGGACTAAAAATGTCCGTCGAACTATTGACACAACCCAGTTTGTGTTTAATGACATCTAACAAGCAAGACTGGGTTGCACAAACATCAATTAAATTTAAGTCTCAATTAAACCTTATTTTAGTGTATATTTATTTCATGTGAATTTCAAGTAAATGTAAGTGTCATTTAAGTTTTCATTGACGTTTAAATTTAATTGAGATTTGTGCTGCCCCGTCCAGTGCGTTTTGTAACGACTAAATTTTCCTATTTTAAATATATTTTCATTTCTCTAATTTATAAAACTACCCCTTTACTTGGAGGTCACCAACCGACGAGTTAATAGTGCTGTGTCCATAAAATAACAATAAATCATGTACATACAATAGTGAAATAAGCAAGGCAATAAACATGCATGTTATTAAAGGTAATAGCACTATATTAATTGTCAAGAATGAAAAATTTAGTCCCGCTAAAAGCTTTTTAAAACATTAAACAAATGTATTTAATATAAAAGAAATATAAAGAAAATATCTAAGTTTGGGAAATTAATGCTGTCATAAACTGTAAATGACATATATAATTTTTATGTACAAATTATACAATATTTTAGGACCGGGACACTTTGTCAAAAGATAAAAGACAGGTTGAAAGAATTAGTTCAACTGTGTTTCATAAAACAGACTGGCCAACGTAGATATAAATATCTTGTCTTAGGAAAAGACAAATCCTATTTTGTAAAATACCACTCGGAATCTGCCAAAAAGTTCTCTGAAACTGATATCATCAAAATGCTCAAGTATTTGTTATGCTTGGTGGACGTGTTTTGAAACAGACAGTCGACATATCAATGGGTACAAACTGTGCTCCTCTTCTCGCCGACTTGTTCATTAATGAGGCATATTTCATACATTGGCATACCAATAAAAACGAAACGAAGCTAACCCGATCCTTAAATTTCACATTCCGCTATATTGATGAAGTCCTTTCACTAAATTATTCTAAGTTTGGCGATTTTGTTGATCGCATCTATCCAATTGAACTTGAAATAAAGGATACCATAGATACAACTAGGTCTCCTTCATACCTTGACCTACACCTCGAAATTGACAGTGAGGACCGGTTAAGAACGAATCTTTACGACAAAGGGATGATTTCAATTTTACCATTGCGAATTTTCCTTCTATATGTAGCAACAATCCAGCAGCACCTGCATATGGAGTATATATTCCTTCTGTTGATACGGTATTACAGAGCTTTTGAATCCTTTCTTGATTTCCTTGATAGAGGTTTGCTGCTAACGAGGAAGCTACTGAATTAAGGGTTCCTAGTGCGGGAGTTCAGTGCGTTATCACAGGTGATTACGGATATGGCAGATATGTAAAGTAAATTTTAATTCCGAGTATCATACATATTTTGAAAATTTATTTATAGATCTTGGTTTAGATCATTATGTACAAAGTGCTATAGATATAGAAGTGTTTAAAGCTTTTCATGGTCAATCAGTAAGGCAGTATTATCCAAAAGCAGCCTGTCAGTAGTATATGGGTACAGCTCAGTTAGTATTTGCGGTGGATCGTGCGGTGGATCGGACCATTGCGCATGACCGGAAGTGACGTGACCGGAAGTGACGTTACTCATTGTCCGGAAGTATGTTCTGTGCATGCCGGAAGTGGCGTCATATCCGCCCTAGTAGGGCTTTTTGACCGGAAGTGACGTCAGTTACGTGACTGGAAGGGGATGGAAAAAACGTAGAAATAGGGTAGGGAGACTACATTTCGTGCATGACGCACGAAATGTAGTCTCCCTACCCTATTTCTACGTTTTTTCCATTGGATGTCGATAAATTTGGGGCAATTTGTTTTTTTTATTGTTTTTCAACTTTTTGTCAGCTGAACGTTTTTTTCAAATACGCGTTACTGGTTTGAAATTTAACAAAAGATTTGTTTTTCAAGTACCGTAAATATTTCATTCGCCAAAGATGGCTACCTGTGAGCGAAGGTCACTTGACCCCAACGTCGCCCGAGACATTTCCCCATAATGCATCACTCTACGTCATAATAAATTATCCCGATAGGTGGCGTTACTATCTCGTAACTTGGTAGCTTCATAACCAAGGCCTTTCGTAACTTATTTCGTAACATCTTCGTACATTTTTCGTAGCTTCGTACCTTTTTCATAGCTTCGTACCTTTTTCGCAACTTCGTACCTTTTTCGTAGCTTCGTACCTGTTTCATACCTTTTTCGTAGCTTCGTACCTTTTCGTAACTTCGTACCTTTTTTGTATCTTTTTCGTAACTTCGTACCTTTTTCGTAACTTGTAGCCCTTTCATTTATCTATCGATCTATGGTACTTTCAAACCTCTCAGTGCACGATCCAACGCAAATACTAACTGAGCTGTACCTATATACTACTCCTGTCTATGTATAAGAATTGTCGAGTTTCTATGGGTAAACAATTATACTTGTCTGAGGACTTCAATTTTAAAGCTTCTCGTTTAAAGCCCCTTGCCAGAACAAATGCTTAAGCATAAATGCTACCCTATTTAGGATGTCACTTTCGGATAATGATAGGTGTTCTGTGTGTCGAGAACTTACAGCACGTTGCACTAGAATGCCCATTATATGAAGATATACGGGCAGACATGTTTAGTCAAATCGAATATGTGTTCTCCAGTAATCATATGTGTGTCAAGTTTGGGGAGCTTTCGTCATACTATAAGCTTTTATTTATGTTTGGCGACTATGGATATGACATCAGTGCAGAAATGGGTAAAGAACTGGATTATTTAACAAGACTGTATCTTGTAAAAGCTTTCAATGTGAGAAAAATTGTTTTAGAGAACTAGAAGTTATACTAAAGATGATTTAAACAGTGTGTTGTAATCTATGAATTTATTAATGTAGAATGTAGCCGAGAAACGTATGATTCTGTTGTTTGATTGAATTTTTTTTACTATTTAATGGTAAAATACTGTTTTATTTTCTTCAATTCAGTTCATCAAACTAATGGCAAATTGCACTTTTAATATTACATTATTTTAGAATACTATAATGCAGTGCAGTATACTGTTTTATGATACAGTGCTTGTATTTTTACATTTTAATGGAGACAATATTTCTTAAGTAGTGCTTGTTACATGAATTGTTTTAATACAGTGGACAGTAATTCTTATTCACTATTATTGTACTTATTAATGTATCAATTATATTTTTTTATTGCATTGTACATAGCTTTAAGGACGCAACCACTGTTACCCCGACAGTGGTTGCCCCCGTTGTAAAGGGGTAGTATCCAAATAATATATATATATATAAATGAGTGGTTGTTGATGGTTCGTTGTTGATCCTATTTATGCATTATTTCCACTCGTATTACTTCTATAATCAAAACATTCATTCTTTATACTACATTTATTGTTTGTAAACTTGCCACATTTCACGATCTATCGTGTGAATACAGTAAGACTGTTCTAAAGAACACTTCTTGGTTTTCAGAATCTGATCTGGTGAACTGTGATCTTGAAGTGTTGTTTTCTAAGCAATTTCGTTAATTTCTTGATATTGAATCAAAACGTTTCTGTAGACATTGATTTAGTTTGAATTAACAGGTTTCCAAAAATCTGTAATTTGTTTTGATCAATCCATTTTATTTACAAAATATAGATGTTTACATGCAATCTAACTCATTTTGACCTACATCGTTAGTATATCAATGATATATTACTTGCTTTAGTTCAATAAAAACGTAGATATCAAATTTAGCGCGCACAACACGTTTCTGGAATAACCTTCATCAGGTACGCTCAAAACCAAAAGATTGGAAAGCAAATATTTTAGACGTGTTTGGGAGCAATAAAACCAAAGCAGGAAATCTTGGAAGACTCAGAGCATTATTGGAAGCCTTGTTTGAATTAGCAATTATAACAACATCATCAGCGAGAAGTAAAACCTTATATGTGTTCTATATTTGTGATGAGATAGAATTTGGCATTTGTTTCTACTGGAATAAATGTCATAATATATATTTCAATGGAAAACATATTACTGTTTATTTCTGACAGAATCAGTCGTATAAAATATTTGTTCCTCAAAGACGAAATATCTATGGAGCTATTTATGTTAAATTATCAAAAGGAACAAATATTAAGCAGAACAAATACTGCAACAACATTTACTTCATTTAAAATTTCGTTGATGGATTATGTTGTTTAATGCCACTTTCAACAATATTTCAGTTATATCGTGGTGGTCAGTTTTATTGGTGGAGGAAACCGGAGTTCCCAGAGAAAACCACGCGACCTGTCGCAAGTCACTGACAAACAAAATGTGATTGAATGTATATAAATCAACCCAAATATAACATCATTATTTTATTTTTCACATGCATGTTGTATACATACATAAATAAAGAAAATAATAAAACAGCACTAAAATGTACTTTTACATTACACAACTTGTCCTCGGGCAGACAATTACTCATTCCGTTACATAGCACACACTAGTATAACACAATGTAAGAAGTGATCTGAATATAAAAATAAAAGAAGATGGCTAGTCTTTCCCATACGTGATCAAAAATGTTACTGCCGGAGACTTTTGTTTCAAAGCACAAACGTATGTCAATTCCAATTTCCTGATAATCCAAATTTGATGTTTACAAAGTTCAAGAAACATCCGTAACGGTGCTTAGTCATTATAATATAACCATTCACTAGTTATGGTATTATCAGTTGTAATGCTTAAAATGTAGATTCTCGAGATGTTATGGAAACCACCGAAATTCTTTTTCGCAGTTCTGGTGTTACAACGGGCGACACAGTGTTAATCTCAAAATAGCTACATTCATATTTTCCATCTTCTGTAATTTGTGGACAAATAGTTTGAAACTTGTATCCATAATGAATTTCTTCCGGTATATACGAAGTTCTGGTTTGAACAACTCGACTTGTACTCTCAATAACTCCTTCCAACATGACAATTATTTCCGAGTATCCACCTAGAGTGCGAAGATTCGTTGGGGGCCATAGAGGACTTTCTCTGTTGACGGTGTGATAAATAACAGCGGGCCACAACAAGGTTAGAGTCTCACAGCCCCCTTCAGATACGAAATCAATAAACGTTTGATCGAGTTGTTGTTTCTTATTGATAACTGATCGTTTGATAAGTATTCCCTTGGCCTTAACACCAACTAACTTTGACTTCCGGAAATCAGCCACTCTAACCATTACCCGCCATTGCCCATCGACTACGGCTAGACAAGCTTTTTGACTGAAAACAATAGAATCTCCCCTCCTCTTTGATCTTATCAGTTTTGAAAATACAAGAGCAGCAGTCAAACACTGAACTCCAATTCCAAATATAAATTGAAGAAATACTGTTAAAACAATATGAGGGCATTCGGTTGTTACGTGTCTATATCCATAACCAATTGTGTGTTGTGTTTCAACAGAAAACAGGAAAGCCGTAGTGAAATCGTAGACATTTTCTATGCAGACTTGTTGATCTTCATCTCTTTCTTCATTTATATCACCATGACTACGAGCAAACGCTAGATAAATAACAGCAAAAATTGTCCATGTCAATACAAATCCCATCACAAATATTAAAATTGACCATCTCCATTTTGCGTCTACTAGGGTAGTGAAAGAATCTCTAAGATAAAGTTTTAACAAACTTTTCCTCGACGTTTGTAGTTTCACTCGATAAGAGCCCTGTTTATTAACTATCCTGTTATGAGCATTAGAAAATACTATGTTTTCACTTGCAGATTTAGACATGTTCAATTTACTTTTTCCTCAAACACACACGATAATACATTTCATGTCATGCATGGGGATGTCTTAGTTGTTACTGTCAGACAGAAAAGGAAAATGAATGATCACCTGTGGGATGACATAAAAACGGACTACATTATTATTGAAAAATGACAATTAGTCACTATTCGTATACAGGTATTCATATTTTAATACTAATTGTGTTTTGTTTATGTATAATTACGTGTTTACATACAGAAAACAACTATCGGTACATTGTAATAATTATAGTTAATGAATATTTTAACTATTAGAACATTTATATCTAAAGCATTTGTGTTTAATTATGATAATTTCCTTTCATTGTATCATATCAATTCATTTATTCCTATTATTTTATGCTTGTTTGATGGTGCTTAACGCCACTTTCAACAATATTTCAATTATATCGTGGCGGTCAGTTTTAATTTTATCTGATGTTCAGTTATATCCACATTATTTGTGATATTCTTTTCCCACGTATCTCATTTTAACAAACTGAACTATGCATTTGTATTTCGACCCTAAATAATTTTCAGGTATTTTTTTTCTGTACATATATATTTAATTTCATATTGTTGGCTCTATTCTCTTTTTGAATATGTATGCAGTAGTTGCTGTTTGACGTTAAAGAAACAATCAATCAATCGATCATTACTGCAGCAATCGTTTGGATTTTCTCGTTTACATTATTATATGGTTGTCTATATAGTGAATTTACATGTATGTATGACCTAACAATGGACATCCTTGTCTAATGGACAATTTGACTTATTATATTTTACGTAGTATCAAAAACGTCCTGTAATTTAAAAATGCATGCAAACTACAGTGGTCAGCACACACGCATTTATTTGTTTTATTTGAGTGAGGTTTTAGACATAGTAGAAATACTAATGATGAAATTTCTTGTGGTCAAGAGAAATCAAATTACTATCAGTGTCATGATGGTCCAATCCTTCAAATTTACTATCGATGTCATGATGATCCAGCAAATCACAATGTTTACGTGAATATGTACAAAAACGATTAGAATTATTGACAGTCATTGTTTCGCCCCCACAGCGCTCATAAATAGTTACACACGGGAAAACATTTAAAAGATTAGTCATCTTCAGATTATATACGTATAGAAAACTGACGGAAGCGGATATTTCCTGGAAAAATCATATCATTTATATGGTGAATTTAAACATCAAACACTAAATATTCGGTTTATTTGTTTATTTTTGTCATTTTCTTCCCTATAGGGACTGACCATCTAACGTTTAGCTGGAATGCTATGTATTTTCCCCGAACCACAATTTTTTTCACCCGAAACAAAATCAGATTATTTCTCATTTTTTACATGAAATGTTACGGAAATTTCTTGTTGAAAACTACCGAGTCAGATTATTTAATATTTCATCTTTCAGGTCAACTATTTTCTCTGTTAAAATTGGCGACAGTTAAATAGTCGTTCCCTTATATCACCTGTGCTAATAAAAGAACTAATGCAATGTTCTAATATCTATGCTCTCGAAATAATTAGAAGTTTTACCCAGTATTCTCCTATATTGTTAAATATTGTTGAATAAGAACAATAAGAGAGGGATACAAATAATGTTTTTGAATGATTTACATAAGAACAATACAGGTTTTGTACGGATACTTGATGTTATAAGAGTTGCATTTTACTTAACTGTTATCATTTTTTTCTACATCATAAATGTTTAAATATACTTATTATCCGTCATGCTCTCTGTCAGACCTATGTTTGCATGGTACGGTACTGAAGAGAACTTAATATAAGTTGTAAAACTTGTGTTCAATCCTATTGTATATATTTGACAATAAAATATGTTTAAATTAAGAGTTGCATATTGATTGGAGTTTTGTTCTGTAGAAAAGGCCTTCGTGGTCGTGATCGTATGGTGGTTGGATTGATAATTACCTATGCAATCAGTGCCTATTACCACTAACGTTGTGAGTTCGAATCCCGCTCAGACGAAATGTACTCGATACAACATTATGTGATACAGTTTGTCAGTGACTTTCGACAGGTCGGTGATTTTCTCCGGATACTCCGATGTTTTCCAAGAATAAAACTGACCGCCACGATATAACTGAAATATTGTTGAAAGTGGCGTTGAACACCATGACCATAACCCTAACCCTGTAGTTAGAAGTATATCGTAATGGTGAAATAAATTCTTTATTTATAGTCAACTATCAACTATATAAAAAAAAAGGCGCAAATGGTCATTTACTCAAATACAATGGTGTTTAATATATAAAAAGCTCAAACTGGCATCATGTTGGGAGCCCCTGTGTCCTTCCGTGTTAAAAAAACCCCCACCAAAGCTCTGCACCTTAAAAAACAATTTACCGATAGAATAATAATTCCAATGCGGTGGAGATACTTATATGAATGATAATTGCCTGTGTTCGGATACTTACAGGAATAAAAGTTGGTTGAGCTGAGGTACTTGTATGAATAAAATTTGGTTGTGTCTATGCACTTATGGGAATATACGGTGATTTAGCTGAGGTACTTGTATAAATACAATTTGGTTGATTGATTGTTGTTTAAGGTCAAGTGAGTCGTGATTCAGCTTTATTCATGACGAGAATATAAAAAAATGTAGGGTCAAGATACTTATAGGAATAATAATTCATAGTGTAAATATTTTTTCAAATAAAGCGAATTCAAATTATAGCGATGAATAAGTTCATATGTTTATCTTTATATGTATTAAAATAAATGAGCAAATTTTAGGGGAAATAAAAATTAGGTGATGTTCGCCATTGTTGATGATGGACAATGGCACCTGCCTTCATATTAAAGGGTTTACACCACAGGGGCTTGTGAGATTTTCTTTTTATATAATGTATAGGTAAGTACTACCCTACATACAAAAATGTATATTTAAAAAATATAACAAACACTTGTGGTTTACACGATAAGTTTTATTTCAAAGGCTAAGACCTACAAGGTAAACATTAATCTATAAAAGTTCTCTGTTTGATTTATATATTAGAAAAATCCCCGCGGAACAACGGTGGTTTACGTATTTTTCATTGTTTTGATGAATAGTATTGTCGCCCTCTTCGTCATATTGTACATGATTAATATCCAAAATGAGCGACTTAATTCTACATTCTATTTAGGGATGAGATAAATGGACCAAGTTTAAGACATATACAATTTATGTACAATATAATGAAATTGAGATTTAGACGCAAATAATTATTATTAATAATACAAGGTGACTGTACCCCTGAAGCATGTGAGGAAAGGATTAAGTTGGTTGAAGGTCCATTTCTTACTGATTGAATTCGAAATCGGGACAACAATCCTGGTTTTGTTCCTTATTTTTTACCTGGTTATTATTTGGTCGAGTGGCACAAACGGCGGGAAATAAGTTGAGTGTTGATAATCTAGTATGCTTCAACTTAGTTTATAGTACTTACCCGATCTCCATAACATTTTGTCAGCAAATGCCTCCATCTTGATATTAGAAGACTATTTATGAAAAATCGTAGGATTTTTCTTCTTTAAAAAAAATTAGGTTTGTGATATTTCGGGAGCTTCCTGTAACTTTTCCTGACTGTGTATCGAACTGACACATAATTAACATATATATGTATAGAAATCATATGTAGATTGGTATTATTCAGACCTAACAGAAATACGTTGTTCTTTGGTGTCTTTTGGATATGGTATTCAAAATATATACCAATTTATAGATAGTACCTATTAGTGAAACACCCCTATTCTGGTTTCTAACATAGACCATTAATTTCTTTTATGTTTATGACTAACTGATTTTAGGTCTGTTAGAAATACAAGTTAATGACTTGACCTCTAAGAATTACCTACCTTCTTCTATATGTTTATGACTAACTGATAGCAAACCTAACTGTTAGAAGTACCAGCTATGCTTCCTTCTAAGAATTATATATATTTTCTGCTTGTGGTCAGTTAACTACGACCACTCACTGACCCTGCTATTGTACTGTCCGTGTTTATGTTGTCATTCATTTTTGTGATAGTGTGTGGTCTTCTTGAGTGGAAGCGAATCTGTGAAAGTTGTTATTATTTGTGTATATCTGTATTGAATTGAATATCCAATTATAAAGAGGGAAAGATTGGGATCCCATTTCACATCTTTGTGCCTGTCCCAAGCCAGGGCCTGGATTTCCAACGACACATGCTGTGTTCCTTTTTGTACTCAATGTTTTGAGGTGAGAGGATGTTTGTTGTTCGTGGAATTGTTGACCATCACTGATTAAACTTTCTTTTCATAATCGATTTTGATTTCTAACCGAAATATTTAGTGTAAAACATCTTTTGTATGAAATCAACACTTCTGAGCATAATATGGATTTTTACCATAATTTTATGCTAATAACCCATTTTGTCCACTGGGAATAGGCATGTGTTACATTGGTTTTAATATGTTGGTAGTTGATTTAAATAAACAGTGTATGTGCAACTGCAATTCTTGAAAATTATCGGGAACGTCGTGGTCGTGATCGTATGGTAGTTGGATTTAAAACTACCGATGCAATCAGTGCCTATCATTACTAAAGTTGTGAGAGCGAATCCCGCTCAGGCGAGGTGTACTCGATACAACAATATGTGATAAAGTTTGTCAGTGACTTGCGACAGGTCGGTGGTGTTCACCGGTTTCCTCCATCAATAAAACTGACCGCCACGATATAACTGAAATATTGTTGAAAGTGGCGTTAAACACCGTAAACCAAATCATCAATTAAAGATACAAGAAATAAGATTGTTTTAATAAGTAATATTTAATTTGTAAATAATGTTCAGTTAGTCAGATACCTTTTGAGTCGAATACTGAATAATCACTGCTACAAGAAGAAATATCGGTCTCCATACTTTCACTAAATCCCGACTCCCTCCCGGGGTCAGATGGTGTAGATGAATGTTTAATATTGACTCTACGTAATTTTTTATAGGGGGCATAAGTGATCCCTATTAATGGGACCTCTTCTGTCTCATGAAAAAAATTAAGATCAAATTCACAAACGCCAGATGAGGTTATCGTTGCAAGCATCGGTTTGAATTTATGTTGCCATTGGAATTCACTCGGTATATATGAATTTCTTGCTTGAACAGTCATTCCAGTTGATTCAATGACACCATCCATTATTATAATGAGTTCGAGATCAGAATTTCTTAAATCATCTTCGTCCATGTTGTACAAAGGACTATGGGGCTGCAAACGATGAGAAAGAACGATGGGCCATCTAAATGTTATTCTGTTGTACTGCTTTTCCAATTTAAATTCCATGTCATGTCGAAAATGCGAAATGAAATCGCCATCTGTAGTAAGAGTACTGACAACACACACAGCACGTACTCTTGTTTCTATCATGTCCGATTTCTGGATGTCGGCCAAACGGATAGATATGTATTTTCCGTCTTGTTCTTGGCTAATGCAAACGTTTTTACTGAAAAGAATTGTATTACCTCTTTTGGTTGGTTTCTGAATTTTTGCAATTACTACTCCTGTTAGAAGCGCTTGCAACAATGCACCCCATATTGACTGTAACATTATGACGAAGATAACACCCGTGCACTCATCATTAACATACCTGGACCCATAACCAATAGTCGTCTGTGTTTCCATGGAAAACAATAACATTGCAAAGAAATCTGGTGTATTGGCCACACATGTTGTATGACCAATATCAAGTTCTTCCTGAAAATCTCCCCGAGCAGACGATATTCCGTAAAGAATGCCGGCGAATATTATCCAAGAAATAACAACACTCATCCCAAACATAGGAAGAACTAGTCGCCATTTAGTTTCAATAAAAGTAATAAAAAGGTCTGACAAACATGCCGTTTGCTTTCCATTAATAGTCCTCGAAACTACATTACAGCTGCCATTTTTTTCAACAAGGCGTGGTAATCTTTTTGTGAACGACTTCGCCGATTTGTCAAATTTTACTTTTCCCTTTTTGTAAATTTTTTGTTGTATGCTCTTTTTAGAAATTTGACTACATACCGAAATCTTCTTTTCAGGCGTATTGATGGATATCTTCTTAACATTGTTTTCAACTTTATCAACTTTATCCATTTCTTGTTGGATTTGGTCGGAATTTTCAGAAACTATTGTCATTATTTGAAGATTTTTCGGTGTTTTCCTACCTGAATTCGCCTGACAAGCAATTGACGTGCGCATTACACCTGTTGTAATGTCTTGTACTACTATCACTTGTTATGTTGTTATATATGTACAATGATTGATGATCCAACATATTACAGGTAGTATATATGTATCCTCTCAATGACTGTAATGGGGTGATTTCTCCAACCAACATGGCGGATTCAGGCTTCCGTACCAGGGATTAAATGATCAAACTCAACTAATGAGTATTTTAGGCTTTTCAAGACTATTTTCCGATGTTCATTCACCGTTTCGTGTTAGCATTAATCCGTCTTAACCGATTAGGGAAGAAAAAACAGATTCAACAAGTTTTAAAAGCTTACAAAATACTAAAAAAATGGAATCCATTAAAAGCCCAAGAGTTCATAGAAAACATAAATGTCAACAATTTTAATGATCTTTCTGAAAAGCTCAATAATATTAATCCGGAAGAAATAAACCAGGATTTCATTAATACTTGCACTTCAGATTTATGCCACTTATTTATTTCGGCAGCAAAGAATACATTTGGAACTCGTTCCGTCTATAAGGGAAAACCAAAAATAGTAAAGGGAGATAAACCGTGGTTCAATTTAGATTGCAAATTTGCGCGACAAAATTACCGAAAATAAAACGAAAGAAAAAATTATATCCTTGGCAAATTACATCTGAAGAAGTAAATAACGCTGGAAAACACTATTGAAAATTTTTTAGACAGCAATCTGAAAAAACACCGTAAGGAAATGTCAAGGCGTATGAAAACTTTACGAAAATTTTATCTAAAAGAATATTGGACAATTTTAAATACTGGAAAGTCTACTAAACAACCCGATATTGAATTTAAAGAACTTTTTAATTTCTTCAAAGACTTGAATACTGTAAAGGAAACCAATGAACCTGAAAACACATTAAACATTGATCTAGCCGAATTAAATGAAAGTATAAATTCTTCCATTACGAAAGATGAAATCTTTAAAGGGATAAAAAAAAAAAAATTAAAACAATAAAGCCTTTGGCGATGACCAAGTTATCAATGAATATATGAAAACTACTAGTAATCAGTTTGGTGATATTTACGAAAAGCTTTTTAATTTAATTTTTGACACCGGGATTATTCCGGAAAGCTGGTTATTAGGAACTATAAAACCTTATTTCAACAATTATCGACCGATTACAATTCTCAGCTGTTTGGGTAAACTGTTCACTGCAATCTTAAATAATAGATTAAATACTTATTCAGAAAGTTTCTTATTGTTGAATGAAAATCAATGTGGTTTCCGTGAAGGCTATTCTACTTTAGATTGTATATATAGTATTCATGCCTTTTTTGAGATAATAAAAAAGAAAAAAAAAGAAAATGTACTGCGCATTCGTAGACTTCGAAAAAGCATTCGACAAGGTTTGGAGGGTAGTATTGTGGTATAAGTTGTTATTAAATAAGATAAATGGAAAAATGTATAATTTTATAGTAAATATGTATAATAGTATTAAATCATGTATTGTTTATAATGATAACAAGTCAGATTTCTTTTCAAGTGAAATTTTTGTATGTTGGGTCTTCTTGTTTGGAACCATGTAGTGCTACAATCCCCGAAATCAATCACAATCTTATTTCTATGTTAAGGAATTTTTGGGGTACAATTTCAGAAGGATCGGTCAACTAGAAGAAAAAAAAATTTGGGTGGTATACTCTTGTATAGAATGCATTACCGTCATGACGGATTGAAAGGAGTACCAGTATTACTATTGTAACGGGAACGCTCCCCTACCTAAGATTATAGGAATTGTAGTAGGTTCACAACCACCTCTGCTAACTGTGTTAGTGGAGATCTCCTTTAGTTCAGTTGGTAGAGTGGTGGCTTACAATGCGAGAGGTCCCGGGATCGAATCCCATCGGGGACAATGCATTTTTCGGAGGTAAAACATGCTCTACTGTTACACTATCCTACCATGAGTGGCCATTCATGTCAAAAGAGGAATGAAGGCATTCGAATGCTTTTACCATTGGGATACTGTTAATTAGTATCAAGATACATGTACTTCCAATAAGCATTGGAATTATTTCACAATAGTATGTGATTGTTGTTTAACTCCAAATGAGCAATTCATGAGCTATATCAACACGAGAACAAGGTACATTCGACGAGACGACAATTCATGAGCTATATCAACACGAGAACAAGTTACATTCGACGAGACGACAATTCATGAGCTATATCAACACGAGAACAAGGTACATTCGACGAGACGACAATTCATGAGCTATATCAACACGAGAACAAGTTACATTCGACGAGACGACATTTCATGAGCTATATCAACACGAGAACAAGTTACATTCGACGAGACGACAATTCATGAGCTATATCAACACGAGAACAAGTTACATTCGACGAGACGACAAATCATGAGCTATATCAACACGAGAACAAGTTACATTCGACGAGACGACAATTCATGAGCTATATCAACACGAGAACAAGTTACATTCGACGAGACGACAATTCATGAGCTATATCAACACGAGAACAAGGTACATTCGACGAGACGACATTTCATGAGCTATATCAACACGAGAACAAGTTACATTCGACGAGACGACAATTCATGAGCTATATCAACACGAGAACAAATTACATTCGACGAGACGACAATTCATGAGCTATATCAAAACGAGAACAAGTTACAATCGACGAGACGACAATTCATGAGCTATATCAAAACGAGAACAAGTTACATTCGACGAGACGACAATTCATGAGCTATATCAAAACGATAACAAGGTACATTCGACGAGACGACAATTCATGAGCTATATCAACACGAGAACAAGGTACATTCGACGAGACGACAATTCATGAGCTATATCAACACGAGAACAAGGTACATTCGACGAGACGACAATTCATGAGCTATATCAAAACGAGAACAAGTTACAATCGACAAGACGACAATTCATGAGCTATATCAAAACGAGAACAAGGTACATTCGACGAGACGACAATTCATGAGCTATATCAAAACGAGAACAAGGTACATTCGACGAGACGACAATTCATGAGCTATATCAACACGAGAACAAGGTACATTCGACGAGACGACAATTCATGAGCTATATCAACACGAGAACAAGGTACATTCGACGAGACGACAATTCATGAGCTATATCAACACGAGAACAAGGTACATTCGACGAGACGACAATTCATGAGCTATATCAACACGAGAACAAGTTACATTCGACGAGACGACATTTCATGAGCTATATCAACACGAGAACAAGTTACATTCGACGAGACGACAATTTCCACTTTGTGCAAGACTAACACGTTTAATTGGATGTCTTAGTGCTAGCTCACTGAATGAACAGTCCGTGAGTAGACATGCCGCTCTACTCTGGTCTGGATGTCTTAGTGCTAGCTCACTGAATGAACAGTCCGTGAGTAGACATGCCGCTCTACTCTGGCCTGGATGTCTTAGTGCTAGCTCACTGAATGAACAGTCCGTGAGTAGACATGCCGCTCTACTCTGGCCTGGATGTCTTAGTGCTAGCTCACTGAATGAACAGTCCGTGAGTAGACATGCCGCTCTACTCTGGTCTGGATGTCTTAGTGCTAGCTCACTGAATGAACAGTCCGTGAGTAGACATGCCGCTCTACTCTGGCCTGGATGTCTTAGTGCTAGCTCACTGAATGAACAGTCCGTGAGTAGACATGCCGCTCTACTCTGGCCTGGATGTCTTAGTGCTAGCTCACTGAATGAACAGTCCGTGAGTAGACATGCCGCTCTACTCTGGTCTGGATGTCTTAGTGCTAGCTCACTGAATGAACAGTCCGTGAGTAGACATGCCGCTCTACTCTGGCCTGGATTTCTTAGTGCTAGCTCACTGAATGAACAGTCCGTGAGTAGACATGCCGCTCTACTCTGGCCTGGATGTCTTAGTGCTAGCTCACTGAATGAACAGTCCGTGAGTAGACATGCCGCTCTACTCTGGCCTGGATTTCTTAGTGCTAGCTCACTGAATGAACAGTCCGTGAGTAGACATGCCGCTCTACTCTGGTCTGGATTTCTTAGTGCTAGCTCACTGAATGAACAGTCCGTGAGTAGACATGCCGCTCTACTCTGGCCTGGATTTCTTAGTGCTAGCTCACTGAATGAACAGTCCGTGAGTAGACATGCCGCTCTACTCTGGCCTGGATTTCTTAGTGCTGGCTCACTGAATGAACAGTCCGTGAGTAGACATGCCGCTCTACTCTGGTCTGGATGTCTTAGTGCTAGCTCACTGAATGAACAGTCCGTGAGTAGACATGCCGCTCTACTCTGGCCTGGATTTCTTAGTGCTAGCTCACTGAATGAACAGTCCGTGAGTAGACATGCCGCTCTACTCTGGCCTGGATTTCTTAGTGCTAGCTCACTGAATGAACAGTCCGTGAGTAGACATGCCGCTCTACTCTGGCCTGGATTTCTTAGTGCTAGCTCACTGAATAATGAACAGTCCGTGAGTAGACATGCCGCTCTACTCTGGCCTGGATTTCTTAGTGCTAGCTCACTGAATGAACAGTCCGTGAGTAGACATGCCGCTCTACTCTGGCCTGGATTTCTTAGTGCTAGCTCACTGAATGAACAGTCCGTGAGTAGACATGCCGCTCTACTCTGGCCTGGATTTCTTAGTGCTAGCTCACTGAATGAACAGTCCGTGAGTAGACATGCCGCTCTACGCTGGACACATTATCCAGATTCAGAGCCACTTGCTGTTTTTGCTCTTGTTCCTTAATGTTGTGTGCTAGTTAACTGTGAAGGGTCTGACAAAAAAAACCTGAATCCTTCAATATTATCCCTTTTTCCCTATGCGCCCTTTGTAAATTTCGAGAAAAAAAATTAACGAAACAAAGAACAAGAACACAGCCACACCCTCTCGCCAGATAAGAAAATGGTTGTTCCATAACTAGTAAAAAAAACTGTTACAAGTGACTATTGACGATCTGTTCCAAGTAAAATACATAACCCTGTCTATTAGTTCTGCAGGACGGAACATAAAGCACTTTATAGCTGATATGGAGTGGTTGTTTGTAACCTGTATTGAGTAATAATTTTCTTACTTTTTTCCTACTACATGTACATTTTTTTTGTATATTTTATTTTTAATTTAAACATATTTTATTGTCTAAATAATGACAAAAGGATATGTATATGTGTTTCTCATACCAGTCCCGTTGATTGATTGATTGATTGATTGATTGATTGATTGATTGATTGATTGATTGATTGATTGATTGATTGATTGATTGATCGGTGCTTAATCCATATTTAGCTAGATCACACAATAAAATGAAAAGGTAGATGGCAGAAAAAAATGTTGCATACATCTTGCAATAACTGTATTTATTGCCATTATATATATATATTTTTTTCATTTTCATATAAAATGGAAAAGAAAAATGGCAAAAATTATAGCTATATTACCATGTTTTCTTTTACATCTTATCATTTGGATTTCAAGTGGTGTGTGTGCGTGTGTGTGTTCTGGTCAGGCATATAGCTGAAATGCTGCTCACTTGATTGTAAATGACCAGTTAATACCATGTCACATGCCACATTGTTTTTATTTGACCTACATACTGAATTACTGTCTTGTTTGTAACCTTGTTCTAGTCATTCATATAGCTCAAATTATGTCCACTTGACCTTTCACATCAAACAATTAATCAATCAAAATGAGGGTAGAAGTAAATCAAGCTAACGTACAATTCAGCCACAAGGGCATTTGGGATCACAGATGTCTGTATACTCAAAATTATATACTTTGATGAAAATAACACACAAATATGGTCATCAATGCAGGGATGCAAAAATAATATGTTAATAATACAAATAAGTCAGGAAAATAGTACAAAATGCTTAATCACAGGTTAAAAAAAGTAGCACCTTTTCACCAAATCACAAAAATATGACATATAGAAACAATGTGCTGTAAAAACAAGTATGTCTTCCCATGAGACACAATACCATGATTTTGTTTCCATTGCATCACCATGATACAATAAAAGTCATAATGTGCATCCATTACATCTTCATGAGAAAATAAATGACATAATGTGCTTCCATTACATTACCATGAGATAATAAAAGTCATGATGTGCTTCCATTAATATACATCATTATGAGAAAATGAATGTCATGATGTGCTTTCATTACATTACAATGAGACAATAAGTCATGATGTGCTTCCATTAATATACATCATTATGAGAAAATAAATGTCATGATGTGATTCCATTACATCAGCATGAGCAAATAAATGTCATGATGTGCTTCCATTACATCACCATGAGAAAAAAGTCATGATGTGCTTCCATTACATCACCATGAGAAAAAAGTCATGATGTGCTTCGATTACATCACCATGAGACAATAAATATCATAGTGTGCTTCCATTACATCACCATGAGAAAATAAGCCATGATGTGCTCCCATCAATTTACATCACCTTGAGAAAATAAGGCATGATGTGCTTCCATTATATCACCACAAGACAATAAATGTCATGATGTGCTTCCATTACATTACCATGAGAAAATAAATGTCATGATGTACTGCCATTACATCACAAGACAATAAATGTCATGATGTGCTTCCATTACATCACCATGAGAAAATAAGGCATGATGTGCTTCCATTATATCACCACAAGACAATAAATGTCATGATGTGCTTCCATTACATCACCACAAGACAATACATGTCATGATGTGCTTCCATTACATCACCATGAGAAAATAATTCATAATGTGCTTCCATTACATCACCATGAGAAAAATAAATCATGATGTGCTTCCATTACATCACCATGAGAAAAATAAATCATAATGTGTTTCCATTACATCACCATGAGACAATAAATGTCATAATGTGCATCCATTACATCATCATGAGAAAATAATGCATGATGTGCTTCCATTACATCACCATGAGAAAATAATTCATGCTGTGCTTCCATTACATCACCATTAGAAAATAATTCATGATGTGTTTCCATTACATCACCATGAGAAAATAAATGTCATGATGTACTGCCATTACATCACAAGACAATAAATGTCATGATGTGCTTCCATTACATCACCATGAGACAATAAATGTCATAATGTGCATCCATTACATCACCATGAGAAAATAATGCATGATGTGCTTCCATTACATCACCATGAGAAAATAATTCATGCTGTGCTTCCATTACATCACCATTAGAAAATAATTCATGATGTGCTTCCATTACATCACCATGAGAAAATAAATGGCATGATGTGCTTCCATTACATCACCATGAGACAATAAATATCATGATCTATATACACAAAGAAAAAAAGTTAAGCATCCCCTGATATATTAAAACATAATAAGTTACACTAAGTTTAGATTCTAATATTTATATTGATTATAGCAAGAACAATGTTCCATTAAAAAGATGTGCTCACACAAGTGTGACCATTATGTCTAATATCGACTAGTCATGTACGTGAACCATGCCTCTCATGCATTACTCAAAATTCAGTATGATCACGCCTCGAATTTGGGTATTTATGTCCGGTGTTTTAAAAAATGTATTCATTCTCAGTAAGCATGGTACGAAGGCGAATATCAGAAGCACAAAGATGACAAAGAATCGGCATGCATACAACAGGGATGTCCTTCAAAGCTATTGGACGTCAGATGGGCTACCACTATACTGTAGTCAGCCGACTGGTGAGAAAACACATACAAACCAATAATGTGAAAGACTTGCCAAGATCCGGCAGACCACAGGTAACATCTGATCGTGACGACAGGGCATTGCAGCGTTTGGTTAGACGGATGCCATTCGCAACCAGTCCCGTACTCAAACAACACTGGCTGCCCAATAGACGTATGTCAACAAGAACAGTTAGAAACCGTCTGAAATCAGCGGGACTTAAGTCAAGGAGTCATTAAACGTCCACTGTTGGTAGACCGACATCGACGATCATGTTTGGCATGGTGTTTAGCACGACGTGGTTGGAATTTAAGGACATGGCGAAAGATTTATTGGTCAGACGAGAGCCGGTTTCTGCTTCATGTAACCGACGACCGGATGAGGGTTTGGAGACACAAAAATACAGCCTATACCCCAAGGGACATCCAGCCAACTGTCCCTTACGGTGGAGGCTCAGTAATTGTTTGGGGTGTATCTCTCATGACTGCAAGCTGGGTTTAGTCACCATACAAGGCAACCTAACTGGTGATCAGTACATCAGACGTCCTGCAACCAGTTGTTGTCCCCCCATTTCGACAACCACCCACTAGCTACAAGGCCTGTGTATATGGATGACAACGCCAGGCCTCATCGTTCAAGAGCAGTAACCGCCTACCTCCAAAGCGAAGCTGTGACTTCTGTTCATTAGCCAGCCATGAGCCCGGATTTGAATCCCATAGAGCATATTTGGGACATGTTACGCCGTCGTATACAGGCTCTGGAACCTCCTGTGCAAAATATTCGTCAGTTAGAAGCAGCATTGCATCGGGAATGGCAGCAGCTATCACAACAGGACATCCGACGTCTAACTGGAGGGATGAGACGCAGGGTTGAGGTCGTCATCCAAACACGTAGGGGTTACACCTGGTACTGAACTTTGAACAATAGATGTCGTCAAGTGATTCATAAGTGACGTTTTGAAAGTGAAATGACAATCTTATCGTGCTTTTTGAACTGTGAAGGTCAATACTTAAAATGGACATGTTTTACTGCAAAAACTGGCCTTGTGATATTGTGATTAAATATTCATTAAATTAAAATTTTTCTTGATTGTTTTTGTGGTTTCTTACAGCCACTGTAATGTCCTAACAGGTCACCATTGCGTTCTTGAGATTATCTGGTCAGTAATCTCGTGATACTTGTATCATTTGTCATTTCAAAAAAACATGGGGGTGGTTAACATTTTTCTTTGTGTATATATGTTGTGTAGAAGTTGCGATTTTGTACAAGTTATAACTTGTACGACACAAAAATACAAGTTAAAACTTGTACAATTTTGACCTGTACCAGTTATAACTTGTACAAAATTCAGCCAAAAAAGTGTTTCAACTTGTACAACTTTTTCTGAGAAATAATAAATTCATATTTCAACTTGAAAAGTAATTTATTACAACAAAATAGCAAAAACTATCTACATAAGCAAAACTAGCACACAAAAGGTTTATTCATAAGTGAAATTCATTTTAGGAATTTTAGTATCTTACATGAAAAATGACAAATCAATCAAACACATGTAAATTTGTTTTAGTTAATCTAAACATTGTAAGGAGCCTGATCAATGACACAATGGTGTGATCTGTTCTTCTGGAAGGTTTAGATACTTTAGTAATGTGTTGTTAGTAAAATGTACAGATCTAAAAAGTTGTACAAGTTGAAACACTTTTTTGGCTTAATTTTGTACAAGTTATAACTTGCACAGGCCAATATTGTACAAGTTATAACTTGTATTTTTGTGTTGTACAAGTTATAACTTGTACAGGCCAATATTGTACAAGTTATAACTTGTATTTTTGTGTTGTACAAGTTATAAGTTGTACAATATTTTTGTATAAATTATAACTTGTACAAAATCACAACTTGTACACAACATATATATCTGAACAGAAAACAAAGTATATTAATGTTTATAGAATATTTGTCAATGAATATATCAAAAGGATAAAAGAAAATAAAACACTTCAAAAGAGTACATTTTTAATGAAAGTAAAAAAGTATATACTAACTGGAAAATACAAAAATGTTTCCAAAAGATATTAAATAGAAATTGTATTTAGTTTGTATATAGTTCATGTAATTCTGATTATAGCCCTGGATAATCAGAACAAGATGTAACAGGGAAACACCAAAAGGAGCTTGGACTTTTGGTGTGTTAATTGTAGCAAGCATTTGAATAAAAAATATCATGTTGTTAAAAAAAAAGATAAATAAATATCATGATGTGATTCCATTACATCACCATGAGACAATAAATGTTTCTATAACATGTGAAAATATTGTTTATAAATAAGGTTGTCATTACTCTAGCAATATGTTTTTACCATTTGGGGAGGGGTATTTTTCTTAGAAAATGCTAAAATCATACCAAATATGCCCACAGAAAAAACTATAACCAGATAAATAGTAATAATTATATACAAATCGTCATGGTACACTGACCATAATAATAAAAATACAATATCAGTATGTGTGAATAATTACATTACTTCTGTTTTTCATTGAAATGTTACAATATGATTGGTTATGAAGTGGTCACATGATTATAAAAGAGATGTTTCACATCCCAATGAAACTCAAATCCAAACTTGCACGTGCCTCCATGACGACGTCAGATGTAAACAATCAATGGCATAGTAATTTCCAACAGCAAATAATCTAATACAAATAAAATTCACAACGAAAAATTCAACTATATTAAATTTTGGTGTGATTTAAATATAATTATAAGAATTGAATGCATTCTTTTGAAGTTTCATTGGGGTATGAAAGCGTTGATCGAACTACATTTTCAACATGTAGCGCTTCATTGAAAATGTACTTCGGTCAACGCTTTCATACCCCAATGAAACTTCAAAAGAATGCATTCAATTCTTAATTGGTACAAATTACAACAGACCTTCCCAAGATAAATATGTGTCCCTACATTTATAGAGCGGGAACCCTTCCATGATAAATAACATTCATAGAGGCGGGAATAAATGTTAAATTTTCAGAAAAAATCCAGAGACAAACAGAGTCATATTTTATTTTCCTCAATGACAGACACCCCACGTACAAAAGTCAGTCTTTTCATTTGATATAAATATTTTGTTTGACCCAATTAATAATACATGATTTACCACATCAGAAGAGTTACTACAAATCTAACAAAAATATAATTCTAAATGGTTTTTTATTCATTGGAGATTTATGTGATTGTAATAAGAAGAACGACAATCAAAGCACTATTTCTGACTTGTAATTCAGTCAAACCTGGTCATCTCACACTTAGCTGCAGAACAGTAGCTTTTAATAGTATTTTTTTTACTGTATGAAAAAAATAAGACCTTTAAGAGTTACGGTTCCACAGCCAATCTCACTCAGATGAATTGTTTCCCTGGAATCTCAAAATAAAAATTTGGTGCATTCATTGTTGTTTTTAGCACAAATTATACCTGATAACTCGAAAATTCTCCTATTTCAAAGTAAAATCATTCCTTCAACTTCGACTCTGAGCTTACACGGTACATATAGTATTTTACAGGTATTTTATCTCATAAATCTAATTTAAACTAGATCTTTAACGATGGCTCCTCCCCTCTTCTGATTTGTCATGAATATTCACGTCTTATCAGAAGAAGGGGAGTCAATTAAAGATGTAATTACATTCTTTATGTGGACTTGTTTATTTATGTCTATATCTTATTTTATCAAATATCAGCCAGGCAATCAGCAAGTAAGTTGATTGGATAATGATATAGTAACCAGTATACAATGTGGACAAACTGGTACCAGTACAAATAGACTTTGATCACAAACTGGTACTTATAATGAACAATGAAGGAAGACAATAGGTTAATATAAACAATAGTTAATTTGAATTTGAATCACTCTAGTTAATTAATGAGAATGCTATCAAATGTTTATTCATTGGTTCAAAATGACAGATTTTGTCTTGTTTTTCTTCAAAATTTCAATTTAGATGGTACAAGTAATATAGATATACCACAGTTTTCCGAGTTAAACAGGTAAACAATTAAATGTAAAGCGCTAGATTGTTTAACCATGTTACTTGGAAAACCACGTTATAAATGATTTATAACATGAAGCCATGCAATATCGCATCTAGGTCGCTGATTATTGCATGGCTCTCTGAGAGTACTAAAACTACAGTCCAAATTTTAAATGTGCAATATCTTGTATCTGTGTGTATTATTCCATAGTTCTTAGCTGTAGCTGACATTCTGGTATATAAACCATAATAAGATCAAAGGAAAAGAATGCATTCATGTGACAATTTATATTTGTACTAGTTTTCTACCAAGTGTCTGTTTCATGAATGCCATCATTAGCTATCTAGGAAGGTAATTGTATTTGCTTTATCACTAACGACCAGTTAACAATTCATATACAAACAGATCAATATCGTTATAATGCATAGAGATTTGTTGCATGTATAATACTTGTTATTTTCAACAACATAACTTCAAGTTAAACTAGGAAGAACTGTTTTAGATACCTAAAACTTATGTCTCCCTTTAATGTGGCCATCTGTACAACAATAAGTTACACATTATGAGTTGAATGATACTATATAAAAACAATTATTTGACCTTACGGTCAAAGGTCAAGGTCCCACGAAGGTCATTACGGTACATAACACACCGCCTTATGGTCATACACCCACATACTAAATATCATTGACCTATCTCGAGACAAAAATGTTATGGCCCAGACAAGAAAATACTATTTGAAAAAAAATTATTTGATCTTCAGGTCAAAGATCAAGGTCTCATGAAGGTCATTACGGTACACGACACACCGCCTTATGGTCATGCACATACGAACTATCTTCCAATGAAGTTTTGTTGGATTTATTTGAATTATTTGACCTTGAGGTCAAAGGTCAAGGTCCCACAAAGGTCATTACGGTACGTGACACACCGCCTTATGGTTATGCACCCACATACCAATTATCATTGACCTATCTCAAGACAAAAATGTTATGGCCCGGACAAGAAAATACTATTTAAAAAATAATTGTTTGACCTTGAGGTCAAAGGTCAAGGTCACACAAAGGTCATTACGGTATGCAACACACCGCCTTATGGTCATGCACATACAAACTATCTGTCAATGAACAGTTTTGTTGGACTTATTTGAATTATTTGACCTTGAGGTCAAAGGTCAAGGTCCCACAAAAATCATTACGGTACGCGACACAACGCCTTATGGTTATACACCCACATACCAATTATTATTGACCTATCTCGAAAGACAAAAATGTTATGGCCCGGACAAGAAAATACTATTTAAAAAACAATTATTTGACCTTAAGGTCAAGAATCAAGGTCCCACGAAGGTAATTAAGGTACGCGACACACCGCCTTATGGTCATGCATATGCAAACTATCTGTCCATGAACAGTTTTGTTAGATTTATTTGAATTATTTGACCTTGAGGTTAAAGGTCAAGGTCCCACGAAGGTCATTATGGTACGCGACACACCGCCTTATGGTCATGCACCCACATACTAATTATCATTGACCTACCTTGAAAGAAAAAAATGTTATGGCCCGGACGAGAAAATACTATTTATAAAACAATTATTTGACCTTGAAGTCAAAGGTCAAGGTTCCTCGAAGGTCATTATGGTATGCAACACACCGCCTTATGTTCATGCATCCACATACAAAATATCATTGACCTATCTCGAAAGTCAAAAAAGTTATGGTCTGGACAAGCTTCGCTGAGAAGAAGCGGAAGTGGAAGAAAAAATCAAGACTAAAGCAATATGTCTTCCTTCGTTCGAAGGGGAGACATAATAAAAAGGTGTGTCACTGGAATTACAACATATCCTCCAATTTAAAGTAACAAGAGATTTCATAATGACACCATATCTTCTAGTTTCAGTAACACAAGGTGCCAGAAAGATACCATATCTTCCTGTTTCAGTAGCAAGAGGTGTCCAAATTACACCCATATCTTCCAGTTCCTGAGTTACAAAAAGTGTCAGAATGATAGCATATCTTCCTGTTTCAGTAACTGTCTAACAAGAGGTGTCATAATGACACAATATCTTCTTATTTCAGTAACAAGAGGTGTCATAATGACACCATATCTTCCTGTTTTAGTAACAAGAAGTGTCATAATGACACCATATCTTCTTATTTCAGTAACAAGAGGTGTCATAATGACACCATATCTTCTTGTTTCAGAAACAAGGTGTCATAATGACACCATATCTTCTTATTTCAGTAACAAGAGGTGTCATAATGACACCATATCTTCTTATTTCAGTAACAAGATGTCATAATGACACCATATCTTCTTATTTCAGTAACAAGAGGTGTCATAATGACACCATATCTTCTTATTTCAGTAACAAGATGTGTCACCATATCTTCCAGTTTCAGTAACACAAGGTGTCAGAAAGACACCATATCTTCCAATTATATGTTACTATCTATTCAGAACAAATATTTGTGAATACCAGTAAATTTTCCAGATTTTCAAAGGAAATAACACCAAAACAGTAACATTTGACATACCTTATTATACACAGCTACATTTAATATAAACATTCAAATTTCCATTTATTACATTTTATTCAAATATCTGATCAAACCTTTATGGTTATAAATAAAAACTTGCAAGTAAGAATTCCAACTATCTATGAATATTTTCTTTAAAATAATCTTGGCAATATGGAAGGAAATACAAAATAATAATTTTTTAGCCTATACATGTATGAACAATGACTGATTGATTGGTGTTTAATGCCAACTTTAGTAATATTTCAGCTATATCCTGGCATGTATGCATGAAGTTGAACACAATGATGTCAGCATGAGATTCAATTAAGAACATTATTGTAGGAGGGTTAAGGTAATGGTGTTTAACTGCGCTTTCAACAATATTTCAGTTATATTGTGGTGGTCAGTTTTATTGGTGGGGGAAACCACTAAGCTGCCGCAAGTCACTTACAAACTTTATCACATAATGTGTTATCAAGTGCACCTCCCCATCAGTGTATTTCAACTCACAACTTTTGTGGTGATAGGCACTGATTACAGATGTAGTTGTAAATCCAACTATCATACGATCACGACCATGACAGCCCCTATATTGTAGGGGGAGATTCTTATGAGTTGTGACAAAAATGTGTACAAGATTCATCTATTTAAATAAGTCATAACCATCACTATAGTAATGGATGATATATGGTTTGACATGTCCTTGGCATTTGAGATTCTCCTAATGAGATTTTATGTTTTGACCATTAGTCCTTAATGAAGGCAGATTTTCTTCCATTATAAAAAAAAATGATGTACATTTGAGAGTCACCTAACACTTAACAAGTCCTTGGAAGCCATGATATCAATTCATGTTTGAAATATGAACATGTTAATCAACAGACAAATCTGAAAAGTTCATTTCAAATAACACAGACATTTTTTCATTCAGTGATCTTATATGAAAACTCATAATAGTAAAACTTTCACACCCATTAAATTATTCCGAGCTAAAAATTGGTAATTCTCACTAGTCAGGGTTTCTGCATTCACAATCACCTGGAGTTTTGTAAAAAGAAATGTCACCAGTGGTGGCAATCTTTAATTTCTGGCTAATATAACACACTGAGACACCACAGACAAGATTGCTTTGCTGTAAAATGGTTTATTGGTTTCAGAGAGGATATTTGAAACAATTTTTCCATAGGACCCTATGTTAAGATATGCCTTGCTGTTAATCTTGAATATCTAATTTGCATAAAAATATGAAATTTCTATAAAAAAAAATATGTTAAAACCCTCCAATTATCATGTACAATTGATTTCAATCAAAGTTATACTTCTTGAAAAACATTGAATTAATCTAATGAGTCATATGTTAATTTATATGTCCCGCAATAGTGGCCATATTTGAATTCTGTTCAACAACAAAAATGTCAAATTTGTACATGACCATATAAAGAATATTCCAGCAACGTTTGCTTACAAACGGTTCAATGGTTTCACTGAAGAAGACAAAAGAGTGGTGATGACATTACCTCACCTAAATTAAAAATAAAACAGCAAAAGGGAGATAAATCCATTTGAACAATTAGAAGATCTTCAATATTTCTGAATAAGATGCACAGAGATGACAAAAACCCATATGACTTTTAGACAGGTGAGGGTTAGGGATAGGGTTATGGTGTTTAACGCCACTTTCAAAAATATTTCAGCTATATCGTGGCAGTCAGTTTTATTGATGGAGTGACAGGTGAGGAAAGTCTTCTGAAGAATTATTATCATGACATCCTTAATTCTGAATTGAAATTATATGAGGTCAATATTGAGTAGGTCTATTTCAGGGAAGATATTGACATTCAAATTATACAAATACAATATTCACACGATGGGTGGGAAGAACGTATAATAAATTAAAGAGTCTGTTAGCGCAATTAACACTAGTCCTTGTGTAGAGAGGAATTTACAGGCAATAGATAATGGCTTTCACTAATCTTAGTCTTCCATCAAAAGAAAAACTTTTTAAATTTGTTAAATAATTGAATACTATTACACTGTACAGATAAACCTGCATATGTGGTCACCTCTATTAAGCAGCCACTTGTATTAAAAGGTCACCTTTTTCCTGTCCAATCATAGAAAATTTCATATGAATTGAACATCTTTTAAGAGTTCACTTGTCTTGTAAGGTCACTTTTTGGTGACCTCTTAATACAGGTTTGACTGTATATGAATTGTAAAAATTGTTACAGTATCTGACATGCTACAGAAGGTAGATTTCTTATCAATGTTATTCATTACCAAAATCAAACTAAGTGCGTTTAACATGGATCCAATTCTCTTTTTTTTAAAGATACAGTAATTAACTGTAGTAATCTCATATCAAATGAAATAATATACTAGATCCAGCACTTGATCCATTTCCCTGACTTCATTCCATTCTTTCAACGTGAAATGTTTGTCAGGAATCCTGTTTATTTACTTAAATTTTTTTCATTTTATCTTATGATGCACTTGATAATTACATATAACATACATAGAGGTTAATAACTAGTACATGCCTAAAAGTTTTTATTGTCCTGATATATACTTAGTTTTTAATTCATATCCAGCATACACAACAAATATCCAATTGAACTCTACGTAACCAATCACATTGGAGATAAATAATTCATGAGTACCAGTACATAGAATTTTCTTTCAAATGACCCACGGCTGACGAGTGGAGTGTATCAGAGAGTAAACAGCCATGGGTTTCTGACGATGCAATTTCCCTTAATATGTCAACATTTTCATTAAGGCAAGTGAAGTCACTAGGAGATAAAATCTGTGTAAACGATATAAGTGTAGATCACTTTATAAATACCATAGTAAGCTGTGTATAATGCCCACTTTGTTGCTCAAAATTTTTTTTTTGTCCAACCTTGGAGAGTATTATACACAAAAGGTATGAAAGCTTACATATTTAAATTATACTCATTACAGAAAAAGGCCTGAGGAATGGATGTGTGTTACACACCAAATGCATACTATACATGATCAACTATGGTAATACATTTTATAGCAAACGAATACACAGGAAATTGTCTAATTATAAATAATTATCTAAGACCAAAGAATAAAATACCTGTTTTTCTGCTAATATTCTTGAAAGAAAATAGGGTAGGTACTAGAGAAACATGATGGGTGCCACCAGTGGAGTAGGAACTGCTTTCCCTTCCAGAGCACCTGAGTTCACCCCCAGTTTTGATCTGAAGTTTTATGTGTAATGTTATGTAGATCGTTGTTTGTCCTTCTTCTTTCGGCCATTGTGCTGTCTGTCCTTCTTAGATTTATGGATTCTGATTACCTCTTTGGTATCTTCAAGCTCTTCTTAGATAGGTAGGCAAATCCTTTTTTATGCTTGTTAATTCTTACAAGGTTATACAGGACAAGAATCCGACTTTAACAGTACAAAAAAAATCAACTTTACGGTAGGCACTTCAAATTAGGGTTGGTAGGGTTAGCAGATACACAGATATTTTCTTCTTTGGCCTAATGGCATACATGGATAACTACATGCATCTAGAATCTATTTACCCATGTTATCTCCATTACAAAATGACTATATTATATAAAGTCTCTACTAGTACAACACACCGTGTGTAATAAAAGCATCTTATAAAACTAATATATTAATATGTTATTGGTAAAAAACCACATGTTTTGGAAATTTACACAAAGGAAAGACATCACATGGTAATATACCATATAAAATATTACTTTACAAATAAATATATCACATTAGGTATTCAATTTGTATAATTTTCTCTCAAATTAAGATCAAGAATGACTTGTACAATGTTCTTCTAGTATAATGAAAGTTGGCAATGAAAAAAGGCATATTTAAAAATAGAAGGTAAACAAAAAAGGTCCATTTCAAATTTACTGAGTCATAGAAAAAAATTCTTTAAAAATGGATTTGAGAAGACATAATATATTTGGCATCTTAAAAATGTACTTATTAAATGGATTTGTTTCTGAATAAAGATATATAATTCTTCATCAAAGCAATAAATAGGTCAGATTCAACCATGTGATATTGCATGTATTTAACTTGTGTTGATTATTATTAGATTTGTTCGGCCATTATATCCTGAAAATGTTGATTTTTTTTAGATTTGCTTTGGCCATTATTTCCTGAATATGTGGAAACAGATTTTTATATTTCTGAATTTGCTTACTGTTTTGTATATTTAAGCAGATTGGGACAGAAATAATAATCTCAAAGCATTATACAGCAAAATTTCTTAGTTTCTTTTTTGTTTCTTTGCATTTTTGATTGCCAAAAGAAACAAAGAAAGCATATACAATACAGTGATACCTGTTTAAACCAAACCCTGAATAAACAGGAATGTTGTGTAATTCAACCGGCATCCTGTGTAAATAAACCAGGTTCCAGTGTAAATAAACCAGATTCTTGTGTAAATAAACCAGGTTCCAGTGTAAATAAACCAGATTCTTGTGTAAATAAACCAGGTTCCAGTGTAAATAAAACAGATTCTTGTGTAAATAAACCAGGTTCCAGTGTAAATAAACCAGGTTCCAGTGTAAATAAACCAGATTCTTGTGTAAATAAACCAGATTCCAGTGTAAATAAACCAGATTCCAGTGTAAATAAACTAGATTCTTGTGTAAATGAACCAGATTCCTGTGTAAATAAACCAGATTCCAGTGTAAATAAACCAGATTCCTGTGTAGATAAACCAGATTCCAGTGTAAATAAACCAGATTCCTGAAAATAAACCAGATTCCTGTGTAAATAAACCAGATTCCAGTGTAAATAAACCAGATTCCTGAAAATAAACCAGATTCCTGTGCAAATAAACCAGATTCCAATGTAAATAAACCAGATTCTTGTGTAAATAAACCAGGTTCCAGTGTAAATAAACCATATTCTTGTGTAAGTAAACCCGGTTCCAGTGTAAATAAACCAGATTCCAGTGTAAATAAACCAGATTCCAATGTAAATAAACCAGATTTCAATGTAAATAAACCAGATTCCAGTGTAAATAAACCAGATTCTAGTGTAAATAAACCAGATTCCAATGTAAATAAACCAGATACCTGTGTAAATAAACCAGATATCAGTGTAAATAAACCAGATTCCTGTGTAAATAAACCAGATTCCAGTGTAAATAAACCAGATTCCTGAAAATAAACCAGATTCCTGTGTAAATAAACCAGATTCCAATGTAAATAAACCAGATTCTTGTGTAAATAAACCAAATTCCTGAAAATAAACAAAATTATTGTGTAAATAAACCAGATTCCTGTGTAAATAAACCAGATTCTTGTGTAAATAAACCAGATTCCTGTGTAAATAAACCAGATTCCAGTGTAAATAAACCAGATTTCTGTGTAAATAAACCAGATTCCAATGTAAATAAACCAGAATTATGTGTAAAGAAACAGGATATCTGTGTAAATAAATCTGCATTTCCAGTGTAAATAAACCAAATCAGTGTAAATAAACCAGATTCTTGTGTAAATAAACTAGATTCCTGTGTAAATAAACCAGATTCCTGTGTAAATAAACCAGATTCTTGTATAAATAAACCAGATTTCTGTGCAAATAAACCAGATTCCTGTGCAAATAAACCAGATTCCTGTGCAAATAAACCAGATTCCTGTGAAAATAAACCAGATTCCAATGTAAATAACCCAGATTCCTGTGTAAATAAACCAGATTCCAGTGTAAATAAACCAGATTCCAGTGTAAATAATCCAGATTCTAGTGTAAATAAACCAGATTCTTGTGTAAATAAACCAGATTCCAATGTAAATAAACCAGATTCTTGTGTAAACAAACCAGATTCCAGTGTAAATAAACCAGAATCCTGTAAATAAACCAGATTCTAATGTAAATAAACCAGATTCCAGTGTAAATAAACCAGATTCCTGCATAAATAAACCAGATTCCTGTGTAAATAAACCAGATTCCTGTGTAAATAAACCAGATTCTTGTGTAAATAAACCAGATTCCAGTGTAAATAAACCAGATTCCTGTGAAAATAAACCCGACTCCAATGTAAATAAACCAGATTCCTGTGTAAATAAACAGATTCCAATGTAAATAAACCAGATTCCTGTGTAAATAAACCAGATTCCTGTGTAAATAAACCAGATTCCAGTGTAAATAAACCAGATTCCAGTGTAAATAAACCAGATTCCAGTGTAAATAAACCAGATTCCAGTTTAAATAAACCAGATTAACCTGTCTAATCTAAATATAAAAGTTGGTCCCCAAAGTGTTTGCTTTAGGCAGGTTTCACTGTTTGTAAGAAACGACTATCACTATTAAATGAATATTAATATTTTTTTTCTGACCAAAATCAATATTGTACAGCATGCCTGAGAATGCTCTGGTCTTCAATATTTTTAGAGGTAGTAACTGATTAATAAAATATTTACAATCCCTAGATTAAAAAAAAGTCTACAAAATGTTATAAAACAATTTATTACTTGAATTTTTACTTTTAAAGTTCATAGATCTACACTTTTAGTCAATTGAAAGTAAAATTCAACCATTTTTATATGAAGTTTCTACGTTAATTCCATATAAGGGACAGTCATGGTCGTGATCGTGTGGTAGTTGGATTTACAACAACCTGTGCAATTAAACAGTGCCCATCACCACTGATGTTGCGAGTTTGAATCTCGCTTATGACGAGGTGTACTCGATGCAACATTATGTGATAAAGTTTGTCAGTGACTTGCCGGAGGTCTGTGGTTTTCTCCGGGTACTGACCGCCACGGTATAACTGAAATTTTGTTGAAAGTGGCATTAAACACCATAACCCTAACCCAATTCCATATATAGACTTATTATAAGCATTTTTTAAGAAATTTATGGTCAGTTTTCAAATAAAATTGAAAGACACTCCTCTCCCTCCCCAAACAGAAGGTTCTTTTCAAATGTGACATAATTATATAATATGAATGCAGTTGAAAAAGGCATTACACATTAAAAATGTACTATTAATATTTAACATGTGCAAAAATTAATAAAGTAAGCAAATTCTGATGACAAATCACAGACATAATGTCTCATAATGTAATGTAGAAGGCTTTTGTAACTGGAATGAACAATGTCTGGAAAAAAAAAAAAAAAAAAAAAGAAGGGTCCGTTGTGCGTTGTGGTCGTGATCGTATGGTAGTTGGATTCATAACTACCTATGTAATCAGCGCCAATCACCACCACTAAAGTTGTGAGTTCGAATCCCCATCAGGCGAGGTGTACTGATACAACATTATGTGATAAAGTTTGTCAGTGACTTGCGACAGGTCAGTGGTTTTCTCGGGATACTCCGGTTTTCTCCACCAATAAAACTGACCGCCGTGATATAACTGACATATTGTTGAAAGTGGCATTAATCACCATAAACCCAAACTAATCTGAAAAAAAGAGAAAATTGAAATCAACATTGTCACTGAATTATTTCCCTTTGACTGTTGAAATGTATATTTCAAGGGTGCTTAGCAATCACAATGAAGTTCAACAATTTCTTTTCTTTCACTTTCATATTTCAAATAAATAGATGTTTTTTTTCAATTGGAGCGTTTCATATTGTGTTTACGATGTGCATCATTTAATTCGGGTCATTTAATTCAGGTATGTGTAGTTTGTATTCAGAAAATAAGATATGCCTTTTTGTTACTTGAGACGTTGTTTTCTTTATACCATGGAATGATTTTAATATCTGACATTGTGCAATTGTATAATAAATTTAATTTATTTTATATTTACATACATGCACATTGAAATGAAATATTTACATTATAAAAAATATTATGCATGCATATTTTAGAATTCAATTACCGGTAAACAAATTGCATTGAATTATAGTTTTCCTGTTTTAGAATTCTGAAAATTAAAGAAGAAAAAAACTTACATAAACTTTCAAGAATTAAAAATATTTTTCACAGTAAAGTTTCTGATTCATTTGTTTGTCGACTTTGAACAGAACTTTCTTGAGAAATTAAATCATCTTCATCATAATCAAAGTCAGTTTGCGCAAAGCCATGTCTTTTTATCACATAAGGACTGGGAAATTTGTCATTTTTTGTTGATCCGATTGATGTAATCTCCTCATCATCGTCAACAGCTAAATTATGGTGTCCCCTATCACCCATTTCTGCTAATTCTTTAGCACTACACTGAGGCGTCTCCATTGGTAATGTATTGTGAAATCTTGAGAAATCAATTTGGTATTGGCCATTTTCCTTTTGAAAAGTCACTAATCTTTCAAATCTATGTCCCCACAATATTTCGCCAGGAAGATACGAGCTCCTAGCTTGAGTTGTCATACCTGTTGATTCTACTATACCTTCCAGTATGACAATAAGTTCAAATTGTTCTCTATGTAAATCTTCTGGAGACATTTCCCAAAAGGGACTTTCTTCATTTATCCTATGCACAAGAATAACGGGCCACACTAAAAAAAGTCTATCACGACCCTCATTATAGCCCAAGTCTACATCAAACTGATATAGAGGTAAAACTTCCCCTTCTTTAGTTATTTTTCTTTTTATCACAACTGCTCTCACATGAGCTTCTACTAAATGAGACTTTCTCATATCACCGACACGTATCAACAAACACAGATCTCCATCTTGTTGGCATATACAAGCATTTTTACTGAACATCAATGTTTCGGCACGTTTTTTAGGCCGCGAAAGTTTAGCAAAAACTATACCAGTCATCATAGCTTGGCATATGACACCAAAACATGACTGAATCATCATAACGGTGATCGCTTCAGGGCATTCTTCTGTAGTGTGACGAGCACCATAACCTATTGTATGTTGAGTTTCTATGGAAAACAATAATGCAGAGGTGAACGTATGCATTTCTTTAACACAAGGTTTCCATTTTGGGTTATTGCTATTTTCTAAATCCCCATGAGAAAAGCTTATAAGCCACCAAATAACAGCAAATATTAACCAGCTAAGTATGAAAGCTAAAGCAAATAACAGCAGGTTATATCTCCATTTAATGTCTACTAAAGTTGTGAAAATATCGGCTAAATATCTTCGCCTACGTTTGCGAATATTTGTTTGGGTGATATTCACCTCTCCATTTTTATAAACAAGTCTTCGTCTCATACGTTTTGAATAATGTCTGTCCGCCCTTCTATGTATCACTGGCCCAGATTTTTGCGGTAAATTTTGAGCCATTAATTCTGTAAAAGATTCCTGAGATCCAATTTTTGTCTCCATATTTCCATTTTCCAATATATCTGCATCATCAGATGTAGAAGGAAGTCGGCCGTTAGGGGGCCCCTCTGCAAATGCAGTATCCATAATGACTGTTTCTATCAGTTTAAGGATGCTGGCTAAAGCCTTAGCTATGCCAAAATCTTCTTTTTCTGGTATCTGATCCACTTTGAACGGTATCCACACTGTTTGGTTGTGGAAGGGAATTACGGAAGGATGAGGTGTAGGACAAACAATCTGAAAAAGAGAGCAAATATTTTGTTTATTGCAAAAACAAAAACAAAAACGTAAGATTAGTTTTTACCTGTTTATCTGATTAATGTCACAATGAAACCACAAAATACTGGGAAATTTTCCAAAAATGAAAAAAATATCAAAATTCAATTACATATTAACTTTTTTGTTAAACGAATTAACAATAATTTTACCACTAAAATTCGAATTCCTGCTGCTTCTGTTATCACAAATAATATTATGATGTGGAAATGAAACAACGGAATAGCCATATGCTCCTACTATCAAAGTATTCCTTAATCTCAATTATAAACCATTTCACAATTGCCGTAGGGTGTTTACAAATTACTTCTCTTACGGAATAGCATCAATGTAACATTTAATGAATAAATATATAACTATACAATAATAAGCCAGAAATCGATTATTTTCTGGCAGAAAAAATAAATTTAAAACCCTAATTAAGTAGCTACAATATGATTGAGTTGAATCATGTCATCAAAGAGTACATTAAAATTCCATGAAAAATTACCTCCGGGAAAAACATCTTGCTACAACAATTACTACATGTAGGATACTTTTGTTTATGACTAAGGCCAGGCCACAAATCTAATGGAATGGAAATACTGAGTACAAAATGCTATTGGATAAGAATTTTGATTCCTGAGGTTGGTTCTCAAATATCATGGGGGAACAGAACATCCAAATATAACATATTATATCAAAGAGGCTTATTTTTTGTATTAAAATATTAAAATAATGCAAATACTAATAAAACTGGGTCAATTTTTTTTTGTTTTTTTTTTGTTCAGTGCCCATTTAGTAAGAAAGGATATGGATGTAAAGGAATATGAGAGACGATCCAACATTACACTTAGACACAAATTAAAGTATAGGAAGAGTGCTTTTATTGCTGTTCTACATTTCACAGTCATAGGATGGTCTTCAACAATGAGAATAACTCATACCCTAAAGTGAGTGTGTCTATAAAACAGCTTAGCAATTATTTTTGTTTTCAAATGCACATAAATTAAATGTAATTTTCATTTTGTTCATATTTACTTATAAATCATGTGTGGACATATGATTATGGCAAAAAAGTTTAAACAGTGCTATATACTGCATGTGGACATGCAATGTGTCGTGTATGAGTGTTTCAACATATCAGTAATCAGCAGAAAATTGTCAGCGAGAGATCATTTTAATTAGATTTGAAAGCCTTAACAAATTGACCAATGTATTGTGTGCGCCACTGCTAGGTTGTCATAAATATAGACAAAAATGGAAGAATGTGTCCAAAGAACACTGATACCCTGCTTTCAATTAAACTAAACAGGTATTTTGCGGCAAATCAAGGGGCACAACTCCAAAACAGAAAAAGCGGTAATATCCGAAATTGAACTTGGCCTTCCTTTTACGGTCCCTGACCTTGTGTATAAATTTCAAATGATTTGCTTCAGGGGAACTTAAGCTATTTAGCAGAAACCAAATGTGGGACAGACGAACGGACATGGGTAAAACATAATGCCCCTGATGCCTAGCAACGGGTACATAAAATTGGAATGCTCACATATAATTAGTACCACAATGTAATTAAAATTAAATCTCCTCATTTGTTTTTTTGTTTGTTTTTTGCTTGGCTGCTCAGCAGTGCTGTGTAAAAAAAAATGAACAGGTGCGAAGATCTAATTCTAATTATATTGTACATTTTTAGATGAAAAATAGGCTGCGATGACCATAACACTAATATTTGATATTAATAAAAGAGTATCTCCTGTATATCACAATTTTCATTGATTTTTTTTTAATCTGACATCACCAAAATGTATAAAAATGCACCATCTTTATGCCTAGAACAGCACAATTAAAAATATCATGTGATAAAGTTTTTCAGTCACTTGCGACAGGTTGGTATAGTTTTCTCCGTCAATAAAACTGATCACCACGATATAACTGAAATATTGTTGAAAGTGGCGTTAAACATCATAATCCTAACCCCATTACCCACAATTAACATAACAAATAAAATAAGTACATTTTCACTCTATATATATATTTATATATGTAGGTATGCAAGCTGATGCCACTGTCGCTCCCACATGTAATGATATTATATATATATTACATGTATATCCTTCTTTATGTGTCATAACCATATATTGTAAATGTGTTAGTACCAATAAATATTGTCTATTGTCTATTAAAAGATTATTTTCAAAAAAAAAAAAATATCGTTAATTTTATACTGGTCTTTTTCAAAGATTTCAATGATATACTTAAATTCTACAATTTGCATAAATTAATTAATATAATTCCATTAGAACTTATTTCATATGCTATTATGTAACAAGGAATACAATAAGCTTACATTGTAAGAAACAGTAATTCCCTTAAGAAATATGATGAGAATGGAATCGTTATCTGTGTCTAAAATCTAAAAAAAAATTGACATGGATTCTATATAGAGTTTAAAGGTACCATTAGCACAATATCATTAATAATCTATTGTTTCAAATTGATCTGGTTAACCAGTGGATTAATGGGATATGCTAGGATTCGTCTGAGGGTTCAATAAACACACGTTATTGTCATTTTAAAATAGTTCTTGATAAAAATAAATATTTAATGATAAATTTCCATTTCATATGACTTTTGTCTGTGTGTAGGCATCACATGATGTCAAACAATCAACCATGTTGTCTTGTTGTTCTATTTTTAGCTATATTATACACATAATTGACATTTTGTTTTATAGCTATGCATAACATGAACACTTTTTTTCTGTATCATTGAATTTCAACTCAAATGTTAAAAATATGGTACTATTTGTTGTGGAATAATTAAAATTTCTCATTGGCCTATTCACTCATTGTAAATTTTAATTCCTTGAAGACCCTCTTAAGTATGATTGCCAATTTCACAGTGTTTGATTATAATTATTACATTGCAAAGATCTTACTTTACAGAATCAATCATATGGCAAGATGATCTACATCTGGTTAAAAAGCAAACATCACGAAAATACATTAACAATATTCACATGAGGAGCACATGAGTGGATTAGCAAACATGCTAAAACAAGGATACAATGCCGTGGTCAAAAATGGGAAGGAAGCAATCTGGTGCTTTGTTTATATAATATCTATTTAAGTAATAGCCAATATTAGATTTTATCTGTAAGCAAAGCTCACAAATGTATATCTCAGCCTCTCCTTTAAAACAGGCTTAAAATGTATAATCTTCTGTAAAATATTTTTCAAATGTTTTTTTTTTTATCAAAAACATATCCTGTATAAACAATGAGGGATATATAATTCTCTAATTCTTGTTAAATTTTCACACTTCTCAACCCGTGTGAGAAGAAATCGATAATCAACGTGTAGATCACTTTGTTCTCAGTCGCTGATTGGTCAATTACGCAATTATGTCTTGGGTGAGATACGAATATCACGCTACTTTTCCCGTAAAAATGTTACGTTTCGCAAAATGTCATTGTATCAATAAAATCGTTTAATTAACTGTAACTAACCGTACCATCACCAAGAACCCCTCATCTGGAATCTTGTCCCTTCTCCATCATTGCTTCAAAAACATTCCTTAACGGGTGTGACGTCAATTGAAGTATACGTCAGTGACGTCATTGGACGTCGATTTGAGAAAGTGAAAAACGGCCATATATTTTGTTAAATTAGTGAGAAAAAGAATCAAGCAAATTTTTAGTGGTTCATTAGAGAAACAATCTCTAACATTGTTTCCCTTTTATTACGATAATTTCTCAAATCTCGATAGTTAAATTTTTACATTTTAACTATCTTGATTTGAAAAATTATCGTAATAATCGGGAAACAATGTTAGAGACTATATATCTTCTTAGGGGCTGTGGTGGCCGTGATCGTATGGTAGTTGGATTTACAACTACCTATGCAATCAGTGCCTACCACCACTGATGTTGTGAGTTAGAATCTCGATCAGGGTGAGGTGTACAACATTATGTGATAAAGATTGTCAGTGACTTGCAACAGGTCAATGGTTATAAAAAATTATTTCTTCGGGTCCTCTGGTTTCCTCCACCAATAAAACTGACCACCACGATATAACTGAAATATTGTTGAAAATGACGTTAAACACCATCAAACAACAAACAACAACAACATTTATTCTTATGAACAATGACAAATAATATTTGAACTCATGGTGAGGTGTGCTTGATACAACATTATGTGATAAAGTTTGTCAGTGACTTGCGACAGGTCAGTGGTTTTCTCCGGTACTCACGGTTTCCTCCACAAATAAAACTGACCACCATGATATAGCTGAAATAAACACCATAACCTTAACCCTAATGGACAGAATTACTAAATCTATTGAAATATGTTATTATCTTATTCCAAATAGAATTAAGCATCATCAGTAATATATTTGTTACAAACTTGAAGCCATGGAGTGCATAATAAAATTTTAAATAAAATTAGAACTGTTTACTGTTGATTGATCAGACACTGCAGGTCTTATATGTCGTAAAACTTTCAAGAACAAATCTGTACTCATACACCAAAAAATGGCTAATCAAACACTGTATCCAATAAATTATATTTTCCAGATTGGTCAATTTTGGAGTTAAAGAATGAAAATTTTACTAAAACATTTTATGATTATAGGACCCGAGACCATTGAATAGTGTTATAGTTAAGGAGTTTAACATCACATTCAACAATATTTCAGTTATATCGTGGCAGTCAGTTTTATCAGTAGAGTAAACCAGTGTACCCAGAGAAAACCAGCGACCTAGGCTGCTGCAAGTCACTGACAAACTTTATCACATAATGTTATTTTGAGTACACCTCACCATGAGCAGTATTTGAACTCACAACGCTAGTTAGTGCATAGGTAGTTGTAAATCCAACTACTATGCGATCGCGATCGGTAACCTGACCATTGTATAGGATATACAAATATATCATTGTCAGCATAAATTTGTTTCAAAAAAAGATGAGTGGAAAAGAGTCACATCTCTGAAGAAAAATAAATTTATTTAATACCAAAAACAATATCACCTACATCCACACGATAAATGCATTACCAAGTTTCATCTCAATCCAATAATATGAGAACCCAAGGAAGAATTAAAGCAGAACAGTAAAAGTAAATGAACTTTCCCTTCTGTGGACCATCCACAAGATGATCAAATTCATCTATTTATGGCCTGTGTCAATAAAAATTGTGTTATCTCCCCTCTTTCTCATTAGTTTATATTTCTAATCTGTTATTAATCATCATACCTCTATTATTAACTACACACTTAGATAATTCCTTATTTTATAGCATGCCCTCTTAGTTAACCCTATTTACAGTACATACTACAAGATAATTAACAATTGGAGATAATCAAGATATAATAATCAGCTTCCTCGTGTATATATAAGACAGCTTACTTCTGTAAATCAAATTTAATATCTAAATATTGTTGTTTACTCATAAGATTAAAGGCACAACAGCTAAAATACTTCAAAAAGTCAAGGACCTGCAATCAAAATCTCACCATAGAATTTACTTTATACTGAAGTGTTAAGCACTGAAAACAAGTTGAAATGTTGCTGAAAATAGCAATAATTCCAATCCTTAATCAAGCACCTTACTCATTCAAAATGTTACAAGTACTTATTAAACATGTAATGAAATAATCATATAAATGGGGGGAGGGGGGAATCTATTTTAAGATTATGATTGCTGGTGTTTAATGCCACTTTTAAACAATGCTTCAATTATATATTGGTGGTGTGAGGACCGTCGTGGCCGTGATCATATGGTAGTTGGATTTACAACTCCCATGCAATCAGTGCCTATCACCAATGATGTTGTGAGTTCGAATCTCGATCAGGGTGAGGTGTACAACATTATGTGATAAAGGTTGTCAGACTTGCGATAATAAAACAATTCATGCTGATGTTTTAATATGTTCATGCTTAAAGATAGCTTTAGACAACAAATAATTTATATTTTGGTATTTACATAAAAATAATTAAAAGTCAAGATAGCCTGGTTGAGTAAAGTCAATTTGCAAAAAGTTTAATATTCCTATTCCCATGAAGAGTCCTATTTTCAACTATGCCAGTGAATGAGATCATCTTGGATTTCCAATCAACAAAAAAAAATTAAAAATAATTTGTAAGGAACCATCAAATGATTATATAGTTCAGTTTGTGTTCAAACATGTTTCTACTTCTGAGAAGAATTTTTTTTTAAATTTGTCCTCCCATGGTGGCCATCTTGGATTTATGATCCACAAATAAAAACACAAATCTTTGTACAGGGTAATATAATGTAATTTTCTATATTGTAACAATTCTATCACATATTTATGAGAATAATAGATTTGAAATTTCAGTCAATCAGAAAGCATATTGGTCCAGCAGCCATGTTGAATTTCCATATGAAATGAAAATTTTATAAAAATGTTGAGGATCATCTAAGTAATTCTCAAACTGAAAATTAAATAGTTGGTATAATAAAACATTGTGATCATGAACTCCCCCTACTTGTAAAACACTCCTTACTGCTTTGCTAGAACTGCCACTAAAACAAAACTATTCAATAATCATTTTGAATTCAAACCATTAAAGTTCTAAATTATATGTTTTGTATAGATATTGAGATAAACTGTAACTTCCAGTCATGCTCAGATAACTGTTTCTTCCAAAAAAAAATCTAACTCAAGAAAATGCTACCACAGCAAAATTTCTCCCCATATTTCTGAAATCTTTAATAATTAAAAAAAAAATTAAAAAGTTAACATAGCAATTACAAGATATATTTTTTATGATGGGTAAATCAAAATTGTTACCATAAAATCTATTTTATTGTAAAAAAAATAGACCTGGCTGAAGGCCCCTTAAGATCCAGACAATATCTAAAGAAATAGATATTTCAGCAAACATTCGATGTCTGCATCATATGTATTCATATTCATCGACTTGCTCCCACACAATGTTTAAACAAAATCTATGTGAAGTAAATCTGTTACAGTGTGGTTATAATGCAACAAACTGTGACAGATGGTTAATGGAAAAAACTACAACAAAAGCAATAGGGCCAGATGTAAATTACATTTCTATATAGAAAAATAGCAACATTTAATGCAATATATTTACAGCTGACAAAAGCAAAAAGTCTTAAAAATACGACAGAATCAGGAAGGAAGCCCGGGAACCTAAATTCATATTAATTAAAAGTCTATTACCAATAATAAAATTTGGAGATCTTTTGTTAAAGGTTGTTACACAAGAACAGTCACAATCATAGGACTGCTTGCCTGATGTTGGCAATATAGCTATAATCATATGTGTGGTTATGGATATAAATTTAAGATCATCTTCAAGCTCAATTTCAGTTTCTTTGTTCAATATCTCGACTTCCCACAATATAAATTCCATGCATCATAGTACACAACACAAAGAAATACCAAAAGAAAAAAAAAAACTTAACATTTAAGGTTATATTTCCCCATGTTATAAACTATGTACATTGTAATTAAATACACATGAAAAGTAAATAAAGTTCAAATACACTTACTAGACATTTTTTGAACCATGTATTTCCTGTTTCGTTTTTTAATTGTTAAAATAAATTCCTTTGAATAACCACATGTCGAACCATAGATCTCTTGTCCTTCACATTCATTTAAACCCAACCTATAAATTTTAATTTTAATACATTACGCTTACAAAGTCAAACTACATTTAAATTTTTACATATGAACTTCTTTATACACAAAAATATAAAAAAAGGAAGTGAATTAAATCTCCTCAGTCTGTTTGATATTGATTAGTGTATATATGAGAAAATAAATAATAGTGGATTGTGTGTTTTAATGTCAAATTCGAAATATTTCCTTTTTAAGATAAATCTCTAATTATGCAATACAGCCAAACTTGTATCAAGAGGTCACCCTTGGGACCAAGAAAATGTGGCCTTATAAGACAGGTGACCTCTTAAAAGAGGTTCAATTTGCATACAATTTTCTATGACAGGACAAGAAAAAGGTGACCTTTTAATACAGGTGACTGTATATCATATATGTATATTAGTAAATCTACCAGTATTCAAAAATTTTGAACTAACAACAAAACTAAAATTTTGAATTATTAAAAATTGTTATTTATTTTCTTACTAAAATATTTTTTTTTAAATTACCACAGGATTGTCTCATCTATAATTTATTTTAAATTATCACCAATCATGAGTGTTACGTAATTATTTTTTCTCATTAAAATTCATAAGAATTGTGTGAAACAGTAACTTCTATTTTGCAACAAAAATATAAAACATAAAAAGGGAGATTATGTACTAAGAAACAATACAGTAAGCTAAAGGATCCCATGTGCCTTATGGTGGCAACAGATCATATGGATCTTTGAACCAGGAGAGCTAGAAAGTTAACTCAAGTTGCTTCAGGGCAAGTCATGGTCAAGTTTTCCTTAAAATGTCAATCTTAATCAATGTGTCTCGCCTTCCCTGTCTTAAAATATGCAACTTGTTCTCGCCATGATATAGCTGAAAAATTTCTGAGTTGGCATTCACAACAATCATTTACTTACTCAAAATTTGTAAAATAACATCTAATATATACAGTATTGATATCTTTTATACTGGTAGAAAAATTAAATCAATTTTTGAACATGAATGAAAATGAAAGAAAGTAAAAACATTATAAAAATCCACAATGAATCAATTTCTGAAAGCTTTTTTTTAAAGAACAAAACAAAACAAAACAAAACAAGGGCAACGCAAAGCGTGGCATATCCCCTAGCCTAAAAATTTTATCTGGTGACCTTGACCTATGACCTTGAAAATCAATAGGGTTTCAGATTCTCTTAAGGACTAAGTATGTACCAAGTTTGACCAATATCCATTGAAGGATGTTGATTCTAGAGTGTTCACAAGGTGAAAATTAGACCCTGTGACCTTGAAAATCAATAGGGTTCCAGACTATCATAAGGACTAACTATGTACCAAGCTAGGTCAAAATTCATTGAAGGATCTTGATTCTAGAGTGTTCACAAGGAACAAATTAGACCCTGTGACCTTGACCTTTGACCTATGACCTTGAAAATCAATAGGGTTCCAGACTCTCCTAAGGACTAAGTGTGTACCAAGTTTGGTCAAAATCCATTGAAGGATGTTGATTCTAGTGTTCACAAGGATGTGATGTAATACAAAATTTGACCCAGTGACCTTGACCTTTGACATATGACCTTGAAAATCTATAGGGTTCCAGATTCTCTTAAGGACTAAGTATGTACCAAGTTTGGTCAAAATCCATTGAAGGATGTTGATTCTAGTGTTCACAAGGTAAAAATTAGATCCTGTGACCTTGATCTTTGACTTATGACCTTGAAAATCAATAGGGTTGGGTTCCAGACTCTCCTAAGGACTAAGTATGTACCAAGTTTGGTCAAAATCCATTGAAGGATGTTGATTCTAGTGTTCACAAGGATGTTATGCAGTAAAACATTTGACCTGGTGACCTTGACCTTTGACCTATGACCTTCAAAATCAATAGGCTTCCAGATTTTCTTAAGGATCAAGCATGTACCGAGTTTGACCAAAATCCATTGAAGGATGTTGATTCTAGAGTGTTCACAAGGTAAAAATTAGACCCTGTGACCTTGACCTTTGACCTTGAAAATCAATAGGGTTCCAGACTCACATAAGGACTAAGTATGTACCAAGTTTGGTCAAAATCCATTGAAGGATGTTGATTCTAGTGTTCACAAGGATGGTATGTGGCAATAAAATTGACCCAGTGACCTTGACCTTTGACATATGACCTTGAAAATCAATAGAGTTCCAGATTCTCTTAAGGACTAAGTATGTACCAAGTTAGATCAAAATCCATTGAAGGATGTTGATTCTAGAGTGTTCACAAGGATGTTATGCAGTAAAGAATTTGACCTGGTGACCTTCACTTTTGACATATGACCTTGAAAATCAATAGGGTTCCAGATTCTCTTAAGGACTAAGTGTGTACCAAGTTTGGTCAAAATCCATTGAAGGATGTTGATTCTAGAGTGTTCACAAGGATGTTATGGACGGACGGACGGTAGCGTTACTATATGCCATCACAACTTCGTTGGCGAGGGGATAAAAAAACTTATATTTTTAATGGAAACAATTGTCTTTGGTTTCAAATATATAAAAAATATTCTATTGTAGCAATTTATTATATATTTTGGGTAGATTCTCATACATCTGAAACTACAATTTTTGAAAATTGTTCACACACGCAGGCAACCGATATCATTTTCACCACAACCTGATGATGATATGGCTTTTATTTACGTCATCATGTACAATATTGCCGTATTTAATTCTAAAATATCTGTTATTTGTCAGCTATTATATTTAATGATAAAAATATCAAATAATGTGCCTTTTATAAGAACATTAATAGGTTATTATACAGTGTTATATACAATATATTTCCATATTGTACACAACACTGTATAATGATCTATTTATTATACAGCTGAAATGATCAATACTATAACAACAGTTTTATGTTTAACTTTTAATACAGTCTAAATAGAACAACTGCACAACAGTATTTCGTTAGGAAAATGTTCTGTATCAATACAGATCTCGTAAACTCTAAAAATGAATTAAAAACAGCAAAATAACTGATCAACAATTATTCTAAACAACTTTCTTTTTTTCCCTCAAACTGTTAAATATCAAACAAGTTAATTTGATTGTAGATTAATGTTAACATTGAATGTTCCACCATTTATACATTTATTTTTTGGTACTTGTGCCTCCACAAAGTCCTTAATTTCATAGTCATTTAACATTTTCCAGTTTGTTTTGTTTACTAGCAGACGACAAAAATCAACAAGTTACTTCCCTTACATAATGTACAATACGGAAAAAAAATACGGACTTATCGGGACGTCCAATACAGAAAAAATACGGCTTACGGTTGTACAATACGGGAAAAATAATGTACGGTCACATAAGATAAGATAAGAAAACTTTATTTGAATTCGGTTTTTGTATAACAATAAACACAAGCTCTCAGGAGCTTTTTACCGAATATGTCTTAAATGGGTGTTTTTTATTGGATTAAAATTATAGCTGTATAATATTTTTTTTTATTTGACTTGGTAAAAACTCTTAATACATGGCATAATCTAAATAGCTAGAAGCCATCAGCTAGATCACACAGTGATGCAAATGTCAGATGATCAATAAAAATCACAAAGAAAGGCTTTGGTCTTATCTGTAATTAAACAGATCAACATTCCTACACTTTGATGTAGAATTTACAAGGAATCGATTCAATGTCTGTCTGTCCTAACATGATCTAATTCCATTATAAACTACATACACTTGCATCAACTCAACCTTCAAACTAAGTGCTGTGCACTATGGTTTGAGTGAGTGATTGTTTATCGCCAACTCAGCAATTTTTTTAGCTATATCATGGTAGGAACAAGTTAATTTTCAATGCAGTGATGATGAGGTCCGCTTTGTACTAGACCAACACGCTTAGCTGGATTTGCATAGTGCTAGCTCACTGAAACAACAGTTTGTGGATAGACACTCTTGACACATTATCCTGATTCCGAGCCATCCAGTCTTTTTCTTTCTCCTTAATGCTGTGTGCTTAGAAGCAACAAATACTAATTTTATAATCTTTGGTTTGACCCGATCGGTGCTCGAACCAACGATCTTCTGCACACGAGGTGAGTATGCTAACCATTACACCACCGATGCGGTTACAGTCTATGGTTTGACTTCAAGTCAAATGTAATGAGAATGGAAATAAAAATCCAAGTTTCCCTGTCTAAAAGTGGTGATATACAATTGATTGTATAAACAAAGCATTCCAATCTGAAATACATGGTGGGAAAATAATAAAACCTTGTTGAAATGAGAGGCAATGAGATAAACTTTTTTCTTATAATTTTGGGGGAATTTTAGGCATTAAGAGCATGAAGTACATAAAATTTTCAGAAATAGGAAGAACCTATATAAAAAAATGTAACAAATTTTAGTGCAAAAATACCTTGGTTTTTAAACAACTGTTAATCACTGCCCAGAAAATCAAAGTGAATCAATAGTTTCTACTGAATTGAACTCTCTCTTGTGATTGAATACCTTTAGAACAGTCCCCTACCAAGATATTTAATCAGTTAATTAGTGTTTAGTTGTTCACAACAAAAGATGTGTGAATGACAAGCACATTTCTAGATCACAAACCATTTCTTAATTATGGCAAAAGGTATTAATTTGGTATGATTGCCCTGGGAATCTAAATTAAATCTATCAAATCAAATAGGAACATAATTATATACAAAACACATTCAGTCCAACATTGATACCTACTATCCTTAGAATTCTACTAAATCAAAATAATGAAATACTATTAATGGGATAAAAATCAATGTACCATCACAACACACAAGGTCAAGGGTGATATACAGACAATGGACAAAAGTATTTGCACTCTTCCAATTTCCCCATGTATTTCATATAAAACTATCATTTTTCAGAAGCTTATCCTGAAGTCAATTCACACCCGATTTCGATAATTTTTATATCAATAAAAACAGAATTGTATGTAGTTTTACTGTATAATTTCAAAATAATTTTCTATGATAAACACTTTGAGTATATACAAGCTAAACACACAACTGAATTAATTTCTTTCGAAATACAATGCTTTGATAGGACCTTTGTAGACAAATTATTTAAGTCTGTGTTTAAATCATGGTGATTTGAAAAACATGCTTCAAAAAGTTATTTCAAAATTACTACTATAAACTACATATCTTTCTGCTTTCCTTGATAAAATAATGATTAAAATCGGACGTGAATTGATCTCAAGATAATATTTTGAAAAACTGTAGTTTTATATGAAATATATAGGGTAATACTTTTGTCCATTGTCTGTAGCTGTCAAGGTCGATGATTTCCAATCACTACTACATCAAAACAATGAAATACTATAAATGGGAAAAAAATCAATCAACCATTACAACACACCAGGTCAAGGGTGATCTAGGTGTCAAGGTTGATGATTTTCATCCAAAAGACTAATATCACTGATGTGGAGTTTGAGCACTAGTGATACCCGTAAGGTTTCCAGACATCTACCCATGGAAAGGAGTTTCTGCTGGTCAGTTCTTTATAAATGTCAGAGCTCCCATTTTTTTTTCAGGTATGTGAAATTCACCATCAAACAAGATAGATATGTGCAAAACTATCATGAAGCCAGGCCTCTTGAGAAAAGATATGAATTTGATCCTCATTCACAGATCATATTTTGAACTTAAGAAAAGGTAGTTATTTTTGGTATGTTATGTATTGCTTTGTTTTAATACATATTTGTTGATTAAACATTATTCTGTCACATAAAAAAATAAAATGCTCTGCAATATGTCTGTACAAAGTCCCATAACTCTCTACTATATACCTCAGACCACCACTCCTAATAATAAAGTTTGAAGAAAATCAGTCGAGACAAACTTGAATATGCATGCAACACATTTATGACAGAGTTTTTTTTTAATTGGATCAAGTCTAGGATGACAGAAGTGAAAATCGCTAAAAAATTATAACACAAACCCTAAGACTACTACTCTCAAAAATCTGGTGAAGTTATCATGAACATTATTGGTCAATAGTGGAGGTTACGAATTAAGTGCAAGACATGTTTACAACATACAATTTTTCATGGGATCAAATCCCATAACTCTGGAACAACAAAAGTAACTGTGTCGTTCACCTTTCAATTTGCTTTGAGGAAACTTAATACAAAACCTTCCATACATGTAGATGCTTCCTACCAAGTTTCGCTTCATATGGCTAAGCAGTTTCAAAGGAGAGAATTCTTTAGAAATCGATCAACCAGAAACAAGAATTGCATGTGGTGGCCATATTTGCTAACCAATCGGGACGAAATGAGCAATCTTCATAGAGGACATTCCAGAGATGCTTCCTACCAAGTTTCGGTGGTAGCTATGTTTGCTAACCAATCGGGACGAAATGAACAATCTTCATAAAGGACATTCCATAGATGATTCCTATCAAGTTTCGGTTCATTTGGCCAAGTGGTTTCAGAGGAGAAGATTTAAAAAAATCGGCCAATCAGAAACAAGAATTGCTTGTGGTGGCCATGTTTGGTAATGGATCATAACAAAATGTGCACTCTTTAGAAAGGACGTTCCATAGATACTTCCTACCAAGTTTCAGTTCATTTGGCTGAGGGTTTTCAGAGGAGAAGATTAAAATGTGAAAAGTAAATGGATGACAGACGACGGACACCAAGTGATGGCAAAAGCTCATATTGCCTTTGGCAAGGTTTGCTAAAAAGAATGTTAAAATGTGAATACCTACTTGTAATGTATAGAATAAACATGCTACACTATATCAGCATTAGTTAATTTCTAAGGGAGATAATGGCAAGAGTTATCTTTCTTTTAACAGTTTAGGCAAGATTTATCTTTCTTTTAACAAAGGAAAAGATTTTTTTAGAAATCAACCAATCAGAAACAAGAATTGTCTGTGGTGGCTATGTTTGTTAACCGATCGAGACAAAATAAGCAATCTTTATAGAGGACCTTCCATAGATGCTTCCTACCAAGTTTCGGTTCATTTGGCCAAGCGGTTTCAGAGGAGAAGATTTTAAAAAATCGGCCAATCAGAAAAAAGGATTGCCTGTGGCGGCCATGTTTGTTAATGGATCAGGACGAAATGAGCAATCGTTATAGAGGACCTTCCATAGATGCTCCCTACCAAGTTTCAGTTCATTTGGCTGAGAGGTTTCAGAGGAGAAGATTAAAATGTGAAAAGTTAACGGACGACGGACGACGGATGCCAAGAGATGGCAAAAGTTCACATTGCTTTTGGCAAGGTGAGCTAAAAATGGTCAAAAAGTACCGTATACACACTCTAAAACCACCATTCTCAATGATCTTGTAAAGTTTGAACTCTTGAACAACAAAAGTAAAAATCATCAAAAAGTATACAGACTCTAGTCAAATTACCATTCAAAATGATCTTGAAAAGTTTGAAGAAAATCTGTCAAGGAAAAGTAGATTTTGTACCTATATGTTTAAGCCAGACAAATGGATGCGACAACTGTTTACAAATTATATGTCTTGTCTAAGCTCATTCATGAATTGTTTCCATATTTCATCAAAAACTATTATGCCAGTGTGAAGCATATTAGATTTCAGATCAGAACGAAATTAATTAGAAAATAATTTTGAGATATTTCCAATTTCCAGTTCAAATAAGTAGAGTGGGCATTTTTTGTCATATTTATTTTTATTATAATACAATGTACCCGCTACTCTGTGCTGTCCATAGTGAATTTCTAATCTGAAATCAAATAAAAACCGTTTTTGAAGACAACACACTGATAATTCCTGCAAAGAATCACGCTAGGTTTAGCCCACTGATTATTGAAAAAAAATTCATTTTTTATACTCCAGTCAATCAGAAATTATTATTTCCTGTTAGTAGATATATTGAATGTCAGAAGATATTATATTGAAGACCACCTGTTAATAATTCCTTCAAAGTTTTGATGTAGCTGTTTCTGACAGGAGAAAATTAAATTTTGAAAAGATATTGCACAACAAATGAAAATAACTAGCATTGCCTCTGTCCAAATGCACTTTAAAGGAATTTTATTACATCATCCCAAAATTAGTGTCTAGCGATTGGTGGAAAAAAAATGCTGTCATTTCACCTGCTAACTTGATTGATAGATTTAATGCTGTTTAACGTGATCCTACAGTCAAACTTGCCTTAAAGGGTACCTCTATGTAACTTCTACTTCTACTTGATTACTGCCCAGGGCTATCGCATCACCGGCAAGTGACATCAACAACATGGATAAAAGCACCAAAGTGCGTATATACAGTTAAAAACAATAAAAACAGGAATCACTGTGTATGTCTAGGTTGTCAAACTATGTAGACGAGAACCAAATTCGTCCACAGAGGTGACATGCACTAGGTGAGTTGGCAGAGCATTCCAGTCTTTGATAGTCCTAGGCAGGAAGCTGTTTTTGTACTGTTCGTAGTTGGCTCTGATTTCAATGAAAGCTTTGGAGTGAGATTTTGTACCACTGTATGTTGACTGGGTGACATAGTCCGGGATTTCAACTGGCGAATTTTGGTTTACTGCCTTATGAAAGACGATGAGTCTCTTGTTCTTTCTTCTAATCTGAAGGAGCTGCCAGTTCAAGTCGTTGAGCATAGATGTTACGCTGTCTTGGTAAGAATATTTTCCTGTTACAAAGGGTGCCCCTTTTCGCTGGACTTTTTCAAGAGCTTGAATGTCTTGTTTATGGTATGGGTCCCATACTGTTGAAGTGTACTCAAGATGTGGTAGTACTAACAAATCACTGTCTATAAATGGCAGTCTCATTTTCCCCATTAATGAATAGTGCATATAATTTTAACCTGTATATAAAGGACAACTGCTCATAAGATTCCCTTGAGTGGCATTGGTATACAGGTTGACAGTATTTTAACTGTATTCACGAGAAATAAGATTCCAAAAATAAATTATTTAGGATGCAAAATTAGTTTGCACTGCATGGAAATTTAGATTGTCGCTGGATAAAGAGGCCACATTTGTAAGGGTTGAAACATTCGGTCTTGCAATAGGCGACCAGTCCTCGTTATGAAAATTTGAATTTACTAGTCCGAATCAAATCCTTGAATTTATTTTTATATAGTTCTTAAAAAAAACTGAAAAATTTACTGGTCTGAACAAAGTTTTACTGGTCTTGAGCCGGAGGACCAGTGCTCATAGTCAGAACTGAATGACCATGTACTCTTATCAAACTTCTTTAAAGCTGCCGAAAGTTGGTCTTGTGTGCAAGGAGCACAGCAGACCCCAAATACAAAGCACTAATTTTAGATGCTACTGTATACTAACGGTGAATAGTATACCAGTATTTGATTGGTCCTGCGAAATCACCTTCCCCCACTTCTGGAGGGAGCGTACCCTGCACAGAAACTAGACCATATTTCATGTATTTCTATACCAAGGATATTTCCTTAAATCAAACATTTCAGGGAGTTTGTTTGTTCTTTTAATCTTCTGTTTTGACTGGACCATTAAAGCGTTATGGTTAATTTCTTTTATCTTTAATATTTAATGAAACTTAATATGAAATGGGTTACACAGACAAGTAAGATTCAACATACCAGTAAACAATTTTGAAATTCAAATTTTCTAATAAAGAATAAGTGAGTGATATTGTTGCTTAATGCCAACTCAGCAATTTTTCAGCTATATCCTGGCAAGAACAAGTTAATTTGCAATGAGATGACGATGAGGTCGCTTTGTTTTAGACCAACATGCTTAGTTGGATTTTTATAGTGCTAGCTCACTGAAACAAGTCTGCGGATAGACATGTCACCCCAAACAAACACATTATCCTGATTCTGAGCCAACCAGTCTTTGTTCTTTCTTGTTAATGCTGCATGCTTAGTGGAGAAGCAACAAATACCAATTTTATAGTCTTTGGTTTCACCCGATCAGGGCTCGAACCCACGATCTACCAAACTTGAGGCAAGCACGCTAACCATTACACCTCCTATGCAGTTCCTAATAAAGAACATAACAATACCTGGCAAATAAATAGATATTAACTTTAGTCGACCCAAGTTCAAGGAACAAACCAAGAAAAATGTCAATTATTTACATGTCTTTACCAAGTTACTGAAGAAGAGAGAAGACAAAACACTCTAAACATGTATGACACATTATTTCTCCAAGCAACAATATTGATATAAAGCTAAGTGAAAGTCAATCTTTGACCTGTGTAATTATAAAGTCTTATTTCTCAGTCATAATATCACAGGATTTCTATGGTTAACCTAATTAATAAGGAATTAGTAACACAACATGAATAATTATAAGCAGATCATCACAGCAGTAACAGTCAAAGGGGGAATCAAACAGGGGAGTTCCTATATTGGTCAAATTTTCAGCCAATCAAACCTATCTATCTATCGTTTAGCATTTGACTATTGACATTTCATTATATCAGTTTTCATTGGATTTTAAAATGTTGATTTGTCATTTAGATAACACCATTTAACTTCCTTTTTCTTTTTTCTTTTTTTTTTATTAAAAACAGATTTTAAGTTATCATATTTTATATAATAGGTTGCTTGAGGACAAACAACAAGCAGCATTTTATAATCTGTCAAATTAACGGGAATGTAGAAGAATAACAGTTATATTTGGAAATATTATGAAAAGAAAATTAGCAGTGATGGTCAACAATTCCATCAATATCAACAAAAAATTAACTATCACCTCTCACCTCAAACAATTAAACACAAAAAGACCATAACATATGGCATTAGAATTCCAGGTCCTGGCATGGGGCAGGCACAAAAAGGTGGCAGGGTTGAACCGGTGAATGAGATATGTATCCATTATTAATGAAAGCAAAACTGTTAAAATTAAAATACCACTTAAGATTAAGATTGTCACATAAAATGTAGCAAAATCCTGAAGAATATAGCACAAGAAAAGCAACACTGGGTGCTGTATCGCTATGTGCTGTAAACATAATAATATCCATGGCTGCCTTGTTTACCGAGTCTAACCCATTGGATGCCTTTCGTACCCTGGCAAGTCATCAATTAGCTATAGAATTGTGTAAATAGCTATACAATAAATAATGGATGTCTTTATCATTAGATCTGATGGTTCTTTCATGAAGAAACATGTCACGCTTTCCTCATAGATGCATTACATGACAATGTTGATAATGGGCCTAAATTCAAAAGAGCATTTGAAACCTTAAATATATTTTCAAAGGGTTGAGGGTTATTGTGTTTATCACCCCCCACTTTCAACAATATTTCGGTTATTTTGTGGCGATCAGTTTTACTGGTGGAGAAAACCTGAGAACCCGATGAAAACCACCGCCCTGTTGCAAGTCACTGACAAACTTTATCACATAATGCTGTATTGAGTACATCTCGCCATGAGTGCATGGCATTTGAACTCACAACTTTAGTGGTGATAGGTACTGATTCCACAGATAGTTGTATATCCAACTACCATACAATAATGGCCACGACAGCCCCTATTTTCAACGAAAATGGCTAACATGAGGCTGTATGGTTCACTAGGTTATTCATGCATAGTGCAGTTTTTTTTTAAACTTTTATTCATATTCCCTTAGTTAATAAAAACAGATACATTTGTATTTAATTTAGTGAGCATTACTCTGGTTTATAACCAACATCAGGTATGCCAGAAAAGTCAAAATATTAGAGAGCCAAATAATATAACATTCATCGTCAACAACACAACCAAAGGTCAACAACACAACCAAAGGTCGTAAACAGTTATAAGACATAAACAATGAGGTGTAGGCCAACACAAACATTGTAAAGAATAACTAAGATCATTCACACTTTATAAAATGTCAAGCCACTGAGTGAGTATTTGGAGCACAGCTTTTTAGGTTCAGTCAACTTATCATATTAGCAGAAGGGGCCATCATGGTCGTGATGGTATGGTAGTTGGATTTACAACTACCTATGCAATCAATGCTTATCACCACTAGAGTTGTGAGTTCGAATCCTGCAACATTATGTGATAAAGTTTTTCAATGACAGATCAGTGGTTTTCTCGAGGTACTCTGGTTTCCTCCACCAATAAAACTGACCGCCACGATATAACTGAAATATTGTTGAAAATGGCGTTAAACGCCATAACCCTAACCCTACACACAAATTATAAGGATATAAGTTCCTGACTGAAATAATTCTGAGACCCATTTTATGCTCTTATATATCAATGGATGAAACAAGATGCAAGGCAACTGATTGAACTTCTCTGTACAATAAAATATGAAGATACAATCAGTAGCTTACATAAGCATTTTCTCTAATTTCAAACAATTGTGTTACAATCATCAAGTTCTTAAACATCAAAGATTTCAATGTACATTTATAGTATACCAGAGGCCCATTTACTGTTTTGATATCCTTCAATGGTGCTTGACCCTCACATACTTGGAAAGCAGAGGAGCAGAGCTGAATTCGAACTCACAATGTTAGTGGTGATTGTCACTGATTGAGTACAGGTAGTTGTAAATTCAACTACCACTGAATGTATTGGAAATGAATCATAGTGCACTTATATATTAAAACAAACTTAACTTCCACTTTATGCTATAGTTGCATGACATTAATTTCTTTATGTCTTAATCAATTACAACTCCACCAACTAAAGCAAAAAGATTACAGACATGTGCAGAACATTGATTATTTTTACGTCTCATCGTGATGAGCAATTTCTAAAGAGGTTATTAATTAAATATTTTTTAATATGTTCGTTAAAAACTATTTTTTCTATTTATTTGTGTGCTAAGGGGTATCGATTTTTACTATTTCTACAATGTTGCTGTTGGATTTTGGAACTGTTGCGACAGTGTGGGGTATTTTTTGTTTTTCATTTTAATTTTCTGATATTAAGAATTCGAGTATAAATGACTTCAGTGGAATAATGTGTTTCAGATTTGAAGGTGACTAAGTATCGAGAAGGATACGTAAACAGTTTCAACTTTTCCCTTAAATTTCTTGAAGGTCAAATGCCCATAAAAAATTGTTGTTTGATGGCTTCTATTCTTCATTTTATTACAAGAATTTAAATTTACTGATCTTAACAGGCAGTATATAATTTTAGTATCCAGACTACCCTATTCACCATAGTAAAATATTTTGATTTTAGAATATTATAATGTAGATGTGTGTCACAGACCCAGTATAAATGTTGGTATAAAATATCTTAAATATCGTAATAAAATGGAAAAGACAACCATAATTTTGTTTCTTTTTTACACAAAAAAGAATATATCTCAGAATATATAAAGTGGTTGCCATTTAAAACTGTCCTAAGATGGTGATTGAAATTTTAGCGCTGTGTTAAAAAAATTCTGTTTGGAGAAATTGATATCATGTGTTTGTGTATAAATTGTATGTGCATGTCATATGTTTTTTTGTATATGTCTTTTCTTTGTCTTAAAAATAAACAAATTACAAAAAAAAATTATGGCAAATTACAAAACACTTGTTTACATTAGCTTGACAAAGATGGTTGGTTCTAAGGGTCCTCCATACATTTTTGTCTTCTTTAGCAACAGAGCATCCCTAAAAGCAGTAATTATCAAGACGATACTTTCCAAAAGTTTTTTTTTAGCATTCTAAGATAATAGTAAAGAAGGGGGAGAGATCTCATATGGTAGACATAGCATTTTTGGCCATCCAATTGCTACACTATCCATTGGACAAAAAAGGCAATAACTTGTTACTGGGGTTGTGCTGCTGTATCTGAATTTGACAAAAATGTACTTATTTTTGTCAATGATTTATACCTAAACTAGAGGCCCAATGAGTTGTTCATTTGATTTCAATGACAGAGTTAACTTGCATTTTAAACAAGAAACTCCATGGATTTTTTTTTGGTAATCTCTCATCTAGTTAAGAGATGTTCTGAATTTCATAATTAGTAAAGATAACTTGGAATTTAATTTAAAACCAGTAATAATAATAGCTATACATTATATTGTTCCCAATTCCAACTTAAAATTCAGGATTTTTATTGAAAAGCATTAAATTACTGTCATCTGCATATAGTAGGAGTTTAGATTATGGGCATATCATTCAAATAATAAAGAAAAAGTAAAGGACCCATAATTCTTCCATATGGTACTCCACAGCTTATATCTACCAAATTGGATCTTGTCTCATTTACATTGACCAACTGTTTTTCATATTGGCTTGATTTTTAAGGACAAGAGGTATATATCATTCTCCAAATACAGAGCAATTATTGACTTCAGGATGATATTGGTTATGTATTGGTACATCCTGTACAAGCAATGACATTCCCTGTAAGGGAAGGGGGCCTCTTACCTCAAGTAAGATTACTTTGGTGCTATTTCTATAATCTTAAGCACCCCTGAAGGTTAATTGGACTTGCATTGAAGATCCTACTATCACTGTGAAATGTAGACAAGAACACCAATAAAAGCAATGTTCCTTCCCTTTAATTTGTGTCTTAAGTGTAAAGTCTATATTGCTTATTTACAACCATATCACTTCTTGATAATTGACAGATATAGACAATAGACAATAGACAATAGACAATATTTATTGGTACTAGCACATTTACAATATATGGTTATGACACATAAAGAAAGATATACATGTAATATATATATAATATCAATACATGTGGGAGCGACAGTGGCATCAGCTTGCATACCTACATATATAAATATATATAGAGTGAAAATGTACTTATTTTATTTGTTATGTTAAATGTTGACTAGGATGAATTTCTCTTGGACATGCATTTATTCATAAAATTGACAATGATATTGAGAAGTTTTGGTGAATTGCTGTTCAGTAGGGCTATCATTTGACATTTATTGAAAACTTTTCGATTTATTTCACCTAAGATACTTTTTATTTTTTCAAAAAAGTCTTGTCTGAAATGTGCATAAGATGGGCAGTCAAGGAAAAGATGTAATTCATCTTCTACTTTACCAGCTTTGCATGATAAGCAAACACGATTTTCACGTGGAATATTATAGTACCTGCCCTTCTCAATTTCAAGAGAGTGGGCACTAATTCTAAATTTGCATAGAGTAGATATATATGAACACATTAAAAAAATTACTATTTTATTTATATCAAAAACAGTTGAAGGAAAAGTTTAATAAGATGAACAAGTCTGTACAGATTTGAAATCAATATTTCATAAAAGATTTCTCCATTTTAAAACCTATTATGTAATTTTTGGAATACTGAAAGATTAAATCAGAAGCTCAGATATGAAATAATCCATATTTCACATATATAATGTCTGTACTGCCATCTGGACTAGATTATTTATCTCCAGATAATAAATCTGTCTAGTATATAAAATCAGTTGTGAAAAAGGACAAAAGGACAAACAACGACCTACAAAACATTACACATAAAACTAAAGATGGAGTAACAGGAGCCCCACTAAGTGATGAACACAGACATACAATATATCACATAATCATCATTTTAATAATAAAATGGTACTAACTTCTGTAGACAAATTCAAACTCCAGCTTTTTTATGGACATGAAATAGATCACTATCTCAATCATGAATATTAAGAAATTGATATCCCACACATTTTTCATATGAAAATGATTTGATGAGATAACTTACATAAGGTTATAGATACATCAGCATGATAAGGATAACCCTTAATTTACAAAATTGATTTTATGATTTACTTCTAATAACCAGCTTTCTCCGCTTACAAATCCAACTGAGTGAACTCATATTTTCTAATTTACTACATTTCTATTACAATTTACATTATATATTCTATAAAAGTCAAAAACAAGTGGGTTACATTGCTAAGATAACGCCACTTTCAACATTATTTCAGTTATTTCGTGGATGTAACCAGAGTACACAAAGAAAACCACCAACCTGATGTAAGTCACTGACAAACTTTATTACGTAATGTTGTATCGAGTACCATACAATCACGACTGAACATTATCAATTAAAAAAATGTGTCCATAGGACATGGGTACCCTCCGTTTTCTCCTGAAGTAAACTGGTATTTTTCGGCAAATCCAAAATAGAAATGGTGGTAAAGTCTGAAACTGAACTTGGCCATCCTCTTATGATCCTTGACCTTGTGTATAAATCTAAATGATTTAATTAAGCGAACCTTAAGTTACTGAGCGAGCGGAAACCAAATGCTGGATGTACAGCTATTGGTAAACCTTAATTCCCCTGACACCTAGCGGAAGGGACGTAATAAAATAAAATAGAAGATAAAAATGAAATACTTGTTAATAACAAATTGAAAGGTATGTTTAACTATATGATAGGCTATACAGGTTGACGTCTAACCACAAGGTCAACACCACTGGTGTGAGTTCATGCTCCAATACTTACCTCACATGTTTCTTTGGACACCTACCCATGACCAGGGCATCACAGGTTAGTTCATTATATTTGTCCCTGCTTTCAGTCCATTGTCTTAAGACATATATAGGCTTAGATCCATTTACACAATATACAGTGAAACCGGTCTTAATCGAACTTCCTTGGAACAAACTTTTGTGTTTGGATTAGACATGTGTTCGGTTTATACAGGATAAATTGACAAAGATTTCTTACTTTGGGACATTATTCATAGTTCGGTTTATGCAGGATTTCGCTTTATTCAGGGTTCGGCTTAGACAAGTTTCACTGTAAATTAAACATGCTTTTACTTAAAGAACATACACAAACTTTATATAAAAAAAAAAATGCAAGAAAAAAATATGTTCTGGAAATTAAGGCAAAAAATTACAGCTGTTGACATAACATTTCAAATGTCAGAGTAGAGAGCATATTAAGATTACTTAATACAGGCAAACCTGTCTATGCAGTCACCTCTATTAAGCAGTCACCTGTATTAAAAGGTCACTTTTTTTTTGTCATGTCATAGAAAATTTCATACCAATTAAACCTCTTTTAAAAGGTCACCTGTCTTATAAGACCAGTTTTTCTTTGTCCCAAAGGTGACCTCTTAATATAGTTTTGAATGTACTAAAACACTTAAAGTTAAGAAATACATTTCATAAAAAAGCAATAACTTTTTCTTTAAGAAAGTCTAAAATTTACCTGATTTTGATGAAACTGGTTAGCATTAGTGTAATCCTCATATTTCATTCGGTCAGTGAAATATCTCTTTGTACATAATCCTTTATTATAATTGTCAATATCACCTGGTTCCCACTTTTCAAGGCATCACTGAAAAATAAAAGGATGTTGACAATAGTATGAAGTGTGGATCAATATAGTAGAGAATGATATGACAAATCCTTGCTACTGATGTAGCATCAACCTATTGGCATTGTATAAAATGTGGACTTGTCTACAAATTAATCTGATAAATTGAACCACTACATCATAAGACTGTAGTTTAAGGAAGAGTGAGTGAGTAACTGATTGTTGTTTAATGCCTACTCAGCAATTTTTCAGCTATATCATGGTGAGAACAAGTTAATTTTTTAATGAGATGATGATCAGGTCTGCTTTGTATTATAGACCAACATGCTTAGTTTTTGAGGAAAAAACCTATATTAAATTTTGCAACAAAATTTAGAACTCAATACATAGAATTCAGTTATAATTCTTAACAGTACTATTTTTGAGTATTTTTTTCAATTGTGAAAAAATGGAACATTATGGCTTAATCGAAACAAACATATGAATAGTAGGGGGATGGGCTCCCAACGGTTGGTGAACCAGAGAAATTGAATATGGCAACAATCTAATAATGTTTCGCAATATATCACCACATTGGAAATTCCCAAAACAATAATATTTTTTTTTTTGTAATTTGTTTATTTTTCCAAGAACAGATTTATACATACATGATTCTATAAACACAATGTTTCAATGCACAAAAGTTACAATGTAAAAACAAGTTGATCTTCATAACATACTGTTTTGTAATAACTTTTGAAATTCAAAGTTAGCAATGCATTTTAAGTTATACAAGGTAACATATATTTTAGTATAATAGATATACGTGTATATTAATATTAACCACTCAATACCGCCTCCAGATCTAACCATTTTCTTTTAACATGTTCCTTTTGTACTGGGGACAGATATATCATCGATGCCTTTTCAATATTTATAGCATATTTCAGGAATTCAAGACCACCTTCTAAATCAAGGTCCCTAAATAATATTATTTGACATTGTAATAGAAACATGTTGAAGGAAACTGACTTAAATTTTGTTTTATATATAAAGAGGTTACAATTACCTATGCAATCAATGCCTACTCCACTAATGTTGTGAGTTCCTATCCCACTCATGGCGAGTTGTACTCAATATAACGTAATGTGATAAAGTTTGTTGGTAATTTACGGCCACAATATGACTGACCGCCACAATTTAACTGAAATATTGTTGAAAGTGGCGATAAACACCATCAACAATTTTTTTTCCACTTTTGTTCTAAAAATACAGTTTTTAATGATTTATCACATGAGACAATGTTGTACATCTTAAGGAGGTTACTGCCAGAATGTTGAGCATTTTCAACAAAATACAATTAATCTTTATTGCATGCATAAAAACCAAACATATTCTATTAATAACTTGCGGACAATGAAAAATGGCATATTTCAGAACACAACACATAAGGTCTATTTGAAATATAAATCACAAATTTTCTGTTTCCTGTTTAAGGTAGAAATTAATTAATGAATCTACTATGGAAATTTAGTAGGCATAAATTAATAAAGAACTTTTTGATTGGATAATTTGATCTTGTTTTATGAAAAGGGGAAAACTTTGAAATCGCATGCCAAAACAAATTTGATATGATTTTCTTTTCAGAAAAGATGGAATAAATCTGATATGTGTACAAGTTTTATAAAAACATGCCTTCCTCCTTTTGATCAAGAAAAAATACAAATCACATGAATAATATTAACTAGTATTACTGTGAGCACAGCTCACTAAGATATACCCCCTGCTCCCCACATCTGTCCAACCTATTTCTATAACCAAAACATTACTGATTGTTCCGACCAAAAATGAAAGGGATCCTCCTCTCTTCACCGGTAAGCTGCTGTTAAAATTTCAAAACATTCTGAGAAATACTACTGAAGTTATCATACGACATAGGGTAAAAATCCTATTTTCCGTCATATCAAGTCCAATATCTCTGGAACGGCAAAAGTGAAAATTGTCAAAAATGAAAGTGATCCTCCTCTCTTCACCAGTAAACAGCTGATCAAATTTCAAAACATTCTGAGAAACACTACTCAAGTTATCATACGACATAGGGTAAAAATCCTATTTTCCGTCATATCAAGTCCAATAACTCTGGAACGGCAAAAGTGAAAATTGTCAAAAATGAAAGGAATCCTCCTCTCTTCACCAGTAAACAGCTGATCAAATTTCAAAACATTCTGAGAAACACTACCTAAGTTATCATACGACATAGGGTAAAAATCCTATTTTCCGTCATATCAAGTCCAATAACTCTGGAACGGCAAAAGTGAAAATCGTCAAAAATGAAAGTGATCCTCCTCTCTTCACCAGTAAACAGCTGATCAAATTTCAAAACATTCTGAGAAACACTACTCAAGTTATCATACGACATAGGGTAAACATCCTATTTTCCGTCATATCAAGTCCAATAACTCTGGAACGGCAAAAGTGAAAATTGTCAAAAATGAAAGGGATCCTCCTCTCTTCACCAGTAAACAGCTGATAAAATTTTAAAAGATTCTAAGAAACACAATTCAAGTTACTGCTCGACATAGGATTTGTCTACAGACGGACGGACATGGTGAAACCAGTATAGCCCCCTACAACTTCATTGCGGGGGGTATAATTAGTATATGTGTACTATAAATATTTTTAGATTTCTACTCATAGAAGAATTAATGGTCTTCTGAGTGAGTGAATGATTGTTGTTTAACTGTTTAGCACCACATAGCAATTTTTCAGCTATATCATGATGAGAACAAGGTACTTTTCAATGAGATGTAATGAGGTCCGCTTAGTTGGATTTTTATTGTGCTAGCTCACTAAAAAAACAGTCCATGGATAAACATGTCGCCCCGCTCCAACACCTTATCTTGATTCCATGCCATTCAGTCTTTGCTCTTTCACCTTAATGCTGTGTGCTTAGTGGAGAAGCAACAAATACCAAATTGATAGTCTTTGGTGTTTAATGCCACTTTCAACAATATTTCAGTTATATTGTGACGGTCAGTTTTATTGGTGGAGGAAACCGTATGTACCCGGAGAAAACCACAGACCTGTCGCAAATCATTTACAAGTTTTATCACATAATGTTGTAGTGAGTACACCTTGCCATGAATGGGGTTGGAACTCACAACTTTAGTGGGGATAGGCACTGATTGCACATGTAGTTGTAAATCCAACTGCCATATGATCATGACCATGACGATCCCTTCGATACATTTGAACGTTTATCAGTGAACAGTAATATATAATTGTTGGATGTATAAAAAAAAACAGGAAAATAAAGAATTAAAAGGATTACTATATTATATATAGTATATTGCACTTTTATTTCAAGCACGATTATATAATTGAAATTGAATCATGACTATTATGCACTTCCTGCTCATCTTTAATTCTTATCAATAATAAATTTATTTAGAATTTCAGACAGCGTGTGTATATATATATATATATAGGTCTGAAAATTAAACCAAACAGTGTTAGAATTAGATCTTTGAGCTGTCAAATTTTTGTTCTTATGTCCAGTGCCCTAGACCACTCGACCACATCCGCTATGTCAAACCTGTCTATATGGTCACCTCTATTAAGCAGTCACCTGTATTAAAAGGTCACTTTTTCTTTTCCTGTCATAGAAAATTTCATATGAATTGAACCTCTTTTAGGAGGTCACCTGTCTTATAAGGCCACTTTTTCTTTGTCCCAAAGATGACCTCTTAATTATCTGTGAGGTACCAATGTTATGTAATGAATAATATTTCAGGGGAATTTTCTAGTGTAAGATATTGACTGGCAAATCAACAGCTGGCAGATAAAAATCCCCTCATATAACAGGAAGTCAGTAATTTTCTGTTTTGTAACATGTGGATCTTTAATGTTTCTACCTTGTCTACAATGAAATGTTTATGTCTTCGTATCACCTTTCCTTTAAAAAAAATTCTTCAATTTAACCAAGAAAAAGGCAAATATTTCAACACATGACAAAGAGACAAATATAAGATATTATGGCTAACATAAAGAAAATAATTTCCTTTTTCAAATGCAACTACATGTATATTGTAACTATTTGATATCTTCCGTGCATGCTATAAATATTTAAATCAATTGACGAAATATGACATTGTTTTTTAGTTGTTATTGCTTTTTTCTGCATTATTTTAATGTCTTGGAAAATAAATAAAATAAAAAGGAATTCATCGATTCCGTCATTAAAAGTGAGTTGTTTATTACTATTCAGAAAATCTTCCATTACTATAGATAACAAAATCATCAGTGTTTTACTTGTATTATTAAATAATACTTGTATACAAATAGATGATAAATTCTTATTATAAGAAGACAGAATTGAATTTTGAAGTACCTATTATATTGATATGTCAGATTTTCCTCTAGTGAATTTTCCAATAACTTGAAATATTCAAAATATTTTTGATTTGTTGCTTCTCCACTAATCATGCAGCATTCAGGAGAAAGAACAAAGACTGGTTGGTTCTGAATCAGGATAATGTGTCCAAGTGGAGCGACATGTCTACCTGCGAACTGTTGTTTCAGTGAGCTAGCACTATAAAAATCCAACTACGCGTGTTGGTCTAGTACAACGCAGACCTCATCATCAATCATCTCATTGAAAATTAAATTGTTCTCGCCATGATGTAGCTGAAAAATTGCTGAGTTGCCGTTAAACAACAATCACTCAATCAAAAAATCTTTGCACTTGTAAACATCTGAAAATTGATCCTACCAGGCTAAATGTTTAAGATGTTAACTGTAGCTTATGTAAATGAAAACAAGATCAGGTTTCTGGCTTTCCAAGAAAATAACACAATTAAGCACAAATTCTTGTAATAAAATATGCCTATTTAAACCTAAATGTACAAAGTTCAAAGTTATTTATTGACACAAAAATAATAATATTCAAAATATTTTTGATTTGTTGCTTCTCCGCTAAGCACGCAGCATTAAGGAGAAAAAGCAAAGACTGGTTGGCTCTGAATCAGAATAAAATGAAGGAGGATTTCTGCATACAAACTTCTAGATGGATCATTCCAATTGAAAAAAGCTACAATTCCTTCAAAAAAAGGTCTGAATAAACCGAAATCCTGTATAAACCGAACTTTAAATAAAGTCCCAATGTAGAAAATCTTTGTTAATTTAACCTGTATAAACAGAACACCTGTCTATTCTGAAGACAATAGTTGGTCCCAAGGCAGTTCAATTTAGACAGGTTTAACTGTATATGATAATAAGCAAGAATACAAAATTTTTGAAGAATCCACATTTAAAATATTTAAGAATGAAAAAGGGCAATAACTCATACGAAAATAATCTGATCAAACTACCACAATGATATGTGAATTTGATTGATTGATTGATTGATTGATTGATTTTTGGTGATTAATGCCACTTTCAGCAATATTTCAGCTATGTCATGGCAACCAGTTTTAGTGGTGGAAGAAGACGGAGTACCCGGAGAGAACCACTGACCATGGCCAAGCAACTGGTAAACTTTATCACTTGTGGCTGTGAGTCGAGTGCATCCTTTTTTGTAATTTACAAAGCCAGGCATGAACCCACGCTGTATTAGGGATAGGCTTGTATGAGTTGTTAGGTAATCCAACTACCTAACTCATTGAGCCACCCGGGCCCTCTATGGGAATCTGCATATGGTAATAAGCAAACAAGTAAAGTGTTGAGGAATACACATTTAAAATCTAGGAGGAATTGTGTGTACAAACTTTTGGATGAAAAAAGGAAAAAAGTGCAATATTTCCTTCAAAAAGGTCTGATCAAATTGCAGTAACGATATGTGAATCTTTATGGTAATGGTAATAAGCAAAAAATACAAAGTTATGAAGAATTCACGTTTAAAATATAGGTGTTACAGTACAAACTCCTTTGAAAAGCTAACAATGATAGACAATACCTGAGCTAATACAAAAAAGTACATGTAATATTATTTTGAATGAGGACAATCCATCCAAATTTTATTTTCAATGAAACAAAAACACTAATGGTTGAAAATTTCTTATATATGTAAGACTCAAGATTGACGTCCAGCCTCTAATCGACATCTAATCCTCAAATCCATGTTCCATTTCTACATCACAGACATCTGCACCTTAGATCTATGTCCTTTTTTAAAATTTTCAAATAGGGGTCCAATTCTCAAATCCGTCCTTTTTAAAATTCTCAAATCGACGTCCAATGACGTCACTGTCGTATGCCCTAAATCTAACCAATAAGTCGGCCATAGATTTGAAAATTTGGAAAGGACATCGATTTGAAAATACCCTTAAATCAGTCAGTGATTTGAGATAATGGTGTTAGTAGATGCCGATTTGAGGAGTGGATGTCGATTTGAGACCAGATGCCGATCTGAGTCTATCATATTTTTATTTTTTTTCCTAAAGAATTCATTTTGTGTTTTGTTTATTACAGAAAATTACTTCCATTGTACCTTTCAATTTTACCACACAAAATTAGAAGTTTGTTTTCAGAAAGAAATTTAGTACTAAGGAAAACGGCAACTCGATTTATAGTTCTTGGGTTCTCGCTAAAATTCAAAATCAGTCTTTTTTTTTCAATTTTCGCTGCTGGTGGTTCACACAAGTTGAAGTACTTCTCTTCAGGTTCTTATGTGTTTCAATATATTTCATGCTTTATCATATCCTCATTACCTAATTAATTACTTTCAAATTTTAACTTGATGTTAAACATAAAATTCATATTAGTAGGCCTTAAAGATGCTACCTTACACATTGTAACATACATATATCTACAACTCATTAATAAAACGGCAGAACAAAATATAAAAATATGTAAAGTTACAGATAAGAAACCAGAGGTTCATCTGATTACCAACAGCCTTCAATTTGATGATTTGGTTTTTAGGGAGATGTTAAATTTGTTTAAATCAAATTCAATCTTTATTTCTGAGAACATTTTAAGATATTACATTTTTTGTATATCCATATTGAATGATTATCTTTTTGCTGAAGACCATACCTTAAATGTTGTTTTAAATTCCCACCCCCCACCCAACTGGTTTCTCAGGAAAACAGTGGCATATAATATTTTTTTCATAATTCAGCTAGTCAGAAACTATTAAAGGAAAACTCCAGTCAGTTGAACAATTGTTATAATTCAATACATTGTAACTTTTTATTCGTAAATAACTAATTATTAAACAAAAAACACCTTTATTAACATTAATATACCCAATTAGAAATATGAATATTTGGAATTTCCTGTTGTAGTGTAAGTGGCCATGACATCTTCTCATGTGACGTCACGGAGACAGATCATGTTAGTTGAATAAATAATGTATCTGACTCTTCCCAACATCGAGCCCTTTTGGTTATGTTTTAATATCAGATCAACTGCAATACAATGTTAACAATTTGTATATCGTCCTAATTTTCTTCTTAATATTCCCATCCCATGTTACATTTTCATAAAACAAATGAGTATATTTGTAATTCCATGTTTTACATGATTGGCCATAGGTTAAATAACTGTCACTTTTAACTCGTTTTATGCATACACATGCTTTTTTCTTTTTTGTCACCAATGCTGTCGTACTTTCCGGTTTGTTTTTCGTGGTCACTGGTCGATGTGTTGACAAGGGTAGTCTTGATCAGTAATTACAAAAAAAAATTCTTCTCACATTTTCCCTTTTCGTTAGTGCAATAAAATGCTTGACATATTGATTTTGTAAATATCAAAAGATAAATATACCACGTTATTTTACGATTTACATAATTTTTTATTTTCGATTTACATAATTTTTAATGATAAAATTGCAACTGATCAATGCTGATATAATATACTATACCGTTTTTGTGATGTCACTGCTCTTTCGGAAGAGCTTTAATTGCAGGTATAATCTGAGAATGGATTATGCTTTTTGTCTTCTCACATTGAAGAGTTCTGAAAAATGGTGATCCCCTTTATTTGGTGCTACATGCAACTTCAGTGACCAAATTCTACCTTACAGTATACTATTTTTAACATTCATTAACACAAATGTCTTTTATTTACTGTCATTTAAATTTTCAAGCTAACTTGTTAAGACCATGGTGTTTTCCTTTAAGATGGCAAATACTTGCTCTTTGACTGGACAGGATCCATAGATTAATTTCTGCAAAGTTTTGATTCAAATGGTCTGGTTTAGATTTTTTTCCTACTGCATCACACACGAACTTATCTTGGTATCTTGTGATGCTGGAACCAAACACAAGGTATTACTCAAATGATAGTGTTCTCTTATCAGGTTCCATAAATTGATCCAATTTCTTCTGAAAATAGTATTTTAATCTTAATCTGTTTCAATAATATCCTTAGGGCTATTTAGCTACCAGTGAAAATATTTATTACTATAAATGGCTGAAAATATCCATAAGAGTCAATGTGGTTTGATTAATCCAATTAATGGCATCCCAATCCTCCTATCTCTATATCTAGATTCAGCTTGAAACAGAAAACATGAAATCAATCAGTAATAAGTAATACAAGAAAATTCTATTTTTAGTAATAGTAGCCATCTTGATTGGAGGGCAGGACTGTCAGAGATAATTTTTAAAAAGGGGTCACTCTAGGATCACCCCAGCCAAGCTTGGGTTAATTTGGTTAAATGAATTCTTAGTAGCAGAGTTAAATGTGAAAGTTTATGATGGACAATAGAGAGATGATGGAGGCCAAGTCATGGCAAAAGCTCACATGTTCCTTGGCCATGCGAGTTAAAAACAAGCACCAGTTATTTTTTCAAGATAATAACAACTTTGTAAACTAGAATGGTGCTAGTCCCTGCCGCAGCATTCTCGTAAATGATCATTGCAAGGAATGTGGCATTCACAATACACGAGGCACTGACTTACCTAAAGGCTGAGTTGTGTACATGTTTCATGTCATACAAAAAGGAACCCCATCTATTTGATAATTAGTAGATGGCAGCAGATAAACTAGATTTTATTTCTATAACCTGGGATTCTCATGGAGGGGGGAGGGGGGACTAATTTATTAAACTTATTTTTTCTTTCTGCAAATTGTATATACATGTTAAGGTGAAAAAGTAACATTTAATTCTATTAAGCATTTTAAATGAGTATAACATATTTACAAGACGACCCAAATATTGAACTCCCAATGATTATACTATTTCATCACAATAATATACAGGTATAGTCGAAATTCAAAAGCCCTTTTTTGCTAACAATAGTATACAACAAATAAGAATGATAGAAATCTTTCATCAAACATTTCTCACTATACATATATAACAAAGTAAACACACTTCAGTTGTTGTTACTGTAAAGTAAACAATGTAATACCTACTGTTTGCTTTGCAATCTAATAAAATTTGGTGGTTTGAAATTTTCTTTTTATTTGTTGTTCAATTACATTGTATATGCAAACTTTTATAACTTTAACAAATCCTTTTTGGGGAACATTCATTCTGCAAAGTTTCAATTAAATTAGCTTTCTGATTTTTATGAGATTTTTTCATATTAGGCACCAACTAGTGTCTTATCTGAGAGGTGGGTAGTAATTCTGGTTTGGCAAAAATGAAAATCATCAATATTAAACTTTGTGGGAAGAGGGGGGGAGGAGGGGGTGTAGTGCAGCCCATTGCAGCTGACTTTAAACTTCGAGCCACAATGTCTTTGAGATCATAGACCCTGGGACCTAAATTTCTGTAAGTTTGAATATGCATGTCACAATGATTCATGGCATTTTTATTAACATTTTCTTCTTTGTTAATCTTTGGACCACAAGTCTTGGAGCTAATAGATTAATGATTGATTTGATTTTTGGTGTTTTAATGCCACTTTCAACAATATTTCAGCTATATCATGGCGACCAGTTTTAGTGGTGGAGGAAACCGGAGTACCCGGAGAGAACCACCGACCATGGGCAAGCAACTGGTAAACTTGATCAATTACGGCTGTGAGTCTAGTGCACCCTTTTTTGTAATTTACAAAATCGGGCGCAAACCCACGCCGAATTGGTGATAGGCTTGTACGAGTTGTTAGGTAATCCAACTACCTAACTCATTGAGCCACCCGGGCCCTTACAACGGATTGATGAAAATACAGAAAACTAACACTATAAATAAACAGCTGGCTATTATTACATGTGACACAGAATAGATTAAAAGTCTTTTACTGTAATTCTGATTTCAAGATGTACACTTTGTAAAATACAGTTATCTTCCCGTTGACTGAAAACCACATGTTAGATTGACCTCTCTTTCTATGTAATACTCCACATATTCTGATAGGTGGTTAGGGTTAGGGTTTTTAATGCCACTTTCAACAATATTTCAGTTATAAATATCGTGGTGGTCAGTTTTATTGGTGAAAGAAACCTGAGTACCCCGAGAAAACCACTGTCCTTTCTCACTAAAACGATAAGCCAGTTCCTATTTTTAAGGGATGGAAGATTTTCTTGTCTTGTACCCCCTCATACAAAACAAGAAAAAAATAACGCACATTTTCCCAGAAAAAATCTATTCATAGCTCTTCATCACGGTTCTGACTTTATTCTCATCAATAAAACCATGATTCTACCACATAAGCATTTTTGAATTAATCTATGTATACTATTCTGCTAGCTAACGATTTAACGATCTTGCGCCTTTCACTGCATTTGACTTTTTCTCATCCCTTTCTAATATGTCAATGTTTGTTTACTTTGAGTAAATAATAGAGTGCTCTCCCTTGTTAGTAACTAAAGTAAAGAAAAAAATTACCTCCCTTTGACCAAAGTCAAATAATTTTTTACATGTATTAATCGTTGTTGTAGTAGCATTTATAATGTATTTATAAAATACAATATTTTATTATGAAATACAATTCAAATATTGCCAATACAATGATGTATATCGATAAATCGACAATTTACTTCATCAACGGAAAACAATTTTGCAGGAAAATGCTCGATGGAATGTAAACAGTGAGAAATAAAATCAACCACCGGAAAATGTACAGGATAGGGAAATCTCTGACACCCTTGGGTAAGATTTCAATCGTTCTCTAACTCGGCAAGCCTCATAAGAGAACGATGGAAATCTTACCCTCGGGTGTCAGAGATTTCCCTATCTTGTACTGCCCCCGGTGTTCGATTCTATATGTCGTATGTCACTGACAAACTTTATCACATAATGTGATATCGAATACACCTCATCTGAATGGGATTGGAACTCACAACGTTAGTGGTGAAAGGCACTACCATAAGATCATGACCACGACAGCCCCATATTCTAACAGAAATACATACAGATGTGTATCAAATAATATGAAGTGTGCATTAGGTCCTGTCACACAGACTAAATTGAGGTGGGACTGATCTGTCATCTTCTCTGCCTGATGGGACACCAGTCGTCTGGTACAACAGGACTTTTAAAAAGATGGTACATTTTTTTTAAAGATTTGTATGAAAATCTAGTTTTAGGATCATTTATAGATCATTCTTGCCACTCTTTGATTCAGATGACCCAGTGGAGTTTTGAGTACCTAGATATTTTAGCATTTCATCAAACAGAACTAAATACTGTCCATGATGCTCATCTTCAATGTCATTGAAATATTGTTGAAAGTGGTGGTAAACACCATAAACCAAACAATCAATGTCAGTATAAAAAGTAATGAGAAAAAGAGAAAACATTTTCATGATCAAATTTTAATTATTTCTGCAAAATTTTGGCTCAGTGGTTCTATATTTATATATGTATTAAGTTTATGGATATTAATATGGTAGAATTGGCAAGACAAGATTATCCATTTTTTGTGATTGAAAAAAATGCTTAAACTTCAAAATTTGAAGTGATACCATCTGCATTTTTTCAAGATTATTCTGTCAAAATATTACAATGATACAGCTATAAATATTTTTTTTATTGGTGAAATATCTATTCAAAACATTTTTAAACAGTAGCAGGTAAATGACACCTAAGGATTGCTATAGGCACACCTGTGGATATTATTGTGTAACAAACAGGTAGGTTATCACTAAATGAGGGGCATTTATCACTTGTTATTATCTAATCTAAACAGTTATCAATTTTAAAAGTATATGTGATCTTATAAAATCAATGGGAGGTAACTCTAAAAGAAAAACTGATACTTGTCTGATGGAGGTTTAATGTCAAGTGAGCAGTATAACTGATTGTTAATTAATGTCAACTAAGCAGTATGCAGTATGACTGATTGTGGTTTAATTTCAAGTGAGCAGTATAATTGATTGTGGTTTAATGTCAACTAAGCAGTATGATTGATTGTGGTTTAATGTTAGGTGAGCAGTATGACTGATTGTGGTTTAATGTTAGGTGAGCAGTATGACTGATTGTGGTTTAATGTTAGGTGAGCAGTATGACTGATTGTGGTTTAATGTTAGGTGAGCAGTATGACTGATTGTGGTTTAATGTTAGGTGAGCAGTATGACTGATTGTGGTTTAATGTTAGGTGAGCAGTATAGTGGCATTATATCAACACCTATTTTGATCAAAGTGTGAACGATTTATAGTGGCATTATATCAACACCTATTTTGATCAAAGTGTGAACGATTTATAGTGGCATTATATCAACACCTATTTTGATCAAAGTGTGAACGATTTATAGTGGCATTATATCAACACCTATTTTGATCAAAGTGTGAACGATTTATAGTGGCATTATATCAACACCTATTTTGATCAAAGTGTGAACGATTTATCGCTATGTTACTGTATCTAAAGACTATTTTTCAAATACAAAATTTATTGAAATATATAAGTGTGCTTTCTTTTGGGTTAGGATTAAGGCTATGGTGTTTAATGCCACTTTCAACAATATTTCAGCTATATCTGCCGGTCAGTTTTATTGGTGGAGGAAAATGAAGTGCCCAGAGAAAACCACCAACCTGTTGCAAGTCCTGACAAACTTCCTTTCTTTTATCCCTTAGTACATCTTAAATACTACATACTAAGTATTGATTCAATTGATAATGTTTTGTTTTGACTGTTCTGTGTGAAGGCAATAGAACCTACATTAATGCCATTGATCTCTATTGGGCACGTTTGACGATTAAAAAGAAATTGCAATATTAGCCATTGTCTGCAATTTAGGACAAGGTTGATATATAATTCTAAAAGTACTTGAAACATACCGGTAACAGAATTACAAAACATTTACAAGACAATGAACAAAACAGTATCATGTTTCAGTAAGAAAAAAATACGGAACCAAACTAATCATCATCTCATAATAATTCATAACCTAATACAATTTGCAAGGTAATTTAAAAATCGTGATTTCGTAAAATCAATAAAATCTTCATTTTTTTTTACTTTAAAAGAATAGAACAAGCGGTGAGGCCTTGACATGAAGATTACTTTCCTGATAAAACATGCGATAAATTGTAGTACACTCATTATTCAAATCAAGACTTCGTAGAACATTGATAATCTTACAAAAAAATAATAATTTTTTCTCCATTACCGATTTCTTCCGACACAGATTTAATACAGGTCAGATCTCCGATTATTTTTAACGATTGGTTTTTTTTCATCTGAATGCAGTGTTTAATTAAACATAACCACAATTAAGATCAACTTAATGACTTCCCATCAAATAACTTTTTCCAAAGAAGACTAGATAAGAAAGTATATACTGAAATCGATATATTTTATTTTTTGATTTTCAGAGATGGTGTCTTACGTTCCATACTCGTGTCCTTTTGTCATCAATAAATGCACTTATTACTTATTCATGAGATATTGCTGTTTATTGACTTTTATGGCTTTCAAGGTTAGTGTTAGGGTTATGGTGTTTAATGCCACTTTCAATAAAATTTCTGCTATATCGTGGCGATCAGATTCATTGTTGGAGGAAACCTTAGTACCCGAAGAAAAACACAGACCTGCCGCAAGTCACTGACAAACTTTATCACATAATGTTGTATCGAGTACACTCCGCCATGAGCGGGATTCAAACTCACAACATTAGTGGTGACAGGCACTGATTGCATAGGTAGTTGTAAATCCAATTATCATACGATCACGACCACGATGCCCCCGACAATAAAAGGAAACTAATAAATGTATTTATACATTTTGTTTCAATCATGATCTTTATACAGTTTCAGATAAACCCAAATTAAAATTGATATAAAAAAAAGGTTAATGTAACATTATATGGACATCTTTTTCAATTGAAATAATTCCATAAAACTTGAAGGTACTGATTGAAAACTAGTTTTTAAACAGTTACAATGAATTTACCGGTACATTCCAAATATGTAAACCAAATTTGGATTGCATATCAATTAAAATTAGATTTCCACACTTGCTCCTTATTTTCTATCGGTCGCCGCATGGGAGATCTAAAAACACTCCTTTAGGGGTCGCACCAGGGGTCAACATGAATGTATTATAAATTGACTCTTCAACAAAATTCAGCAGACAAGACAAACATATGTTTTTTGGAACACATCTGTTAGACACTGAATGCATGAGAGAGTTTTTAGAGATCATCTCCCACACAACAACTAGTGAACAACCAATAGAAAATAGGGAGCAAGTGCGGAGATCTAATTTTAATAAAATTGGATTGCAGATATATCCAAAATGATCTAATTTAAATTAAATTAGATTGCATATACTCAGAGACATAGCGTGATAAATCACTGTGATTGACGTATCACTCATCTCGGTGATTTGGATATATCTTTTGTTCTATTAAATATATCCTCAAAATTTCTTTTACATTTAGAGTGTTACTTATTATCACCCAAAAGGAATATCAAGATAAATAAATATATCAAACAAACCAAAAGATATATCAGTATCACTAGGAAGAGTGATATCTATCACAGTGATTTATCACTCTATGTCTCTGACTTTACTGTATATCCAAAATGATCTAATTTTAATTAAATTGGATTGTATATATATCCAAAATGATCTAATTTTAATTAAATTGGATTGCATATATATGTTCTATCAATTCTAATAATAAATAATATGTCTTTTCATCATATCAATTAGCCCCCTCCGGACCTAGATGACAATTCATTGATTACAATTAAGAACAAACATAAGGTTCATTAACTCTTTATGAATTACAAACCAAAGACAGCTTTATTGTAGCCTCCGAGAGGTCTTACCAGTTTTTTATCTCTCTGGATATAATTTAAAATAATTTCATCAGCTATCCACAATAAAATTGTCTGTCTTCCATAATAGCAAATTGTTATCATAATGTAACTTTGATTAATGGAACACAATACAGACAAACCTGTATATAGAGGGCACTGACGGAATCGATGATTGTCCTTATAAAAATACAGTCAAACCTATGTAAAGAGGGCACTAACAGGATTAAGTAAGTGTTGCCTTATGAAAATACTGTCAAACCTGTGTAAAGAGGGCACTGACGGAATCGATGATTGTCCTTATAAAAATACAGTCAAACCTGTGTAAAGAGGGCACTGGCAGGATTAAGTAAGTGTTGCCTTATGAAAATACTGTCAAACCTGTGTAAAGAGGGCACTGACGGAATCGATGATTGTCCTTATAAAAATACAGTCAAACCTGTGTAAAGAGGGCACTGGCAGGAATAAGTAAGGGTCCCTATTAAAATACAGTAAAACCTGTGCATTGAGGGCAGTGACAAGAAAAGGTATATGTCTCTATTAAAATACAGTCAAACCTGTATATAGAGGGCAGTGCCATGAATAGGTAAGTGTGTCCTTTAAGTAATATAATTGATGGAATGTTAAGATCATCTCTTTCATAGAGATCAATTATAATGAGGAAAGACTCTTTCCATATGTCATTGACCAAAATATTCCATATTCAAACGGAATAAATAAGAACTCGGTGAATATGAAAAGTATCAAGACTTGGAGATAGATCAAAATGACTCTTGATTGTTACAACCTGGACAGTAACAGTAATCAATGGAGTTTGTATACACAGGGTCTAGTTAATAAATAAATGAGTAGGAGGTTGTTTATTATCAGTATGTCTGAGTAGGATCCATTGAATTATTTTTACAAGGTTAACATAATTAGCATAGTAGACAGTTCACCATTTCGAAAAAGAAATTTTACTTGCGATTTTATCCTGCTAGGAATTTTTAAAAGGGCTTCTCTACTAACATTTACCAAAACGGGAATCTAATGAAAAAGAAACGCTTGATTGAAAATAGAAAGTGTTTTCATCTTTCAACAACTTTCATGTTGTCAAACACCAAGCAATAACAGTGCTAATTTTAGTTGACGAAATTATTGATATTATTTTGTTAAATTTACTGCTAGGAATTTTTAAAAGGGCTTCTCTACTAACATTTACCAAAACGGGAATCTAATGAAAAAGAAATGCTTGATTGCAAATAGAAAGTGTTTTCATCTTTCAACAACTTTCATGTTGTCAAACACCAAGCAATAACAGTGCTAATTTTAGTTGACGAAATTATTGATATTAATTTGTTAAATTTACAATTGGAAATTTTAAGCATTCTTGAAATTCCTTAAGTAGGTCACTTTTACCTTTTTTTACTTAAAAGAACAACTTAAGTAAAGCATTTATTTAGAGAGGACAGGGTTTCAAAATTTTGAATGTTCGAGGTCTGTGACCTTTTCTCTATTTACTTCAGACATTTACAATTTTGGTATTAGCTGCACCTGCAGACCTTCTGATTTTCGTTTGAAGTGTCATTATCTTTTGATAAGTTTATTAAACTACTTAAACATCAAGCGCATCAAATCAAATCAAAAGCTACAAGGTGATTTATTGATAATTGCTTTAAATGTTCTGAAAAAACTGGGAACTTCCTAACAAATGAGGCTGACCTTCATGGTTTAAAATGAAAGGTTCAGGCGACCGTTTCACTAAAGTGATTGTAAATCGTAAGTCTAAGATCACTCTTAAGATTTCCTTACGTGCACGTATACTGCGTTTCACTAAACTAGTCCTAAGCTTAAGAGTTACGACTTACGACTTGCGACAAGTAACATCTCCTATAATGGAGGTAAAAAGATATTGTATTGTATCATATATTTTATATATAATAAACCCAACAGCTCAAAAGCTGATTAGGGGCCCGGGTGGCTCAATGAGTTAGGTCGCTGGATCTAGCAACTCATACAAGCCTATCCCCCAATACGGAGTGAGTTCGCGCCCGGTTTTGTAAATTACAAAAAGGGGCACTCGACTCGCAGGTGAAATACTGCTGAAAGTGGGATTAAAACACCAAAAATTTCAAATCAAAAGCTGATTACATTAATAATCACATTTTAAATGTGTTTAAATACATTTTTAATATTCAACTAATTATAAAACTCCAAAGTGATTTTTAAATGAATAAACCAAAGCTATCAGGAAAAAAATGTTAAGTGTATAAATTTACCGAAATTGGAGAAGAAATTTTTGTTATGGAATATATTTTAACAAATTTCATGCTATATGTAAGGGGAAATTTCAAAAATGTGACCATATATATTTGGCAATACATTCACATTCTGCACTGATATTCCATTTGCGGTGCATTTCAATTGCGCGGAAAAAAATCCTACATTTACGTGAAGAACTTCAACACATGACGATTGTGCGGATTTTTTTTTACCTTTCTTTAAAGTACAATTCGTATTTTCATAATATTTTATGGTTTTAATAAACACTAATGCAGGAACTTTTTTTTTAACTCTTTATTGACTTCTTTCGCCAGCCAGAAATTACTTAATCTGTAATCCCTGCCCACCACGGGGGGAGGGAGGGGTAGGATTTGGGTAGTTTTATTGCATCACAATATTCACGCATATAAAATAATATGTTTCATCAACACATAAAACAACAAAACTACACATCTTACAATATCAAACCTTAACATGTACATGTACTGTTGATTTATATTCATAGTGAGTGTTTAACGCTTTATATAATCAATAAAAACTACCAATGAATTTTAACATTTGGACTGCTCAAATATCTGTTGCCTTCGAAAAAATATTTTTATACATGTATGTTTCACTATTTTTTTTTAAATTTATATTTCATATAATTATAGATGTTATTCTTATATTTTTTGTTTTCATTTTAAAGGCTGACCAAAGAGGCGAATAATCCATATTGCATCGTCAGTCGTGCTGCAAAATGCAGAAAATGTTATGAGTAAATAAAATATATTCTAAATAACAGGTAATCCCACACAAATGTAAAAAAAAAGTCTCAGGTATATTTTACGGGCAATTGTAATGCTCTTTCTGCGTGCACTAAAAGTGATACCTGTTAATCCTCAAATCCACAGAAAAGTAATGTGCCCTCTGTTTGTGCGTAACTTTATTTTTGAACCATTGTTTGTACATGCACCCGATATCATTGTTTTCTTGAAATTTCATCTAGATACATACACTCGTTAATAAAATATGTTGATATTGTAAATGCAGAACTGATAGAAAGTACACTGAAACAAACAATAATGTGTAGCAGTTTTAATGATTTTGTATGGCTCTCGAAATATAAAAAATGTTGTGTGCATCTGATATTTATTGATTGCTTCATTTGATTAATGTTCATATTAAAAAAAATAGATAGCAATTCTTCTCTTCAAAAATAGGTTTACGATTTACGACTTACGTGTACCTTCCACCACTCTTAACTTTGCGATCACTTTTTATCGCAAGTCGTAAATCCTAACTATCAGTGAAACGGTCGTAACTCTTAAGAGTACACTTACGTCTACGTTTACGACTTACGACCGTTAGTGAAACGATCGCCAGGATCTTTTACTTAAAAAAAAATTAATGTTGAACCCCTGAAGGGTGTTCATTAGAATGAAGACGGTACATTTTATTTTTCTGATTAAATACAAATATTGAGAAGCAGCTGTAAACAAACAAATTATCCTTAATGCTTTGAAAACAGAGTTATTAACAGCTTGAAACAAAACAAAATATGTCTTTAATGTTTCACAAGTTGCAAAATTACATAAACAAACCAGATTAAATAAAATAAAAACAAAAACAACAAAAAAGTATGACAAAAAACAAAATATAGGCTATCTAATCAAAACAAATCAACAAGATGATATTTAAATCATTTACTGATGATCTGATTCCATACACAAGAGAAATAGTTCCTAGCATGCACTGCAAAACAAACTTCCCTGCATACACTGCAAAACAAACTTTCTACATTGCATTTTGATTGACATATTTTCAGATGATAGAAATAGGTGCATCCACAGAAACAGGTGCTCTATCAAACAATTAGAGGGATCTGTTAAGACAGTAACAAGGGGTTATGGGTCACATAGAAACAGATTATATTAAAAAGTGCAGACGACTCTGTTGGTATTCCATTGTTCAGTACAGAAACAAACTAATTACCTTAGGCCTATTGTCATTGTTTCAAATAAATTGCTGTACAGTGGAGGAATTGTCTTACAGATTGTTGGAAACAATAATTGGTATGGGAATAAGTTCTAATTAAGTTGTCTAATCACACAATCACCTAAACGCACTTGATAATCAGAATCAAGTTTGAAATAATCTGAACTGGGTTGCACAAAGTTGAAACGCCAATTAAGTTAATAGTGAATTAAGATTTAATAGTCTATTAAATCGCTTATTGTAAATAACTTAATAGTATGAGTTAATAGCATTGATTGACCATCAATTAGACTGTCTATTAGTTAATAGTAAATTAACCTTCAATTAAATTAATATTGATTCCATAATTCATTACAGCGTCACACATCCGTTAGCAACTTCTTTTAAATCTCTAGATTTTTTCTGACAATAACTGTAGAAATTATATGCACGGCTTTTTAAAGGATGAAGTTCAATGATTTTTTAATACGACAGGTTGCTGCAAAAGTAGCTGCGGAAACGTCGTGCGTACAGGTGCGGTCACACGATATGATTTTCCATCCGATATTTCCTTGCAATATGCTTTCAGCATTATAAATCTTATGATGTTATGAACACAAAAGTCGAATAAAAAAATATTTTCAAAATTGGTTTGCGTTCTATTTCCATCGACAGTCTGATGAGAATCGTATCATGAAAACGGTAAAAGAAATTTGATCTGATTTTAATTGAAGTATCAATTTAGTGAACATTTTAATGTTCACCTGTTCTCTGATAAAATCAGCTTTTGTCATTTGGTTTATTTCCTACTTTCCCCACTGTACTGGTTTGGCTTTTGCAACATTTCAAAAGAATACATAAAAACCAACATAATATTTGATATGTCTTCTGTAATAAGTATTCTGCCGAGCTCATGCGTGATGCAGAAATTTATCTATCTTAACTAATATTCAATTAATTGATCAAATAATCATCAGTTCCCGATTTTAACAAGAATTACAATACAAGTATCCGATGATTTTGCATGCACATCAACAATTTTCAGTTAAATATGCCACCTCGTAATCATATATAAAATGTAAGAAAAATCAATGAAATAGTTATTGTATATTAACGTGTTGACGAGAAAGACACATTGTATTTTTTTTTTAAATGTCTCTTTGAACATCCAGAATATATGTTTATTTATTTAGAAGGAAAATATAAATCTTTAAAAGGAAATTAAATTATTTAAGGCACCATATAATGGTCATAGATGCACATTTGAAAGATGTCAACTGTGTCAATAATATGAAGAAAAAAAATACACTTTCGCTTTACACATGAAAAGGGGTGGTGTTAAAATTAAAACAGTATTGATAATTGTGTATTTCATTGGAAATCTTTCTTTTAATAATTTGTACACTTTTTGTCACATATCTTTCAATCCTTTTATGTAATCTACACTGCAAGATACTTAAATATATGTAATTATAAGGATAGTGAATCAAAAATGAATGACTTATTTCAGTTGTGAAACAGTTATGACGCCAGGATTCCAGACCACGGAGTGAGTGAGTAATTGTTGCTTAACGCCAACTCAGCAATTTTTCAACTATATCATGACAAGAACAAGTTAATTTTCAATGAAATGATGATAAGGTCCGCTTTGTACTAGACCAACATGCCTAGTTGGATGTTTATAGTGATAGCTCACTGAAACAACAGTACGCGGGTAGACATGTCGCTCCACTCGGGACACATTATCGTGATTCTGAGCCAACCAGTCTTTGCTCTTTCTCCTTAATGCTGTGTGCTTAGCGGAGAAACAACAACCAGACCAAGGAGAAAAGCTCGTTCCTAATACTTTCATAATGTTTGTTTTTTTTTTATTTACAGGATTAAATCCTGTTCATATTCATACCCCGACTTGTTTTCAAGCACCTGATGATTGTTAAATATTTCTAAAATTTACAACAAAAAAGTATCGTATCAAAATTGAATGGAAAGTTTGATAGTGTGATCACTTGGCCATTGAACATACCTGTGTCATCTATTATGATGTTTGTTATTTTTTTTAATTTATTGTATTTCTCCCAAATTTATATGAGGAAAAAGGTTCCCATTTTGTCAAATCATTCACTGTAAGTTGTCTACAATGGTGATTGTTGGTACGAAGCGACATAAGTACTTGCATGGCATCCATTTTTAATTTACAATTAAGAAATTAATAGCACTCATTTGTACAATTAAATATACAGTCAAACATGCTTTAGTAAATTAACTTGAATTGTGCTTTGTGCAACCCAGTCCTGATCATGAAAGTTAATGATAGGCTATATATTACAACACTTCAATATAATAGAAATCTTTCAAATGGAATAAGATTCTTGAAATAAAACTGAATGAAGATTTGAGCACTTTTGTCCAGTGGCTTCATTGGTGATGTAATGTTTAGCGTGCTCGCCTTGAGTGACTAGATTGTGGGTTCAAGCCCTGATAGGGTCAAACCAAAGATTATAAAAATTGGTATTTTTTCTTCTCTGCTAAGCACACGTACATCAATAAGTAGGCAGAGCAAAGACAGATTGGCTCAGAATCAGGATAATGTGTCCCAGTGGGGTGACATGTCTACCCGCGGACTGTTGCTTTAGTCAGCTAGCCCTATAAAATTCCAACTAATTCCAAGCATGTTGGACTAGTACAAAGCGGACATCATCATCATCTCATCGAATGTAACTTGTTCTTGCCATGATATGGCTAAAAACTTACTAATTTGTCAGTAAACAACAATCACTCACTCACTCAATATATATGAAAAAGTTTACAGGCAACAAATAGACAGACTTTCAATTACATGTACATGAGGTAAATTTATCATTTTATTCATGGAATATTTAACTCCCAAAGTTGACATTTTTCAAAAAAATGAAAGATTAGACAGAGAGAGTTGAATCTTGCATTACTCTTGTAGATAGCAGTTTCTCTATGTCAGAACTTTAAGATTTCACAGCTATAGGTACAGTCAGAACTTAAGATTTCACATTTATCAACCTGTAGCTATAGGATTTCACATTTATCAACCTGTAGCTATAGGTACACAGGTCATTGACCACTAGGGTAATGTAAGTAAATGTCAGATCACTCTCAATGTTATATCTAAAGACACTTAGAAAAACAAATTTATCATCACTGTATAAATTGTATATATGCTAAAATAAATATACCTGTTATTTTTCATAACAATTAGATATAAGCTATATCTATTCTCCAACTATACTAATTCAATAGAAATTTTGTGCATGCAATTTCATCATAAAGTCCAATAAATCCCTAAAAAAACACTAACAAAGCAAAAACCAGAGGTTCCCAGGAGCCTGTGTATCGCTAAACCAGGGGTTTCAAAGTGGGCCGGTACCCGGTATTTTTACCCGTCTGAGATCATGTATAGTACCGGCAGAAATTACTGAACCCCCCCAAAATTAGAGGTGGTCAAAACCACAAGTACGATGGTCGATAGGATTGTAGAATATTTTTCATAAAAAATTAATGATCACGTCAATTGCTGAATTCTCGCATTCAAATCGAACAACTGCGTCACGACCAAGTTGATGGGATATTCCCCGTTTTAAAAATAACTTTACCTTAGAATCGTCAATAGCAGTTTGCGCATGCGGTAAATAGATATGTTTTCGCCCCAATATCTTTTCATCCTTGTGTAAAACTCGGACCGGAACAAAGCTGATATCATTTCAAAGTAAAAAAATGACCGATTACAAATTATGTTCAAACACAATTTTGTGTAATCTTCAGTAATGTAAGTATGATCATTATGTATTATGAATATATGACTACACAATATTTTGTGCGGTTTGTTTTATCCATTTAAAACCCAGGTTCGAATCATTCTGGGGCGTACTGTCTTGTTGCTTAACTCCGTCCATATTGTTTAACTTCCGGTATACAAAAATGAAAACCTATGGTTAATTTATTTACATATTTTGACGGGGCCCTACCGCGGTTGTTCACAGAAATGAAAGTGTGCTGAAAAACATTTTTAAAATGAGGTACAAGGAGATAAGGGATAGAAAATTACTAGAAATCTTGAAAAAGGACCGGACATGGCTCAAATACGAATAACATTGTAATGTCAAAACGCCGGCCCCACTTTTTTTCCAAAATAATTTAACTTTTGTGATTCAAATGTTAATAAATGTCTTCCCGCGAATCGTTTTTGTTCGAACATTTTTTTTGCTCATAAGTCGTGAAAGTAACAATATATATATTGTTTTTGTTTAATTATATTTGTATTGATCTATTAAAATTATAAATTTTATTAAAGATTGATGATTGCAAATTAAATTTATATGTTTCATTAATTATGACACTTATATGTCTTGATCCGTGCCAATGGTCTTTGATGAGTTTAATTACTGGTAATAAAGTAAAAAAAAACACACAAGCCAAGGTATTGTGAAAAAGGAAAGGACAAAGCCAACAAAAGAATTTTGAGAAGTTTAAGCTTTGATAACAATGGCTTGGTCAAGCCTAGCTGCGGAACCGTAGCTCTTTATGGTCCTTTTGGTTTTTTTTAAGATATGGCGGACTATCTATGAATAATCTTGGCCGAAGTCTGTAAGCTGAAATATTCAATAAAGAAATTGGGGGGAAAAATCCAGGCATTATGCATGGTCTTCACTCTTGGTGAAATCTGAGCTCTAAAGTTAATGGGATTTTTCTTCAAAAGCACTTAATGTTTTGCAGTCTCTGAAGTACATTTTTTGGTCCACAAAATGCTAGATTTCAGGAGCGCTCCCCCCCCCCCCCCCCCCCCCCCCTGGACCTCTTACGGCTCTCAGCCTAATTTTGTAGGTACCTCCTAAAATTTAAGAAGTACCTCCTATTATAAAAAACTTTGAAACCCCTGCTAAACTGGTATACAAACAAGTACTAATTTTTTTGTGGCATCATAATGAAATATGAAAAGAATTGGGGCGAGTGAAAGCCTGGAAACTATCATTTTACATTTTCGCCCCTTTTTTCACGAATTTGTGGGGTTAAAAATCAAAATAAAATTTTGTATTCAGTTTGTTCATAGTAATTACACCAATAAAAAATATAAAAAAATAAAAATAACAAGTGTTGTGCTTCCTGTCACATGACAGTTGTTTCGGATATTGTTTTATGCCCGACAGACATAGTGGAAGTTGAATAGGTATGAAATGAGAATTAAATATTTGGGACTACCCATAGACCATTCCTGCAAAGTTTCAGTACAAATGTTTTTCATTTCAAATATTTTATTGATAAATCAATAGGATTGGATAACAGGCTATGCCTATACAAATCCTCTCCAACAACAAGATGGAACAATTAGAAAACAATTTACATAAGACATAGAGCAATCTACCCATCATGTGTTTCAGTAGTTATTGAAGATAAAAAATAAAATATGAATAGTTTACAGACAAGACACCAAATGATGTGTTCGAGTGGGGTGACATGTCTATCAGCGGATTGTTGTTTCAGTGAGCTTGCACTAAAAAAATTCAACTAAATGTGTTGGTCTACAACAAAGCATACCTAATCATCATTTCATTGAAAATTAACATGCTCTCGCCATGATATAGCTGAAAAATTGCTGATGTGGCATTAAACAACAATCACTCACTCACACTCAAACCATTATAATCAATTGCAAGCTATACTGAAATTCTCTTTTGCATAATACAGTTAAACCTGCCCATGTGGTCACCTCTATTCAGCAGTAACTTGTATTAAAAGGTCACCTTTTTCTTGTCCTGTCATAGAACATTTCCTATGAATTGAATCTCCATTAAGAGGTCACCTGTCTTATATAAGACCACTTTTTCTTTGTCCCAAAAGTGACCTTTTAATATATGTTTGACTGTACATGGTATGAATGTTGCAGTAACTGCAATTTTGTTCCATTTCTTTAACAAAAATTGTTAAAAAGAATTGTTTCATAATTTGTAACTGTATCAGTTGAACTCTAATAGCTAAACCTGATTTCCTATCACTTTTTCATGATAAATAAAAATTAAGGGGAGTAAATTCTACATGTAAAATATTCAAGGCCAGAACTGGAAACACCCATATTAAAATTGTATGCTTATGTAGATAGATTTGTGTTCCAAGAAAAGTTGCCAAACTAAATTAATTCATCATTTGCTTCTGAAAAAAGTACATGCCAAGATTATTATGACGGAAGCTAACTGATATTTATCACAAAAATCGCCTAAAATCAATTATAATTCATTACTATAATAGATACAAAGACAGTGATTGATTGTTGTTTAACATCAGTATTTCGGCTATTATACATGATGAGAAGAAGTTAATAGACCATATATTAGGTAGGTAAAAGATGGAGCTAGGGATGGGTCTATAGATGGACCTTTTTGATTTCCACAAAGACGAGGTCGGAAAAGTTTTGACACCAACCATCCAACGAAACTTGCACATTCCAATTGTCTTTCACATGAAAGAGAGTGTGGAATTCTCCCAAAAATGAAACACTCATATACATCCTGTATAAGGGCAAGTTGTATATTTAGTTTATCCTGCACAACCAAGAGACACCCTTTTAAAAGGGTGCTGCCCACTACTTCTATACCACAATGGTTACAGACAGTGAAGAACTTATACAGTACTTAACAATGACACATTGATAGACACCTGCAATGAACTATCTTCCCATTATGCTATTCTGATTGCACTGGAATTGTAGATATTTTATTTCATAGTGAAAAAAATGTTAGGAGCTACGGTTCTGCAGCTATGTTGTCTCAGAACTAGTTCTTTCTGCAAAAAAAATCACCAATCTTATCACAAAAAATATTGAAGCTTTGATCAATTGTGAATCAACAAAGCCTTATGTGCCTTTCAATACCTACAAGATATACATTTGTATATATATATATATATATCATATATAACATAAAGTAAAGGCTTTCAAAAGAAAATCTTTTCATAGACATTTATAAGGAAGTTGGCAATATAATTCTAATAAGCAATCAGATGAAGTAGAAACATTTGAGACAACTACAATACACTGATTTAGATAATGGATAAAACGCTACTATATTACACGATTTTGCTTGCATTTCAAGCAGAGATTTATAGCAATAATTCTAGCGTTGTTTGAGAATAAGGTTTTACCTGGCTTCATCATAGTGATACAAAGGATAATACATTGGTTAACCAGAGAGAGAGAGCTATATCTCTAGGTTTAATGACTTTACCATCATACGATGTAATTTACCTCCACAATGGACTATCAGATTATTATGTATAATAAAAACATATTTTTCAATTTCATAAAGCTGTGTTGCATTCTTTTTACTCTAAATTGAATAAAAATATAATTTTTAATTTAATTTTTAAATTGGCAGAGTGTCACCAATTGTATTACATTAGTCCCCCTCTTGCAATTCCCTGCCCTAAGTGTCCTGATAAGAGAGGTGGCCTCTCTTGAAGGGGACAAAATAGTAGTATTTTAGAATCTCAGTGTGTCTGATATCTGGCCTGATAAGAGGGGTGGCCTCTCTTGAGAGGGACAAAAGAGTAGTATTTTAGAATCTCAGTGTGTCTGATATCTGGTCTGATAAGAGGGGAGGCCTCTCTTGATGGGGACAAAATAGTAGTATTTTAGAATCTGTGTGTCTGATATCTGACCTGATAAGAGAGGTGGCCTCTCTTGAGAGGGACAAAATAGTAGTCTTTTAGAATATCTGTGTGTCTGATATCTGACCTGATAAGAGGGGTGGCCTCTCTTGAGAGGGACAAATTAGTAGTATTTTAGAATCTCTGTGTGTCTGATATCTGGTCTGATAAGAGGGGAGGCCTCTCTTGAGGGGGACAAAATAGTAGTATTTTAGAATATCTGTGTGTCTGATATCTGGCCTGATAAGAGAGGTGGCCTCTCTTGAGGGGGACAAAATAGTAGTATTTTAGAATCTCAGTGTGTCTGATATCTGGCCTGATAAGAGGGGAGGCCTCTCTTGAGGGGGACAAAATAGTAGTATTTTAGAATATCTGTGTGTCTGATATCTGGCCTGACAAGAGGGATGGCCTTTCTTGAGAGGGACAAAATAGTAGTATTTTAGAATCTCAGTGTGTCTGATATCTGGTCTGATAAGAGGGGTGGCCTCTCTTGAGGGGGACAAAATAGTAGTATTTTAGAATCTCAGTGTGTCTGATATCTGGCCTGATAAGAGGGGTGGCCTCTCTTGAGGGGGACAAAATAGTAGTATTTTAGAATCTCAGTGTGTCTGATATCTGGCCTGATAAGAGGGGAGGCCTCTCTTGAGGGAGACAACATACTATTATTTTAGAATCTCAGTGTGTCTGATATCTGGCCTGATAAGAGGGGTGGCCTCTTTTGAGGGGGACAAAATAGTAGCATTTTAAAATCTCAGTGTGTCTGATATCTGGTCTGATAAGAGGGGTGGCCTTTCTTGAGAGGGACAAAATAGTAGTATTTTAGAATATCTGTGTGTCTGATATCTGGCCTGATAAGAGGGGTGGCCTCTCTTGAGGGGGACAAAATAGTAGTATTTTAAAATCTCAGTGTGTCTGATATCTGGTCTGATAAGAGGGGTGGCCTTTCTTGAGAGGGACAAAATAGTAGTATTTTAGAATCTCTGTGTGTCTGATATCTGGCCTGATAAGAGGGGAGGCCTCTCTTGAGGGGGACAAAATAGTAATATTTTAGAATCTCAGTGTGTCTGATATCTGACCTGATAAGAGGGGTGGCCTCTCTTGAGAGGGACAAAATAGTAGTATTTTAGAATCTCTGTGCACTCTGATATCTGGCCTGATAAGAGGGGTGATCTTTGGTTGGAGTGTCCTTGTAAAAGGGAGACTACTGCATAAATTTTTTGTGGAAATTTAACATCTTCAAGGGCCATAACTCAGTGATCTTATTCATATATAGACATATGTTATTGAAATCTTTTTTAACTTGACTGAGAAATTGAATAAATAAAGCTTCAGAAAAAATTTGATTAGAATCTAGAAATCTGGAATATAGAAACTATTATGGAATGATGATACAAATATATGTTTAATTTTATCGACAATTACAGATTTATTCCTATGTTTGTGTATGTAAGGGCCCAAGTGTACAGCTTTGCCCGGGGCCTATACTGCTGGTAAAACGGCCCTGATTATTCATGTATAGGTTCAATCAGGTTTATAATAGGGTCCAATGCAAAAAACATTGCCCTCAATTTATGGTCATCTTGGATTTCTGATTGACAAACAACACATTCTTTTTAAGGGGTTCATATAAGTAACAATTTCATCACACAAATTGTTTCTGAGAATTTTGCTTTCTTCAGCTAATCAGAAAGCATTATTAGCCTTGCAGCTGTTTTGAATTTCCAAATAAAACAAATATCATATACAATGTTGAGGACCCAATTGATCGATCGTATTGTGAGAAAAAGGTGAAAAGCTTAAGGATGCAGATGACAACACATCCATCAGGTGATCTAAAAATTTGATATAGGAATATTTCTATAATGAAGCAATTTATCAGCCCAGATTTATTAAAAATTCAACCATTGAGAAAGGATATTTAGCAAATAGTGATTACCTTTGATTTGTGACCCAGATCAAACAAATCCAGATAATAGTCGACCTCAAAGAAGTAATCCTGCCAAATTTGATTCAATTTGTACCAGTAAGTTTCAGAATATGCTAAAAGCAATCAAAGACAACAAGAGATGGGGAAAACATGACAATATAAAGTCTGAAATACATAAACTACACTGTGAACTAGACATTATATTGAATCTGATAGCCTTTGGAATCAACATTTTCATGTTTGTTTTGTAATAGACATGTAAACAAAATAAAATATTTATAAATTGGGACTAACTTTGATATTAGATTTACTATCATAGCTTTTCAATTTATTTCAGATTCAGGTCTAACTGTAGGTCAGTCAAACCTCTTGACAGCATTAAAAAAAAAACAAATACATGTGATTTTTTTCCAGTTTTCTGCAGGAGACTCCCGCAAATTGGTACTAATACCTGTATTCTGTCTCCAACGTGTTGAAAAGAGCTCTTAGGTAAATACACATTCAATCCATTTTTATATTTAATCCTTGACGTTATCATGTGTTTATATAAATGTTTTCAGAGTCAAATCAATTGCACTGACACCTCATTAAGTAAATGATATGGACATTGACACATGTCATCAGCAAATTTGATGATCTAGATAATGATCTTTAAATACAGGTGTTCAAATTCATGGTTCTAAAGTTGTTGAAATTTCCTAGTAATTGGAATATTATCATATATCTTTCCGTAAAGGCTTTACTTTATGAAAAGGTAACCGTATCGGTGGTGTAATGGTCAACATACTTGCCTTGAGTGTGGTAGAGCATACGTTTGAGCCCTTGTCGGGTCAAAACCAAAGACTATGAAATTGGTATTTGTTGCTTCTCCGCTAAGAACGAAGCATTAAGGTGTAAGAGCAAAGTTTGGCTGCCTCAGAATCAGAATAAATTGTCTGAGGGTAGCGACATGTCTACCCACAGACTAGCACTATAAAATTCCAACTAATTATGTTGGTCTAGTGCAAAGAAGACATTATCATCATCTCATTGAATTAACTTGTTCTCACCATTGAATTAACTTGTTCTCACCATTGAATTAACTTGTTCTCACCATTGTGTAACTGAAAATTGCTCAATTGGCGTTAAACAATTATCACTAAATCACTACTTTACGAAAGTAAAAACAATTAATATAACTGGGATATAATCATCTGTAGTGCCTATAGAGTTAGTTCCCTTGCTTTATTAATATATTTCATATTTTGGAAATTATTTGGGCAAGATTGTCAAAATTGATATAAGAATAATTTTAATTTATAATATTTAAAGGGGCATTAGCTACAATTTTGACGAAAAAAATTATGTTTTGGAAATTGGTAAATAGCTTTAAAATGATGAAATAAAGGTAAATATTTCACATTAAACAGCTTATCGTACCACTTTTCGCCTTTTGAGAATGAAAATCACCATCCTTTTGCAAGCAAATAATTTGACCTCATTTTCTCCGTATGCAACTGACCTTACTAGTAACAGGTAAAAACGAATAACTTGTATTTTGTCGCTTATTAACTGCAAACTTGCATGGTTCTTTGTCCGTAATTAACGCTGACTAAAAGCAGATTCACAGAAAATAACAAATAAGTGCATTGTTGTACTGATTTAAGGACGATTCGGCAAACTCTATAAACAATGCCGATAATTAATCTCTTGATGATCTCAAAACACGAGCAGTTGCACCTTTTTTCCCCAATGCGCATACATTTCATAACATGTGTAAGTTACAGGAACACGTTTTATTAAGGCATCAATCATATCCGATAGTTTTTATGGGTAACAAAAATTTACGATTTTGGCAGATAATGCCCCTTTAAATGTTTTTCATACATTAAACACCTATAAATAGACTATTGCAAAACCTTAAGTAAAAATAAATACATGTACTCCAAATGCATTAATAATCACAAACACATATATCAATAGTGTTGCAGAATTAGTGTACAACACATTTTCTTTTTAAGAGGTCTATTCTCATTTTCAAATTTGCTAGATCTCCCTCTTGGTTATTTTCAAAATATCACATGTATGAAAACAAGGTTTCCAGCACTTGAACAAAATCTTACTTGGTGTGTCTATTACATAACATTGGTAGTCAATAAATTAAAGGTAATCTGCTGAAATATAAACATTAAACATATCATAAACAGCAATATGGATAGATTTCTAACCAGAAGTCAAAAGGAAACAATAAAATGGATTACAATTTCACCAACCACAATAAATATTCTTCTACTTAATTTCCTAATGAAGTTAATGACAGAGTCCATGATTAGTTTGAGACAGGCACGATAGGGTAGCAGGGTTAAAATCATTAAGATTACATTCCACCCCTATTGATACTGGTACCTAAATGATTACTAGCAAAAAGGGTAGAATCTGTTGATTTAACAAGTAATTTCAAAAGAGCTTTTTTTTTTTTTACTGAAATTCCGCCAAAATAAATCTTATTTACATAACCAGTAATAAAAAATAACCATCATATACAACTCATTATGTATCATGTACCATCATATTTCAATCCTAAAATGTAATTGCTTAGTAGTTTCAACCTTTCACATAAATTTTTATATAGTCTTTCACATAAAGTTTTATATTTAGTAACAGCAGCCATCTTAGATGTCAGAAATAAATTGAAGAGAAACACACAAATTTGATTCAGTGATGTTAACATAGAAGATGAAAATGTTAAATGCTACAAAATGTACTACCAATACATGGTATATCTATTCTTTATGGGATTCCACCCCCACCCCAGGAGATCATACCCCACCTCATTTCTCATTTATTTAATTCTTAACTTCTAAATGTTTTGAAACAAAATTAAAATAAGCCAAACACAATAAAATAGCAGAAAAAATCAATATCAATTTAGAGAAGACTCTCTAAAGTAGAACACACAGGTACTAACTAGGAAGTGAAGACAAACAAATAAAGGACAACAGGATAGAGATCAGATGTCAGTAATTTCCTGATTAATTTCCTTATGTCAAGTATCACTGGAAAGGCTGCTTACATACATACACACATACAGATCTCAAAGACTATCGTAGGAGTCCATTTGTTATTACAGGTGGATGTTCCACGACTCAAAGGAATAATAAATACGAAATATTTTAGTTAACAGGGTGTTGGACCCCTCTTCCTCACACACTTTTTTTCTGAAATGTGTACAAAAAAAATTAAAAATGAGAGAAAATTGCAAAAATTGGTCATAACGTGGCCTGGAACACTCCTTTTTACACAGAACATCTCTTGACAATGCCTGATAAGATACCGTGGCCTGGAACACTCCTTTTTACACAGAACACCTCTTGACAATGCCTGATAAGATACCGTGGCCTGGAACACTCCGTTTTACACAGAACACCTCTTGACAATGCCTGATAAGATACCGTGGCCTGGAACACTTCGTTTTACACAGAACACCTCTTGACAATGCCTAATAAGATACCGTGGCCTGGAACACTCCTTTTTACACAGAACACCTCTTGACAATGCCTGATAAGATACTGTGGCCCGGAACACTCCTTTTTACACAGAACACCTCTTGACAATGCCTGATAAGATACCGTGGCCTGGAATACTCCTTTTTACACAGAACACCTCTTGACAATGCCTGATAAGATACCGTGGCCTGGAACACTCCTTTTTACACAGAATACCTCTTGACAATGCCTGATAAGTGGCCTGGAACACTCCTTTTTACACAGAACACCTCTTGACAATGCCTGATGAGATACCGTGGCCTGGAACACTCCTTTTTACACAGAATACCTCTTGACAATGCCTGATAAGTGGCCTGGAACACTCCTTTTTACACAAAACACCTCTTGACAATGCCTGATAAGATACAGTGGCCTGGAACACTCCGTTTTACACAGAACACCTCTTGACAATGCCTGATAAGATACCGTGGCCTGGAACACTCCTTTTTACACAGAACACCTCTTGACAATGCCCGATAAGATACGGTGGCCTGGAACACTCCTTTTTACACAGAACACCTCTTGACAATGCCTGATAAGATACGGTGGCCTGGAACACTCCTTTTTACATAGAACACCTCTTGACAATGCCTGATAAGATACCGTGGCCTGGAACACTCCTTTTTACACATAACACCTCTTGACAATGCCTGATAAGATACCGTGGCCTGGAACACTCCTTTTTACACAGAACACCTCTTGACAATGCCTCATAAGAAACAAGTCATAAAGCATCACAGAAGTTATCTTCTTTTTTATTTTGCATTATGAAAAAAATCTGCTATTTCTCATTTAATAACGTTGGTTATAACAAAAACATTTTAACTATATTTCACATCTTTCAACTTCAAAATAGTATTCCAATATCACACATTTTCAAACTTATTTGATTCAGAAATATTCTTGAAATAATTTTTTTTTACAAATTTTGTGAGAAATCGCACACACAATCAAAATTAAAAAAAAAAGAAGATTTTATACTCTTAATACATATTTACTGCAATTTATGATACTTTCTGGTTTTTGAACACATTATAAAAAGTCTTTGATTTGACAAAAAGCTTCAGTGATATTTGAGATGTGGTATAATGTTGCTTCATTGAATTGAGAATCAAATGCATTTGATACACAATGAAATTAGACATAATCTTCAATATCCATATTTATGCACACTGTATCATTAGTCTATAAATAAATAATTATTTTCAGAGCCTATATCAATTTCAATTAGCCAATTAAAACGTCCGTTATTGATTCTGATCCCCTTAAAATAACAAAAGTGAGTTAACCATATATGACCAGAGGCCGATCCAGACATTTCCATAAGCGAGGGCCCATTTTTTTAGAAAAAAAAATCAGATTTCAAAACAATTTGTTTAAGAAAAATCAAAAGCAATACAAAGCGAAAATTACAAAATATAATAAGGAGAAAAGGACGAAATTGGAAATATTCTGTTAAAACACGTTTTTACCAGTCTATAACTTAGCTCAAAAAGGGGCACCTATGATGATCATCATTGTCAATCAATATAAGGCATGTTTTAAGAGTACTTTACTGACCGCATGTTTGTCATTCAAAAAATCATTAAACTGTCGCTTGCAATTACAATGAATTGTGCAAGTCCACCATTTGCATATTTTTCTTTATCAATTGAAGAACTGTGCAGTACGGATGTGGTGATCAAAGTAAAGGGAGATAATCCTCAATCAAAAATATTTCAGCAAGATGCTGTTTATATGAACATTTGTATGTAAATACCGGTTGTTGTATTTTTCTGAAGTTGGACATGTAGTATATACCTGTCCATATTGCCGGAAAATAATGTTCAGTATGTTGAGCGCTATTCCATAACTAAAGAAGAAGAAGAAGAAACCTAAGTCATCATCAGTAACCTTAAAAGGATGAATGGGATTCAAACTCACAACTTCAATGGTGATATGCACTGATTGCATAGGTAATTGTAAATCCAATTACCATATGATCATGACCACAACAGCACCTCATAATGAAGTGATCGTAAATATGTGAAATTAAATTCAATATATAAATCAATAAATAAAGTTTCATATGTGTGTTTTTGAGGTTCAGCTCACAATTGACCAACAAAGAGGAAATTATCTCTGATGCATAACAAATGAAGTTTCATTACATGTGCATTGTATTTCTCAAGAAATATTCCTCCACTATTTTTGTAGAAGATAGTGACATATTTATAACATGAATGTCAGTAAAAGTCGAGTGTCAATAGGTTTGATATCTATTCATATTGACATCACCTCAATTATCCAATTAAAAGCTCTCTTTTTATGTAAGAAAAAACACAAATTTAATCTGCAGAACAAGACAAGTTTTGGTGCATCAACATAACAAATGTACATCAGTTAATTAGTGAGATTTAGGTAATCCATTACCTCCCATCAAGATAATCTACGCGAGGCTCATGTTCTTTTTTGTGCATGAAAATTGACAAACTTGTTACATGCAGATTAATTAAGAATAAACTCTTTCTGTATACTTGCCAACCTTTCGGATTTATTGAATCCTGGGATTGTGATATGGTTACTAAATTTATTAACATGAGCATTTTGAAGATTGAAGATGTCTTTCATGACTGCAATTTAAGTTTTTTTCCTTCTGTGATTTTTTTGCAGTGAATCGTTAAGTTTATACATTGAAAAGATATTAAATAAAAGTTTTAGGGAGCCATCACTTGTAAAATTGTTTTATAATCACTAATTAGGCATGGCTTAATTTACAGATATTCAGACAAAATCTGGTCTTGTAAAACAAGCTGGTATATGGCCATCACAGCTAGATTATAAAAAGAATTTTTAAACAGTGATGGTCAACAATATTAACAATTTATCAACAAAAAGAACATATCCAAGGATTAGGGCTATGGTGTTTAACACCATTTTCAACAATATTTCAGCTATATCGTGCCGGCCAGTTTTATTGGTGGAGGAAACCGGAGTAAACCACTGGCCTGTCGCAAGTCAATGAGAATCTTTATCACATAATGTTGTATCGAGAACATATCCAACATCTCACCTAAAACTATTTAACACAAAAAAGACCATGATATATGTATTAATCCCCCAATAGAGAGCATATGTAAAATTGCAAATTTGGTAGAATTATTTAAACAAGAAAACAAGATAAGATGATTTTTTAATGAATTATTATTATTCAAGTAAGTCTAATTTGCACCATAATCAATATCGGACTGACTTAAGCCCCTGTTACACGGTAAAGCAAGTATCATGATACTTGTATCATAAACCAAAAAATACAGTGTAAACAGTGCTATTACTCTGTAGCATGCAACTTTTAGAAGTTGCATGATACACACTTTGGGATAGAACATGTTCTATTCTGGATAGAACATGTTCTATTCTGTACAGCAAGGATCACGATACATTTTATCTCTGACCAATCAGAGATCTTGGTTTGAGGTCAGGAGGTTACAACATCATCAACAAATAAAAGCACATGATCAGCACATGGTAAATAAAACATGACTGGAAAGGGGGAAAAAGTAGTGATGTTATTTGGTCAAAGGAACAGATGGAGAGTCTCCTCAATTTGTATGATAATGTCTTCATTGTCATGATTCTCCATTTTGGCAGGAACAATTTGTAAACAAACTCTGCATGAAACATGCTACTTGATTTAGTGTGCAAACTGACAAGGATCATGATACAAAAAGTTGCATGATACAAGTATCGCGATACTTGCCTCACTGTGTAACAGGGCCTTTACTAACAAAATTTGACAAAGAACCTGAAATACACGTGTAGCATCAATTCGTCCCATTCTGTCTAAAATTTCGGATTGAGAGCAGGGCTGTGAAGATGTAATTTTGAAATGGGACAACTCATAGACCTTAGTCATCTACCTACCAAATTGGGTTAAAGTGAGCTAAAAAGGGATTGAAAGTTGTAGAATAGGTTAGGATTAACAAAGCAAATAATAATGAATTCATGGCTGAAGCTTATTGGACCATACAATTACATTTAAGAAAGTAACAAATTAACATTTCTTCCTACAATTTAAGTTCAGAAAAATGGTGGTCAACAGCTGTTTTAAGGATTTTGTTTTGTTTTGTTGTATTTGTTTTTTATTTTGTTTTGTTTTTTGTTTTTTGTTTTGTTTTGATTTTATTCACATGAGCATTTTGAAGATTGAAGATGTCTTTCATGACTACAATTTAAGTTTTTTTCCTTCTGTGATTTTTTTGCAGTGAATCGTTAAGTTTATACATTGAAAAGATATTAAATAAAAGTTTTAGGGAGCCATCACTTGTAAAATTGCTTTATAATCACTAATTAGGCATGGCTTACATAGTCATTGTCTGTGTTTGCAGATCAAATATTTAGAAGCATTTTCTTTAGGAACCAATTACCAATGAAAAAAAATTGGTTGTTTTCGTTTTCTGATCGGTTGCTCTTTTTTTCTAAAATATTCTGGTATTTAAACAGATGTCTATTTATATTCTACATCGGCCATGGATTCAAAGTGGCAACAGCCGAACAGGTCTTTTGATTGGTTTAGTGATAAGTAGGAACCAACAGGCCTTGATGACTATAAGCAACTATCCATGCATACACACAAAAAACATTTTGTTCTTTAATTCCTTATAATATGTTGGGTAAAAATAACTATATAGTTAAATTCTTAAGACATTGGTGCATATCATTACATATGGATCGCTGTCTACTTTGATCCTGTTTGTAAGATGCCCAAGTCAAAAGAAACATTTCAATTCTTCATTCCTGGATTACTATAAGAAATGTCAATACCACATCTTGAAGCATGATTGATTGATTGATTGCTTGATTGATTGGTGTTTAATGACAACTTTAGCAATATTTCAGCTATATCATGGCATTGTTTTTAAGCATAAAGCTCACACTGTATCAATAGGTGGAATTTATGTATTTGACATTGACAATTACTGTAAGAAAATAACATGACAGGTTGTATCTAAATAGCACTTAAAACCGTGTGTGTCTAAGAGCACTTGAAACCCTCGAAATGGTATGTGTCTAAAAGCACTTAAAAATCCTCATCAGAGTCTAAAGCATAATGTGGCTTCCTCAGACCACCCTTTGAATTAACGGTTAATTTCTGACTTGTATCATTTGTTTCAGAAATTATTGAAAGCCATCAGTTATACTTTACACTAATTTACAAAATGACTCTAAAAGAAGAAATGGCATGGCAACAAATTGAAATATTTCATCACTTACACATACCTTTTTAAATTAAGAGGCAAAGACATTTTGATATAATACAAACAATACAAAAAATTGTAAAAATCTTCAATCAATACTTATTTTTGCACATTTGCACATTTCTGACTTTGATTTTAAAGTCATACAACTTTCAGGAGTTATTTCCCTTAAAAGAGTGCAAAAATGTCCTAATTCCTACATAGTTCAATGAAAATAATATATTTTCCCATAATCTGTTCAAAATATCAATGTTATAACAACTTGTGAATTTGTCAAACCAAAGACCATAAAATTGGTATTTGTTGCTTCTCCGCTAAGCACGCAGCGTTAAGGAGAAAGAGCAAAGACTGGTTGGCTCAGAATTAGGATAATGTGTTCGAGTGAGGCCACATATCTATCCGCGGACTGTTGTTTCAGTGAGCTAGCACAATAAAAATCCAACTAAGCGTGTTGGTCTAGCACAAAGCGAACTTCATCATCATCTCGTTGTAAATTAACTTGTTCTCGCCATGATATAGCTGAAAAATTACTGAGTAGGCGTTAAACAACAATCACTCACTCACTCTTTCTTTTGACCATTGTATTGTGTGTCCTTCGATTTAAGACTTCTGTTTACCAATTATTTGGTATCTTCAAACTTTGCCAAAGTATGTTTAAAGCCACCTTAAACATTCAAACAGTTATTCATTTTTCATTTTTATATATGGCTGTTTGTTCCTTCAATATTGTAACAACTTGTGAATTTTATGTTTGCCATAAAATTATCATCTGAAATTTTTACAAGGTTAAAAAAAGTCTACAACCAATAATCTGTTAAATTTAGCAATTCAAAATAAAAATATCAAAACCAATATATCACAGTACAAAAGGTCTATTACCTTGGACAAATGGAGTCTTTTGTCATATTTCTCCAATTTATATATACATTTTGTATATATATAAATAATGTCTGGTCAAAATTCTAATGTTGTAACAACTTCTGAATTCTATATTTGATAGCAAATTATATTATCATCTGATTTTTTACTAGGTTAAAAAAAAGTCTACAAATTATGAGAAATTTATACTCATATTTGTAGTCCTTCCATTGCTCTTGCTAGAGTAGACTGGGTACAATTTTGCCTGTCGTAGGGGGAATAACTTGTTTAACAAGAGCACCGCCCACAGTTGCTGGCCGCTCGACTTTTTCGTATCTGATATTAAACTGCAAGTAATTTACAAAGATATACATACTTCTAACTATGATGGTCATATAAGCAAATATGTTTGCAAGATTGGTAAATATAATCAGAGGGGTATAATCTTTTCTTGTAACACTATTTTAGTGCATATGAAATAAAAATAAAAGATAAAAATAAAACATATTTTGGGGGGGGGCAGCGGGAGGGGGTTGTATGTTGGGAGTGGGGGGTTACCCTTCTGTAATGTGTTCCCCCTTTTGATAGTGAACAGGTATGTTGGGTTTCATCTTAATGCCTATCATAGTTTATATTGAGAAAATTGTATTTTTAGAAAAAAAATGCAAGTAAAAAAAGGGAAATAACTCAAATAAAATGCTGGATAGAGTTGTTTTCTCTTGTCAACAGAACGGGGTCAACATTTTCTACAAGTGTATCAAGTTTCAAGTTAATAGCTTTGATAGTTATTGAGAAATTTTTATTATACTAAAACAATATCCCAAATGTCTATGTACTATGTCAAACCAAGGGCAGATAACTCTGGATATTCAAATCGCAGGGTCACCTGCCTTATTGTAATGGGTTCCTCATTTGATAATGAACATGCATGTTGAGTTTCATTTCAATGCCTATCATAATTATTGAGAAATTGTATTTTTTGAAGAAATTCTAAGTCAAAAAGGGGGAATAACTCAAATAAAATGCTGGATGGAGTTGTCTTCTCTTGTCAACAGATTGGGGTCAACACTTTCTACAAGTGTATTGAGTTTCAAGTTAATAGCTTTGATGGTTATTGAGAAATTTTAATTATACTAAAACAAGATGAACTGTGAGCTAATGCTCATTTATTATACCCCCGCTCTTTGGCAAACAGGAAGTAGGAATCTGACTGGTCAAAAAACGCCTCCCACAATATGGGGTACCTATATGAAGCTTGTGACCAAATATCAGATCTCTGCCATCAATAGTTGCTGAGAAAAATGTGACGAAAAATGCGACGAAAAATGTGCATATACAAATGTATGTTAAATGTGTATAAAAATCAACAAAATCGGCAAACAGGAAGTAGGAATCTGATGGGTCCAAAAACGATTCCCACGATATGGGGTACCTATATGAAGCTTGTGACCAAATATCAGATTTCTGCCATCAATAGTTGTTGAGAAAAATGTGACGAAAAATGTGCATATATGTTCAATGTGTATAAAAACCAACTAAGTCGGCAAACAGGAAATAGGAATCTGACGGGTCCAAAAACGCTACCCACAATATGGTATACCTATATGACGCTTGTGACCAAATATCAGATTTTTGCCATCAACAGTTACTGAGAAAAATGCGACGAAAAATATCTTGGACGGACGGAAGGACGGACGGAAGGACAGAGGTAAGACAGTATACCCCCCTCCCCCTTCGGGGAGCGGGGGTATAAAAATATCCCTAATTTCTATGTACTATGTCGAAACAAGGGCAGATAACTCTGGATATACAAATCACAGGGTCATCTGCCTTGTTGTAATTGGTTCCTCTTTTGATAGTGAACAAGTATTCCAAGTTTCAAATGGATACCTTTAATAGTTTTTGAGAAATGGACTCTGACAAAAAACTTAACCGAAAACTTAATCAATCCAGACGCTGACGCAGACGCTGACCCCGGAGTGACGACAATAGCTCGACTTAGGTACAAAAATGTTTAATTTTAGAATCAAATCAGGAATATGCAAAATGTCAATTACCTTACAAATTGTGTCTTTTACCATATTTCTCCAATTTATATATACATAAATAAAACAATATCTATCAATTATGTTTCTTTTTCTAACTCTAAATAATATGATCAATTTGAACATTTCTAAATATATTTCTATTTTATGAAACAATTACCTAGGTACATATTAATTATATATTTATATTACTTATTGATATACATTGTGTATAGATATAATAAGACTTTATCATATCAAATTTTAATACATAGAATTTAAATAACTGTCTATTTCCTAATCATTACACCATCAAGTTTCTATAATTAATTCTTCTCATAATAATAATACTTAAAAATAGAAACAATCTGATTGATTGATTGGTGTTTAACACCAACTATAGCAATATTTCAGTTATATCAGAAGCAAACTGACACAAAACAATTAATTTTACTACAATTAATAATTAATTTACTACAATTAATAATTAATTTTTATGCAGTTTAAAATCCATATTAAACATTTAACCAATGGATTATGGTAAAAATTTGGTACTGATGTTGAAGCTGTGCTAGATATACCTTGTAGTAAATTTGGTTCTGATAACGATCTGATCTGATCTGTAATTAATTACAATATCATCATATGTAAACATATAATAGCATTAAATCCCCTACCTTTTTACTAAATCCATGCTGAAACTGACATTATGGTAAAGTGATATGTTTGTAGCTTAATGACCAAAGATAAGAATCTCTGCTAGTGTCATTAGGGGACATACTCTAAAACATGGACTGGTGAATGTTGAAGGTATGAATGGATGTCGAAGCATACTTTGGATGAAATATGGATGTTTAATGCCATTTTTTTTTAACAATAACAAATTTTCTGTCATTTCAGTCGTTTATTGGAGTAGGAAACCAGAGAAACTAACAAACTTTGTCACCCCCCCCCCCCCCTTTTTTCATCTATTGGGATAGCTATGTGCAATCAACAATCATTTGGAAAAATGTACTTATCAGTCTGAAACAATAAAACACTTATCTAAAATGTAGGAATTTCCCAAACAAAGGCAGCGTCTGACTTACATATATTACACTTTCAAAAGAACCAAGAACTCCTTCAAAACTGGTTCTATCAATTTTTCAAAACAAAATGCATATTTCAATATGGTAATGGGCAAGTTTTCAAAGTTTTAAGGAATTCCCATTCAAAATGTAAGAGGAACTACTATTTCACTCCTTTTAATTTAATATTTAAAGTCAAAAAGGGAAATAACTCCATAAAAAAAAATGGTATGATCAAAATGATGTAATGATATGAGAATCTTCATATGTACTAAGAAACAAGAATGCAAAATTTTGAGAAATTCACTTATAAAATGTAAAATGAGTTGTGCATACAAACTTTTATGATGGACGGACAGACATACATGTACAGACAGGACGAAAACAATGTCTCCCCCATGAATATCATACATTGGTGCATAGTCCAAAACCATTGGATATCAAGGATATCTTCTATCTTATTTTAAACATGGACTATTTGATGTATGAAATGAGTTAGAGAGAGAGTTATGGTGTTCAACGCCACTTTCAACAATATTTTAGTTATATCTTGGTGGTTAGTTTTATTGGTGGAGGAAACAACAGTACCCAGGGAAAATCTCTGACCTGTCGTAAGTCACCGAGTACACCTCACCATGAGCAGGATTCAAACTCACAACTTAGTGGTGATAGGCACTGATTACATAGGTGGTTGTAAATCCAACTATCATATGATCACGACCATGATGGCCCCCAAAACCATTGGATATCAAGGATATCTTCTATCTTACTTAAAACATGGACTGTTTGATGTATGAAATGAATATCAATACAAACCTCTGTAATAGATTTTCTTTAAATGAATGAATGTCTTCTGCTGGTTTGATGTAAATAAGAGATAACATTTGTCATCTGATCTCTTTAATCAATACCAGTATAAACAATGGATATCAGGAACTGCATCTTCTTCTAATATTTCTTAACCAAAAGTATGGAATACAATTTCTGAAAAATAAATAAATAAATTATTGAACAGATATCTACATTATATGCAGAAATTTATTATAAAGTTATTGTACATACCAATACTTTATCAATATTCTTTAGTATACAAATAACCCATTCATGTGATGTGTACACGATACAACATTATGTCATAAAAAGTTTGTCAGTGACTTGCGGCAGGTTGATGGTTTTCTCCGGGTACTCCGGTTCCCCCCACCAATAAAACTGACCGCCATGTATGATGATATAACTGAAATATTGTTGAAAGTGACATTAAACACCATAAACCTAACCAAAAACCTTTATTCTAAAGTTATTTTACATACCAATACTTAATCAATATTCTTTAGTATACAAATAACCTGCTGGTATTTGCTCACAGAGGAAATAATGGAGTATACAAAAAGGACATGGTTTCTGCACAGCTGGGTACAACCCCTCAAAAATGGTATTTTTGTCTTTGTGCAGGGCAAGTCAAATACACAACTGGTTCTTTGAACTCATAAATGAAGTCCTTGTGTATGTAGAATGCCACACTCCTTTGTACATAAAAGATAACTTGCACTGTTATTTCTTAATTTTCCTGCGACAATCTAAACTTCTGCAAATAGGGTCATCCCAGCACCACATTTTTTGTTAAGGTTAGGGTTAGTGTTATGGTGTTTAAGGCCACTTTCAACAATATTTCAGTTATATCGTGGCGGTCATTTCTATTGGTGGAGGAAACCAGGTCACAAGTCGCTGACAAACTCTATCACATGTTGTACACCTCGCCCTGATCGAGATTCGAATTCACAACATCAGTGATGATAGGCACTGATTGCATAAGTAGTTGTAAATTCAACTACCATACAATCATGGCCTTGACGGGCCCTATAAGTTTAGTATTATATATACCATGGATCTTACGAATTAACTTATTTAAACCAACGAATCCGAAGGATGAGTTGGTTTAAATAAGTTCATGAGTAAGATCCATGGTATATATGTTTTGTAACAGAAATTACATGATTGACAGATTTATGATGTCAAAATCATGGAATAACAGATCTAATACATTAAAATCATGGAATAACAGATCTATGACGTCAAAATAATGGAATAACATCAAGATCGTCATGTTAAACCATGGTTTGTAAAAGTTCACTATTTTTAAGTTGATTATTGCATAAAAACATCAATACATATTTATGTTATAATATGTTTTATTCTATGTTAATGGTTAACAGCAGAGTATTTATGTAATAATATGTTTTATTCTATGTTAATGGTTAACAGCAGAGTATTTATGTTATAATATGTTTTATTCTATGTTAATGGTTAACAGCAGAGTATTTATGTTATAATATGTTTTATTCTATGTTAATGGTTAACAGCAGAGTATTTATGTTATAATATGTTTTATTCTATGTTAATGGTTAACAGCAGAGTATTTATGTTATAATATGTTTTATTCTATGTTAATGGTTAACAGCAGAGTATTTATGCTATAATATGTTTTATTCTATGTTAATTGTTAACAGCAGAGTATTTATGTTATAATATGTTTTATTCTATGTTAATGGTTAACAGCAGAGTATTTATGTTATAATATGTTTTATTCTATGTTAATTGTTAACAGCAGAGTATTTATGTTATAATATGTTTTATTCTATGTTAATGGTTAACAGCAGAGTATTTATGTTATAATATGTTTTATTCTATGTTAATGGTTAACAGCAGAGTATTTATGTTATAATATGTTTTATTCTATGTTAATGGTTAACAGCAGAGTATTTATGCTATGATATGTTTTATTTTATGTTAATGGTTAACAGCAGAGTATTTATGTTATAATATGTTTTATTCTATGTTAATGGTTAACAGCTGAGTATTTATGTTATAATATGTTTTATTCTATGTTAATGGTTAACAGCAGAGTATTTATGTTATAATATGCTTTATTCTATGTTAATGGTTAACAGCAGAGTATTTATGTTATAATATGTTTTATTCTATGTTAATGGTTAACAGCAGAGTATTTATGTTATAATATGCTTTATTCTATGTTAATGGTTAACAGCAGAGTATTTATGTTATAATATATTTTATTCTATGTTAATGGTTAACAGCAGAGTATTTATGTTATAATATGCTTTATTCTATGTTAATGGTTAACAGCAGAGTATTTATGTTATAATATGTTTTATTCTATGTTAATGGTTAACAGCAGAGTATTTATGTTATAATATGTTTTATTCTATGTTAATTGTTAACAGCAGAGTATTTATGTTATAATATGTTTTATTCTATGTTAATTGTTAACAGCAGAGTATTTATGTTATAATATGTTTTATTCTATGTTAATGGTTAACAGCAGAGTATTTATGTTATAATATGTTTTATTCTATGGTAATGGTTAACAGCAGAGTATTTATGCTATAATATGTTTTATTCTATGTTAATGGTTAACAGCAGAGTATTTATGCTATAATATGTTTTATTCTATGTTAATGGTTAACAGCAGAGTATTTATGCTATAATATGTTTTATTCTATGTTAATGGTTAACAGCAGAGTATTTATGTTATAATATGTTTTATTCTATGTTAATTGTTAACAGCAGAGTATTTATGTTATAGTATGTTTTATTCTATGTTAATGGTTAACAGCAGAGTATTTATGTTATAATATGTTTTATTCTATGTTAATTGTTAACAGCAGAGTATTTATGTTATAATATGTTTTATTCTATGTTAATGGTTAACAGCAGAGTATTTATGTTATAATATGTTTTATTCTATGTTAATTGTTAACAGCAGAGTATTTATGTTATAATATGTTTTATTCTATGTTAATGGTTAACAGCAGAGTACAATCCTTGTTATTTATATATTTGATTTTTTTCAGTCAAATTGCAAAAGATGAAGACTACCTAAAATCACTCTGGTTATCAATATCAATAGCTGCATACCACACAATAATCTTCTGTATAAACATGTTGTCCCAATTCCATTTGCTTTTACTGTTTATTATTAGCTTGTAGCTAAGGACACAAATGCATATTTTTATATTATGTTGTGATATATATCAATTATTTGAGAAGACAATATGCATAATTTGTGTATCGTCTACAGATATAAACATTGCTGGGTGTCTCGGGATTGTCAGTTCATGTGAATAGAGAATCTTTTAAGAACAATTTACTCCAAATCCAAAAATTACATAACCGTGATTTAAATCTACATTTATATGATTTTTGCAGAAAAAAAATGAAATTATTCATTATGAAAAGGAAGCTTATACAATGATGGTCATCATTTCCACCAATATTAACAAAACGAACAACTATCTATCATCTTAATTGTAACACAAAAAAGACAATGAAATAGAACATTGGAAATTCAGGTCCTGATTTGAGACAGGCACAAACATGTGGTGGGGTTAAACTGGTTTATGAGACAAAAAGAAAACTGACTTAACTATTTGATTGTTGAAGGTCGCTTTTAATCATCGTTAAGAAAGGTTTGAAGAAACTAAATACATCAGTAATCAGTAGTAGTAAATTAAAGAAGGACACACAATACAATGGACAAACAACGATCTACAAAACATTACACAGAAAACTAAAGATTGATCAACATGAACCCCACAAAAAAACTGTATTGAACTCAGGTGCTCCAGAAGGGTTATCTGTTCCTGCTCCATGACTGATTGATTGATTCATTCATTTATTGTGCTTAATGCCACTTTCAGCAATATTTCAGCTATATCATGGCGACCAGTTTTAGTGGTGGAAGAAGCCGGAGTACCCCGGAGAGAACCACCGACCATGTGCAAGCAACTGATAAACTTTATTACTTGCGGCTGCGAGTCGAGTGCACCCTTTTTTGTAATTTACAAAGCTGGGTGCGAACCAACGCTGTATTGGTGGTAGGCTTGTATGAGTTGTTAGGTAACCCAACTACCGGTACCTAAATCATTGAGCCACCCAAGCCCCTGTTCCTGCTCCACTAGTAATACAAGACGTGTTACTGTTAAACCACATGAATATCATGCGATATAGAAATAGTGTTAGACACCAGTATACGTAATTAACACAGATAATATAAATGAAACATAAACCCCCTACAAAACAAAATGTTTAAATTGAAGTAGGGGCAGAAGGTTCTGTAGGTCAAAAAGATAGATATTAGTTTTACAGTAGTTTATTTCAGCTCACCTGATCCAAAGGGTCATGCCAGCTTTTGCCATCACTTGGTGTTTTACAACTTGACTGCACAATGATATATCGGGCCAAATAAAGGTAGTGTCTTTGATCATTGAGGTCTCCTCTGAGAAGCTCATCAGATTAACCAAAGCAAATTTTACATTACAATATAGCATTCCTATATTACTGGTATTACAAGTGGGAAACTGAATGTACAGTATAACCTGTCTAAACCGAAACCCTTTGGGACTGACTAATTTGTTCAGTTTAGACAGGTATTTAGTTAACATAGGTTCAAATTACATAGACATTTAGTAGACAGGACTGTAAAATCTGTCTGGTTTAGGCAGGTTTTCGGTTTAATCAGAGTTCGGTTTAGACAGGTTTCACTTTATTATTATATACACATGTATACAAAAATGTATATATATATTTGTTTATCTAGACTTTACACATACTTAGTACTATATGATATAGTAATTAGCTTGTAATTATGAACTGATGAGACTGACTTTGATCTTAAATAAGAAGTGTATGTTTGTTGTGAATGATGTCTGCTATACAATGTACTGATGTAGATGCTATAATAGTAGTAGTGAATTTTAAAAAGTTGTATATTTTCTGCTTTTTTTATATTTATATAATAATGTTGTGTTAGCAATGACTATGCCATATAGTGGTCAGGGTTGAAGACATAGTGCACGACCCGAAGGGAGTGCACTATGTCTTCAACCCTGACCACTATATGGCATAGTCATTGCTAACACAACATTATTATTATTATTATGCTGACTGTTATATGTAGACAAAATTTATTGAGAACTAGTATTACAATAAAGGGGGTCCTGATATTGGTGACAAATATATTGGATCAGATAGTCTTGAAAGTTTGAGAATATTCTTTGTTTCATTTAAGGCTTTAAAAATATAAAGATTTTTGAAGTTTGAAATTTAATTAACAACAATAACAAGTATTAAAAAACAGTAACATGAATAATAGACGACTATAATAGATTGACAGATTCGATCCGCTCCCTTGCACGTGGACTAGCTACATATAGCTTGACAGACAGCTGAAAACCCAACTTTCCCCGCGTGAAACTGGCATAGTAGATGTACTATTTTCGCATAGTATATCAACGCTATATAATTCTTTGTGATATATGCCAAAATATCGTATGAACTTATATTACAGAAGAAATTTACAGAAAGTATAATAATAGATAATACTATACAATTATTGACTTTTATTGAGGTTAATATTATACAAATACAGCCTTTCTATGAAGTCGATACAAGTTTATATCGACCTAAGAGATGTATATCGACCAAGGACGTAGTCCGAGGTCGATATACATCTCAAGGTCGATATACAACTTGTATCGACTGAATAGAAAGGCTGTATTTTTTATATTATTAATTGATAATTTTACTGTCATTTGATTTGTTCAATGCCCATCACATATTTTTTATATTGTTAATTGTCACGCAAAACATGAAACAGAAGATCTACAAATGGATATTCATCCGGGACTAGGTGTACTTGCTACTGGAAACTAGAACTAAAGTAAGACAACGGAAACAAAATGTGCACAGACGACGACGACTGCGCCATACCATAATACGACCCCAAAATTTTTGCGGCCGTATAAAAATATTATAAGACCCAAACTTTAACAACAAAGAATCTATTCAACAGGAATAACAATAAAACAAAAATGTATGTAGTGACATGAATGATAATCATTTCCTAGGGAAAATGTTATAGTTTATGGTGATATTTTGACAATTAGTAATCATTGGTACTGGAAATTGACACATCGACTTAGAAATGGGTACATTACTACATGTTTCTTGTGCAGGAATATCAAGAGATTTAAGAAAGTCATCTACACCATCATTGTCAGGTAACAGATCATTAAATACGGTCTCTGTCTGCGAACTTGACAGTGCTTGAAGTTGAAATGAGTTGCCAAAACATCATGTTCGTTAAACGTCATGAAAATATTGGAATCTTTTTAATCTATTTTTAGTAACCATGCAATCTGCAAAGTCAACCTGCCAAAATACAGAACACCATGTGATGGGCATTGAATAAATCAAATGACCGTAAAATTATCAATTAATAATATATACAATAATAGTCTTTTGTTGAGGTCAATACGAGTTTTTATGGATCTTAAAAACAATATTCACCAAAGCCTTTAGGCTGAGGTGAATATTGATTTCTAAGGTCCATAAAAACTTGTATTATCAGACCGATACAAAAGACTAATTGTTTTATTACATTAAACGAAAATTAATGTGAAACCAAGTCAATACGAGTTTTAATCAAACAATATCAAATTTTACGGAATGTCAGGTGACAGCATGATAGCCAATAAAAAAAATTAAATAAATTCATTATGTAGTAAAAGGATCTATCGTTCCAACAAATATCGTATATCTTAGAATGATAGATCCTTATATTAATCGAAATGAAAGTCAGTAATTGTTTTATTATATGAAACTGTCATTAATGTCCTCTGGGCCATGCTTTATAAATTGGCATTAAACACTACATGCGGGTTTTTTTTTGTAAATGTTAATGGGAACAAGAAAGCTTTATGTATACTGCAAAGATTAATTTTGTTCGTTCCAGAAAAGCATTTGGAACGTTATATTAACCTCATGTGATGATAAAATTAAAAATAGGGGTTTTCCAATTTTAGCGTCGTATGAGGTTAATATAACGTTCCAAAGGTTCCTCTGGAACGATCAAAATTAATCTATGCGGAAATTGAAGGAAATAGAAGGCTTAGACAGTATTCATAACGTTCTATTAAAAATTAAAATTCATGTTTTTACCAAATCAGATATAAGAAATATTTATAGTCATATAATAAAATTATATAATGCTAAACTATAAGAAATTACTAGGTACATGTAGTACAATTAATAATGTGTAAGTTAATTGATTAATTCTTCAATCACCAACGAAAAAAATATCTATATTGTATTTCCACTAACATTCTTGAAAGAAATAGGATAGAGGTAGATAGACAAATAAACGGTGGTTAGAGAATATCGAAGGGGCAATCAAAAATGGACAATCCAGAGAAACTGGCAACATCGGGTACACAAGATGAAGAAAAACAAAACAAAAACACAACACAATATATGTTGGAAACCACTGTGTGCAAACAAACACAAAACTTGTTATTTTTTTTACCTAGCTTACTCAGTGGAGGGTTCAAGTAAATCATGTGAAAAGAGTACCAGCTAATGTAACTCACTGACTCAGTGGAGGGTTCAGAAAAATTATGTGAAAGGAATAGCAGCTTATGTAACTCACTGACTCAGTGGAGGGTTCAAGTAAATAATGTGAAAAGAGTACCAGCTAGTGTAATTCACTGACTCAGTGGAGGGTTCAGATAAATGATGTGAAAGGAGTACCAGCTAATGTAACTTACTGACTCAGTGGAGGGTTCAAGTAAATGATGTGAAAGGAGTACCAGCTAATGTAACTCACTGACTCAGTGGAGGGTTCAACTAAATGATGTGAAATGAGTACCAGCTAATGTAACTCACTGACTCAGTGGAGAGTTCAAGGAAATGATGTGAAAGGAGTACCAGCTAATGTAACTCACTGACTCAGTGGAGGGTTCAAGTAAATGATGTGAAATGAGTACCAGCCTATGTAACTCACTGACTCAGTGGGGGGTTCAAGTAAATGATGTGAAAGGAGTACCAGCTAATGTAACTCACTGACTCAGTGGAGGGTTCAAGTAAATGATGTGAAAGGAGTACCAGCTAATGTAACTCACTGACTCAGTGAAGGGTTCAAGTAAATGATGTGAAAGGCGTACCAGCTAGTGTAACTCACTAACTCAGTGGAGGGTTCAGATAAATGATGTGAAAGGAGTACCAGCTAATGTAACTTACTGACTCAGTGGCGGGTTCAAGTAAATGATGTGAAAGGAGTACCAGCTAATGTAACTCACTGACTCAGTGGAGGGTTCAACTAAATGATGTGAAATGAGTACCAGCTAATGTAACTCACTGACTCAGTGGAGAGTTCAAGTAAATGATGTGAAAGGAGTACCAGCTAATGTAACTCACTGACTCAGTGGAGGGTTCAACTAAATGATGTGAAATGAGTACCAGCCTATGTAACTCACTGACTCAGTGGAGGGTTCAAGTAAATGATGTGAAAGGAGTACCAGCTAATGTAACTCACTGACTCAGTGAAGGGTTCAAGTAAATGATGTGAAAGGAGTACCAGCTAGTGTAACTCACTGACTCAGTGGAGGGTTCAGATAAATGATGTGAAAGGAGTACCAGCTAATGTAACTCACTGACTCAGTGGAGGGTTCAGATAAATGATGTGAAAGGAGTACCAGCTAATGTAACTCACTCACTCAGTGGAGGGTTCAGATAAATGATGTGAAAGCAGTACCAGCTAATGTAACTCACTGACTCGGTGGAGGGTTCAAGTAAATGATGTGAAAGGAGTACCAGCTAATGTAACTCACTGACTCAGTGGAGGGTTCAACTAAATGATGTGAAATGAGTACCAGCTAATGTAACTCACTGACTCAGTGGAGAGTTCAAGTAAATGATGTGAAAGGAGTACCAGCTAATGTAACTCACTGACTCAGTGGAGGGTTCAAGTAAATGATGTGAAATGAGTACCAACTAATGTAACTCACTCACTCAGTGGAGGGTTCAACTAAATGATGTGAAATGAGTACCAGCTAATGTAACTCACTGACTCAGTGGAGAGTTCAAGTAAATGATGTGAAAGGAGTACCAGCTAATGTAACTCACTGACTCAGTGGAGGGTTCAAGTAAATGATGTGAAATGAGTACCAACTAATGTAACTCACTCACTCAGTGGAGGGTTCAAGTAAATGATTTGAAATGAGTACCAGCTTATGTAACTCACTGACTCAGTGGAGAGTTCAAGTAAATGATGTGAAATGAGTACCAGCTTATGTAACTCACTGACTCAGTGGAGAGTTCAAGTAAATGATGTGAAAGGAGTACCAGCTAATGTAACTCACTGACTCAGTGGAGGGTTCAAGTAAATGATGTGAAATGAGTACCAGCCTATGTAACTCAATCACTCAGTTGAGGGTTCAAGTAAATGATGTGAAAGGAGTACCAGCTAATGTAACTCACTGACTCAGTGGAGGGTTCAAGTAAATGATGTGAAAGGAGTACCATCTAATGTAACTCACTCACTCAGTGGAGGGTTCAAGTAAATGATGTGAAAGCAGTACCAGCTTATGTAACTCACTGACTCAGTGGAGGGTTCAAGTAAATGATGTGAAAGGAGTACCAGCTAATGTAACTCACTCACTCAGTGGAGGGTTCAAGTAAATGATGTGAAAGGAGTACCAGCTAATGTAACTCACTGACTCAGTGGAGGGTTCAAGTAAATGATGTGAAAGGAGTACCAGCTAATGTAACTCACTGACTCAGTGGAGGATTCAAGTAAATGATGTGAAAGGAGTACCAGCTAATGTAACTCACTCACTCAGTGGAGGGTTCAAGTAAATGATGTGAAAGGAGTACCAGCTAATGTAACTCACTGACTCAGTGGAGGGTTCAAGTAAATGATGTGAAAGGAGTACCAGCTAATGTAACTCACTCACTCAGTGGAGGATTCAAGTAAATGATGTGAAAGGAGTACCAGTTAATGTAACTCACTGACTCAGTGGAGGGTTCAAGTAAATGATGTGAAAGGAGTACCAGCTAATGTAACTCACTGACCCAGTGGAGGGTTCAAGTAAATGATGTGAAAGCAGTACCAGCTTATGTAACTCACTGACTCAGTGTAGGGTTCAAGTAAATGATGTGAAAGCAGTACCAGCTTATGTAACTCACTCACTCAGTGGAGGGTTCAAGTAAATGCTGTGAAAGGAGTACAATGTACCAGCTAATGTAACTCACTGACCCAGTGGAGGGTTCAAGTAAATGATGTGAAAGCAGTACCAGCTTATGTAACTCACTGACTCAGTGGAGGGTTCAAGTAAATGATGTGAAAGCAGTACCAGCTTATCTAACTCACTCACTCAGTGGAGGGTTCAACTAAATGATGTGAAAGGAGTACCACCTAAAGTAACTCACTGACTCAGTGGAGGGTTCAAGTAAATGATGTGAAAGGAGTACCAGCTTATGCAACTCACTGACTCAGTGGAGGGTTCAAGTAAATGATGTGAAAGCAGTACCAGCTTATGTAACTCACTGACTCAGTGGAGGGTTCAAGTAAATGATGTGAAAGGAGTACCAGCTAGTGTAACTCACTGACTCAGTGGAGGGTTCAAATAAATGATGTGAAATGAGTACCAGCTAATGTAACTCACTGACTCAGTGGAGAGTTCAAGTAAATGATGTGAAAGAAGTACCAGCTAATGTAACTCACTGACTCAGTGGAAGGTTCAAGTAAATGATGTGAAATGAGTACCAGCTAATGTAACTCACTGACTCAGTGGAGAGTTCAAGTAAATGATGTGAAAGGAGTACCAGCTAATGTAACTCACTGACTCAGTGGAGGGTTCAAGTAAATGATGTGAAATGAGTACCAGCCTATGTAACTCACTGACTCAGTGGAGGGTTAAAGTAAATGATGTGAAAGGAGTACCAGCTAATGTAACTCACTGACTCAGTGGAGGGTTCAAGTAAATGATGTGAAAGGAGTACCAGCTAATGTAACTCACTGACTCAGTGAAGGGTTCAAGTAAATGATGTGAAAGGAGTACCAGCTAGTGTAACTCACTGACTCAGTGGAGGGTTCAGATAAATGATGTGAAAGGAGTACCAGCTAATGTAACTCACTGACTCAGTGGAGGGTTCAGATAAATGATGTGAAAGGAGTACCAGCTAATGTAACTCACTCACTCAGTGGAGGGTTCAGATAAATGATGTGAAAGCAGTACCAGCTAATGTAACTCACTGACTCGGTGGAGGGTTCAAGTAAATGATGTGAAAGGAGTACCAGCTAATGTAACTCACTGACTCAGTGGAGGGTTCAACTAAATGATGTGAAATGAGTACCAGCTAATGTAACTCACTGACTCAGTGGAGAGTTCAAGTAAATGATGTGAAAGGAGTACCAGCTAATGTAACTCACTGACTCAGTGGAGGGTTCAAGTAAATGATGTGAAATGAGTACCAACTAATGTAACTCACTCACTCAGTGGAGGGTTCAACTAAATGATGTGAAATGAGTACCAGCTAATGTAACTCACTGACTCAGTGGAGAGTTCAAGTAAATGATGTGAAAGGAGTACCAGCTAATGTAACTCACTGACTCAGTGGAGGGTTCAAGTAAATGATGTGAAATGAGTACCAACTAATGTAACTCACTCACTCAGTGGAGGGTTCAAGTAAATGATGTGAAAGGAGTACCAGCTTATGTAACTCACTGACTCAGTGGAGGGTTCAAGTAAATGATGTGAAAGGAGTACCAGCTAATGTAACTCACTCTCTCAGTGGAGGATTCAAGTAAATGATGTGAAAGGAGTACCAGTTAATGTAACTCACTGACTCAGTGGAGGGTTCAAGTAAATGATGTGAAAGCAGTACCAGCTTATGTAACTCACTGACTCAGTGGAGGGTTCAAGTAAATGATGTGAAAGCAGTACCAGCTTATGTAACTCACTCACTCAGTGGAGGGTTCAACTAAATGATGTGAAAGGAGTACCACCTAAAGTAACTCACTGACTCAGTGAAGGGTTCAAGTAAATGATGTGAAAGGAGTACCAGCTTATGTAACTCACTGACTCAGTGGAGGGTTCAAGTAAATGATGTGAAAGCAGTACCAGCTTATGTAACTCACTGACTCAGTGGAGGGTTCAAGTAAATGATGTGAAAGGAGTACCAGCTAGTGTAACTCACTGACTCAGTGGAGAGTTCAAGTAAATGATGTGAAAGGAGTACCAGCTAATGTAACTCACTGACTCAGTGGAAGGTTCAAGTAAATGATGTGAAATGAGTACCAGCTAATGCAAATCACTGACTCAGTGGAGAGTTCAAGTAAATGATGTGAAAGCAGTACCAGCTAGTGTAACTCACTCACTAAGTGGAGAGTTCAAGTAAATGATGTGAAAGGAGTACCAGCTAATGTAACTCACTGACTCAATGTAGGGTTCAACTAAATGATGTGAAAGCAGTACCAGCTAATGTAACTCACTGACTCAGTGGAGGGTTCAAGTAAATGATGTGAAAAGAGTACCAGCTAATGTAACTCACTGACTCAGTGGAGGGTTCAAGTAAATAATGTGAAAGGAGTACCAGCTAATGTAACTCACTGACTCAGTGGCGGGTTCAAGTAAATGATGTGAAAGGAGTACCAGCTAATGTAACTCACTGACTCAGTGGAGGGTTCAACTAAATGATGTGAAATGAGTACCAGCTAATGTAACTTACTGATTCAGTGGAGAGTTCAAGTAAATGATGTGAAAGGAGTACCAGCTAATGTAACTCACTGACTCAGTGGAGGGTTCAAGTAAATGATGTGAAATGAGTACCAGCTAATGTAACTCACTGACTCAGTGGAGAGTTCAAGTAAATGATGTGAAAGCAGTACCAGCTAGTGTAACTCACTCACTCAGTGGAGCGTTCAAGTAAATGATGTGAAAGGAGTACCAGCTAATGTAACTCACTGACTCAATGTAGGGTTCAACTACATGTTGTGAAAGGAGTACCAGCTAATGTAACTCACTGACTCAGTGGAGAGTTCAAGTAAATGATGTGAAAGGAGTACCAGCTTATGTAACTCACTGACTCAGTGGAGAGTTCAAGTAAATGATGTGAAAGGAGTACCAGCTTATGTAACTCACTGACTCAGTGGAGGGTTCAAGTAAATGATGTGAAAGGAGTACCAGCTTATGTAACTCACTGACTCAGTGGAGGGTTCAAGTAAATGATGTGAAAGGAGTACCAGCTTATGTAAATCACTGACTCAGTGGAGGGTTCAACTAAATGATGTGAAAGGAGTACCAGCTAATGTAACTCACTGACTCAGTGGAGGGTTCAAGTAAATGATGTGAAGCAGTACCAGCTAATGTAACTCACTGACTCAGTGGAGGGTTCAAGTAAATAATGTGAGAGGAGTACCAGCTAATGTAACTCACAGACTCAGTGGAGGGTTCAAGTAAATGATGTGAAAGGAGTACCAGCTTATGTAACTCACTGACTCAGTGGTGGGTTCAAGTAAATGATGTGAAAGGAGTACCAGCTTATGTAATTCACTGACTCAGTGGAGGGTTCAACTAAATGATGTGAAATGGGTACCAGCTAATGTAACTCACTCACTCAGTGGAGGGTTCAAGTAAATGATGTGAAAGGAGTACCAGCTAATGTAACTCACTGACTCAGTGGAAGGTTCAAGTAAATGATGTAAAAGGAGTACCAGCTAATGTAACTCACTGACTCAGTGGAGGATTCAAGTAAATGATGTGAAAGGAATACCAGCTAATGTAACTCACTGACTCAGTGGAGGGTTCAAGTAAATGATGTGAAAGGAGTACCAGCTAATGTAACTCACTGACTCCGTAGAGGGTTCAAGTAAATGATGTGAAAGGAGTACCAGCTAATGTAACTCACTGACTCAGTGGAGGATTCAAGTAAATGATGTGAAAGGAATACCAGTTAATGTAACTCACTGACTCAGTGGAGGGTTCAAGTAAATGATGTGAAAGGAGTACCAGCCTATGTAACTCAATCACTCAGTGGAGGGTTCAAGTAAATGATGTGAAAGGAGTACCAGCTAATGTTACTCACTCACTCAGTGGAGGGTTCAAGTAAATGATGTGAAAGGAGTACCAGTTTATGTAACTCACTGACTCAGTGGAGGGTTCAAGTAAATGATGTGAAAGGAGTACCAGCTAATGTAACTCACTCACTCAGTGGAGGGTTCAAGTAAATGATGTGAAAGGAGTACCAACTAATGTAACTCACAGACTCACTGGAGGGTTCAAGTAAATGATGTGAAAGGAGTACCAGCTAATGTAACTCACTGACCCAGTGGAGGGTTCAAGTAAATGATGTGAAAGCAGTACCAGCTTATGTAACTCACTGACTCAGTGGAGGGTCCAAGTAAATGATGTGAAAGCAGTACCAGCTTATGTAACTCACTCACTCAGTGGAGGGTTCAAGTAAATGATGTGAAAGGAGTACAATGTACCAGCTAATGTAACTCACTGATTCAGTTGAGGGTTCAAGTAATTGATGTGAAAGGAGAACCACCTAAAGTAACTCACTGACTCAGTGGAGGGTTCAAGTAAATGATGTGAAAGGAGTACCAGCTTATGTAACTCACTGACTCAGTGGAGGGTTCAAGTAAATGATGTGAAAGCAGTACCAGCTTATGTAACTCACTGACTCAGTGGAGGGTTCAAGTAAATGATGTGAAAGGAGTACCAGCTAATGTAACTCACTCACTCAGTGGAGGGTTCAAATAAATGATGTGAAATGAGTACCAGCTAATGTAACTCACTGACTCAGTGGAGAGTTCAAGTAAATGATGTGAAAGGAGTACCAGCTAATGTAACTCACTGACTCAGTGGAGGGTTCAAGTAAATGATGTGAAATGAGTACCAGCTAATGTAACTCACTGACTCAGTGGAGAGTTCAAGTAAATGATGTGAAAGCAGTACCAGTTAGTGTAACTCACTCACTCAGTGGAGAGTTCAAGTAAATGATGTGAAAGGAGTACCAGCTAATGTAACTCACTGACTCAATGTAGGGTTCAACTAAATGATGTGAAAGGAGTACCAGCTAATGTAACTCACTGACTCAGTGGAGGGTTCAAGTAAATGATGTGAAAGGAGTACCAGCTAATGTAACTCACTGACTCAGTGGAGAGTTCAAGTAAATGATGTGAAAGGAGTACCAGCTAATGTAACTCACTGACTCAGTGGAGGGTTCAAGTAAATGATGTGAAAGGAGTACCAGCTAATGTAACTCACTGACTCAGTGGAGGGTTCAAGTAAATGATGTGAGAGGAGTACCAGCTAATGTAACTCACTGACTCAGTGGAGGGTTCAACTAAATGATGTGAAATGAGTACCAGCTAATGTAACTCACTAACTCAGTGGAGAGTTCAAGTAAATGATGTGAAAGGAATACCAGCTAATGTAACTCACTGACTCAGTGGAGGGTTCAAGTAAATGATGTGAAATGAGTACCAGCTAATGTAACTCACTGACTCAGTGGAGAGTTCAAGTAAATGATGTGAAAGCAGTACCAGCTAGTGTAACTCACTGACTCAGTGGAGAGTTCAAGTAAATGATGTGAAAGGAGTACCAGCTAATGTAACTCACTGACTCAATGTAGGGTTCAACTACATGTTGTGAAAGGAGTACCAGCTAATGTAACTCACTGACTCAGTGGAGAGTTCAAGTAAATGATGTGAAAGGAGTACCAGCTTATGTAACTCACTGACTCAGTGGAGGGTTCAAGTAAATGATGTGAAAGGAGTACCAGCTTATGTAACTCACTGACTCAGTGGAGGGTTCAAGTAAATGATGTGAAAGGAGTACCAGCTAATGTAACTCACTGACTCAGTGGAGGGTTCAACTAAATGATGTGAAATGAGTACCAGCTAATGTAACTCACTGACTCAGTGGAGGGTTCAAGTAAATGATGTGAAAGCAGTACCAGCTAATGTAACTCACTGACTCAGTGGAGGGTTCAAGTAAATGATGTGAGAGGAGTACCAGCTAATGTAACTCACTGACTCAGTGGAGGGTTCAAGTAAATGATGTGAAAGGAGTACCAGCTTATGTAACTCACTGACTCAGTGGAGGGTTCAACTAAATGATGTGAAATGAGTACCAGCTAATGTAACTCACTGACTCAGTGGAGGGTTCAAGTAAATGATGTCAAAGCAGTACCAGCTAATGTAACTCACTGACTCAGTGGAGGGTTTAATTAAATAATGTGAGAGGATTACCAGCTAATGTAACTCACAGACTCAGTGGAGGGTTCAACTAAATGATGTGAAAGCAGTACCAGCTAGTGTAACTCACTGACTCAGTGGAGGGTTCAAATAAATGATGTGAAATGAGTACCAGCTAATGTAACTCACTGACTCAGTGGAGAGTTCAAGTAAATGATGTGAAAGGAGTACCAGTTAATGTAACTCACTGACTCAGTGGAAGGTTCAAGTAAATGATGTGAAATGAGTACCAGCTAATGTAACTCACTGACTCAGTGGAGAGTTCAAGTAAATGATGTGAAAGCAGTACCAGCTAATGTAACTCACTGACTCAGTGGAGGGTTCAACTAAATGATGTGAAATGAGTACCAGCTAATGTAACTCACTGACTCAGTGGAGAGTTCAAGTAAATGATGTGAAAGGAGTACCAGCTAATGTAACTCACTGACTCAGTGGAGGGTTCAAGTAAATGATGTGAAATGAGTACCAGCCTATGTAACTCACTGACTCAGTGGAGGGTTCAAGTAAATGATGTGAAAGGAGTACCAGCTAATGTAACTCACTGACTCAGTGGAGGGTTCAAGTAAATGATGTGAAAGGAGTACCAGCTAATGTAACTCACTGACTCAGTGAAGGGTTCAAGTAAATGATGTGAAAGGAGTACCAGCTAGTGAAACTCACTGACTCAGTGGAGGGTTCAGATAAATGATGTGAAAGGAGTACCAGCTAATGTAACTCACTGACTCAGTGGAGGGTTCAGATAAATGATGTGAAAGGAGTACCAGCTAATGTAACTCACTCACTCAGTGGAGGGTTCAGATAAATGATGTGAAAGCAGTACCAGCTAATGTAACTCACTGACTCGGTGGAGGGTTCAAGTAAATGATGTGAAAGGAGTACCAGCTAATGTAACTCACTGACTCAGTGGAGGGTTCAACTAAATGATGTGAAATGAGTACCAGCTAATGTAACTCACTGACTCAGTGGAGAGTTCAAGTAAATGATGTGAAAGGAGTACCAGCTAATGTAACTCACTGACTCAGTGGAGGGTTCAAGTAAATGATGTGAAATGAGTACCAACTAATGTAACTCACTCACTCAGTGGAGGGTTCAACTAAATGATGTGAAATGAGTACCAGCTAATGTAACTCACTGACTCAGTGGAGAGTTCAAGTAAATGATGTGAAAGGAATACCAGCTAATGTAACTCACTGACTCAGTGGAGGGTTCAACTAAATGATGTGAAATGAGTACCAGCTAATGTAACTCACTGACTCAGTGGAGGGTTCAAGTAAATGATGTGAAAGCAGTACCAGCTAATGTAACTCACTGACTCAGTGGAGGGTTCAAGTAAATGATGTGAGAGGAGTACCAGCTAATGTAACTCACTGACTCAGTGGAGGGTTCAAGTAAATGATGTGAAAGGAGTACCAGCTTATGTAACTCACTGACTCAGTGGAGGGTTCAACTAAATGATGTGAAATGAGTACCAGCTAATGTAACTCACTGACTCAGTGGAGGGTTCAAGTAAATGATGTCAAAGCAGTACCAGCTAATGTAACTCACTGACTCAGTGGAGGGCTTAATTAAATAATGTGAGAGGATTACCAGCTAATGTAACTCACAGACTCAGTGGAGGGTTCAACTAAATGATGTGAAAGCAGTACCAGCTAGTGTAACTCACTGACTCAGTGGAGGGTTCAAATAAATGATGTGAAATGAGTACCAGCTAATGTAACTCACTGACTCAGTGGAGAGTTCAAGTAAATGATGTGAAAGGAGTACCAGCTAATGTAACTCACTGACTCAGTGGAAGGTTCAAGTAAATGATGTGAAATGAGTACCAGCTAATGTAACTCACTGACTCAGTGGAGAGTTCAAGTAAATGATGTGAAAGCAGTACCAGCTAATGTAACTCACTGACTCAGTGGAGGGTTCAACTAAATGATGTGAAATGAGTACCAGCTAATGTAACTCACTGACTCAGTGGAGAGTTCAAGTAAATGATGTGAAAGGAGTACCAGCTAATGTAACTCACTGACTCAGTGGAGGGTTCAAGTAAATGATGTGAAATGAGTACCAGCCTATGTAACTCACTGACTCAGTGGAGGGTTCAAGTAAATGATGTGAAAGGAGTACCAGCTAATGTAACTCACTGACTCAGTGGAGGGTTCAAGTAAATGATGTGAAAGGAGTACCAGCTAATGTAACTCACTGACTCAGTGAAGGGTTCAAGTAAATGATGTGAAAGGAGTACCAGCTAGTGTAACTCACTGACTCAGTGGAGGGTTCAGATAAATGATGTGAAAGGAGTACCAGCTAATGTAACTCACTGACTCAGTGGAGGGTTCAGATAAATGATGTGAAAGGAGTACCAGCTAATGTAACTCACTCACTCAGTGGAGGGTTCAGATAAATGATGTGAAAGCAGTACCAGCTAATGTAACTCACTGACTCAGTGGAGGGTTCAAGTAAATGATGTGAAAGGAGTACCAGCTAATGTAACTCACTGACTCAGTGGAGGGTTCAACTAAATGATGTGAAATGAGTACCAGCTAATGTAACTCACTGACTCAGTGGAGAGTTCAAGTAAATGATGTGAAAGGAGTACCAGCTAATGTAACTCACTGACTCAGTGGAGGGTTCAAGTAAATGATGTGAAATGAGTACCAACTAATGTAACTCACTCACTCAGTGGAGGGTTCAACTAAATGATGTGAAATGAGTACCAGCTAATGTAACTCACTGACTCAGTGGAGAGTTCAAGTAAATGATGTGAAAGGAGTACCAGCTAATGTAACTCACTGACTCAGTGGAGGGTTCAAGTAAATGATGTGAAATGAGTACCAACTAATGTAACTCACTCACTCAGTGGAGGGTTCAAGTAAATGTGAAAGGAGTACCAGCTTATGTAACTCACTGACTCAGTGGAGGGTTCAAGTAAATGATGTGAAAGGAGTACCAGCTAATGTAACTCACTCACTCAGTGGAGGATTCAAGTAAATGATGTGAAAGGAGTACCAGTTAATGTAACTCACTGACTCAGTGGAGGGTTCAAGTAAATGATGTGAAAGCAGTACCAGCTTATGTAACTCACTGACTCAGTGGAGGGTTCAAGTAAATGATGTGAAAGCAGTACCAGCTTATGTAACTCACTCACTCAGTGGAGGGTTCAACTAAATGATGTGAAAGGAGTACCACCTAAAGTAACTCACTGACTCAGTGAAGGGTTCAAGTAAATGATGTGAAAGGAGTACCAGCTTATGTAACTCACTGACTCAGTGGAGGGTTCAAGTAAATGATGTGAAAGCAGTACCAGCTTATGTAACTCACTGACTCAGTGGAGGGTTCAAGTAAATGATGTGAAAGGAGTACCAGCTAGTGTAACTCACTGACTCAGTGGAGAGTTCAAGTAAATGATGTGAAAGGAGTACCAGCTAATGTAACTCACTGACTCAGTGGAAGGTTCAAGTAAATGATGTGAAATGAGTACCAGCTAATGCAACTCACTGACTCAGTGGAGAGTTCAAGTAAATGATGTGAAAGCAGTACCAGCTAGTGTAACTCACTCACTAAGTGGAGAGTTCAAGTAAATGATGTGAAAGGAGTACCAGCTAATGTAACTCACTGACTCAATGTAGGGTTCAACTAAATGATGTGAAAGCAGTACCAGCTAATGTAACTCACTGACTCAGTGGAGGGTTCAAGTAAATGATGTGAAAAGAGTACCAGCTAATGTAACTCACTGACTCAGTGGAGGGTTCAAGTAAATAATGTGAAAGGAGTACCAGCTAATGTAACTCACTGACTCAGTGGCGGGTTCAAGTAAATGATGTGAAAGGAGTACCAGCTAATGTAACTCACTGACTCAGTGGAGGGTTCAACTAAATGATGTGAAATGAGTACCAGCTAATGTAACTTACTGACTCAGTGGAGAGTTCAAGTAAATGATGTGAAAGGAGTACCAGCTAATGTAACTCACTGACTCAGTGGAGGGTTCAAGTAAATGATGTGAAATGAGTACCAGCTAATGTAACTCACTGACTCAGTGGAGAGTTCAAGTAAATGATGTGAAAGCAGTACCAGCTAGTGTAACTCACTCACTCAGTGGAGCGTTCAAGTAAATGATGTGAAAGGAGTACCAGCTAATGTAACTCACTGACTCAATGTAGGGTTCAACTACATGTTGTGAAAGGAGTACCAGCTAATGTAACTCACTGACTCAGTGGAGAGTTCAAGTAAATGATGTGAAAGGAGTACCAGCTTATGTAACTCACTGACTCAGTGGAGAGTTCAAGTAAATGATGTGAAAGGAGTACCAGCTTATGTAACTCACTGACTCAGTGGAGGGTTCAAGTAAATGATGTGAAAGGAGTACCAGCTAATGTAACTCACTGACTCAGTGGAGGGTTCAACTAAATGATGTGAAATGAGTACCAGCTAATGTAACTCACTGACTCAGTGGAGGGTTCAAGTAAATGATGTGAAAGCAGTACCAGCTAATGTAACTCACTGACTCAGTGGAGGGTTCAAGTAAATGATGTGAGAGGAGTACCAGCTAATGTAACTCACTGACTCAGTGGAGGGTTCAAGTAAATGATGTGAAAGGAGTACCAGCTTATGTAACTCACTGACTCAGTGGAGGGTTCAACTAAATGATGTGAAATGAGTACCAGCTAATGTAACTCACTGACTCAGTGGAGGGTTCAAGTAAATGATGTCAAAGCAGTACCAGCTAATGTAACTCACTGACTCAGTGGAGGGTTTAATTAAATAATGTGAGAGGATTACCAGCTAATGTAACTCACAGACTCAGTGGAGGGTTCAACTAAATGATGTGAAAGCAGTACCAGCTAGTGTAACTCACTGACTCAGTGGAGGGTTCAAATAAATGATGTGAAATGAGTACCAGCTAATGTAACTCACTGACTCAGTGGAGAGTTCAAGTAAATGATGTGAAAGGAGTACAAGCTAATGTAACTCACTGACTCAGTGGAAGGTTCAAGTAAATGATGTGAAATGAGTACCAGCTAATGTAACTCACTGACTCAGTGGAGAGTTCAAGTAAATGATGTGAAAGCAGTACCAGCTAATGTAACTCACTGACTCAGTGGAGGGTTCAACTAAATGATGTGAAATGAGTACCAGCTAATGTAACTCACTGACTCAGTGGAGAGTTCAAGTAAATGATGTGAAAGGAGTACCAGCTAATGTAACTCACTGACTCAGTGGAGGGTTCAAGTAAATGATGTGAAATGAGTACCAGCCTATGTAACTCACTGACTCAGTGGAGGGTTCAAGTAAATGATGTGAAAGGAGTACCAGCTAATGTAACTCACTGACTCAGTGGAGGGTTCAAGTAAATGATGTGAAAGGAGTACCAGCTAATGTAACTCACTGACTCAGTGAAGGGTTCAAGTAAATGATGTGAAAGGAGTACCAGCTAGTGTAACTCACTGACTCAGTGGAGGGTTCAGATAAATGATGTGAAAGGAGTACCAGCTAATGTAACTCACTGACTCAGTGGAGGGTTCAGATAAATGATGTGAAAGGAGTACCAGCTAATGTAACTCACTCACTCAGTGGAGGGTTCAGATAAATGATGTGAAAGCAGTACCAGCTAATGTAACTCACTGACTCGGTGGAGGGTTCAAGTAAATGATGTGAAAGGAGTACCAGCTAATGTAACTCACTGACTCAGTGGAGGGTTCAACTAAATGATGTGAAATGAGTACCAGCTAATGTAACTCACTGACTCAGTGGAGAGTTCAAGTAAATGATGTGAAAGGAGTACCAGCTAATGTAACTCACTGACTCAGTGGAGGGTTCAAGTAAATGATGTGAAATGAGTACCAACTAATGTAACTCACTCACTCAGTGGAGGGTTCAACTAAATGATGTGAAATGAGTACCAGCTAATGTAACTCACTGACTCAGTGGAGAGTTCAAGTAAATGATGTGAAAGGAATACCAGCTAATGTAACTCACTGACTCAGTGGAGGGTTCAACTAAATGATGTGAAATGAGTACCAGCTAATGTAACTCACTGACTCAGTGGAGGGTTCAAGTAAATGATGTGAAAGCAGTACCAGCTAATGTAACTCACTGACTCAGTGGAGGGTTCAAGTAAATGATGTGAGAGGAGTACCAGCTAATGTAACTCACTGACTCAGTGGAGGGTTCAAGTAAATGATGTGAAAGGAGTACCAGCTTATGTAACTCACTGACTCAGTGGAGGGTTCAACTAAATGATGTGAAATGAGTACCAGCTAATGTAACTCACTGACTCAGTGGAGGGTTCAAGTAAATGATGTCAAAGCAGTACCAGCTAATGTAACTCACTGACTCAGTGGAGGGCTTAATTAAATAATGTGAGAGGATTACCAGCTAATGTAACTCACAGACTCAGTGGAGGGTTCAACTAAATGATGTGAAAGCAGTACCAGCTAGTGTAACTCACTGACTCAGTGGAGGGTTCAAATAAATGATGTGAAATGAGTACCAGCTAATGTAACTCACTGACTCAGTGGAGAGTTCAAGTAAATGATGTGAAAGGAGTACCAGCTAATGTAACTCACTGACTCAGTGGAAGGTTCAAGTAAATGATGTGAAATGAGTACCAGCTAATGTAACTCACTGACTCAGTGGAGAGTTCAAGTAAATGATGTGAAAGCAGTACCAGCTAATGTAACTCACTGACTCAGTGGAGGGTTCAACTAAATGATGTGAAATGAGTACCAGCTAATGTAACTCACTGACTCAGTGGAGAGTTCAAGTAAATGATGTGAAAGGAGTACCAGCTAATGTAACTCACTGACTCAGTGGAGGGTTCAAGTAAATGATGTGAAATGAGTACCAGCCTATGTAACTCACTGACTCAGTGGAGGGTTCAAGTAAATGATGTGAAAGGAGTACCAGCTAATGTAACTCACTGACTCAGTGGAGGGTTCAAGTAAATGATGTGAAAGGAGTACCAGCTAATGTAACTCACTGACTCAGTGAAGGGTTCAAGTAAATGATGTGAAAGGAGTACCAGCTAGTGTAACTCACTGACTCAGTGGAGGGTTCAGATAAATGATGTGAAAGGAGTACCAGCTAATGTAACTCACTGACTCAGTGGAGGGTTCAGATAAATGATGTGAAAGGAGTACCAGCTAATGTAACTCACTCACTCAGTGGAGGGTTCAGATAAATGATGTGAAAGCAGTACCAGCTAATGTAACTCACTGACTCAGTGGAGGGTTCAAGTAAATGATGTGAAAGGAGTACCAGCTAATGTAACTCACTGACTCAGTGGAGGGTTCAACTAAATGATGTGAAATGAGTACCAGCTAATGTAACTCACTGACTCAGTGGAGAGTTCAAGTAAATGATGTGAAAGGAGTACCAGCTAATGTAACTCACTGACTCAGTGGAGGGTTCAAGTAAATGATGTGAAATGAGTACCAACTAATGTAACTCACTCACTCAGTGGAGGGTTCAACTAAATGATGTGAAATGAGTACCAGCTAATGTAACTCACTGACTCAGTGGAGAGTTCAAGTAAATGATGTGAAAGGAGTACCAGCTAATGTAACTCACTGACTCAGTGGAGGGTTCAAGTAAATGATGTGAAATGAGTACCAACTAATGTAACTCACTCACTCAGTGGAGGGTTCAAGTAAATGTGAAAGGAGTACCAGCTTATGTAACTCACTGACTCAGTGGAGGGTTCAAGTAAATGATGTGAAAGGAGTACCAGCTAATGTAACTCACTCACTCAGTGGAGGATTCAAGTAAATGATGTGAAAGGAGTACCAGTTAATGTAACTCACTGACTCAGTGGAGGGTTCAAGTAAATGATGTGAAAGCAGTACCAGTTTATGTAACTCACTGACTCAGTGGAGGGTTCAAGTAAATGATGTGAAAGCAGTACCAGCTTATGTAACTCACTCACTCAGTGGAGGGTTTAACTAAATGATGTGAAAGGAGTACCACCTAAAGTAACTCACTGACTCAGTGAAGGGTTCAAGTAAATGATGTGAAAGGAGTACCAGCTTATGTAACTCACTGACTCAGTGGAGGGTTCAAGTAAATGATGTGAAAGCAGTACCAGCTTATGTAACTCACTGACTCAGTGGAGGGTTCAAGTAAATGATGTGAAAGGAGTACCAGCTAGTGTAACTCACTGACTCAGTGGAGAGTTCAAGTAAATGATGTGAAAGGAGTACCAGCTAATGTAACTCACTGACTCAGTGGAAGGTTCAAGTAAATGATGTGAAATGAGTACCAGCTAATGCAACTCACTGACTCAGTGGAGAGTTCAAGTAAATGATGTGAAAGCAGTACCAGCTAGTGTAACTCACTCACTAAGTGGAGAGTTCAAGTAAATGATGTGAAAGGAGTACCAGCTAATGTAACTCACTGACTCAATGTAGGGTTCAACTAAATGATGTGAAAGCAGTACCAGCTAATGTAACTCACTGACTCAGTGGAGGGTTCAAGTAAATGATGTGAAAAGAGTACCAGCTAATGTAACTCACTGACTCAGTGGAGGGTTCAAGTAAATAATGTGAAAGGAGTACCAGCTAATGTAACTCACTGACTCAGTGGCGGGTTCAAGTAAATGATGTGAAAGGAGTACCAGCTAATGTAACTCACTGACTCAGTGGAGGGTTCAACTAAATGATGTGAAATGAGTACCAGCTAATGTAACTTACTGACTCAGTGGAGAGTTCAAGTAAATGATGTGAAAGGAGTACCAGCTAATGTAACTCACTGACTCAGTGGAGGGTTCAAGTAAATGATGTGAAATGAGTACCAGCTAATGTAACTCACTGACTCAGTGGAGAGTTCAAGTAAATGATGTGAAAGCAGTACCAGCTAGTGTAACTCACTCACTCAGTGGAGCGTTCAAGTAAATGATGTGAAAGGAGTACCAGCTAATGTAACTCACTGACTCAATGTAGGGTTCAACTACATGTTGTGAAAGGAGTACCAGCTAATGTAACTCACTGACTCAGTGGAGAGTTCAAGTAAATGATGTGAAAGGAGTACCAGCTTATGTAACTCACTGACTCAGTGGAGAGTTCAAGTAAATGATGTGAAAGGAGTACCAGCTTATGTAACTCACTGACTCAGTGGAGGGTTCAAGTAAATGATGTGAAAGGAGTACCAGCTTATGTAACTCACTGACTCAGTGGAGGGTTCAAGTAAATGATGTGAAAGGAGTACCAGCTTATGTAAATCACTGACTCAGTGGAGGGTTCAACTAAATGATGTGAAAGGAGTACCAGCTAATGTAACTCACTGACTCAGTGGAGGGTTCAAGTAAATGATGTGAAGCAGTACCAGCTAATGTAACTCACTGACTCAGTGGAGGGTTCAAGTAAATAATGTGAGAGGAGTACCAGCTAATGTAACTCACAGACTCAGTGGAGGGTTCAAGTAAATGATGTGAAAGGAGTACCAGCTTATGTAACTCACTGACTCAGTGGTGGGTTCAAGTAAATGATGTGAAAGGAGTACCAGCTTATGTAATTCACTGACTCAGTGGAGGGTTCAACTAAATGATGTGAAATGGGTACCAGCTAATGTAACTCACTCACTCAGTGGAGGGTTCAAGTAAATGATGTGAAAGGAGTACCAGCTAATGTAACTCACTGACTCAGTGGAAGGTTCAAGTAAATGATGTAAAAGGAGTACCAGCTAATGTAACTCACTGACTCAGTGGAGGATTCAAGTAAATGATGTGAAAGGAATACCAGCTAATGTAACTCACTGACTCAGTGGAGGGTTCAAGTAAATGATGTGAAAGGAGTACCAGCTAATGTAACTCACTGACTCCGTAGAGGGTTCAAGTAAATGATGTGAAAGGAGTACCAGCTAATGTAACTCACTGACTCAGTGGAGGATTCAAGTAAATGATGTGAAAGGAATACCAGTTAATGTAACTCACTGACTCAGTGGAGGGTTCAAGTAAATGATGTGAAAGGAGTACCAGCCTATGTAACTCAATCACTCAGTGGAGGGTTCAAGTAAATGATGTGAAAGGAGTACCAGCTAATGTTACTCACTCACTCAGTGGAGGGTTCAAGTAAATGATGTGAAAGGAGTACCAGTTTATGTAACTCACTGACTCAGTGGAGGGTTCAAGTAAATGATGTGAAAGGAGTACCAGCTAATGTAACTCACTCACTCAGTGGAGGGTTCAAGTAAATGATGTGAAAGGAGTACCAACTAATGTAACTCACAGACTCACTGGAGGGTTCAAGTAAATGATGTGAAAGGAGTACCAGCTAATGTAACTCACTGACCCAGTGGAGGGTTCAAGTAAATGATGTGAAAGCAGTACCAGCTTATGTAACTCACTGACTCAGTGGAGGGTCCAAGTAAATGATGTGAAAGCAGTACCAGCTTATGTAACTCACTCACTCAGTGGAGGGTTCAAGTAAATGATGTGAAAGGAGTACAATGTACCAGCTAATGTAACTCACTGATTCAGTTGAGGGTTCAAGTAATTGATGTGAAAGGAGTACCACCTAAAGTAACTCACTGACTCAGTGGAGGGTTCAAGTAAATGATGTGAAAGGAGTACCAGCTTATGTAACTCACTGACTCAGTGGAGGGTTCAAGTAAATGATGTGAAAGCAGTACCAGCTTATGTAACTCACTGACTCAGTGGAGGGTTCAAGTAAATGATGTGAAAGGAGTACCAGCTAATGTAACTCACTCACTCTGTGGAGGGTTCAAATAAATGATGTGAAATGAGTACCAGCTAATGTAACTCACTGACTCAGTGGAGAGTTCAAGTAAATGATGTGAAAGGAGTACCAGCTAATGTAACTCACTGACTCAGTGGAGGGTTCAAGTAAATGATGTGAAATGAGTACCAGCTAATGTAACTCACTGACTCAGTGGAGAGTTCAAGTAAATGATGTGAAAGCAGTACCAGTTAGTGTAACTCACTCACTCAGTGGAGAGTTCAAGTAAATGATGTGAAAGGAGTACCAGCTAATGTAACTCACTGACTCAATGTAGGGTTCAACTAAATGATGTGAAAGGAGTACCAGCTAATGTAACTCACTGACTCAGTGGAGGGTTCAAGTAAATGATGTGAAAGGAGTACCAGCTAATGTAACTCACTGACTCAGTGGAGAGTTCAAGTAAATGATGTGAAAGGAGTACCAGCTAATGTAACTCACTGACTCAATGTAGGGTTCAACTAAATGATGTGAAAGGAGTACCAGCTAATGTAACTCACTGACTCAGTGGAGGGTTCAAGTAAATGATGTGAAAGGAGTACCAGCTAATGTAACTCACTGACTCAGTGGAGAGTTCAAGTAAATGATGTGAAAGGAGTACCAGCTAATGTAACTCACTGACTCAGTGGAGGGTTCAAGTAAATGATGTGAAAGGAGTACCAGCTAATGTAACTCACTGACTCAGTGGAGGGTTCAAGTAAATGATGTGAAAGGAGTACCAGCTAATGTAACTCACTGACTCAGTGGAGGGTTCAACTAAATGATGTGAAATGAGTACCAGCTAATGTAACTCACTAACTCAGTGGAGAGTTCAAGTAAATGATGTGAAAGGAATACCAGCTAATGTAACTCACTGACTCAGTGGAGGGTTCAAGTAAATGATGTGAAATGAGTACCAGCTAATGTAACTCACTGACTCAGTGGAGAGTTCAAGTAAATGATGTGAAAGCAGTACCAGCTAGTGTAACTCACTGACTCAGTGGAGAGTTCAAGTAAATGATGTGAAAGGAGTACCAGCTAATGTAACTCACTGACTCAATGTAGGGTTCAACTACATGTTGTGAAAGGAGTACCAGCTAATGTAACTCACTGACTCAGTGGAGAGTTCAAGTAAATGATGTGAAAGGAGTACCAGCTTATGTAACTCACTGACTCAGTGGAGGGTTCAAGTAAATGATGTGAAAGGAGTACCAGCTTATGTAACTCACTGACTCAGTGGAGGGTTCAAGTAAATGATGTGAAAGGAGTACCAGCTAATGTAACTCACTGACTCAGTGGAGGGTTCAACTAAATGATGTGAAATGAGTACCAGCTAATGTAACTCACTGACTCAGTGGAGGGTTCAAGTAAATGATGTGAAAGCAGTACCAGCTAATGTAACTCACTGACTCAGTGGAGGGTTCAAGTAAATGATGTGAGAGGAGTACCAGCTAATGTAACTCACTGACTCAGTGGAGGGTTCAAGTAAATGATGTGAAAGGAGTACCAGCTTATGTAACTCACTGACTCAGTGGAGGGTTCAACTAAATGATGTGAAATGAGTACCAGCTAATGTAACTCACTGACTCAGTGGAGGGTTCAAGTAAATGATGTCAAAGCAGTACCAGCTAATGTAACTCACTGACTCAGTGGAGGGTTTAATTAAATAATGTGAGAGGATTACCAGCTAATGTAACTCACAGACTCAGTGGAGGGTTCAACTAAATGATGTGAAAGCAGTACCAGCTAGTGTAACTCACTCACTCAGTGGAGAGTTCAAGTAAATGATGTGAAAGCAGTACCAGCTAGTGTAACTCATTGACTCAGTAGAGAGTTCAAGTAAATGATGTGAAAGCAGTACCAGCTTATGTAACTCACTGACTCAGTGGAGGGTTCAAGTAAATGATGTGAAAGGAGTACCAGCTTATGTAACTCACTGACTCAGTGGAGAGTTCAAGTAAATGATGTGAAAGCAGTATCAGCTAGTGTAACTCACTGACTCAGTGGAGAGTTCAAGTAAATGATGTGAAAGCAGTACCAGCTAGTGTAACTCACTGACTCAGTGGAGGGTTCAAGTAAATGATGTGAAAGCAGTACCAGCTAGTGTAACTCACTGACTCAGTGGAGGGTTCAAGTAAATTGAAGCTTCTACTTCACTACATCAAATAATATCTTATATATACCAATAAACACAGCTATCTGTCTGCAAATCTTCACAGGATAAAAGATTAAGACAAATTAAGGTAACAGGTGCCTGTATATAGTACCAGACACAAAAAGATACTTATCTGATATAATAAGCTGTATACAATCTGGTATTGCATCATACCTCAATCAGGAGATATTAACAAGAAATCAATGGGAGGGTTAACACAGCATGTGTGATTTCTATGAGGAACAGATGAGTAAATACAGATATTCTAACAGTAAAAAGAGGGAATAGTAGAACATGTCTAATATAATGAGGAGTGGGTGGAAAATGTAGACATTTGACTGTAAAGGAGGGGAATACAGCATGTGTCATTTAATGGGGAAGGGAAGGAAAATGTAGAAATCTGCCTGCTAATTAATCAAATATTGGAGAAAAAATTTAAACTTTGTGAAGTTTGTCTAACAAAGAAACTAATAATTGTTTTTGTAATGTTCATTCCGATACAAATTTCACTGTTGGTCGTGAAATAGATACCAGAACAAATTTCACATAGGCAGAATAAATTTTCCTATGATATATGTTCCAGGAACTAATTTTTCATTTAAAAAGTTCTGACAGAACAAATTTTCTGTGAAATAGGTTCCGGCGGAACAAATTTCACGCCGGAACAAATATTTTGTTGCATATTCGCCCTCCTTTAGTCAGAATTCTACATTTTCCATCCTTTCCCCATTAAATGACACATGCTGTATTCCCCTCCTTTACAGTCAAATGTCTACATTTTCCACCCACTCCTCATTATATTAGACATGTTCTACTATTCCCTCTTTTTACTCTTAGAATATCTGTATTTACTCATCTGTTCCTCATAGAAATCACACATGCTGTGTTAACCCTCCCCTTGATTTCTTGTTAATATCACCTGATTGAGGTAGTATGATGCAATACCAGATTGTATACAGCTTATTACATCAGATAAGTATCTTTTTGTGTCTGGTACTATATACAGGCACCTGTTACCTTAATTTGTCTTAATCTTCTCTCCTGTGAAGATTTCCAGACAGATAGCTGTGTTTATTGGTATATATAAGACATTATTTGATGTAGTGAAGTAGAAGCTTCAGTTTACTTGAACTCTCCACTGAGTCAGTGAGTTACACTAGCTGGTACTGCTTTCACATCATTTACTTGAACTCTCCACTGAGTCAGTGAGTTACACTAGCTGGTACTGCTTTCACATCATTTACTTGAACTCTCCACTGAGTGAGTGAGTTACATTAGCTGGTACTGCTTTCACATCATTTACTTGAACCCTCCACTGAGTCAGTGAGTTACACTAGCTGGTACTGCTTTCACATCATTTACTTGAACCCTCCACTGAGTCAGTGAGTTACATTAGCTGGTACTGCTTTCACATCATTTACTTGAACTCTCCACTGAGTCAGTGAGTTACACTAGCTGGTACTGCTTTCACATCATTTACTTGAACTCTCCACTGAGTCAGTGAGTTACACTAGCTGGTACTCCTTTCACATCATTTACTTGAACTCTCCACTGAGTGAGTGAGTTACATTAGCTGGTACTCCTTTCACATCATTTACTTGAACCCTACATTGAGTCAGTGAGTTACATTAGCTGGTACTCCTTTCACATCATTTAGTTGAACCCTCCACTGAGTGAGTGAGTTACACTAGCTGGTACTCCTTTCACATCATTTACTTGAACCCTCCACTGAGTCAGTGAGTTACATAAGCTGGTACTGCTTTCACATCATTTAGTTGAACCCTCCACTGAGTCAGTGAGTTACATTAGCTGGTACTCCTTTCACATCATTTACTTGAACCCTACATTGAGTCAGTGAGTTACATTAGCTGATACTCCTTTCACATCATTTAGTTGAACCCTCCACTGAGTGAGTGAGTTACACTAGTTGGTACTCCTTTCACATCATTTACTTGAACCCTCCACTGAGTCAGTGAGTTACATAAGCTGGTACTGCTTTCACATCATTTAGTTGAACCCTCCACTGAGTCAGTGAGTTACATTAGCTGGTACTCCTTTCACATCATTTAGTTGAACCCTCCAATGAGTCAGTGAGTTACATTAGCTGGTACTCCTTTCACATCATTTATTTCAACCCTCCACTGAGTCAGTGAGTTACATAAGCTGGTACTCCTTTCACATTATTTACTTGAACCCTCCACTGAGTCAGTGAGTTACATTAGCTGGTACTCCTTTCACATCATTTATCTGAACCCTCCACTGAGTCAGTGAGTTACATAAGCTGGTACTCCTTTCACATCATTTACTTGAATCCTCCACTGAGTCAGTGAGTTACATAAGCTGGTACTCCTTTCACATTATTTACTTGAACCCTCCACTGAGTCAGTGAGTTACATAAGCTGGTACTCCTTTCACATCATTTACTTGAACCCTCCACTGAGAGAGTGAGCTACATTAGCTGGTACTTCTTTCACATCATTTACTTGAACCCTCCACTGAGTGAGTGAGTTACATTAGCTGGTACTCCTTTCACATCATTTATCTGAACCCTCCACTGAGTCAGTGAGTTACATTAGCTGGTACTCCTTTCACATCATTTACTTGAACCCTCCACTGAGTCAGTGAGTTACATTAGCTGGTACTCCTTTCACATCATTTACTTGAACCCTCCACTGAGAGAGTGAGTTACATAAGCTGGTACTCCTTTCACATCACTTACTTGAACCCTCCGCTGAGTCAGTGAGTTACATTAGCTGGTATTCCTTTCACATCATTTATCTGAACCCTCCACTGAGTCAGTGAGTTACATTAGCTGGTACTCCTTTCACATCATTTACTTGAACCCTCCACTGAGTCAGTGAGTTACATTAGCTGGTACTTCTTTCACATCATTTACTTGAACCCTCCACTGAGTGAGTGAGTTACATTAGCTGGTACTCCTTTCACATCATTTATCTGAACCCTCCACTGAGTCAGTGAGTTACATAAGCTGGTACTCCTTTCACATCATTTACTTGAACCCTCCACTGAGTCAGTGAGTTACATTAGCTGGTACTCCTTTCACATCATTTACTTGAACTCTCCACTGAGAGAGTGAGTTACATAAGCTGGTACTCCTTTCACATCATTTACTTGAACCCTCCACTGAGTCAGTGAGTTACATTAGCTGGTACTCCTTTCACATCATTTATCTGAACCCTCCACTGAGTCAGTGAGTTACATTAGCTGGTACTCCTTTCACATCATTTACTTGAACCCTCCACTGAGTCAGTGAGTTACATTAGCTGGTACTCCTTTCATATCATTTACTTGAACCCTCCACTGAGTGAGTGAGTTACATTAGCTGGTACTCCTTTCACATCATTTATCTGAACCCTCCACTGAGTCAGTGAGTTACATTAGCTGGTACTACTTTCACATCATTTATCTGAACCCTACACTGAGTGAGTGAGTTACATTAGCTGGTACTCCTTTCACATCATTTATCTGAACCCTCCACTGAGTCAGTAAGTTACATTAGCTGGTACTACTTTCACATCATTTATCTGAACCCTACACTGAGTGAGTGAGTTACATTAGCTGGTACTCCTTTCACATCATTTAGTTGAACCCTACATTGAGTCAGTGAGCTACATAAGCTGGTACTCCTTTCACATTATGTATAAACATTGTTTTTCAGAATTGAGAAGAATCATCCTGAAATAGTTTTTTTGTTAGAGATTATGCAAGTAGGGATCAAGTTTACAATTTCATTCATTTGGCTCTTAGAAATACCAGTGAGAACGTGATTTTATAAGGGGGGTTCCTATGATTATAGGATGCGGACGTCATAGAGAACACCCCAAGGACACTTCCAAAAGGGGTCACTTGACCTGCAGTCACTACGGGTGATGTCAATTCCAGTCAAAAGTCCCCACTAGGGTGGATATTGTGCAACTTCTGGTTGGGCATGCGCACACCCAAGGGAACCCTGAAGGGGTCAAGTGACCTTAGGTCACATCCGGTAGCCATGTTACTACTGTACAGTCTGTACTACTGTACTACTACTTAGAAAAAAGAGCGGGGAAAAACCGGGCATGCACAGAACATACTTCCGGTCAAGGCCGCTTCCGGACAGGGCTTCTTCCGGTCACGTGACTTCTGGTGAAAAGGCCTCACTAGAGCGGATATTGTGCAACTTCCGGTTACACATGCGCAGAACATACTTCCGGACAGGGCTCCGGTCACGTGACTGACGTCACTTCCGGTCATGTCACTTCCGGTAGCACCCCCACAAAAGCTACTTGAGCTGTACCCATATACTACTCATTACATTCAAAGGTAAAGGAGGGGGAACACAGCATGCATCATTTAAGTGGTTGGTGTCGGAATATTACTCCTTCTGATACACATGAGAAGTGATTCTTGTTTGAATATTACTCCATCCTACATAGAGGGTTAGGGTTAGGGTTATGGTGTTTAATGCCACTTTCAACAATATTTCAGCTATATCGTGGTGGTCAGTTTTATTGGTGGAGGAAACTGGAGTACACGGAGAAAACCACCGACCTGTCGCAAGTCACTGACAAACTTTATCACATAATGTTGTATCTAGTACATATCGCCTGATCAGGATTTGAACTCTCAACCCTTAGTGGTGATAGGCACAGTACTGATTGCATAGGTAGTTATAAATCCAACTACTATACGATCATGACCACAACAGCCCCTCCTACAGAGAGGTATAAAAGATTTTGTTGGTTATTTCAAAATAAAAATAATCAAATTTCACTGACATGAATTTCCAATACCGAATTACCAAAACATGCATAGGTGTATGATGAAAAAGGTACTTTTATCTCCACGACAACCAATCAATATAAACAACATAGCAATGAAACATAATATATGTTCTAATCAAGGAAGTATAAGAATTATTGGAAAACTTCACATAATGTTACATCGTATCAATATCTAAAGCATTATCAAAAGTACAAACTGGTATGGTGACATTACAAGATTTTTTAGAATAGCAGCAATAAATCGTAAAAGATATACCCTAGCACTAATTACCCTTGCAATGTATAGGACTTTTATTATAGAACCAATCACAGACTGTTACACTTTGTTAAAAGTACCAAAGCACTTCTGTACCAGACAATTTCATAATAAAACTACTTTATAAATTAAAAAACACATATAAAACACAATGGTGAACATAAATGTTCTTGTTTTTTTTCATTTATTTATTATTTATTATTTTTCATTTCACTCATGTCTCTGTAGCTGAGGTGTACTCGATACAACTTTATGTAATAAAGTTTGTCAGTGACTTGCGGCAGGTCAGTGGTTTTCTCCGGGTACTCGTTTCCTCCACCAATAAAACTGACCGCCATGATATAACTGATATATTGTTGAAAGTGGCATTAAACACCATAAACCATAAACCAACAATTACAATTTGTCCAATTTTGTTCAAATATACTTATGAAAAAATGTCAAAACAATTCCAAAATCCTATAGGAAAATGGTAGGAACAGAGGTAAAATGTTTACCCCTAACAGACATACATGACTGCTCACTCTACTAGCTTGGCATAGGCATTTCAATAAAAAGTGGTGGTGTTAAACCAGTTTTTCTAGCAAAAAACCTCCTCTCTTAGTGAAATGATGCAGTCATGCAAGAGGAGTGTTTTCCACATGTGTCTAATGTTCCCAAAAAAATCAATATAAAAGTAATGTTTTTCAAAATTTTGATACATTTTTATGATTTTTTTTAAAGTTTTTTTTTAACAAAAGTAAAAAAGTGCATCCATAAAAGGGTGTTTAGTGAGTACAAGTGACATTTAACAAGCAAATTATTAATATTTAACAAATTAGCATTATTAGAAAACAACTCAAATAAAAAAATAATAAAACATTGGTAATGAATTGCAATTGGTGTGACAAGGGAGACAACTCTGGCAAAATGTAATCATGGTTATATATAATTCTAACATGACGTCCTTCTTTCGCTTTGTGAACAAACGAGCGATTTATCGATTGGGTATAATCTCATTAGCACATGCATTGGTGCATGTGACTGACTTTTCCGTCGTAAATGTACAGGTTGATGAATTATCGTCTGCTCGAATTTGGCAGCATAAATTGTGCGCGACATTGTCCGCAAGTGTAAATATAAATTACCGTCTTCCAATCAAAGTATACTACCATATTTGTACTCTTAGACATATCAGAATCGAAATAATTCATGGAATCCAGAATGTGTTTTGATTTTTAACATGGGTTGGTGGATATTAGTAAATTTTATCTGCCAACCCATGTTAAAACTCACATTCTGGCTTCCATGATTTATTTCTTAAATATATATACAGCTAGACTTAATCTTCAGAACAACTGCCAGTTTTGTTAAAATTTCTTCAGGACATTCTTTAATAATTAAACTAATTTTTATAAAGTTCTTCAGGACAATTTGAGAAATAGGTGGACAAATGTCCTGAGACCGGTGCCTAACTGAATCACTGTATTTCATCTTAGATAATTATCAACTAAAAAACAAATGCAAAACAAATTTAAGTAATTTTTTTAATAATCATATGTGGAAAAACTTAAATTAACTGATGGGACTGGTAAATAGACAAATAGAAATTTACCATCAAAATACAAAAATAATGTACTTTAACAAAATAGTATTCCAAATCTTCCCTACTTTTATTTCTCTCTAGACTTTTTTTTCTACTTTTACACTGCAATGAAATTAAAGGGTTAACTAGTTTCAGTAGTCACTGAATGAAATATATTTGGACATGCCATCAATTTCTCATGTCAAAATTTACAGTAAATTTAAAAAGGATGTGCAATATTATTTATTCAGTTCTAATTTTACAAAATCTGCATGTGAAAGCTGTCCACCAAATTATTGTAAATGTGGACATTTTAAAACAAACATTTCTCTCACATGAATACCTTTTGATTGATTGATTGATTGATTGATTGATTGATTGATGTTTAATGCCAACTTTAGCAGTATTTCAGCTATATCTTGGAGTGTGAATACCTTTTGTAAAATATCTAAAACACAGGGTGTCAAGCCACTTTTGACAAAAATTATATAGGAATATAGGATTTTTTGGGATGAAAATATAGGATAAATATAGGATAAATTTGAGGTATAACTTAGCAAAAAATACATGACCTCCACCTCCTCTGTAGTCATGCTTCAGCTCCTTTTTACTGACAAATGAAAAAAAAACAGTATCATTAAACTCTAGTCTCCTATTGCTCTTTTTACAAAATAAATATTGTGACATAAAAAAATAAAACATATTTAATTATAAAGAAAATATGGAAATCGAATTATAATATATTGTTTTCATAGTTCACTGAAATACAAAAAAAATAATCATAGTTCTCCGCTCACTGTAACTTTGTTCTTTGGATGTCTTCCTTTTTTGCTGTTTACATTAAGTCAACTTTCTAAGAATTTTCTTTTTCTGGAATCCAAGTCCTTCTCAAAGCCATCTTAGTACACCTGTTACTGTAGGATACTTCCTTGTGTCATTAGATGCGGTCTGGGAAAACACTTCTCTCCAGAAATGATCCACTCTTTTGTAAGAAAGGGTATGGCGAGATTGATTCATAGATAACAGTTTCCACTCATCAGTTACCTTCAGAATATTGTCATCTGATACAAATAGTTTCTTTGCAATCAGTTCAATGTCTGATTGTTTGAACAAAACTATTTTCTGAGGATTTAAATATCCTATACTTGCAAGATGCTTGTTTCTGAATGGCAATTTCCTTTGAAGATAGAAAGCTATAAAACCAAAAGTTGATCACATTCCTAGAGGACATTTCTTTTGTTCTGACTGAACATTTCACTATCTTGTAGTTGATTAATTAGATCTTGACAAATCAACATCTGGTAAATCAGTGACATTCAGGATCTATATCTTTTCTTTTTTTTTTCTTTTCTTTTTTTTTCCACAAATCTCAGAAACAATCTGATCATCAAATTACCCATCTCACCATAAATTATATAGTATGTGAATCTGTGGCTCATCCGACTGGAACGATTTCAAGAAGTCCTCGAATATTTGACAAATATTATCAATAAAACGAAGCTCTACTAAGGTTACATTTCTACTTGTAACAGATCCTATCAAGACCATTGTTACATTTCTACTTGTAACAGATCCTATCAAGACCATTGTTACATTTCTACTTGTAACAGATCCTATCAAGACCATTGTTACATTTCTACTTGTAACAGATCCTATCAAGACCATTGTTACATTTCTACTTGTAACAGATCTTATCAAGACCATTGTTACATTTCTACTTGTAACAGATCCTATCAAGACCATTGTTACATTTCTACTTGTAACAGATCCTATCAAGACCATTGTTACATTTCTACTTGTAACAGATCCTATCAAGACCATTGTTACATTTCTACTTGTAACAGATCCTATCAAGACCATTGTTACATTTCTACTTGTAACAGATCCTATCAAGACCATTGTTACATTTCTACTTGTAACAGTTCCTATCAAGACCATTGTTACATTTCTACTTGTAACAGATCCAATCAAGACCATTGTTACATTTCTACTTGTAACAGATCCTATCAAGACCATTGTTACATTTCTACTTGTAACAGATCTTATCAAGACCATTGTTACATTTCTACTTGTAACAGATCCTATCAAGACCATTGTTACATTTCTACTTGTAACAGATCTTATCAAGACCATTGTTACATTTCTACTTGTAACAGATCCTATCAAGACCATTGTTACATTTCTACTTGTAACAGATCCTATCAAGTCCATTGTTACATTTCTACTTGTAACAGATCCTATCAAGACCATTGTTACATTTCTACTTGTAACAGATCTTATCAAGACCATTGTTCTCTTAAATACTAAAATTTAATGTAGCAACTTTTCCAGCCCAAATAATCTCTGCTTCAGTTAGCTCATCACTACATGTACTGATACCTAAATAATCTCTGCTTCAGTTATCTCATCACTAAATGTACTGATACCTAAATAATCTCTGCTTCAGATATCTCATCACTAAATGTACTGATACCTAAATAATCTCTGCTTCAGTTATCTCATCACTAAATGTACTGATACCTAAATAATCTCTGCTTCAGTTAGCTCATCACTACGTGTACTGATACCTAAATAATCTCTGCTTCAGTTAGCTCATCACTAAATGTACTGATACCTAAATAATCTCTGCTTCAGATATCTCATCACTAAATGTACTGATACCTAAATAATCTCTGCTTCAGTTATCTTATCACTAAATGTACTGATACCTAAATAATCTCTGCTTCAGTTATCTCATCACTAAATGTACTGATACCTAAATAATCTCTGCTTCAGTTAGCTCATCACTACGTGTACTGATACCTAAATAATCTGCTTCGGTTAGCTCATCACTAAATGTACTGATACCTAAATAATCTCTGCTTCAGTTATCTCATCACTAAATGTACTGATACCTAAATAATCTCTGCTTCAGTTATCTCATCACTAAATGTACTGATACCTAAATAATCTCTGCTTCAGTTAGCTCATCACTACGTGTACTGATACCTAAATAATCTGCTTCAGTTAGCTCATCACTAAATGTACTGATACCTAAATAATCTCTGCTTCAGTTATCTCATCACTACGTGTACTGATACCTAAATAATCTCTGCTTCAGTTAGCTCATCACTAAATGTACTGATACCTAAATAATCTCTGCTTCAGTTATCTCATCACTAAATGTACTGATACCTAAATAATCTCTGCTTCAGTTATCTTATCACTAAATGTACTGATACCTAAATAATCTCTGCTTCAGTTATCTCATCACTAAATGTACTGATACCTAAATAATCTCTGCTTCAGTTATCTTATCACTAAATGTACTGATACCTAAATAATCTCTGCTTCAGTTATCTCATCACTAAATGTACTGATACCTAACTGTGAACCAAATAATCTCTGCTTCAGTTATCTTATCACTAAATGTACTGATACCTAAATAATCTCTGCTTCAGTTATCTCATCACTAAATGTACTGATACCTAAATAATCTCTGCTTCAGTTATCTTATCACTAAATGTACTGATACCTAAATAATCTCTGCTTCAGTTATCTTATCACTAAATGTACTGATACCTAAATAATCTCTGCTTCAGGTATCTTATCACTAAATGTACTGATACCTAAATAATCTCTGCTTCAGTTATCTCATCACTAAATGTACTGATACCTAACTGTGAACCAAATAATCTCTGCTTCAGTTATCTTATCACTAAATGTACTGATACCTAAATAATCTCTGCTTCAGTTATCTCATCACTAAATGTACTGATACCTAAATAATCTCTGCTTCAGTTATCTCATCACTAAATGTACTGATACCTAAATAATCTCTGCTTCAGATATCTCATCACTAAATGTACTGATACCTAAATAATCTCTGCTTCAGTTATCTTATCACTAAATGTACTGATACCTAAATAATCTCTGCTTCAGTTATCTCATCACTAAATGTACTGATACCTAAATAATCTCTGCTTCAGATATCTCATCACTAAATGTACTGATACCTAAATAATCTCTGCTTCAGTTATCTCATCACTAAATGTACTGATACCTAAATAATCTCTGCTTCAGTTATCTTATCACTAAATGTACTGATACCTAAATAATCTCTGCTTCAGTTATCTTATCACTAAATGTACAGATACCTAAATAATCTCTGCTTCAGTTATCTCATCACTAAATGTACTGATACCTAAATAATCTCTGCTTCAGATATCTCATCACTAAATGTACTGATACCTAAATAATCTCTGCTTCAGTTATCTCATCACTAAATGTACTGATACCTAAATAATCTCTGCTTCAGTTAGCTCATCACTACATGTACTGATACCTAAATAATCTCTGCTTCAGTTAGCTCATCACTAAATGTACTGATACCTAAATAATCTCTGCTTCAGATATCTCATCACTAAATGTACTGATACCTAAATAATCTCTGCTTCAGTTATCTTATCACTAAATGTACTGATACCTAAATAATCTCTGCTTCAGTTATCTCATCACTAAATGTACTGATACCTAAATAATCTCTGCTTCAGTTAGCTCATCACTACGTGTACTGATACCTAAATAATCTGCTTTGGTTAGCTCATCACTAAATGTACTGATACCTAAATAATCTCTGCTTCAGTTATCTCATCACTAAATGTACTGATACCTAAATAATCTCTGCTTCAGTTATCTCATCACTAAATGTACTGATACCTAAATAATCTCTGCTTCAGTTAGCTCATCACTACGTGTACTGATACCTAAATAATCTGCTTCGGTTAGCTCATCACTAAATGTACTGATACCTAAATAATCTCTGCTTCAGTTATCTCATCACTACGTGTACTGATACCTAAATAATCTCTGCTTCAGTTAGCTCATCACTAAATGTACTGATACCTAAATAATCTCTGCTTCAGTTATCTCATCACTAAATGTACTGATACCTAAATAATCTCTGCTTCAGTTATCTTATCACTAAATGTACTGATACCTAAATAATCTGCTTCGGTTAGCTCATCACTAAATGTACTGATACCTAAATAATCTCTGCTTCAGTTATCTCATCACTAAATGTACTGATACCTAACTGTGAACCAAATAATCTCTGCTTCAGTTATCTTATCACTAAATGTACTGATACCTAAATAATCTCTGCTTCAGTTATCTCATCACTAAATGTACTGATACCTAAATAATCTCTGCTTCAGTTATCTCATCACTAAATGTACTGATACCTAAATAATCTCTGCTTCAGGTATCTTATCACTAAATGTACTGATACCTAAATAATCTCTGCTTCAGTTATCTCATCACTAAATGTACTGATACCTAACTGTGAACCAAATAATCTCTGCTTCAGTTATCTTATCACTAAATGTACTGATACCTAAATAATCTCTGCTTCAGTTATCTCATCACTAAATGTACTAATACCTAAATAATCTCTGCTTCAGTTATCTCATCACTAAATGTACTGATACCTAAATAATCTCTGCTTCAGATATCTCATCACTAAATGTACTGATACCTAAATAATCTCTGCTTCAGTTATCTTATCACTAAATGTACTGATACCTAAATAATCTCTGCTTCAGTTATCTCATCACTAAATGTACTGATACCTAAATAATCTCTGCTTCAGTTATCTTATCACTAAATGTACTGATACCTAAATAATCTCTGCTTCAGTTATCTTATCACTAAATGTATTGATACCTAAATAATCTCTGCTTCAGTTATCTCATCACTAAATGTACTGATACCTAAATAATCTCTGCTTCAGATATCTCATCACTAAATGTACTGATACCTAAATAATCTCTGCTTCAGATATCTCATCACTAAATGTACTGATACCTAAATAATCTCTGCTTCAGTTATCTTATCACTAAATGTACTGATACCTAAATAATCTCTGCTTCAGTTATCTTATCACTAAATGTACTGATACCTAAATAATCTCTGCTTCAGTTATCTCATCACTAAATGTACTGATACCTAAATAATCTCTGCTTCAGATATCTCATCACTAAATGTACTGATACCTAAATAATCTCTGCTTCAGTTATCTCATCACTAAATGTACTGATACCTAAATAATCTCTGCTTCAGTTAGCTCATCACTACGTGTACTGATACCTAAATAATCTCTGCTTCAGTTAGCTCATCACTAAATGTACTGATACCTAAATAATCTCTGCTTCAGATATCTCATCACTAAATGTACTAATACCTAAATAATCTCTGCTTCAGTTATCTCATCACTAAATGTACTGATACCTAAATAATCTCTGCTTCAGATATCTCATCACTAAATGTACTGATACCTAAATAATCTCTGCTTCAGATATCTCATCACTAAATGTACTGATACCTAAATAATCTCTGCTTCAGTTATCTCATCACTAAATGTACTGATACCTAAATAATCTCTGCTTCAGATATCTCATCACTAAATGTACTGATACCTAAATAATCTCTGCTTCAGTTATCTCATCACTAAATGTACTGATACCTAAATAATCTCTGCTTCAGTTAGCTCATCACTACGTGTACTGATACCTAAATAATCTCAGCTTCAGTTAGCTCATCACTAAATGTACTGATACCTAAATAATCTCTGCTTCAGATATCTCATCACTAAATGTACTGATACCTAAATAATCTCTGCTTCAGTTATCTTATCACTAAATGTACTGATACCTAAATAATCTCTGCTTCAGTTATCTCATCACTAAATGTACTGATACCTAAATAATCTCTGCTTCAGTTAGCTCATCACTACGTGTACTGATACCTAAATAATCTGCTTCGGTTAGCTCATCACTAAATGTACTGATACCTAAATAATCTCTGCTTCAGTTATCTCATCACTAAATGTACTGATACCTAAATAATCTCTGCTTCAGTTATCTCATCACTAAATGTACTGATACCTAAATAATCTCTGCTTCAGTTAGCTCATCACTACGTGTACTGATACCTAAATAATCTGCTTCGGTTAGCTCATCACTAAATGTACTGATACCTAAATAATCTCTGCTTCAGTTATCTCATCACTACGTGTACTGATACCTAAATAATCTCTGCTTCAGTTAGCTCATCACTAAATGTACTGATACCTAAATAATCTCTGCTTCAGTTATCTCATCACTAAATGTACTGATACCTAAATAATCTCTGCTTCAGTTATCTTATCACTAAATGTACTGATACCTAAATAATCTCTGCTTCAGTTATCTCATCACTAAATGTACTGATACCTAAATAATCTCTGCTTCAGTTATCTTATCACTAAATGTACTGATACCTAAATAATCTCTGCTTCAGTTATCTCATCACTAAATGTACTGATACCTAACTGTGAACCAAATAATCTCTGCTTCAGTTATCTTATCACTAAATGTACTGATACCTAAATAATCTCTGCTTCAGTTATCTCATCACTAAATGTACTGATACCTAAATAATCTCTGCTTCAGTTATCTCATCACTAAATGTACTGATACCTAAATAATCTCTGCTTCAGTTATCTCATCACTAAATGTACTGATACCTAAATAATCTCTGCTTCAGGTATCTTATCACTAAATGTACTGATACCTAAATAATCTCTGCTTCAGTTATCTTATCACTAAATGTACTGATACCTAAATAATCTCTGCTTCCGTTATCTTATCACTAAATGTACTGATACCTAAATAATCTCTGCTTCAGTTATCTCATCACTAAATGTACTGATACCTAAATAATCTCTGCTTCAGTTATCTTATCACTAAATGTACTGATACCTAAATAATCTCTGCTTCAGTTATCTTATCACTAAATGTACTGATACCTAAATAATCTCTGCTTCAGTTATCTCATCACTAAATGTACTGATACCTAAATAATCTCTGCTTCAGATATCTCATCACTAAATGTACTGATACCTAAATAATCTCTGCTTCAGTTATCTCATCACTAAATGTACTGATACCTAAATAATCTCTGCTTCAGTTATCTTATCACTAAATGTACTGATACCTAAATAATCTCTGCTTCAGTTATCTTATCACTAAATGTACTGATACCTAAATAATCTCTGCTTCAGTTATCTCATCACTAAATGTACTGATACCTAAATAATCTCTGCTTCAGATATCTCATCACTAAATGTACTGATACCTAAATAATCTCTGCTTCAGATATCTCATCACTAAATGTACTGATACCTAAATAATCTCTGCTTCAGTTAGCTCATCACTACGTGTACTGATACCTAAATAATCTCTGCTTCAGTTAGCTCATCACTAAATGTACTGATACCTAAATAATCTCTGCTTCAGATATCTCATCACTAAATGTACTGATACCTAAATAATCTCTGCTTCAGATATCTCATCACTAAATGTACTGATACCTAAATAATCTCTGCTTCAGTTATCTCATCACTAAATGTACTGATACCTAAATAATCTCTGCTTCAGTTATCTCATCACTAAATGTACTGATACCTGTGAACGAAATAATCTCGGCTTCAGTTATCTCATTAATAAATGTACTGATACCTAAATAATCTCTGCTTCAGATATCTCATCACTAAATGTACTGATACCTAAATAATCTATGCTTCAGATATCTCATCACTAAATGTATTGATACCTAAATAATCTCTGCTTCAGATATCTCATCACTAAATGTACTGATACCTAAATAATCTCTGCTTCAGTTATCTCATCACTAAATGTACTGATACCTAAATAATCTCTGCTTCAGTTATCTTATCACTAAATGTACTGATACCTAACTGTGAACCAAATAATCTCTGCTTCAGTTATCTCATCACTAAATGTACTGATACCTAAATAATCTCTGCTTCAGATATCTCATCACTAAATGTACTGATACCTAAATAATCTCTGCTTCAGTTAGCTCATCACTACGTGTACTGATACCTAAATAATCTCTGCTTCAGATATCTCACCACTAAATGTACTGATACCTAAATAATCTCTGCTTCAGTTAGCTCATCACTACGTGTACTGATACCTAAATAATCTCTGCTTCAGATATCTCATCACTAAATGTACTGATACCTAAATAATTTCTGCTTCAGTTATCTCATCACTAAATATACTGATACCTAAATAATCTCTGCTTCAGATATCTCATCACTAAATGTACTGATACCTAAATAATCTCTGCTTCAGTTATCTCATCACTAAATGTACTGATACCTAAATAATCTGCTTCAGATATCTCATCACTAAATGTACTGATACCTGTGAACCAAATAATCTCTGCTTCAGTTATCTTATCACTAAATGTACTGATACCTGTGAACCAAATAATCTCTGCTTCAGATATCTCATCACTAAATGTACTGATACCTAAATAATCTATGCTTCAGATATCTCATCACTAAATGTACTGATACCTAAATAATCTGTGCTTCAGATATCTCATCACTAAATGTACTGATACCTAAATAATCTCTGCTTCAGTTATCTCATCACTAAATGTACTGATACCTAAATAGTCTCTGCTTCAGATATCTTATCACTAAATGTACTGATACCTAACTGTGAACCAAATAATCTCTGCTTCAGTTATCTCATCACTAAATGTACTGATACCTAAATAATCTCTGCTTCAGATATCTCATCACTAAATGTACTGATACCTAAATAATCTCTGCTTCAGTTATCTCATCACTAAATGTACTGATACCTAAATAATCTCTGCTTCAGTTATCTCATCACTAAATGTACAGATACCTAAATAATCTCTGCTTCAGATATCTCATCACTAAATGTACTGATACCTAAATAATCTCTGCTTCAGTTATCTCATCACTAAATGTACTGATACCTAAATAATCTCTGCTTCAGATATCTCATCACTAAATGTACTGATACCTAAATAATCTCTGCTTCAGATATCTCATCACTAAATGTACTGATACCTAAATAATCTCTGCTTCAGTTATCTCATCACTAAATGTACTGATACCTAAATAATCTCTGCTTCAGATATCTCATCACTAAATGTACTGATATCTAACTGTGAACCAAATAATCTCTGCTTCAGTTATCTCATCACTAAATGTACTGATACCTAAATAATCTCTGCTTCAGATATCTCATCACTAAATGTACTGATACCTAAATAATCTCTGCTTCAGATATCTCATCACTAAATGTACTGATACCTAACTGTGAACCAAATAATCTCTGCTTCAGTTATCTCATCACTAAATGTACTGATACCTAAATAATCTCTGCTTCAGATATCTCATCACTAAATGTACTGATCCCTAAATAATCTCTGCTTCAGTTATCTCATCACTAAATGTACTGATACCTAAATAATCTCTGCTTCAGTTATCTCATCACTAAATGTACTGATACCTAAATAATCTCTGCTTCAGATATCTCATCACTAAATGTACTGATACCTAACTGTGAACCAAATAATCTCTGCTTCAGTTATCTCATCACTAAATGTACTGATACATAAATAATCTCTGCTTCAGATATCTCTTCACTAAATGTACTGATACCTAAATAATCTCTGCTTCAAATATCTTATCACTAAATGTACTGATACCTAAATAATCTCTGCTTCAGTTATCTCATCACTACGTGTACTGATACCTAACTGTGAATCAAATAATCTCTGCTTCAGTTAGCTCATCACTACGTGTACTGATACCTAAATAATCTCTGCTTCAGTTATCTCATCACTAAATGTACTGATACCTAAATAATCTCTGCTTCAGATATCTTATCACTAAATGTACTGATACCTAACTGTGAACCAAATAATCTCTGCTTCAGTTATCTCATCACTACGTGTACTGATACCTAACTGTGAACTAAATAATCTCTGCTTCAGTTAGCTCATCACTACGTGTACTGATACCTAAATAATCTCTGCTTCAGTTATCTCATCACTAAATGTACTGATACCTAAATAATCTCTGCTTCAGATATCTCATCACTAAATGTACTGATACCTAAATAATCTCTGCTTCAGTTATCTCATCACTAAATGTACTGATACCTAAATAATCTCTGCTTCAGATATCTCATCACTAAATGTACTGATACCTAAATAATTTCTGCTTCAGTTATCTTATCACTAAATGTACTGATACCTAAATAATCTCTGCTTCAGTTATCTCATCACTAAATGTACTGATACCTAAATAATCTCTGCTTCAGTTATCTTATCACTAAATGTACTGATACCTAAATAATCTCTGCTTCAGTTATCTCATCACTAAATATACTGATACTTAAATAATCTCTGCTTCAGATATCTTATCACTAAATGTACTGATACCTAACTGTGAACTAAATAATCTCTGCTTCAGTTATCTCATCACTAAATGTACTGATACCTAAATAATCTATGCTTCAGATATCTCATCACTAAATGTACTGATACCTAAATAATCTCTGCTTCAGATATCTCATCACTAAATGTACTGATACCTAAATAATCTCTGCTTCAGTTATCTCATCACTAAATGTACTGATACCTAAATAATCTCTGCTTCAGATATCTCATCACTAAATGTACTGATACCTAAATAATCTCTGCTTCAGTTATCTCATCACTAAATGTACTGATACCTAAATAATCTCTGCTTCAGATATCTCATCACTAAATGTATTGATACCGAAATAATCTCTGCTTCAGATATCTCATCACTAAATGTACTGATACCTGTGAACCAAATAATCTCTGCTTCAGATATCTCATCACTAAATGTACTGATACCTAAATAATATATGCTTCAGATATATCATCACTAAATGTACTGATACCTAAATAATCTCTGCTTCAGATATCTCATCACTAAATGTACAGATACCTAAATAATCTCTGCTTCAGTTATCTCATCACTAAATGTACTGACACCTAACTGTGAACCAAATAATCTCTGCTTCAGATATCTCATCACTAAATGTACTGATACCTAACTGTGAAGAGTTGGCAGATGATGTTGTTTGGGATTTAGCTACAACCAATTTTGACTGACTAGATGACAAAGCTGATTTGGATTTCTTTCCATGTGTTTGTATTTCTGAGTGTTGTTTAAACTGTAACTGACCAATCCAAATTCCTTTCTACAGATAAAGCAATAGGCATGGTACTCATCAGAGCCTCCCTACTCCACAGTAAATACTGATGTCCAGATGGATCTCTCTCAGACAGTCATTTCTCCTAAAACTTAGTCTTTGATTTTGGCATGATGATGCTCTGTAGCAAGACTTGGGGTTTACATTTTTTCAATGACTCTTTAAAAAAAATGCATGTAGTAATAAATGGGCTTGTCAACAACAAAAAACAAAAAAAACTTGGTATTTTTTTTTATGTTATAGACCATTAAACATTGTATTCATAATTGTATTATCCTAAACAAAGGAATCAGTACTGAGTAGCAGACCACTATAAAAATGGACATGTAGCACAAAAGATTACAATACTGACATAAATAGCAATCATGTGAATTTAAAACTGAAGAAAATACAACAATAAAAAGTGAACATGAATGCATCTGTTGCTTTACAAGATCAGCTAAAAACTATTGAAGTATCAGCATTAATATGCTGTACATGTGTAGCCTCAATTTGTCATGTTTATATGTAATTTCCACTCAAAATAAAAGATGCAAATTTTTTTCTCCTAGTTTTGGAAATATATAGGATTTTGGGATGAAATATAGGAAATTTTAGGCAAATATAGGAAAAATAGCAAAATCTTGAAAATATAGGAAAAACATAGGAATATAGGACAACTTGACACCCTGAATATCAAGTAACTGTTATTGGTTTTTTTTATTTATTTTCTCTTTCAAGTAAAATGTTGAAGGACACCAGGAAATTTTTATAAAAAAAAATCTTTTACTTTGGCATATCGAGTGCACCCTTTGATACCTACTGAGTTGAGCAAATACAAACACAAAACTGTTATTGGTCAATTATTGCATCTTTACCGGTCGTAAAATCACATTGAATTCCATACAATGATTAACAAATGATTACATTAATTAATTAATACAACGTAATCCCCTGTGGTAAATAGAGTAGACTAGAGCACAGGGCCTTGTCACTATCCACGTAATTATATTATCAATGCATAAACATGTACATGTTTAGGGTACTACTAAACACAGGGGCTAGGTGCGTCCGAAAAAAAAATAAAAATAAAAAAATACTATATAATACTACAAGGGGGCGAACTCACTTGCTTCCATTTTTTTAAGTCGTCGTGTTAAATTGATCGTAACTTCGGAACGCCTTAATATTTTCAAAAAATGTTTCCACCAGTCGAAAGTCAAGTAATTTTCCTTTCCAAAGAGACCCCACTTGTTAGTGTAGGCCTCCGAACTGCTGAGGTATCATACACGAACCAAAACAAAACGGCGTGAAAATCCGAAGTCGTACAAACGCTGGGATGACCATTTCCCATCTGTGTACAGACTTTCCCATGCGTAAACGAGTCATTTTGACTAGCTAAATACTTTCATCCATTCAAATTATGATAAAATTTCTTACCTTACGCCAATTTATATGTCCTTTAAGTCTGTTTTTGAAAGAAATCCCATTTGCATCCTTGACAAACGCCATAGACGTGAAAATTGAGAGAGTTCTAACGGGCTTTTTGATTGGCTGGAACAATCTGTTTCAGCCAATCAAAAAGCCCGTTAGAACTTTCTCAATTTTCACGGGCCGAGTGCATTAGTGGAACAGAAACTGCTTTCCCTTTTGGAACATCTGAGTTTACATCTGTTTTTGTTGGGTTCGGTTATCTTTAGCTTTCTATGTAGTATTTTGTGGAGCGTTGTTCATTTTGTCCTTTTTCTTTTCGTCATCGTGTTATCTATCTATCTTCAATTTAAGGCTTCTGGTTACCCCTTTGGTATCTTGAAAACAGGGGGCCGTCGTGGTCGTGACCGTATGTTGTAGTTTGATTTACAACTACCTTGTTAATCAGTGCCTATCACAAATAAAATTGTGAGTTCGAACCACGTTCATGGCGAGGTGTACTCGATACAACATTATGTGATAAAGTTTGTCAGTGACTTGTGACAGGTCGGTGGTTTTCTCCGGGTACTCTGGTTTCCTCCACCAATACAACTGACCGCCACGATATAACTGAAATATTGTAAACACCATAAACCTAAATCTTCAAAACACTCTTAATGAAGACGATAATCACTGATCAGCAACTGTTACATTATAGTTGATAACATATTTTATGAAGGCAATATCTTCTGTTGGGGAACTATGTCTCTATATAGCAGACAACTTGATGCTGAGAACATATTTTATGAAGACAAGATCTTCTGTTGGGGAACTATGTCTCTATATAGCAGACAACTTGATGTTGATAACATATTTTATGAAGGCAATATCTTCTGTTGGGGAACTATGTCTCTATATAGCAGACAACTTGATGCTGAGAACATATTTTATGAAGACCAGATCTTCTGTTGGGGAACTATGTCTCTATATAGCAGACAACTTGATGTTGATAACATATTTTATGAAGGCAATATCTTCTGTTGGGGAACTATGTCTCTATATAGCAGACAACTTGATGCTGAGAACATATTTTATGAAGACCAGATCTTCTGTTGGGGAACTCTGTCTCTATATAGCAGACAACTTGATGCTGAGAACATATTTTATGAAGACAAGATCTTCTGTTGGGGAACTCTGTCTCTATATAGCAGACAACTTGATGCTGAGAACATATTTTATGAAGACCAGATCGTCTGGTGGGGAACTATGTCTCTATATAGCAGACAACTTGATGCTGAGAACATAGTTTATGAAGACCAGATCTTCTGTTGGGGAACTATGTCTCTATATAGCAGACAACTTGATGCTGAGAACATATTTTATGAAGACCAGATCTTCTGTTGGGGAACTCTGTCTCTATATAGCAGACAACTTGATGCTGAGAACATATTTTATGAAAACAAGATCTTCTGTTGGGGAACTCTGTCTCTATATAGCAGACAACTTGATGCTGAGAACATATTTTATGAAGACCAGATCGTCTGTTGGGGAACTCTGTCTCTATATAGCAGACAACTTGATGCTGAGAACATATTTTATGAAGACCAGATCTTCTGTTGGGGAACTCTGTCTCTATATAGCAGACAACTTGATGCTGAGAACATATTTTATGAAGACCAGATCTTCTGTTGGGGAACTCTGTCTCTATATAGCAGACAACTTGATGCTGAGAACATATTTTATGAAGACCAGATCTTCTGTTGGGGAACTCTGTCTCTATATAACAGACAACTTGATGCTGAGAACATATTTTATGAAGACAAGATCTTCTGTTGGGGAACTCTGTCTCTATATAGCAGACAACTTGATGCTGAGAACATATTTTATGAAGACCAGATCTTCTGTTGGGGAACTCTGTCTCTATATAGCAGACAACTTGATGCTGAGAACATAGTTTATGAAGACCAGATCTTCTGTTGGGGAACTCTGTCTCTATATAGCAGACAACTTGATGCTGAGAACATATTTTATGAAGACAAGATCTTCTGTTGCGGAACTATGTCTCTATATAGCAGACAACTTGATGCTGAGAACATATTTTATGAAGACCAGATCTTCTGTTGGGGAACTATGTCTCTATATAGCAGACAACTTGATGCTGAGAACATAGTTTATGAAGACCAGATCTTCTGTTGGGGAACTCTGTCTCTATATAGCAGACAACTTAATGCTGAGAACATATTTTATGAAGACAAGATCTTCTGTTGGGGAACTCTGTCTCTATATAGCAGACAACTTGATGATGAGAACATAGTTTATGAAGACCAGATCTTCTGTTGGGGAACTATGTCTCTATATAGCAGACAACTTGATGCTGAGAACATATTTTATGAAGACCAGATCTTCTGTTGGGGAACTCTGTCTCTATATAGCAGACAACTTGATGCTGAGAACATATTTTATGAAGACCAGATCTTCTGTTGGGGAACTCTGTCTCTATATAGCAGACAACTTGATGCTGAGAACATATTTTATGAAAACCAGATCTTCTGTTGGGGAACTCTGTCTCTATATAGCAGACAACTTGATGCTGAGAACATATTTTATGAAGACCAGATCGTCTGTTGGGGAACTATGTCTCTATATAGCAGACAACTTGATGCTGAGAACATAGTTTATGAAGACCAGATCTTCTGTTGGGGAACTCTGTCTCTATATAGCAGACAACTTGATGCTGAGAACATATTTTATGAAGACCAGATCTTCTGTTGGGAACTATGTCTCTATATAGCAGACAACTTGATGCTGAGAACATATTTTATGAAGACCAGATCTTCTGTTGGGGAACTCTGTCTCTATATAGCAGACAACTTGATGCTGAGAACATATTTTATGAAGACCAGATCTTCTGTTGGGGAACTATATCTCTATATAGCAGACAACTTGATGCTGAGAACATATTTTATGAAGACCAGATCTTCTGTTGGGGAACTCTGTCTCTATACAACAGACAACTTGATGCTGAGAACATATTTTATGAAGACCAGATCTTCTGTTGGGGAACTCTGTCTCTATATAGCAGACAACTTGATGCCGAGAACATATTTTATGAAGACCAGATCTTCTGTTGGGGAACTCTGTCTCTATATAGCAGACAACTTGATGCTGAGAACATAGTTTATGAAGACCAGATCTTCTGTTGGGAACTCTGTCTCTATATAGCAGACAACTTGATGCTGAGAACATATTTTATGAAGACAAGATCTTCTGTTGCGGAACTCTGTCTCTATATAGCAGACAACTTGATGCTGAGAACATATTTTATGAAGACCAGATCTTCTGTTGGGGAACTATGTCTCTATATAGCAGACAACTTGATGCTGAGAACATAGTTTATGAAGACAAGATCTTCTGTTGGGGAACTCTGTCTCTATATAGCAGACAACTTGATGCTGAGAACATATTTTATGAAGACAAGATCTTCTGTTGGGGAACTCTGTCTCTATATAGCAGACAACTTGATGATGAGAACATAGTTTATGAAGACCAGATCTTCTGTTGGGGAACTATGTCTCTATATAGCAGACAACTTGATGCTGAGAACATATTTTATGAAGACCAGATCTTCTGTTGGGGAACTCTGTCTCTATATAGCAGACAGCTTGATGCTGAGAACATATTTTATGAAGACCAGATCTTCTGTTGGGGAACTCTGTCTCTATATAGCAGACAACTTGACGCTGAGAACATATTTTATGAAGACCAGATCTTCTGTTGGGGAACTATGTCTTTATATAGCAGACAACTTGATGCTGAGAACATATTTTATGAAGACCAGATCTTCTGTTGGGGAACTCTGTCTCTATATAGCAGACAACTTGATGCTGAGAACATAGTTTATGAAGACAAGATCTTCTGTTGGGGAACTCTGTCTCTATATAGCAGACAACTTGATGCTGAGAACATATTTTATGAAGACAAGATCTTCTGTTGGGGAACTATGTCTCTATATAGCAGAGCAGGGCGTGTTGGTTGTGATCATTTGGTGGTTGGATTTACAACTACATATGTAATCAGTACTTATTACCACTAAAGTTGTGAGTTCGAATCCTGGTCATGGCGAGGAGTACTCGATACAATCTTATGTGATAAAATTTGTCAGTGACTTGCGGAAGGTCTGTGGTTTTCTCCGGGTATTCCGATTTCCTCCACCAATAAAACTGACCGCCACGATATAACTAAAATATTGTTGAAGCTGGCGTTAAACACCATAGCAAGATCTTCTGTTTGGGGAGCTCTGTATTGCATACAACCTAACGATGAGAATCGCCATTGAGGAGTTATATCACTATGCACTGGACAATGATGCTGAGAACCTTCACTGGGGAGTTTTATCCCTATATAGCGACAACCTGAATGTGAGAGCTACTGTTAGGGAACTCTGTCACTATAAAGTGGACAACTTGAATGTGGGATCTACTACTGAGGAACTCTATCTGTATATAGACAATATATCTTAGATTTCAGCAGTTGTCTTATTTTTTTATGACACAAACATTTCTAATCTCTTATTTATGTTTTCTACTAATATAAAAATAATCTGACTTTATAGATATTTTAGTAATTTTCAAAATTAAAAGACACAAAAATCATAAAAACTTGTAAAGCAATTCTTCATAATTGTAAATCTAAACAGGTTGAAATGTTTATGGCTGTCTTCATGTCATCATGTCAATAAGTTGATAGCATAACTAGTCCAATATATCAATGTTATTATAATATCTATATCTTGTGTCATGTTCTTTTGTGATATCCCATTTCTAATCTCTTATTTATGTTTTCTATTAATATAAAAATAATCTGACTTTATAGATATTTTAGTAATTTTCAAAATTAAAAGACACAAAAATCATAAAAACTTGTAAAGCAATTCTTCATAATTGTAAATCTAAACTGGTTGAAATGTTTATGGCTGTCTTCATGTCATCATGTCAATAAGTTGATAGCATAACTAGTCCAATATATCAATGTTATTATAATATCTATATCTTGTATGTGTTCTTTAGTGATATCCCATATTCAGTTTAACTTGATCTGGATGATGTCTGTAATAAAAACAAAGATATGATTTTAACCATTCCTAGGCAATAATGTTAGTTGTTAGCCGAATCATATAAGGTTTCATATTGCGTTAGTGGTTAGTGTTAGTCAAAGCATAAATAAGAATAATGCTAGTCGTTAGTCAAAGCATAAATAAGAATAATGCTAGTCGTTAGTCAAAGCATAAATAAGAATAATGCTTGTCGATAGTCAAAACATAAAAGGAATAATGCTTGTCGTTAGTCAAACCATAAAAGCAATAATGCTTATCGTTAATCAAAGCATACAAGCAAAAAGGTTAGTCTTTAGTCAAAGCATAAAAGCAATACGGTTAGTTCAATCATATAAGTTTTAATTTTGTGTTAGTCGTTAGTGTTAGTCAAAGCATCAAAGGAATAATGCTAATCTTTAGTCAAATCAATTTTAGTATTGTGTTAGTAGTTATTTTGAATAAAACAACTGCAAAAAATATAATATCTTGATCATGCATTTGAACATTGTTTGACAGATGTATCTCAGCTGTATCCAGATACAAAACTTCAACCAGTTTTTGACAAGACACAATGTCAAGACAACGAAACTGCACAAAACCCAAGACTTGGACAAACATATTTTCATAGGCAGGAAGCTCCTGCATATTACAACGGTAATTGGTTATTGTGTGTATGTCAGCGACACGTTCTTGAAAACCACGTTCTTTGTACAATTATTACAATGATAACGTTTTTAAAGTGTATATTTAGAACAACACGGTGGAAGGATTCGGAGCTGCCCTCAAGGCATTCCCCACGAAGTAGACCGTATACCCCTGTACATAGTTTAATATGTAACTATTGGATTAGTTTAGCTGCAAATACACCAGAAAGCTTGCTCTGTTGCCCAACATGCGCAAAGTTATCACAGAACCATATACGTTCATTAATGAAGAAGAAGAACCAAAATACAATTTATTACTCGAAAAGATGTTAAATTATTAGGGACTGACCATTTAACTTGAAGGGGGGGGGTTATGGTTTTTTGTTTCGTTCAGAATTTTTTTTTCGTACAACACAAGAGTTAGAATATTTATTTTTTTTGTCGCGCGAAGCACAAATTTTTTTTCCAGTATTTAACATTAGGTTATATGACAAAAACTCTGAATCAGATTATTTTTTCTTCCTCCACCAAAATCAGAATATTTTTTTCAGCGACATTGGGAATCAGAATATTTTTTTAGAAAAAAACATAACCCCCCCCCCCCCCCCCCCCTTTCAAGTTAAATGGTCGTTCCCTTAGAACTACAATGTTAGGAATCTTTCCTTGATATGCATAGTTGAAATCTGAAAGACTGAAGGTATCCAAGACAACCAATGACCAGGGGATAAAACAATGAAAAAAAAGCAATAAATGAATATATATTTATATGCTTACTAAAGACAATATTCAACATATGATGCTCATGAATATAACAATGTTGGGATCAGATTTCCCATATAAAATCATTTATCTGATGTTCTTGTGGAAACTAGAATATTGATTGGCCGACAGCTGCCTTCTAACGATCAATGTCTGCAGAAAAAAGAATTTTGATTGGCTAACTGCCTTCCAACAATCAATGGCTGCAGAAAATATAATTTGTATTGGCTAACAGTTTTTCCATATAAAACCATTTAATTATATAACATTCTATTTAAAAGAAGACAATTTAATGCTGGTATGTATAATAGATAAGGTTACTTTCTCTTTATTATTAGAACTTGTGTGCTTTATTTATTTATTATTTGTCTCAAAAAATTGAATAAAAAATCTCATATATCCCAATGGGGATTAAAAAAAAAAGGTCAGCTAAATCTTATAAAAATTCCAAAATTTTGATATAAAAAAATGTTGCAATATATTGCTGAATAAAATGATATGGTTGTTCAGGTACAACTATAATATGCTCATCTTTTATTATTTCTCTGTTTAAAAAAAAAATGATATAATTTCAATAATATGGTGATTGAGATATGCTATATTAATATCAAGAAATGTGAGTGTCTGTTGAAAGGTTTTGTTCCTTAGTGATATCCCATGTTTAACCGGACCTGCTGCGGTTCTCTGTAAAAATCAAACAAAATATTCAATATACATGTACCGGTACACATGTTCCTTTATAAAAATATAGAATTCTTACCTTCCTCTCTTGACTGTTACAGTAAAACCTGTCTAAAGCAAACTTCATTGGGATCAACTTTAGTGTTCGGAATAGACAGGTGTTCTGTTTTTAGAGGTTGAATTAACAAAGATTTCTTAAAGTGGGACTTCATATAAAGTTCGGTTTATATAGAATTCCAGTTTATTTAGGGTTCGGTTTAGACAGGTTTCACAGTAATTTATTTTGTTAATAATATTTACATTAACAACAATAGCCTAGTCTAATTTTACTATAATATTGATACTTTATTACAACAAAAATTGCTGATCTAATATTTTTTTATGAAATTGGTTAGGGGTTCGCGTATTGGTGCTTAATGCCACTTTCAGTAATATTTCAGTTATATTGTGGCGGTCAGCTTTATTGGTGCAGGAAACAGGAGTACCCGGAAAAACCACCGACCTGTCGCAAGTCACTGGTAAACTTTATCACATAATGTTGTATCGAGTACACCTCGCCTGAACGGGATTGGAACTCACAACTGTAGTGGTAATAGGCAAATCCAACTACCATACGACAACGACGGCCCCCAGCATAACAACAAAGCCTAGTCTAATTTTGTTATAAAATTGGTACTTTGTTACATCAACAAAAGGCATAATCTGATTTTGTCATCAAGTTGGTTTATTATAGCAACAAAAGCCTAAAGGCCTAGTCTAATTTTATGACAATGTCGGTACTTTACAAAAAACAGCCTAGTCTAATTTTATGACAATGTCGGTACTTTACAAAAAACAGCCAAGTCTAATTTTATGACAATGTCAGTACTTTACAAAAAACAGCCTAGTCTAATTTTGTTATAATGTTGTGCTTTATTACAACAACAAAAGGTTTATGCTAATTTTGTTATAATGTTAGTAAAGGCCTAGTCTAATTTTATTATAATGTTAGTAAAGGCCCAGTCTAATTTTATTATAATGTTAGTAAAGGCCCAGTCTAATTTTATTATAATGTTAGTAAAGGCCCAGTCTAACTTTGTTATAATGTTAGTAAAAGGCCTAGTCTAATTTTGTTATAATGTTAGTGAAAGGCCTAGTCTAATTTTATTATAATGTTAGTAAAGGCCCAGTCTAATTTTGTTATAATGTTAGTAAAAGGCCTAGTTTAATTTTATTATAATGTTAGAAAGGCCCAGTCTAATTTTATTATAATGTTAGTAAAGGTCCAGTCTAATTTTGGTATAATGTTAGTAAAGGCCCAGTCTAATTTTGTTATAATGTTATTAAAAGGCCCAGTCTAATTTTGTTATAATGTTAGTACATATGTAAAGGCCTGGTCTAATTTTGTTATAATGGGAGTAAAAGGCCCAGTCTAATTTTGTAATAATTTTACTACTTTACTACAACAAAAGACCTAGACTTATTTTGTAATAATGTTAGTATCATATTAAACAAACTAGGGGGGTCACCAATGCCTGTATCCCTCATCTGGTTATTCATGCAAGTTTGTGTTCAATTAAGTCTAGTTTTTTCAGAAAAAAATATTTCTTCGTGTTGTGTATTCTATGTTGCCAGTTTCTCTGGATTGTCCATTTTTGACTGCACCTTCTGTATTCTCTAAGGTTTATTATATTCTGTCTTGTATACTTGTTATACACAATATATATTCTTCCTGTAACACCCCCCTTTTTAGTGGGGTTACTGTTGCTCAATCTTTACTTTTCTGTGTAGTGTTTTATAGTTTGCCCTTTTGTCTTTTTTCTTTTTTATCATTGTATCATTGTCTGTACTTCCATTGACCTTCTGATTGTCCCATAAGTATATTCAAATTTTTCTTTGTTGACCCAGGACAGTGTTGTTTAGTAGAAAAGTTTAGTATCATATGACTAGAATTAGTACTGCATACAAAATATTATTGTACCATCCGCCATCTTTGCCTTCTATATTATTAACTTCTTATGTTTAAGATATGTTTTCCTTGTTTACCTAGCACAGAGAAAACTTACATGGCGTTTACATAATCTTCATCCGGGTCTTCATCTGGAACAGGTGGTGGAGCACGTCTTCGTGGCACTTGAAGACCTATACGTTTAGTAAACCTCTGCTTTCTTTTAGTGGATTGAATTTTAGGAGCTTGGTTGAACGTCTAGAAAGAAAAAAATTATAACAGATTATCTGAGCAAGTAATTATGACTGACAATATAAATTGATTGATTGATTTATTGGTGTTTAACACCAACTTTAGCAATATTTCAGCTATATCGTGGCGTGACAATATTAATGAAAGTATCTAATTAAACAACATTATTAAGAAAAAACTGGTAGAACGTGCTAAAGTGGGTCACAGGTCACTGTAATCGGGTGGCTGTATCGAGAAACAGATACGGTGTTGAAAAAACTGTTGATACTCATAAAATATTGATAAATGCAATAAAATTTTATGTTTGTCTTCAAGAAATATGATAGACAAAACCATGTGTGAAGTTTTATGACGAAATATCTCCGATTTCTATGTAAATTTACGAGTTGAAGTGGGGAAACACCCACAGGTAATTTTAGCGATGTATTTTTATCTTGGACAAGAATAATGAGCGTCCTGACTCCGCATGGTAAAAAGATGCATGTAAAAGAAATCTATGTTATATTTATTTATTTGTTTGATTCTGGAATATTGTTGATCATTGATTTAAACAAGAAAAAAGGGAAAAGGGGGGGGGGGGGTGAATTTTATTTGTGAATTTTACAGTTAAATAAATGTTATGCTTCGACAGTTTAAAGAGAAAAATAAAAATTTGCTGCGACTAAAGCTTAAATTAGCGTTAAAAATCGAACAAATATCAGTGGTTTTGTAAATGAGATTTATTTTGAATAGAAAATCTGAATTTATTATTTATTAATTTATTATTAATGATACAATTTTATATCCCTTGGGAGGGGGAGGGGGGCTATGATGAAAATTTGAAATAAAAACACAGGACCGGACTTTAAGCAAAAATTATAATCCAGGATTAGTTTTTTATTAAAAAAATCCAGGAACCCTGTGTCCATGAATTTTTTTAAAGTTAATAATATGAAATATTGACATCCACACTTGCCTTTTGGACAGCACATTTCTGTGTCCACACTTGTTGTAGTTTAAAAAAAAACATAAAAATGTATGATGAATTATAATGACATTCTGAAACTCCTGGTCCACTTGTAGAGAACAAGGTGGGAAAGACAATTAATAACATACTGTTTGAATGAATGAAGCACATACTGGAGGTTCGTAGATCTCAGAAAAAGGTGGAATAGGCAATTAATAATATACTATTTAAATGAATGAAGAACATACCGGAGCTTCGTAAATCTCATCATCATTTTCTTCCTCTTCCTCATCAGGTGAGGCTACTGAAGGACTTCCATTCATTTGGTCAGAGGACATTCCCTGCATTTCCATGCCATTTTGTCCAAACTCATCCTTCTTCATTGTACTGGGATCATCTGTAAAGTCATAAGAAAAACATGTTTGTTCAATATCTTAGGGAAAAGTCAGTTTAGTTTTAATTAGAAATTCCCTTTGAATTTGAAACGTAATAATATGTATTTACTTTGTATTAATTTGAACTCTCTCACTCTGTAACCTTTGTATCATTGGTTTTTTTTTCGAATAAAGCACATTTTTCAATTCTATGTTTATGTTTTTATTCTGTGAAAGTGTTCGGCTCGTCTTTATCTCCATTTGTTTGTAGTAGGGCTCATGTATTATTTACGTTATTTGTGTTTGTTTGCGCATAGTGGGGTCCAATAGATATTGTGTTGTGTTTTTGCTTTGTTTGTCTTCGTCTTGTGTACCCTATATGTTGCCAGTTTCCCGGATTGTTCATTTTTGATCGTCCCTTCGGTACTCTCTAATGTTTATTGAACACTTGGAGCAGTCAATATTACTCACAATGAGTCCAGTGATGGGTGTTTAATGTCAAATAAGCGATGGGATGATATCTGCCTCATACTAGATCAATACTCTTGGAATCTGGTGAATTAATGGTCGAAAGATACAACAAAAATGCAAATCCTTTAAACTTGAGTAAACTTGGCAAGCTTACAATTTATTATTCTTTTATATTGTCAAATTTTAACTATTGCCCTTTAGTTTGGCATTTTTGTGGTGAAGGTAACACAAAGAAATTAGAGAAAATACAAGAAAGGGCTTTAAGGTTCATTTAAAGCGATTCAGACAGCTCCTATGAAAATTTACTTGAAAAATCACAGTTACCTTCACTGAGATTACGGAGATTATGTTCCATGGCTATAGAAGTTTTTAAGGTAATAAATAAACAAACTCCTGTATATTTACATGATTTAGTAACTATAAAGAAAAGTTCTTACTCTTTTAGATACAACAACACTGTCAACATACCAAGAGTTAACACCACCAGGTATGGTTTGCATTCACTGAGATATGGTGCAGCAAAATTGTGGAACAAACTTCCAAATGACTTGCGTGAGGGAATAAGTTTAAATAATTTTAAAAACTTGATAAGCAAATGGGATGGGGATGGGTGCTCGTGTTCTTTTTGTTCCTAGAACTTTTTATTCCGCAAGGTTTTCCGTGCCATGTCTCAGTGATTTTGATGTGCATTTAAAAAATTTTGTTTTCGCTTTGCTATACATATATTTCTTGCATGGCTCTGCTTAGGTGCTTGCTTTATTTTGTATTTTAGTCCCTACTTTTTCAGGGTAGTGCTTGTTTTCGTAGTGCTTATAACTTAATTATCTGCTGCTGCATTTTTTAGTATGCTTGAATTTTTATATGTTTGTCAATGTATGTCCATGTATTTTTGTGGGTATATATATACATGTATACCTGTATATATGTACCTGTATGTGTAATTTGTATGTCGGTTTAAAAAAGCTCTTTCGAGTTTATGTTTTTATTGTTATTTATATGTTTCTATTTAAAGCATATACCGACTTTAAATAAAATTTACTTGACTTGATGCTTTTCAGTTTAACTTGTGCTCTATTTTAGTGCTTGGCTATTTCTGCATGAATATTTTTAAAATATTTTTGGAATAATTTTAAAATATTTTTAGAATATTTTTAAGATATTTTTGGAATATTTTTAAAATATGTTTTAAAAGTACATGAATATTTTATATGTGTTTTGAGTTAACTTGCTTATTTGCTTATAGACTGCTTATAATTTGCATGAATGTACTTGTATGTGTAATGGCTGCTAAATGTCGGCATCTATTTTCTGTTTTGACTTCTGGTCCTATGACAGTAGGTGCGCAGAGAGGCACTTGCCACACGCGCACTAGGGGTCCAGAGGTCAAAACACAGAAATGTATGCATAAATATTATCGGGATATGTATTAATTTTGTATTGCATGACATGTTTTATTGTGCTGTATTTAATTTATGTAATTTTATTATGCATGTCGGTTTGAAAAGCTCTTGAGAGCTTATGTTGTACTGTTATAAAATGTACCAACTTTAAATAAAACTTTGATTGATTGATTGATTGATTGTCTGTCTGTCGGAGATTATGTGTACATGCTTACAGAACAAACAGGACCAGGCCGAAAGTTTCAGCCGAAGTACACTGGACCGTTAGTCGTTCATAAATTAGTGTCCGATCATATTGTCAAACTACGCAATCCGTCGACAGGCAAACTTTTTAGAAATGATGTACATTTAGATCGTTTGAAAATTGCATATATGCGTGTTCCCGAGCCAAAAGATTACTTTTTACCGAGCCTGCGTACAAACGAAAATGCCATAGAATCAGAAACTGCCAACCCTGACAATGCTTTGGAATCTGAAGCATCGAAACCAAATCGGGCAGATCAACATACTAGTAGTTGCATTTCCGAGGACATCTATATACGTCCTTGACATTACTATGCATCTTTTCGAACGTTAGAATTCGTGTGAACAAGTTGCAAGATTTTGAATTGTAAAAATTTCAGTTAGACGTTGGCCAAATTTATTTGATCGGATACCGGTAGGTGACTTAGTTTAATAATATTTTATTGTACATAAACAATAGGATTGGACAGCAAGTTATACCAACTTATATGAAGTCCTCTCCTTACAAATTATACACATGAATTAATGACATCAAAACAAAACAGACAATAGACATTTAAAATTTTGACACTAGAAGAAAGTAAGAAGTACAAGTGAAAAAGTGAAAAAAAAGTGAAAAATTGTAGGTGACTGAGCATTATTCGCAGTTTTACTCATGCATTTAAAAGGAAAAGCCTAAACATTCATGACAAATGATTTGTGTAGCAAGCACAATGATATTTTTGAATAATATTAGCTGTTTGCACCATGATCAGGGAAAGTAATTTTGCAAATTTTTGCACTCATTTTTGATGTTTTTATACCAGAAACAATCCCTTTATACTTCATGGCTAATCTTAAGCATTTCTGATATTTTTCTTCATGTGACGATTGCTAATATCGTAACCTTTATTCAAGAGTTTGGGACTCTGCTGGTTACATCTATAGAATACAAATCCCTTTATAAGGTTTACTTCATATTTTGAAACTACTTTGCTAATACATGTAGGTTTGTGCGTTGAAAAGCACTGATTTTGTTTATATATGTCATGTTTTCCGTCCGTTCATCTAGACCATCAAAACAAACGGGGTTTGGTTTTTTCGGCCGGGGCATGTTATATAGTGATATGGACTGATATGGCATGGTCTAGAAGTTCGAGTTATCTATCTTCACATGGTATTTGTATTTTATTTCATAAGTACGGAAACGGTTCCGTTCCGATATCATTTTGTATTGTATATATGATATATCTGTCTCTCAATCGGCAAACCTCGGGTGAGTCCGCTTCTCTCCCGGTACGGAATCAGCCGAAGTTGCGACGAGTGATCTGTCTCTTTGCCATTCTCAATCGTAACTACTCGGCCATTCTCGCTACCCTGCAAATAACGCAGGGTAGCGAGAATGGCCGAGTAGTTACGATTGTGCCATTCTCTATCCAGAGTTGTCGTTCCTGCTACGCTTTACACAACATCTAGAGCTGTCAATGCTCATTTTGCAAGATTTTTGTAAAATTTAGAAACAGTAAAAAAAATGTACTTAAAATTGTTTTAATTATTGTAAATGTCAATAAAGATGAAAATAAATCACTCATTTCAAATCAATTCTCTCTTAAAAATGATTTTTCCCCCATTTCTTGGAGAACTATTTTTCGGAGGTAAAAACGATCACAAATCATTTTTAAGAGAGAATTGATTTGAAATGAGTGATTTATTTTCATCTTTATTGATATTTACAATAATTAAAACAATTTTAAGTACATTTCTTACTGTTTCTAAATTTTACAAAATTCTTGTAAAATGGGCGTTTACAGAGATGGAGTATAGCGTAGCAGGAACGATAACTCTGGATAGAGAATGTCTCTTTGCATGTAAAATTGATTGTGAGCAGACGTATAAAATTGTGCTCCAGAAATATTTGTTTTATTTATTTGTTAAGGTGGAAATGTCACTTTAGAGAAGCAACAAATCCCAATTTTATAGTTTTTTGTTTAGCTTGATCCAGGGCCAGGGCTAGAACCCAGGATTTACCACACTCGAGGCGAGCACATTAAGGTGTCAAACCACTAATTAATTTCTTTAAGGTTTTCTACTAAATTTGTGTTTTTTCGAGCCTACCTGGTCATTTTATCTTAAGTTTAACCTTTCGAAGACCATATATTTTTTGAAACGTACATGATTCCTCTACGTTCTGTCAAAATATGAGGGCATGTTTAAAATTTTGCAGTGAAATGCCATGCTATGGAAAACACCTACTCTAAAAATAGCTCGGTCATCCCCAAGAAATTCAGTAATTATAGGTCATGCATCAAATCCTCCATAGAGGTATTAAAATACAACTAAATCCATCAAATTTGGGTTCAAAATAATCCTTTTTTATTTAACTTCAATTATCAATTTTAATTAGTTCATTCCATTCAGTCGTTTTCACAATACTACAAAGTGAAAGGAACTCTGATTGGTGAATTAGTGGTTTGACACCATTAACCAATACACCACAGTCGTATGAATTTTAGTCATAAATAGAGAAAAATAGTGAAAATTTAGATGTTGGGGTAATATAATATATATTTGTCTCTTATATATATATTATATTACCCCAACATCTAAATTAATAGAGAAAAATAGATGTGAGATGTTGGGGCAAGGACGTATATAGTCTTGTATACGTCCTTGGTTGGGGTAATATAATATATACCTATAAGAGTCTCTTAAGTTATATATATGTATTATATTACCCCAACATCTAAATTTTCACTATATATATTATAATATGAGACAGACAACCTGTTTGAAGGACGAAGTCCTAAAATTTCAATAATACGTTATTATCTTTTATTTTGAATGAATTTTGTAGCCGATTTGTTATGGTTGTTCCGTTCATTTTACCTACGCCGCTATTCCGTCGAGAGTTTCGTAGAAAGAGATTTTTTTATTAGAATTTTATTTAAAGTTTATTTTGATTTTGCATAGAGTAAATAATTAAAAAATTGGGAATTTTTCATTGAAATATATTTCTTTTGCGTTTCTAAATATCAATTGATCTATTTTTTTAAACTTCCGGTGAACAGATATTTGGCTATCAATATAGAAAGGAGGAAAAATCGGACAGCCTACCGATAAAAGGACTTCGTCGTTTATTACCCCAACATCTAAATTTTCACTATTTTTCTCTATTTATGACTAAAATTCATACGACTGTGATTACACCAACGATGTGATTTCTCACTATGAATACCATGCAATACTTGGCATGAGGTAATATGGTTGCTCCCTTACCGACAATAGTAACATTTTAAATTGCTGAAGTACTTTTAACCACTTTTCCAAAAATAAATCAAACATACTGATGATCATTTCTTTACTTTTGTGTATGATCTCTATATTTCCAATTTGCTTCCAAAACAAAAATGCACAGATAAAAAAAAACTAGTCTTTTTTATATTACATCTCTTTTTTATTTGGAAGTGTATCAAAAATATTTTCCCACTTGAATTCAAGTTATTCCCTAGTTGAAAAAATATATATATGTATATCGGCCTTAATACCGGTATACACATCCTGGATAAAAATACACTGATAACACGACGTTTCCTGTAATTTTGTGTAAATCGCGGAAGTAAACATGTATAGTATACTATACTGGTCAATCTTAATAATAATGTATTTAACATTCTATTTACATTCTATAGTATAAAATAATACCTATTATTAATTAACTTTGATTTATTAACCTTTATATGATCAAATCTGTCAATACAATATAAAAACTTTCATTGGGCCAATACGGCAAAAACCAGTCCAATACGGATATTTTCTGTATTGGCCCAATTCCAGTCAGTCCAATAACAACTAGATCGGAATCCGCTAGACATTTCGACAATTGCAAGGAAAAATCCCGAGAGATATTGGACTGGTTAATTAATAAAGGTATCATTACGTGATGTTTTTCATATTGGCCTAGCTATAGGTCCTCGGTCTGCTGTATTGGCGTTTGGCTGCGCCTCAGGTCAATACAGCAGGCCTCGGACCTATAACTAGACCAATATGAAAAACATCATGTAATAATACTATAATATTGAGCGTCATCGACAACAGATCGTTTGCACATTACCGATTGATTCTAAAATTATATATTTTTATATCTTATCTATAATAAGAATCTATCACTCGTCGCAACTTCGGCTGATTCCGTACCTTCATCAAACCTCGTCCGTATTACGATAGCTCCCATTGGAACTACTTTCGGAAATCTTCAATGAAGGAGATATTAAAATAATTTCACTTTCGAATATTCGTCCAATAATAATATTTTTTCATTCGTCGCAATGTCGGCTGATTCCGTACCTTCATTAAAGGCCAATATTTTTCAAAGCAAGCTCTATACACTCATCTATTGTCGCCATTTTAGAACTTATTCGCGGTACGCAATGTTTGATTGAAGTGATATGGTCTTCCGGCGAAGAAATGTGACGCGTAGACGCATATCAAATACCGTATTACAGCCGAGGTACACTCGTCGCAACTTCGGCTGATTCCGTACCTTCATCAAACCTCGTCCGTATTACGATAGTTCCCATTGGAACTACTTTCGGAAATCGTCAATGAAGGAGGTATTAAAATAATTTCACTTTCGAATATTCGTCCAATAACAGTATATTTTCATTCGTCGCAATGTCGGCTGATTCCATACCTTCATCAAAGACCAATATTTTTCAAAGCAAACTCTATACACTCGTCTATTGTCGCCATTTTAGAACTTATTCGCGGTGCGCAATGTTTGATTGAAGTGATACGGTCTTCCGGCGAAGAAATGTGACGCGTAGACGCATATCAAATACCGTATTACAGCCGAGGTATTGAGGAAGCGAAGCGGACTCACCCGAGGTTTGCCGATTGAGCCGAGGTATTGAGGAAGCGAAGTGGATTCACCCGAGGTTTGCCGATTGAAGAATCTATATCTATACGAGTTATTTCCCTTACGAAGGGCAAAATGGTACCCGGAAATGCACAAATGGTCTATGAGAGAAATCAATGACTGATGGTGGTGTTCAATATCATTATTAGATATAAGAAAATACGATATTAAACACATCTGTCTATAACAATGGGGGGGGGGGGGGGGGGGGGGGGGGAAGGGGGGAGTTCCCTGATAGAGAGAGATATTTCTAAGTAATTAGTTCCACATACCATCAGCAGTAGATTCGTCTTCAAACTCGTCCTGTAAAACATCAACTCCAAAGAAAGCAGCAATAAGAGCTGGAAACCTTAGGTCCATGAACCATATCACCCCTCCCAAAATTACACACAAAACACCTGCGAATTAATAAAATATAAAAACAGTATATAGGAGATAAATCCAGTGGTCCATTTACACAATATTACTGGGTCAGTATTTCTGCCAGTGTAACACTTTCAAAATGTTTTATTTAAGTTCTTAATACTTTCATAAACGGTTAAATCATCACATATGCCTGAAAACATAAAACACTTAGAGTTTATATGGATAAATCTTAATATGGAACAATGTGTCTGTGTATTGGACAGAAAATGCACTGATATAGGCCTATTCGATTAACATAATTCCACCAACATCAACAAAAGAAACTACTACTTCTCATTTCAAATCATTGAATACCAAAAAATAAGACCACAACATATACTGATAATGTTTGTATTACCACAACATATACTGATGTTTGTATTACCACAACATATACTGATAATGTTTGTATTCCCACAACATATACTGATAATGTTTGTATTACCACAACATATACTGATGATGTTTGTATTCCCACAACATATACTGATAATGTTTGTATTCCCACAACATATACTGATAATGTTTGTATTCCCACAACATATACTGATAATGTTTGTATTACCACAACATATACTGATAATGTTTGTATTACCACAACATATACTGACAATGTTTGCATTACCACAACATATACTGATGATGTTTGTATTCCCACAACATACACTGATAATGTTTGTATTACCACAACATATATTGATAATGTTTGTATTACCACAACATATACTAATAAAATTTGTATTACTACAACATATACTGATAATGTTTGTATTACCACAACATATACTGACAATGTTTGTATTACCACAACATATACTGATTATGTTTGTATTACCACAACATATACTGACAATGTTTGTATTACCACAACATATACTGATGATGTTTGTATTACCACAACATATACTGATGATGTTTGTATTACCACAACATATACTGATGATGTTTGTATTACCACAACATATACTGATAATGTTTGTATTACCACAACATATACTGATGATGTTTGTATTACCACAACATATACTGATAATGTTTGTATTCCCACAACATATACTGATAATGTTTGTATTACCACAACATATACTGATAATGTTTGTATTACCACAACATATACTGATAATGTTTGTATTACCACAACATATACTGACAATGTTTGTATTACCACAACATATACTGATGATGTTTGTATTCCCACAACATATACTGACAATGTTTGTATTCCCACAACATATACTGAAAAAATGTTTGTATTACCACAACATATACTGATAATGTTTGTATTACCACAACATATACTGATAATGTTTGTATTACCACAACATATACTGACAATGTTTGTATTCCCACAACATATACTGATGATGTTTGTATTCCCACAACATATACTGATAATGTTTGTATTACCACAACATATACTGACAATGTTTGTATTACCACAACATATACTGATGATGTTTGTATTCCCACAACATATACTGATGATGTTTGTATTCCCACAACATATACTGATAATGTTTGTATTACCACAACATATACTGATGTTTGTATTCCCACAACATATACTGATGATGTTTGTATTACCACAACATATACTGATGATGTTTGTATTACCACAACATATACTGATAATGTTTGTATTACCACAACATATACTGATAATGTTTGTATTACCACAACATATACTGACAATGTTTGTATTACCACAACATATACTGATGATGTTTGTATTCCCACAACATATACTGATGATGTTTGTATTACCACAACATATACTGATAATGTTTGTATTACCACAACATATACTGATGATGTTTGTATTCCCACAACATATACTGATGATGTTTGTATTCCCACAACATATACTGATAATGTTTGTACTACCACAACATATACTGATAATGTTTGTATTCCCACAACATATATTGATAATGTTTGTATTACCACAACATATACTGATGTTTGTATTACCACAACATATACTGATAATGTTTGTATTACCACAACATATACTGACAATGTTTGTATTACCACAACATATACTGATGATGTTTGTATTCCCACAACATATACTGATAATGTTTGTATTACCACAACATATACTGATAATGTTTGTATTACCACAACATATACTGATAATGTTTGTATTACCACAACATATACTGATAATGTTTGTATTACCACAACATATACTGATAATGTTTGTATTACCACAACATATACTGATGTTTGTATTACCACAACATATACTGATAATGTTTGTATTACCACAACATATACTGATAATGTTTGTATTACCACAACATATACTGATAATGTTTGTATTACCACAACATATACTGACAATGTTTGTATTACCACAACATATACTGATAATGTTTGTATTACCACAACATATACTGATAATGTTTGTATTACCATGATTTTAAAAGATGGTACACTATTATAGGGGCCGTCGTGATCGTATGGTAGTTGGAATCCCGCTCATGGCGAGGTGTACTCGATACAACATTATGTGATATAGTTTGTCAATGATTTGCGGAAGGTCTGTGGTTTTCTCCGGTTACTCCGCTTTCCACATCAATAAAACTGAAAACCACGATATTACTGAAATATTGTTGGCATTAAACATCATAAGATTGTACAATATGTATACATTTTGTATTACCATAAACAATATATATTTTAGCTGTATCAACACATATTTATACAGAAATATACTAACCCGTTACCAGGTTTATCCAATAGGCACCTCCATAGTGAAATGTAAGAATATGTTCTGCCGATAACGGAATAACCAACTCATTGATATTCCGGATAGTGGACCAGAGAATGTTAGCAATGATCATAACTCCTCCAGTCAACATCAGAAAATAGGCACCATATTTCAACAATACGAAAAACAATATTATTGTCAGAAACCACAATGGGAGAGCTAGCCTGTATAATGATAAAATAATCCAGTCATGTTTTTTTGTATTTTAACCCCTTTCCAATAGTAGTACAAGATACACAAATTTTTAAATCATCAAGTCATGTTTCTGTATTTTAAGACCTTTCCAAAAGTAGTATAGGATACACAAAATTAATTGTTCAATTTAAATTCGAAAAATATTGACTGACTCATTTAAAATTCAGAATAGCATAAATCTTTTGTGTATATGTATTTGTTATTAAATATGTTCATTATAAACTTTCCTCTTTACTATATGAGAAAGGTACACCACATCATATGACTTCACCATTAAATGTGAAAAATAATTTCCAAAAACTATTGACCATTATTTAAAAATGACTGTATATTATAAATTATTTGTGTGACTATATTTGTAAATATGCCCGATATTTTCTTACCACATCATTATATGGGAATACCATCCTGCCTGTCTATAATGACGTCCCCATCGTATCCCTTCCCCATCAAATGTGAAATATTCTGCAATCCACAAAATCGGTAAAGGTAGGCCTCGGAATTGTGCTTCTCTGTATTCACGGTTAAATCTCCCAGCTTTAAATTAAAAAAACACAATATTTCATCCGTATGTTCCAGTGATAAAGTGGAAAACCAATGTAAGTTTGTTATACAAACCCAAGGTTAAGATCATGATACATTGATAAACAAAAATACATATCAAGGCTCAAGTAAATACTGTTTTTCTGTATTCTTTTAAACCAAAATAGATTTATGTTTTTTATGAAGAGACTCATGTTTTATTTACGTTGTTTGTGTATAGTGGTGTCCAACGCCTATTGCGTTGTGTTTTTGTTTTGTTTTTCATCATCTTGTTGCCAGTTTCTCTGGATTGTCCATTTTTGATTGGCCCTTCGGTATTCTCTAACGTTTATTTAGTAGGTCTAATTTATTAAACATTACAACAGTACTTGTAATTAATGAAATAATTGGCAGCACACAATGAAGGTGTAAGTTATCTCATAAACAAATATTAAATAAACAAATCAAATACAACTATAATTGTTTTCTTATTTTTCAGCTTACCCAGTTTAATATACATGTATGTAAAAATAACAGTATACTATTTTTTGGTTGATGAGATATATCTATGTTTGAAATTTAGTTCCTAGATAATGTAATTTATCAAACTAAGGTCAATCTACCTCAAATATAAGTAGCCGTAGCCGATTTCGACTGTCCTGTCTAGACCCATTGGGTAAATGTTCCCAAGGACATTATTTTACTATGATTGTACTTCAATAAGGTATTTTCAGAAACGCCCCATGTGTGGTAAATTAGATATTAGTGGGTTTTTTTTATTACCAGTGCTATGCTCTATATTGTGGTAGACTGCATATGACTAACTCAGGAATGTCGAAGAATTAGTTTTCATGATTTTAATTAGTTTTTCCAGTATCTGTGACTATAACTAAATATATTTGCACCAATCTAGTGGTGGATGATACAAACCAAAGAAGAAGAAGAAGTCCCTTATGTTGTCGTGACTACACGAAATTGTCTACTTTCACTATATAGCTTTCTTCAATGTTAAAATGTTGGGGTTCATGTTACTCGATCTTTTAGGTTTCTGTGTAGTGTTTTGTAGATCGTTGTTTGTCCTTTTGTTCTTTTGGTCATTGACATTGTGTTGTCTGTTCTCCTTCAATTTACGAATTCTGATTACCCCCTTGGTATCTTCAAACTCTTCTTACAGTACAATAAATACAAATATGGCTTATCTAAGACTTACCAAAAATGCCAAAGCCAAATCTACCCTGTTCCCACCTCCAATCAAAATGTTCATTATAATTAATGGTTTCGTTCAACTGTATTTCAGGTTCACCTACAATTAACATATGGTGTATTTTAATAACACACATTTAAAAAAACGGGGCCGTCATGGTCGTGGTCGCATAGTAGTTGGATTTATAACTACATATGCAATCAGTGCCTATCAGCACTAATATAGTGAATTGGGATCCCGCTCATGGCGAGGTGTATTACATTATGTAATAAACTTTATCAGTGACTTGCGGCAGGTTGGTGGTTTTCTCCGGTTTCCTCCACCAATAAAGCTGACCGCCACGATATATAACTGAAATATTGTTGAAAGTGGCATTAAACACCATTAAGCCAAACAAATTATTTTAAAGGCTACGTTTTAAAACATCAAACTGGTGAATATATGAAATAAATATATATTTAGAAATATATAAACAATTATTAGCAATCAAGACCTCTGTGTATATTTTGCTTTACACAGTACGAAAACAAGTCTACAAGTTAGGGCATATTATTCATACTCCATGCAATGTAATAATAAAATGAAACCTAAAACATACCATAGTTAGAACAGTTCCAAACTCTTATCGGAATCGTAGATATAATGGCATAATAGATACCCCTAACACACAGGTGCATTACCGCTCTCTTTTCTGACTTGGTGGGTGAAACGAATTTTATGGAGCTAAAGCCTCTCCTGTTATTGAGATGATATAAATATTAATATATCTACTGTCAGGTAAAGAATTATTGAATCATTGTAAAGGTGTCTCTGGATTGTCCATTCTTGATTGCCCCTTCGGTTTTCTCTAACATTTATTTCATTAAATATTATCTAAAAGCTATATAAATTTCTTTACATTTTTCATCTTACAAGCCATATACTAATACCTTTGAGTGTGATGTTGATTCCTCTTAGCCCAATAAAAACACCCACTTCTGCCTCTATGTCTCTTATTTCTCCTGCTTTGTATTTTGTTGGAACTTGTTTCAGTTCAGCAACCTCCCAATCCTGACTTAAATTGGCCACTAAATATGATAGGAAAATACATTGAATAAACTACAGCTTTTGACATATTTTTTGTTAATGAAAACGTAAATCAATCCAATGATCTATTAATAATATTGGCAAGTCATAGAAAATGAAATAAATGTTTGTAATAAACTACAAATACACTGAAAACTTTTAGTGGGGTTCGTGTTGCTCGGTATTTAGTTTTCTGTGTAGTGTTTTGTATATCGTTGTTTGTCCTTTTGACCTTTGCATTGTCTGTCCTTCTTCGATGTATGGCATCTTCCAACTTTTCTTAATGCCACTGTCAACAATATTTCAGTTATATCGTTGCGGTCAGTTTTATTGGCTGAGGAAACCGGGGTAACCGGAGAAAACCACGGACCTGCCGAAAGTCAGTGACAAACTTTTATCACTTAATGTTGCATCGAGTACACCTCGCCCTGAACGGGGTTCGAACTCACAACTTTAGCGGTGATATGCACTGGTTGCACATGTAGTTATAAATCCAACTACCGTCGGCATACGATCACGACGACCCCTTATATTATGATAAGTAATTATAATTGACCTAAATGAAACCAGCGAAAAAAAATACATTTTAAATGTTCTGTCTTTAATAGACCAACGCAAAATATTTGGAACAATACAATTGCTCAGTTTTCATTTCGTAGGAATGGCATTTGTTTGAGAAGAAAAATTAAAAGAACTATTTGATGGAAACCCCCTTCCTAATAATTGTACATATACTCTGCTGTTACAGCTAAAAGCAACATCGGTTATTATTTTTGTATTTGATTAATTACTATACTATAGCTTAATTTTTTTAATTTAAGCTTATGCTTGTGATAATTTTGCTATTAATTTAACATTTAACATACATACACATAATAACTGCTCCAATGTACAGGGTGACTGTAACACGTATAAACACAAATAATCTCTGGAATTATAAGTTTGATACAATGTACCATATATGATAGCTATATAGCTCATTAATAAACACTCTGTGACTGACTGTGAAAAGTAGAACAGCATTATAAACGTTGTTTCTTTAATCTAATTTGCGTCAAAGATTAAAGTTGGATGGTCTATCGTGTTCATTTACATCCATATCCTTTCTTACTAATTCAATATGCTTGACTGGATAAGTTATTGCATCTCAACTCTTTCAGTCACGCTTACAGAGTTAGTGTTTTCGGCGAGTGTATTATATACTACACTATCTAATGGTTGGCTTTGTAAATATACTATCATGGTTTAGTGTCTTCATAAGAACAATGAATGAAACATTTGAATTCCACTGAAACCTTTAACTGACATGTTTGCAAAAAGTGGAATATTCATTCTGATTTATACCCCTTTGGTATCTTCAAACTTTTCTTTACATACTGACATCTGAAGTAATACAGAGAAGACCAAGGGACACAGAAACTGGTAAGACGTGCTGCAGTTCTCTCTTTAGTACCATCTCAATGAGTATAACAGAGAAGACCAAGGGACACAGAAACTGGTAAGACGTGCTGCAGTTCTCTCTTTAGTACCATCTCAATGAGTAGAACAGAGAAGACCAAGGGAAACAGAAACTGGTAAGACGTGCTGCAGTTCTCTCTTTAGTACCATCTCAATGAGTAGAACAGAGAAGACACAGCAACTGGTAAGACGTGCTGCAGTTCTCTCTTTAGTACCATCTCAATGAGTAGAACAGAGAAGACACAGCAACTGGTAAGACGTGCTGCAGTTCTCTCTTTTGTTCCATCTCAACGAGTAGAGAGAGTTTGTTTGAATGCTCTTGGTGACAATGATGTAAACAGTAGAATAAATGCAAGAATTATGTTACGGAAAGATGGGTAGATATAGACACATATAATGTTGGATCCAGTAAGACAAAGGCGGTGTCAGAATTACAAACAATATAGATGGGTGTTAGAGTAATGTTAACAAAGTGTGTCAGTGGTCACATCCTAACATCTTTGCCATGATCATACTAACTCCAACAGAAAAAAACAGTGAAGGAGACTAAGATAATAAAAACTGCCAGTAGGTGGAAACAGTATTCAATGAAGAACCGGTAAAGACAGTCATGGGTTTATGGTGTTTAACGTCACTTTCAACAATATTTCAGCTATATTGTGGCTGTCTGTTTTATTGGTGGAGGAAACCGGAGTACCCGGAGAAAACCACCGACATGTCGCAATAAAGACAATTAAACTTGCAGTGTTCATCATTGGTGTTCTACAGTATACAGTTGCTGATGATTGTCTTCTGTATATACTGGATGAATATTGATATTTATTGTGATAGAACTGTGATAACCAGAGGCTCCCAGGAGCCTGTAATCGCTCACCTGGATCAAAGCTGCTTTCAATAACAACGCAACTGCACTGTGTCGGCCATCTTGGTGGGTGAGCGCGACTGCCGGACACAATTTTGGAATGACTATTCCATCCAAGTTTGGTTCTAATTGAGCTACTGGTTCCAGACAAGATGGTTTTTATGTGAATTTCCCATAGGGTTCTATGTTAAACTAAGTTCAGCTGTGCAGCCATTTTGGTCAGAGGGCGGGACCACCAGACACAATTTTGGAAGAGGACCATCCAATGACTATTTTATCAAAGTTTGGTTCCAATTGAGCAACTGGTTCCAGACAAGAAGATTTTTATGTGAATTTCCCATAGGTTTCTATGTTAAACTAAGTTTGGCTGTGGGGGCCATCTTGGTCGAAGGGCCGAACCGCCTGACAAATTTTTGGAAGAGAACCATCCAATGACTATTTCATCAACATTTAGTTCTTATTGAGCAAATGGTTTCAAACAAGAAGATTTTTATGGGAATTTCCCATAGGGTCCTATGTTAAATTAAGTTCGGCTGTGGCGGCCATCTTGGTCGGAGATCTGAAATGCCAGACATAATTTTGGAAGGGGACCACCCAAGGATCATTTCAGCAAAGTTTGGTTGAGACTGGCTCAGTAGTTTCAGAGGAGAAGATTTTTTTTTAATTTCATCCCCCCTTTTTCTATTTCTAGCTTGGCGACCATCTTGATTGGAAGTCGGGATCATCAGACATAATTTTGGAAGGGGGCCATCCAAGGACTATTCCACCACAGTTTGGTTGCAATTGGCCCAGTGGTTTCTGAGGAGAAGATTGTTATGTGAATTTCCCATAGGGTCCTATGTTAAGCTATGTTCGGTTGTCTGGGCCATCTTGGTCGAAGGGCTGAACCGCCTGACATATTTTTGGAAGAGAACCATTCAATGACTATTTCATCAACATTTAGTTCTTATTGAGCAAATAGTTTCAGACAAGAAGATTTTTATGGGAATTTCCCATAAGGTTCTATGTTAAATTAACTTCGGCTGTGGCAGCCATCTTGGTCGGAGGTATGAAATGCCGGACACAATTTTGGAAGGGGACCACCCAAGGATCATTTCAGCAAAGTTTGGTTGAGATTGGCTCAATAGTTTCAGAGGAGAAGATTTTTTTCAAATTTCATCCCCCTTTTTTCTATTCTTAGCTTGGCGGCCATCTTGGTTGGAAGTCGGGATCACCGGACACAATTTTAGAAGGGGGGCCATCCAAGGATCATTCCACCAAAGTGTTGTTGCAATTGGCCCAGTGGTTTCTGAAGAGAAGATGTTTATGTGAATTTCCCATAGGGTCCTATGTTAAGCTAAGTTCGACTGTGGGGGCCATTTTGGTCGAAGGGCCGAATCGCCGGACACATTTTTGGAAGAGAACCATCCAATGACTATTTCATCAAAATTTTGTTGTTATTGAGCAAATGGTTTCAGACAAGAAGATTTTTATGGGAATTTCCCATAGGGTCCTATGTTAAATTAACTTCGGCTGTGGTGGCCATCTTGGTCGGAGTTCTGAAATGCTAGACACAATTTTGGAAGAGGACCACCCAAGAATCATTTCAGCAAAGTTTGGTTGAGAATGGCTCAGTAGTTTCAGAGGAGAAGATTTTTTTTTAAATTTCATCCCCCCTTTATTTCTAATTTGCATAATCGGTCAAAATCGGCAAAAGTTCAAAGTTCATTAAAAAATCCAGTAATATATGTTAAAAAGCTCATCATTATGCTTATACAGTTCAAATTTGGGCACATTCTGGCTTGAAATAGAGCAGTTTTGGCCATTTGAAAAAATGTCTATTTTTAGTAACGGCAGCCATCTTGGATACAGGACGGCACTGACGGACACAATTTTGAAAGGTACCCACCCAGGGACCATCCCTGCCAGGTTTGGTTTAATTTGGTTCAGCGGTTTCAGAGGAGAAGATTTAAATGTGATCTTTTATCAAAATATGCCTAATTTGTATAATCGGTATAAATCGGCTGAAAGAAAAATTTCAAACAAAAACCCCGAACATATGCTAAACTACTCCTTGCCATGTAGCTGCAGTTCAAATTTGAGCTCATTTTGACTTATACTAAAGCAGCAATGGACAATTGAAAAAAAAATCTATTTTTAGTAACAGCAGCCATCTTGAATGGAGGGCGGGGTTGTCGGACACAATTTTAAAAGGGACCCACCCAGGGACCATCCCTGCCAGGTTTGGTTTAATTTGGTTCAGCGGTTTCAGAGGAGAAGATTTAAATGTGATCTTTTATAAAAATATGCCTAATTTGCATAATCGGTATATATCGGTTGAAAGAAAAATTTCACAAAAAAACCCGGAATATATGTTAAACTACTCCTTGCCATGTAGCTGCAGCAAAAATTTGAGCTCATTTTGACTTACACTAAAGCAGCAATGAACAATTAAAATTTCATCCCCCCTTTTTTCTATTTTTAGCTTGGCGGCCATCTTGGTTGGAAGTCGGGATCACCGGACACAATTTTGGAAGGGGGCCATCAAAGGACCATTCCACCAAATTTGGTTGCAATTGGCCCAGTGGTTTCTGAGGAGAAGATTAAAATGTGAAATGTTGACGGACGGACGACGGACGACAGACGACGGACGAAAAGTGATGACAATAGCTCACATAAAGGTCAGGTGAGCTAATTAAAACGTAGATATCAAAATTAGTGTGAATGACGCGTATCTGGAATAACCTTTATCAGGTAAGCTCAAAATCGAAAGATAGGAAAGCCAAATAATTGAAAGTTTTGAGAGCAATAAAACCAAAGGGCATAAACAGGATAGCCAAAATCGGGTAAGGTCACTGCATTGTAAATATATTTATTATGCTAAAAAATTATATATTACAAATAAAACTTGTGTATATGACTTATAGACTTATACATTTTGTATTTATTTACACAGCCTAAATATAAATGAAACATTCAAGGTACAAATATTTGATCATTAATTATTTTATTTTTAACACAGCTCTATAACACTACATTTAAAAAGTTATCAAATAATTAATTATAATTGATTAAATTCCCCCAAAAAATCTACAAAACAAATACATAAACATAAAAATAAGAAAAAAAACATACAAATTTAAATTATTCCATTCTTTACACTTATACTTTACTTAACAAGGAATTAAATCACACAAATCTAAATTTTTAGTGTTAGTCTCGCCTAACCAACATTCTTTATCAAGAAATTTATAATGCAGACTAGGTAATATGACACCATTGGAATTGTGTGTAAATGAAATGCTCTTTTCAATCTCAAAACTCCCAGATGAGATATCACCACTAAAGATGTTCGAATCCCATTCATAGCGAGGGGTACTCGATACAACAATATGTGATAAAGTTTGTCGGTGACTTTCGACATGTCGGTGGCTTTTCCAGGTACTCCGGTTTCCTCCACCAATAAAACTGACCGGCACGATATAACTGAAATATTATTGAAAGTGGCGTTAAACACCACAAACCAAACTAAACCTTACAACACTTACAGATTAGAGTCAGAAAGCGTTTTATCACGTTAATATTTCAAGACATAATACTCACCTCCTTTCCACGGATACCTGGTAACACTACAAAGAATGAAATTGCCAAGATGACGAAGGCAAATATAAATCCAGCTTCCAAAATATCTGCTTCCCAAGGTGTTTGATTTGGACCATAGTAAGTTGGCGCACCATTCGTCCTAAAGGCATTAAAAAGGCCGTCTGGTATCATTCCAGATGGCATCTTGAATTTTTTTCTAAAACAAAAATGATTTGCCTTCTAGTATGCATGGTATTTATGTTTAAATAGTGGTGTCCAATACATGTTTAAATAGTTGTGTCCAATACATGTTTAAATAGTGGTGTCCAACACATGTTTAAATAGTGGTGTCCAATACATGTTTAAATAGTGGTGTCCAATACATGTTTAAATAGTGGTGTCCAATACATGTTTAAATAGTGGTGTCCAATACATGTTTAAATAGTGGTGTCCAATACATGTTTAAATAGTGGTGTCCAATACATGTTTAAATAGTGGTGTCCAATACATGTTTAAATAGTGGTGTCCAATACATGTTTAAATAGTGGTGTCCAATACATGTTTAAATAGTGGTGTCCAATACATGTTTAAATAGTTGTGTCCAATACATGTTTAAATAGTGGTGTCCAACACATATTAATGTGTTGTGTTTTTGCTTTGTTTTGTGTACCCTATGTTGCCAGTTTCTCTGGATTTTCTATTTTTTGATTGCCCCTTCGATATTCTCTAACGTTTATTTAATGTGAGAAGCATTTTTTCTTCTTCTGGTTTTGATAAGGGCCATCTCCGTACAAACAGACAATTTGTATTTTAACTATGTTTTCATTCAATGACAGTATTTTATATTTTAAAACAATAATAATTATGATCAATATGTTAATGTACACGGAACATAACAGTTTAATGTCGTATACAGTCAAACCTGTATTAAGAGGACACATTCGGAACAAAGAAATAGTGGCCTTATAAGACGGGTGACATCTTAAAAGAGGTTCAATTCATATAAAATTGTCTATGACAGGACAAGAAAAAGGTGACATTTTAATAGAGGTGATCACATGGGCAGGTTTGACTTTACATGTATATTAATAGAATATACGAAATAAGTTTTAATTAGTTGCTTACAAAAGGCATCATGTGACGGTGCTTAAGAACATTAAAATAGTAAATGTTCTACATGTACCTAATGCAGATAAACAATTTAAATAAAGGTAATAAAAATTGGTTGGTTTATGGTGTTTAACGTCACTTTCAACAATATTTCAGTTATAGCGTGGCGGTTAATAAAAGAATGGCACGTCAGGCACACCTGTTCTTTATGGTATGTTTACAATCATGTGGTAAGCTAATTTTTAACTTTATACCACTGTGTTTGTATTGGGCTAATCTTACTGCAAAAATGGGGGACACTAAAGGACGATACAAAAAATGAATCAAAGGCACGCCTTCCTTATGCGCTGCAACCAACCACCAAATTAAGCATTGTGTGATTAATATGATCAAAAAAAGAAGTTGGAGATGGCGATTTATATCTTGAAGATGAAATTTGAATATCCATGTAGTTTTCGTTTTGATTTTGTTCAGATTCTAATCAAAATGTTATCAGTTAATGTCTATAACAATTAAAAATAAGGGGTGGAGCAGGGCCTATGAGAGGGGGTTCAGCCGGTACATCGGTTCGGGGTCCGAAGAGCCAAAAAGGGGCCTGTGAATCTCTGAAGGGCCCTATAGTCTTAACCATAGACGTTTTATTTGGATTTTTTTTTTATTTGTTTTGGTATTTTCAACTATTTTTAGTTTATTTAGAAAACATAACTCAGACTTCTGATGAAAGTTTACCAGTGGTTTTATTGGACCTCAAATCCTCAATTTTGAGAGAAGTTCAAGCCTGTCCACGGGGTCCCAAAACAATCTTGTTCCGCCTTGCAAAATTTCTCTTGAAGGTCCTGATATCAGACTCATATTCATACCATTAATAATAATTAAGGGGGTGGACCCCCCCTTTTTTTTTTAATTCACCACTTGTGTGGGACGTTTTCATTATACAACTTCAAACATTACCAAAAACTCAATCCGAGAGCGATATAAACCCATTCCTAAAAACACAAAAACCCTCGATCCTCTACTCTATTATCCTAGTACTCTATAATAGAGTAGAGGATCGAGGGTTTTTGTGTTTTTAGGAATGGGCTTATATCGATCTCGGATTGAATTTTTGTTTAATGTTTGAAGTTGTTCAACACTGTTTATAATGAAAACGTCCCACAAAAGTGATGAATTAAAAAATATAAAAAAGGGGGGGTCCACAAATCGGGTACCTATGATATATAATTATAAAGAACTGCATGAAAAATTTACTGTACCTTTTAAATATTGTATTCTTATCTTTCGTGACAAGGTATGAATATTACAAGTGTATCGGAAATGTGACAAATACGATAAAGAGGGAAGGCGGATGAATAACTTCCGCTTTGTTTTAATAAGTTTACACTACAATTTTTAAAATATGTGTTTATAAACATGTTTGTATATAATTAAACTTAAAAAAAGTTATATTTCAAACAATTAAATTAATTTCATAACAAATAAGACTTACCTCTTTTCAACTTTTGATCAATTTCAATAATAAGGATGTAAAATTGCTTTTTTAAAAATAGCAACTTCCTTGTTTAGACACGACCTGGTTTTTTTTATGTAAACCCGGAATTGTTAGGTTGAGCCGGACATTTAAATGTGTTCTTTAGTGCGATCATTTAATGAGAAATAAATAAAGACAAGCTATAATATATTCATTTAGTTATGATTTTTATCATAAGAGTAATGGTCTTTAAATAACCAACATATTATACCTTCATAGCTAGTAGTCAATTAACTACGAGCATTCATTGACCCTGCTATTGTATTGTCCATCATGACATGTTTATGTTGTCATTCGATAGTATGTGGTCTTTTTGAGTAATTCTAGCTAATCTGTGTGTATTTTTCATCGCTTGTTCATTGTGAAAAGAAAGGTTAACCAATATCAACGTAGCGAACAATCACATTTCATCTTAACTAGACTCACTGAGCATAAAAAAAACCCACGACATATGACATTGGAAATCCAGGTCCTGACTTTGGACAGACACAGAAATGTGGCGGTGTTAAAGCGGTTAATGGGATCCCTCTTGATAACTGGATCTCCAACGGCAATACATATACGTATGCATAAATAAACGATAGACATACACACATCCAATATATATATATATATATACATGTGTGTGTTGCTGTTGGAGAGGCATAGTCCCTTTTTCAAAACTATGAAAAAATTGTATCGTATCCTTCAGCTATTATTTTCACAAAATAACCTTTTCTCCCCGAGTAATTGTAGGTTGTGGTCCCATTGGCTTAACCTCGCCACTCTTGGTGCCTGGTCCAAGCCAGGACATCGGATTTCCAACGTCATACGTCGTGGTCATTTTTTATACTCAATGAGTTGAGGTGAGAGGTGATTGTTCGTTTTGTTGATATTAGTGGAATTGTTGACTATCATTGTTTAAACTTTCTTTTCCTAATTAGTCACAAGTGTGGACACAGAAATATGCTGTCCAAAAGACAAGTGTGGATGTCAATATTTCATATTATTAACTTAAAAAAAAAAAAAAAAAAAAATCATGAACACAGGGGTCCTGGATTTTTTTAATAAAAATTGAATCCTGGATTATTATTTTTGCTTAAAGTCCGGTCCTGTGTTTTTATTTCAAATTTTCATCCCAAGGGATATACAATTGTATCATTAATAATAAATTAATAAATAATAAATTTAGATTTTCTATTCAAAATAAATCTCATTTACAAAACCACTGATATTTGTTCAATTTTTAACGCTGATTTAAGCTTAGTCGCAACAAATTTTTATTTTTCTCTTTAAACTGTCGAAACATAACATTTATTTAACTGTAAAATTCACAAATAAAATTTACCCCTTCCCCACTTCGCCTCAATATGTTTCGCTTATTTGTGATCCTTTCGCTGACCCAATTATAGTGTTATCGTCACGTTATGTGTTTTCGTGTGTCATTTGTTTTCGTTTTATCCATTTTATTTTGATTTCCACAGCGCACGCATTATTTTTGACGTGTCCTCCGGTTTCTATTTATGGAACGTAAACAGGACTACAACGTGACATCTGTAAAAAATGTTAAAGTTTGCTTTTAAAGACGCAAGTACCAAAAACAGTGAACCTACCTACCTATTGAACCATACTTTTTGTAATGCTAAAAATTTACTTCATTTATAAAGTAGCTGAAAAAATTCCAGTAGGGTTATATAAAATTTAACTATGTCGTCTGCCTCTCAGACACCGGCTCTTCCTGCCATGTAACTGTCATGGGGTCACTGATCGTACAAAAGAGCTGACTGAAATGTGCCTGTTTCTTATATAAAATACATGTCACTTTACAGTGCATTGTGGTTTCAGCACTAAAAAAAACCATCTAAAGTAAACACAATTTTGAAAGTGGTCATTTTCAAACATTCTGTTATTTTATTTAGATGTAGTATGATTTGGTAGATGGTCAGAACCATGAAATTTTAAAACCAGCCATTTCCGGATTATAAATTCGTTTCCATCCCGTATATCGGCCTTGTTTTTACTTCACACGAAAACAGATGACGCCATTTTACTGACAACAAAAGTTGCCAGATAATCGAGAGTATATTAAAATACAAGAATGGCTTTAAAAACAATTTTATGTACAAAGAAATATTTAACTAGCCATTCTTTGAAAATTCCAATCGTCATATGAATGAAGGGTTAACACTGTTAATAGCTATATTTGAAAATCGATAATAGCACGAAAACCGATAACACGATGCTACACTCCCGAGATATTTCTCTTTTCGACTGCCACTTTTAAATATAAATACCGGGCCCCCTCAGACGAATTGGACAAGAATATTCAGCGAATGTCGCATTTTCTATTTTTCAGTCAATGAAGTAAGGGTAATAACAAAATTACCGAACTCCGAACAATCTTACAAAGGGAAAGTCAAAACTCATAAACTTGTATGTATTATAAACAGACAAAATCAGTCAACAACCGGAAAACGGCTGTGAAAACCGTAATGGCCCTGTCTTGGATAGGGATATAGTCACTTCCGGTCCGTTCTAAATTGATTTAGAAACTAAAAAAAAAGGTGTTTTTAAAATCAAATGTCAGTAATTTGGAGTTGAACATATTTTTATAATCTGCATTGGAACAATTTTCTGTATTTTAAAGGCTTACTTTACATTTGAGAGGAGATGATCATGATGGCATGGTTACACATGGCCGGTCTAGAGAATTCCGAATGCATAATAAGAATAAGAATTTTATTGCCCAAAGGGGCAAAGTCATTACAGTGATATGAAAAATCCAGCGCAAACCGGAAGTGGTTGTATCCGTTTCAATGAATTAAATTTTCACAAAGCCACTTTCGCTGAATAGTCTTGTCCAATTCGTCTGAAGGGGCCCCGGTAGGTATAATTAAATGTGGCAGTCAAAAAGAGAAATATCTCGAGAGTGTAACGATATAATTGGGTCAGCGAAAGGATCACAAATAAGCGAAAAATATTGAGGCGAAGTGGGGAAGGGGTAAAGGGCAGATGGTTACCTTGAAGTAAGGAAGAGGAGGGGGCATATATTTTTTTAATGAAACAAGTGCCTGTGTCCGTTTTCCCTAATACATGTTTGCACTGCGTCCGTTCGCCCTTATTTTGAAATCATGATTATTAAAGAAAACGTAATTTATTTTCCCATAGTGTCCTGTGTTACAACTGTCATGTGGGTTCGGAGAAGATTGAAATGTGAAAAGTTTATTGACGACGACGGACGCAGTGATGACAGTGGCTCACATGACCCTTGGTTCCCTGTGAGCTGAAAATGTCATGGAAAAATATCTAAACATGAAATGAACACTACCATATGATATTTGGAAAATACTCTGTTTCATTCACAATGCTATTTTGACTACCTTATAGAAATCATTAAAACATCATAAAATTACATAATAACATTATATTATTTTAAGTCAAGGTGGAAGATAAGCCAAAGGAAGTAGCAAATGGAGAGATTTTTTTACATGAGATCAACACTTTACGTTACAATCAATGTTTACATTTTCCACTTCCTGTTGTTTATTAGCACATGCATGGTTTGTTTATAGTCAATATTATGTTTATGATTTATTCTCTATATATGACATCTCTTCTAAAGATTATTAAGATAAGATGGATTTTTTCCCTTGCTGATTAACGATAGTCATAGAAGAAGATAATAAAATATGCCAAGTCAGGGTTTGACACTAATTTTCAAGTAAGTTTTATTTAGGCTAGAGTCGGTATATATATATACATGGACAACAGATCAACAAGAGCCCTAAAGTGCTCTTAAACCGACTATAACTGTGCAAGGCATACTGTAGTGTATATTGTTGCATCAAAATTTTCTTGGGGGGGGGGGGGGGGGGGGGGGAGGCGGTTCAACTCGGGAGAGGCGACCTCACAGAAGGACAACTGCATTCTAACTAGGACTAGAAGCTTCCCCCAAGGAAATTTTGATGCCAAGTCCTGCATTTTGAGTGTTTCCTGAGGGTGTTTTATTGCTTTAACAGAAGATTTAAAAAGACTTTTTGCTAAGAAGTCACCATGGTTTGATCACTTGAACTCATCCAAAAAATTTCAAACACTACAGGGTTTTTAACAGTTTTAGAAGTAGCAGGCACCTTAAGATAAAGTTGGGGTTTGGGGCCGAAGCTGACGACTATATGATGCAAAATCATGCATTCTGGGTATTTTCTGGCACTTTTAATTACTTCTTGAATTACCCTTTTTTATATCTAAAACTTTTTTTTCAACTTTTTTTTTCCAGAAATAAGAAAAAAGTATTGAAAAAATTCATTTAGATGGTTTTGGTTTCATTTTTCTGATGTGGGAATAAGTTATCCAAGTTACCCAGAAAATTGTAAAGCTGTGAATTCATTTTTTTCATGATGTAAGAGGTTTATGATGATATGTTTGACTGACTGATGTGTTGTTTATTGACACATATGACAGGAGGATTATGTGGTTTTCTTTTATTTACCTCACAGTTTATCTTTTGATCTTCAAAACTGCTTTGTCAACGATTTAATTCTATTTTTATTTTTATCCTTCATAAAAGTAGACAATTTTTTTGTCTACAGTGATTTTACAAAATGTACCTGAAAAAAACGGCAAAAACGATTCAGGAGTGTTTATTTGTATAAACATGTGGGGCAACTTTCGTGAAAAAAAATGGCAAATTGGATTTGGGAATGTTTATTTGCATATTCAAACATGTGAGTCTACTTTCGTTTTTGTTGGCCATAACCATGTGTGGTTTCAGATATCAAAATAAACTGTATTTTTTTGTCACACAACATACTGGTACTTCCTTGTTCATTTTTCCTATGCTTTTGAAAATCACAATCAAAATATCATTTCATGTTGTAGTTGCCACATTGTATGTCAGATTTGCACCAAGGAATAATGCCCTCTAGTGGCGAGATTTCGGAGATGCACAGATTGCAGAATCGACCAGTCAGAAATGCCGACTGATTAAACATAATTTTAGCACCTGTAAACATCGAATTTACTTCCTTGATCGATCTACATGTACCAACAAATGTTCAAATATGCTGCAAACAATATTTATTTTTGTCACTAAAGTCAGCAGCACCTAAATTTGTTATAAGCAGCGGATTTCTGATGTAGTGTCACTAAAAAGTATGTATCCAACAGTCAACTAGTACTTCGGATATCTGACTAGCCTCAGACGACAGGACTAGCGTTAGTGTTGAATCCTGCAAGTTGCAAATAAAAAAGATTTCCCTGCTTTGAAAACTCCATATTGATATGGCAAGAAATTAGTTCAGATTATAAAAACACAATGTTTATGTAACTGTAGTCAAATTCGTGTTATCCAATTTTCCAAAATATGATACTATTTTTTTTTTATATGCATTGAATATCCAATAATATATGCAATCACAAGAGGGAGGGTTGTGGTGTTTAATGCCACTTTCAACATTATTTCAGTTTTATTGGTGGAGAAAACCGGAATACCCAGAGAAAACCACCTATACATGTATGTACATGTGCCTGTCGCAAGTCACTGACAAACTTTATCATATAATAATAAAATTGTATCGAGTACACCTCGCCATGAGTGGGATTTGAGCTCACAACTTTAGTGGTGATAGGCATTGATTGCACAGATAATTGTGAATCCATCTCTCTGGATATTATGAAGAAATTTTAATTACTTTCGTTCGAATCGTATTAAGTTGTAAAAAAAATTAATGAAAAAAAAGACAACAGATAAGAACAGAAATGATTACTACCACTAGATGACCCACAAAGGTCAACATCATTACTGTGATTAAATATACAGTCAAACCTGTATTAAGAGGTCACCTTTGGGACAAAGATAAGATGACCTTATAAGACAGGTGATCTCTTAAAAGAGGTTAATTTCATATGATGTTTTCTATGATTGGACAAGAAAATGGTGACCTTTTAATACAGGTGACTGCTTAATAGAGGTGACTGCATGGGCAGGTTTGACTGTAGATTCTTTTACTATTAGTGGGTTACAGTATTTCTCGACTCAAGCTTTAGCGAGAGCTTTAAAATGTAAAAATATTGGCTATCAAAAGTGGAGAGATATCGTAATCCATTGGTATCAGAAGTAGAATCTGTTTCTCCTATGACCAAGACGTCAAACGTAATATTAAGTTGTTAATTAAGTCTCCCAAACAATGTTTGGAGACTTATTGTTTTTGCTCCGTTTCTTATTATTATTATTATTCTTGTTCTTGTTCTTGTTATTCTCCTTTCTTTCCGTGCACGGCAGATCTCAGGAACTACAGGACAGAATTTCATGAAACTTGGTGGAGTTATAGATATATGTTTCTAGTTGATCTTAAAGTTTTCAGATTTGTGGTAAAGGGGGTCAAAGCCATATTTTTGGGGGTTCAAAGGGGGTGGGGGTTACTATAGAATCCTATGGGAAACTTGAAATTTCGTACATTAATATTGATAACTTCTAACTGGATAATGATAGAGACATAAATTTTGACATAGTGATAGGTCACCATTAGAGGAGCAATTCTGCATTTTCAAAATTTTCAAGATGTCTGCCATTTTCAAAATGGCTGCCAAAACATGGCATAAAAATGGGCGGTAAAATTCAACATTGTCCGATATCATCAAAATTTGATATGTGGGTAGATAGTGTCAGTGGCGGGTTTGGGAGACTTCATAATCGTTAGATTATAATCATATCTTGTTTCTCTCATGGATGACCATCGAAAGGAAATTTGTGTGAATTCTCATGCAGAAATATAACCACTGTGGTGATTAGAAATATAGCGAAAATTTAATCAGCTGTTTAAGCATGCCAAGAATAGGAGTCATTGTAATAGTTTATTATATTGATTGTTTGGGTTGATGTTCAACACCAACTTTAGCAGTATTTCAGCTATATCGTGGCTAGTTGATTGTAATCTATGCACTTGATTCACATATCTAACATATAAAGTAATAAAATATAATACAGAAATGACCTACAAATGCCTATACAAATAAGAAAAAAACATCAGGGAGTCTAGTCCTTGTGGTTAGTTATATTATTGACCTTTACTGTTTAGCTAGCAATTCAATATACAAAAAAAAATGTAATATTTAAAATGGAAAATGTTTTATTTTTGCCTATTTTCAGAAAACATATAATGAGGATATCCAGTCGATTATGTATTCTCAGAAAATCAAGTTATTTACCAGTTCAGAAGAAGACCAAAAGACAGATCCATTCTTCAGGAAAAGATGATGGAAACTTGAATCATAAGAAGAGATCTACTCTTTATGTACACGTCAGTATTGCAGCAGTATCTGTTAGAACTAATATCCACAAAGTCATGACATGGCAGCTGGAGCTGCATTGCTTGACAGTGGTTGTCCCAAACATATACACTGTCTGTAAAGGGAAGCCTTATTTCTCCCCATTAATGAATAGTGCATATGATTTTAACCTGTATATAAAGGGCAACTGCTCATGGAGGTTCCATTGAGTGTCCTTTATATACAGGTTTGACTGTTTCTTTTTTGACATTAGTCTAAAATTGTATTAGCCACACACAATTACTGCATTCAAACTAAAAATACATACACTCTATACCTTAATAAATGAAATATGCTATAAGAACATATACACTGTATCTGACTTTCTTTTAATACTTTTGAAGCAAAATGTCATTGACTTCATACTGTAAACAGGAACTAGAATGGTATTCTGGACCATGGTTGTTGTCACTTGTGGTAGTTAGATTTACCTGATGCAGTCAGTACATATCATCACTAAAGTTGTGAGATTGATTCCTGCTCATTATCAATTGTACTTGATACAATTTATTTTGTCAGTGACATGGGGCAGGTCAGTGGTTTTCTCTGAGTACCCAGAAAACTGACTATATAATGAGCGACTTTATGATTGTTGTTCGACACCAAATAAGCAAATTTTCAGCGACATGTATATCATGCGAGAACAAGTTACATTTGATGAGATGATGATGATGTCTGCTTCAAGCTTAGTTGAAACAATAGAACACTGGTACACATGTCATTCCACTCTGACACATTATCCTGATTCTGAGCCAACCAATCTGTACTTTCACCATAATGCTGTGTGCTTAGTGGAGAAGCAGCAAATACCTATTTTAAAGTCTTTGGTTTGATCCGAATGGGGCTTGAACCTACAATCTACCACAATTGAGACGAGTACAGCAACCATTACATCACCAGACTGTTACACACACAATAGAATGAAATAGTTGTGAAAGTGACATGACACGCCCATAACACAACCCAAAAATTTCTTTTATATAGATGCATTTCTCCCTTGATGTGTTAAACTTTCTTGTGATATGTTATATAGTTTATATAAGTGTAACTATATTTGGTATGATGAAATAAAATAAATTAAAATATTTCAGGATGTCAAATTTTATATGTTGTCTTATAATTTACAATTTTTTATTTATTTTTTAGTGGCCATACTGTGCTAAGATGTGTCCATATTGTAACTTTAATAAATACATAAGGTAAGTGTGAATAAATGTTAAGAGTAATCGAAGGGGCAATCAAGAAACCTTCATTTTAAATTTTTCAAGTTGAATCAATTATTAATCTGATATACAGCTCTTTCTTCTGTTGTCTGCATCTTTTAGCTTTTTGCATTTCTATCTTTCTCTTGGATGCTAAAATTATGTTTCATGCCTTTTTTATTCAAGTTGTTTTCCTTACAACGGGCAAAGCAGTACCTGGTCTAGCAAGAGCAGTGGAAAGGACAATGAATTTGAGTATAATTTTCACAAAAAGTTAACACCAAAAATCCTAATCCAATATTAATTAGTTACATTGTTTATTACTGTCTTTTATATACAGATAAGCAGTTTATTGTTTTGAAATCTTAACAGTTTAGAAGTGAGAATTGGAAGCTCATTATCCGTTTTAACTCTGCCACATTTTTGTGCCTGTAACGGGTCAGGACCTATATTTTTAATCTGCTTTTGTTTGTTATCAGCTTCATACTTAGAGATCTTACAGTTGCTGAGGGAACCTGTTCATGTTTGTTGTGATTGGTGAAATGGGTGACCATCTTTATGTAATATTCCCCTAACTTCTAAACTGTATGTCCTATCTAGGTATTGAATTGTTGCATTATATTCTAAACTTCTTAAGTTTTTATTTATTTATTTTACAGAGAAAATGTAGACAATACAAGAATGACAAAATGTCTGGTTAAAGAAACAGAGACATTGATAAAAATGAGTGAAATTGTAGAAGTTAAATCTGTGTATTTTGGAGGAGGTGAGAACATTCAGATTATCTGCTGCATGTACATGTGTAGGGGGCCGTCGTGGCCTTGATCGTATGGTAGTTGGATTTACAACTACCTATGCAATCAGTTCCTATCACCACTAATGTTATGAGTTCGAACCCCGCTCAGGCGAGGTGTACTCGATACAACATTATGTGATCAAGTTTGTTAGTGACTCGCGGCCGGATTGGTGGTTTTCTCCCGGTACTCTGGTTTCCTCCACCAATAAAACTGACCGCCACGATATAACTGAAATATTGTTGAAAGTGGTATTAAACACCATAACCCTAGGATGTAGTAATATTCAAACAAGAATCACTTCTCATGTGAACAGAAGCAGTAATATTCTGACGCCAACCACTATTAAATGACACAGCATAGCCTTCCCTCAACCCTCCCTACATGTGAAGGATAAAGATGACTAATATTCATGAAATAGATTTTAAAGCATGAGTTATAACCAAAGGCATTACAAGGCCTTTTATGTATATACATGTAAGTACATATTTTACTTCTAAATTTTATTTGTCATTTCTGTTGCTCTTTTGCCAGTTTGTCTGTCGTAAGGGAAATAACTCCTATAAAAATCGGGTATGCACAAAAAGTCTTTTATTTGCTTTGTTTATTATTATTTTTATTTAAAAAATTCTACAGTTGTTTACATTTTTGTATTGCTTACAGGGTTGGCAAAAAACCGGTCAATACTAGTATTGACCGGGCCAGTGGTCAATACTGATTTTAACCGGTCAATACTGGTTAATACTGGTCGATTGGAGTAAAAGCCAGATAGGATTATGTAAATTGATTCCTAAGAGGGTCTTTTTAGTGGGGGTATCTATTTTTAACTTGTAGTGATTTTAAGTTAGTATTTCTTTAATTTAATAAAATAAAATATTATATTTATATTTGTTACACAAGACAATTTTATAATATAGAAAACTGAAAGTGTCTAATTTAGACTTCATTTTAAATTATTTGGTAAGAAGTCATACATAAGAGAAGCCATGAAGAGTAAACCCCCTATAAACTTTCCATTTCCTGTATTTAGAATCATTCTGTCTCACATATGAATGAGCTTTAAACATGTTATTGTTTCAAGCTGGCCACTTTTATTACCCTTTTCCTTCTTATGAACACATTTATTGGGGTTATGTTGTTTTAGCAATTTAAATTTCTTAATTGACCACCTGTCCAGCATTTTAATTAAGCTACCTGTAACTTACCTCTTGCAATCACACATTTTAGATTAAATAAATCTTTATGTAATTATAAATGTATTTAGTACTGCACCTGAAAACCTGAAAATGTGCCTTAAATAGATATCAATAGTAATTCAGTGATGTTTTAAGATATTCAACAGATTAATACAGCAATAAAAATTTAAATTGGGACTTCAAATGAAAATGTTCATCATTTTAGATATGAAAAAGAACAAAATTGACAATTTTTTACTTAAAATAATAGTATTGACCACTTAAGGATGGGGACGGTTAAAACCGGGGGTGGTTTTAACCGCCCAACCTTGATTGCTTAAGTTCATAACAATCGTAAAAAAAATAATTTTTTATTTGTAAAGATGTTATGTTAAATATCTCAATACTTATAAGTTCAGGGGCCATCGGGGCCGTGATTGAATGGTAGTTAGATTTATAGCTACCTGTGATTTGTGACAGGTCAGTGATTTTCTCCTGGTACTCTGGTTTCCTTCGCCAATATAACTGAAATATTGTTAAAAGTGGCATTGATCACCATAACCCTAACCCCCTAATTCCCTGTAAGTTCTTCAGTTGAGAGCAAATTTAAGCAGTTGATAACAGGAGTCTTTCATTTTCAGGTACACCAAGCCTAGCAGAACCAGGAACCATTTCAGCGATATTGCAATCTATAAGAAGTAATGTTTCCATGGCACCGGATGCAGAGGTCACATTGGAAGCCAATCCTACCTCAACAGAAATGGCTAAATTAACGTAAGAATTAAGCTTAGAATAAATATACTTTTTTATATATACATAATAAAAATATTTATATGTAAATTAAATTCGTCTTAGGCTGTACTTGATATAACATGATAAATTTCAATAGTATATTTGGGGCGGTAGTGGTAGTAATCATATGATAATTGGATTTACAAGTACCTGTGCAATAAGTGCCTATCACCACTACGGTTTTCTCCGGGTACTCCGTTTTCCTCCACCAATAAAACTGGCATTAAACACCATAAACCAAACCAATCAATAGTATATTTGAAATTTAAATTTCTCCCCCCCCCCCCCCCCCCCCCCAATAAAACTGATTGGCATGATATAACTAAAATATACTATAGACTGTATTAAGAATAGTCTTAGAATTGCAAATGAAATAGAGATAATATTTGGAACAGAGTATCATTGTAATATGAGCATTCTGGTTTACGAATCTATATGGCCCAAATCTTGGGAGTCTGAGAGTTTAGCATGCTGCGATAAGAAAAGACATTTAGAATATTTATCCTAAGAGCCAGTTATATAGAGTATGTACAGTAAATTCCTACTTTATTTCAAAGCTTAATATTTTTACCTTTATGGAAAGCTTGATCTGTTGGGGCTTCTTTTCCTTTTCATATTTAAGTTTTCTCTGATAAACACTGCATTAATTTCATCAATACTATAGGGTTATTGCATGAATATTAGTGAATATTATCCTGAGCAGTATGTCATATTGCACGGGGTTGTGAGTGCAATTTGATATATTGCGAGGGACAATATTCACCAATATTGATGCAATAACCCTTTTATTGTATAGTAATAAATATTTTATGCCTACAGCATTTTTGTATAAATATTGTGTATTTTATTATAATTAAGTGGAATATTGAACTGCTTCAAATATTCATATTTGAACTAGTGCAATATACATATGGCATGCAAATACAAGGATTTATTAATTAACTTTGATTTATTAGCCTTTATATGATCAAATCTGTCAATACAATGTAAAAACTTTCATTGGGCCAATACGGCAAAAACCAGTCCAATGCGGATATTTTCCGTATTGGCCCAATTCCAGTCAGTCCAATAACAACTAGATCGAAATCCGCTAGACTTTTCGACAATTGCAAGGAAAAATCCCGAGAGATATTGGACTGGTTAATTAATAAAGGTATCAGTACGTGATGTTTTTCATATTGGCCTAGTTATAGGTCCTCAGTCTGCTGTATTGGCGTTCGGCTGCGCCTCAGGCCAATACAGCAGGCCTCAGACCTATAACTAGGCCAATATGAAAAACATCACATAATAATACTATAATATTGCACAATTATTTTCCATTGAAATTGATAGGAAAATATTTATTACTATATAATAATTGCTGTAATTAAGACATCATTATATTATTATTTAAGGGAATTTAAAGATGTTGGAGTAAATAGAGTTTCTGTTGGAGTACAGGTATGTGAAGCATGAGAGTACAGGACAGGTATGTGAAGCATGAGAGTACAGGTATGTGAAGCATGAGAGGACAGGTATGTGAAGCATGAGAGTACAGGTATGTGAAGCATGAGAGTACAGGTATGTGAAGCATGAGAGTACAGGTATGTGAAGTATGAGAGTACAGGTATGTGAAGTATGAGAGTACATGTATGTGAAGCATGAGAGTACAGGTATGTGAAGCATGCAAACAAACAAAATCATTTCTTAAACAAAATTCTCGAACAAATGATTACAGCCATTGGTAATATATGAAAATATTTTATGTGATATGTTTAAAAGCTATGATATCACATTTGTTTAAATTAATATACTAATGTCCATTTGATACAAGTAAGGTGTGTAAAATAACAAACAATTTGTCATTTCAGTTTTGAATTGAGCCTATTTACATTCAATGAATGGCAACAGGTTTGTACAGATGGCAAATAAAGATGTTCATTCACAAATTGTACCCAACAAATAAAATTAATTTGAAAATAATAAATTTCAGGAATATGCGGTTTGCTTTAAGAATTTGTTCAAATTATTGCAATTTATTAAAAATTTTAATGAAGTTTGTGTGATTATGTCAGTTTCTCAATATCTGAATCTAAGGTCTAATATAATTGTTGTTTCATATCAAGGCATCCATATCACACATCATACCTGCCATAGTTGTATTTCATCATTTCAACACTTTTCTTTTATTTTAGAGTCTTTGTGATGAAGATTTGAAATTTTTAGGTAGACAGCATTCAGCAGATGATGCAATAAGGTATTATCAGTAATTATAAAGCATTCTTTCTTTTAGCTTCAGAACCATAGCTCTTATGGGGTTTTTTTTCTGGTCACAAAAAAAAAGAAAATTGATCATAAGAGCTACAATTCTTCAGCTGTCTTTCATCACGACTTATAATAGATGTAAAACTGATCATTTTAAAATTTATATTCTCTTTTCCGAATATCCAGGCCTTTAATAATTGAAGGTGGCGAAGCCAGCAGGAATTCTCTGGATTTTACCTCGATTTCTATGGAATATTTGAATTTTATTTTTCTAAAATAAATGTCATATAGTGACTGAAGAAAATCAAACTAGAGATCCAGAGGTGAATTTTATTACAATATTTAACTTCTGATGGTAGATATCAAATAGATTAATATACATTGAAGTCTATGTAGAATCCCAAAGATTTTGTTTACCTTCACCGCCTAATATTTTCTTCATATCAGAAATGCTAATCAGTGATTGGTCAATTACTTATTGTGATGTCACTCTGGAATCAACTAAAGTTAATGGACAAAAGTATTTGGACGATTCCAATTTTCCCATTACATTTTTTGTATATTTCATATAACAGTTATTTTTCAAAACTTATACTGAAGTCATGTCTTGTCCAATTTTGATATTTTTTCTACAAAAGCAGAAAAGTATTAGATTAATTTAAGTAGTGATTTTAAATAATTATCATGTATTTTTGTCAGTGACTTGTGACAGGTCTGTGGTTTTCTCAGAGTACTCTGGTTTCCTCCACCAATAAAACTGACCGCCACAATATAACTGAAATATTGTTGAAAGTGGCGCTAAGCACCAACAAACCTGTAATTCTAACAAACATTATACCATTGATTATCAATATTTATAGGTGTGTTTCAGATGCCAAAACATTGTTTCCTGGTAATGTCTCTATAGATATTATGTTTGGACGACCAAATCAGACTGTAAAACGATGGGAGAAGGAATTACAACAGGTTAGTGTGATCTAGCATTAAAACAATGTGAAAATATTATACTCAAACTATCTTTTAAGTCAGCTTGGAGTCAGAATATTATACTCAAACTATCTTTTACGTCAGCTTGGAGTCAGAATATTATACTCAAACTATCTTTTACGTCAGCTTGGAGTCAGAATATTGTATCTCAAACTATCTTTTACGTCAGCTTGGAGTCAGAATATTGTATCTCAAACTATCTTTTAAGTCAACTTGGAGTCAGAATATTATACTCAAACTATCTTTTAAGTCAGCTTGGAGTCAGAATATTGTATCTCAAACTATCTTTTAAGTCAGCTTGGAGTCAGAATATTATACTCAAACTATCTTTTAAGTCAGCTTGGAGTCAGAATATTATACTCAAACTATCTTTTAAGTCAGCTCGGAGTCAGAATATTATACTCAAACTATCTTTTAAGTCAGTTTGGAGTCAGAATATTATACTCAAACTATCTTTTAAGTCAGCTTGGAGTCAGAATAGTGTATCTCAAACTATCTTTTAAGTCAGCTTGGAGTCAGAATATTGTATCTCAAACTATCTTTTAAGTCAGCTTGGAGTCAGAATATTATACTCAAACTATCTTTTAAGTCAGCTTGGAGTCAGAATATTGTATCTCAAGCTATCTTTTAAGTCAGCTTGGAGTCAGAATATTGTATCTCAAACTATCTTTTAAGTCAGCTTGGAGTCAGAATATTATACTCAAACTATCTTTTAAGTCAGCTTGGAGTCAGAATATTATACTCAAACTATCTTTTAAGTCAGCTTGGAGTCAGAATATTATACTCAAACTATCTTTTAAGTCAGCTTGGAGTCAGAATATTGTATCTCAAACTATCTTTTAAGTCAGCTTGGAGTCCGAATATTATACTCAAACTATCTTTTAAGTCAGCTTGGAGTCAGAATATTGTATCTCAAACTATCTTTTAAGTCAGCTTGGAGTCAGAATATTATACTCAAACTATCTTTTAAGTCAGCTTGGAGTCAGAATATTATACTCAAACTATTTTTTAAGTCAGCTTGGAGTCAGAATATTATACTCAAACTATCTTTTACGTCAGCTTGGGAGTCAGAATATTATACTCAAACTATCTTTTAAGTCAGCTTGGAGTCAGAATATTATACTCAAACTATCTTTTAAGTCAGCTTGGAGTCAGAATATTATACTCAAACTATCTTTTACGTCAGCTTGGAGTCAGAATATTATACTCAAACTATCTTTTAAGTCAGCTTGGAGTCAGAATAGTGTATCTCAAACTATCTTTTAAGTCAACTTGGAGTCAGAATATTATACTCAAACTATCTTTTAAGTCAGCTTGGGAGTCAGAATATTATACTCAAACTATCTTTTTAGTCAGCTTGGAGTCAGAATATTATACTCAAACTATCTTTTAAGTCAGCTTGGAATCAGAATATTATACTCAAATTATCTTTTAAGTCAGCTTGGGAGTCAGAATATTGTATCTCAAACTATCTTTTAAGTCAGCTTGGAGTCAGAATATTGTATCTCAAACTATCTTTTAAGTCAGCTTGGAGTCAGAATATTATACTCAAACTATCTTTTAAGTCAGCTTGGAGTCAGAATATTATACTCAAACTATCTTTTAAGTCAGCTCGGAGTCAGAATATTATACTCAAACTATCTTTTAAGTCAATTTGGAGTCAGAATATTATACTCAAACTATCTTTTAAGTCAGCTTGGAGTCAGAATAGTGTATCTCAAACTATCTTTTAAGTCAGCTTGGAGTCAGAATATTATACTCAAACTATCTTTTAAGTCAGCTTGGAGTCAGAATATTGTATCTCAAGCTATCTTTTAAGTCAGCTTGGAGTCAGAATATTGTATCTCAAACTATCTTTTAAGTCAGCTTGGAGTCAGAATATTATACTCAAACTATCTTTTAAGTCAGCTTGGAGTCAGAATATTATACTCAAACTATCTTTTAAGTCAGCTTGGAGTCAGAATATTATACTCAAACTATCTTTTAAGTCAGCTTGGAGTCAGAATATTGTATCTCAAACTATCTTTTAAGTCAGCTTGGAGTCCGAATATTATACTCAAACTATTTTTTAAGTCAGCTTGGAGTCAGAATATTGTATCTCAAACTATCTTTTAAGTCAGCTTGGAGTCAGAATATTATACTCAAACTATCTTTTAAGTCAGCTTGGAGTCAGAATATTGTATCTCAAACTATCTTTTAAGTCAACTTGGAGTCAGAATATTATACTCAAACTATCTTTAAAGTCAGCTTGGAGTCAGAATATTGTATCTCAAACTATCTTTTAAGTCAGCTTGGAGTCAGAATATTATACTCAAACTATCTTTTAAGTCAGCTTGGAGTCAGAATATTATACTCAAACTTTCTTTTACGTCAGCTTGGAGTCAGAATATTATACTCAAACTATCTTTTAAGTCAGCTTGGAGTCAGAATATTATACTCAAACTATCTTTTACGTCAGCTTGTAGTCAGAATATTATACTCAAACTATCTTTTAAGTCAGCTTGGAGTCAGAATATTATACTCAAACTATCTTTTAAGTCAGCTTGGAGTCAGAATATTATACTCAAACTATCTTTTAAGTCAGCTTGGAGTCAGAATATTATACTCAAACTATCTTTTAAGTCAGCTTGGAGTCAGAATAGTGTATCTCAAACTATCTGAGTGGACTATACATCTTATCTTTTTCTATATTTCTTAAATTCATTAGGGACGGACCATTTAACTTCCAGGAGGGATTATGGTTTTTTTCTTAAAAAATATTCTGACTCCCAATGTTGCTGAAAAAAATATTCTGATTTTGGTGGAGGGAAAAAAAATAATCTGATTTAGAGTTATTGTCAAATATTCTAACTCTTGTGTTGTCCGAAAAAAAAATTCTGAACGAAACAAAAAACCAGTAGAGGACATGAATTAATTTGGCAATACTGTTAAAATTCTTGTTAGAAATGTGAAACTGTAAGGGCTTAGTTTTATATAGAATTATGCTTTACAAAAATCAGTTAACTGATCATTATAACTATGTGAGCAAGAGAGGCTGAGATGAACATTATAACAATGTGAGAAATGTACACTTTGGTAAACATCTGTTTCAGTGAATATTTATGTGTTTATTAGTTTATATGGACTAAATACATGTAAATAGAATTATTGGGAAGACAACTGTTAATCTACATTTTAACTTAAGGTAATGTCCTGATTATTTTCACTAGTCCAACTTACCTGCTAATTCATCAAAAATTACTGTGTTAACAATACCAGTGTATGCTTTATTACATATTCAGATACTGACACTCTGTGATAATCATATTTCACTGTACCAGCTGACTGTAGAAAGAGGGACACCTCTGTTTAAATGGGTCCAGGAAGGAAGTATTGTAAGTCTTTGTTTTTATTCTTTGTTCATCTTGATTAAAAAGAGTTGAGGTAATTGGTGTTTTATTGTCACTTTATTATCAGCTATAGCGTGAGTACCAGACTTGATTTGGAATCAAAGTCAGCACTGTTATAATGAACTTGCCAATTAAAACCCTGGGTTGGTTTCTGAAAAAACCTTATTTGATATGGGTATAAGGGAACAAATCAAAAGTCAGCCATGTTAGTCTTGTGATCCGAAGTTGACAACCTTAGCCACTCGACAACCCATATCCTATGGATAAAAGGTGGATTTTAAGATATTACCTTAGCCACTCGGCAACCCATATCCTATGGATAAAAGGTGGATTTTAAGATATTACCTTAGCCACTCGGCAACCCATATCCTATGGATAAAAGGTGGATTTTAAGATATTACCTTAGCCACGCGGCAACCCATATCCTATGGATAAAAGGTGGATTTTAAGATATTATCATTACTTGTATTATATTCTGTTCTAATCTTCAGAAAAATATTGCTAGGCAAGTGAGAGTCTGAATAGAGGAGTTTAGAAATTTTTTTTACAGGAAAATTGATTTCATGTCTTATTACCTCACCTCAATGTTTGACATGGTTTAGCAGTCAATGCAGCCTCTAACAATTGTATTAAGTGTCTTTTTATTTGAATATTCATTCTTTGCTGTTTGTTAAATGTATAAACCAATGTTCTGAGCAGATTTGTAAATAGTGGTGTTAAAACCAGACATTTCCAAGTAATGCACAAGAGTTGAAGCATTCAAGGAACAATACTCTTGTTATGGATGCTGCTACCTGCTATTTGCTTGGATTATAAGCTTTTCTCGTTTCATTTGCAGGTATTACCAGATGATGATGTTATGGCAGACCTTTATCAGACTGCCATAGAGGTATGGAATTGGCAGTTTCTACCAATGCAATACAATTTTTTCCTTCATTTCTGTTTTTCTTGTTTCTTGGCAATTGTTTTTTATGTGCAAGCACATGTTTCTCATTGTGTTTTAGTTTGAAGTTTCTGACCCTCATTATTTGTGTAATTGTGAAGTTAGTTTGACTTATTTGAGAAACTTAGTTGGTCTTAAAATGTTAACAGCTTATTAAATTAACACTAGGTTAAAAGTCCGAGAATACCATATGCATGTCAAAAGTATAAGAAAATAACCACATGGTTAGAGTTTTTATGACCTAGAGGGAAGAATGGGAGATTTCAGAATTTCATTAAAAATATGGGTGAGACCTCCAATCACAAGAGTGAGACCTAACACATATGTATCCAACAAAGCTATACTTAAAATTTGATATAAAACTTGGAATACAATACATGTAAATATCTCCGTCACAGCAGAAACTGTATCACATTATGAACCTTTAGAACCAGAATAAGATCTCTGAAAGTATATCGTCTACAACTCTGGACCATTTAATGAAGTTTAATGGTATATTAACATATTTTTTTAGGTCCATCTTTTTATTGCAGACATTGGAGAAAAGAGGATTTATTCAGTATGAAGTTTCGAATTTTGCCAAAGATGTAAGTTGAACGATTGACAGATACAAGACAAGATTTTTTTATATATAAAAAAGCCTTATCTTGTTCCTGTGGAACGATTATGAGCTATATACTGTTGTCAACTAAAACAAACTTACCAGTAAGAAAAGTTTGAAGATACCGAAAGAGTAATCAGAATCAGTAAATCAAAGGGTAATCAGAATCAGTAAATCAAAGGGTAATCAGAATCAGTAAATCAAAGAGTAATCAGAATCAGTAAATCAAAGGGTAATCAGAATCAGTAAATCAAAGGGTAATCAGAATCAGTAAATCAAAGAGTAATCAGAATCAGTAAATCAAAGGACAGACAATGCAATGGTAATCAGAATCAGTAAATCAAAGGACAGACAATACAATGGTAATCAGAATCAGTAAATCAACGGACAGACAATACAATGGTAATCAGAATCAGTAAATCAATGGACAGACAATACAATGGTAATCAGAATCAGTAAATCAACGGACAGACAATACAATGGTAATCAGAATCAGTAAATCAAAAGGTAATCAGAAGTAGTAAATCAAAGGACAGACAATGCAATGGTAATCAGAATCAGTAAATCAAAGGACAGACAATACAATGGTGATCAGAATCAGTAAATCAAAGGGTAATCAGAAGTAGTAAATCAAAGGGTAATCAGAATCATTAAATCAAAGGACAGACAATACAGGCAATACAGTAATCAGTAAATCAAAGGGTAATCAGAATCATTAAATCAACGAACAGACAATACAATGGTAATCAGAATCAGTAAATCAAAGGGTAATCAGAAGTAGTAAATCAACGAACAGACAATACAATGGTAATCAGAATCAGTAAATCAAAGGGTAATCAGAAGTAGTAAATCAAAGGACAGACAATGCAATGGTAATCAGAATCAGTAAATCAACGGACAGACAATACAATGGTAATCAGAATCAGTAAATCAAAGGACAGACAATGCAATGGTAATCAGAATCAGTAAATCAAAGGACAGACAATACAATGGTAATCAGAATCAGTAAATCAAAGGGTAATCAGAAGTAGTAAATCAAAGGACAGACAATGCAATGGTAATCAGAATCAGTAAATCAAAGGACAGACAATACAATGGTGATCAGAATCAGTAAATCAAAGGGTAATCAGAAGTAGTAAATCAAAGGGTAATCAGAATCATTAAATCAAAGGGTAATCAGAATCATTAAATCAAAGGACAGACAATACAATGGTAATCAGAATCAGTAAATCAACGGACAGACAATACAATGGTAATCAGAATCAGTAAATCAACGGACAGACAATACAGTAATCAGTAAATCAAAGGGTAATCAGAATCATTAAATCAAAGGACAGACAATACAATGGTAATCAGAATCAGTAAATCAAAGGACAGACAATACAATGGTGATCAGAATCAGTAAATCAAAGGGTAATCAGAAGTAGTAAATCAAAGGGTAATCAGAATCATTAAATCAAAGGACAGACAATACAATGGTAATCAGAATCAGTAAATCAACGGACAGACAATACAGACAATACAGTAATCAGTAAATCAAAGGGTAATCAGAATCATTAAATCAAAGGACAGACAATACAATGGTAATCAGAATCAGTAAATCAAAGGACAGACAATACAATGGTAATCAGAATCAGTAAATCAATGGACAGACAATACAAGGGTAATCAGAATCAGTAAATCAAAGGGTAATCAGAAGTAGTAAATCAAAGGGTAATCAGAATCATTAAATCAAAGGACAGACAATACAATGGTAATCAGAATCAGTAAATCAACGGACAGACAATACAGACAATACAGTAATCAGTAAATCAAAGGGTAATCAGAATCATTAAATCAAAGGACAGACAATACAATGGTAATCAGAATCAGTAAATCAAAGGACAGACAATACAATGGTGGTCAGAATCAGTAAATCAAAGGGTAATCAGAAGTAGTAAATCAAAGGACAGACAATGCAATGGTAATCAGAATCAGTAAATCAACGGACAGACAATACAATGGTGATCAGAATCAGTAAATCAAAGGACAGACAATGCAATGGTAATCAGAATCAGTAAATCAACGGACAGACAATACAATGGTAATCAGAATCAGTAAATCAAAGGACAGACAATACAATGGTAATCAGAATCAGTAAATCAAAGGGTAATCAGAAGTAGTAAATCAAAGGGTAATCAGAATCATTAAATCAAAGGACAGACAATGCAATGGTAATCAGAATCAGTAAATCAAAGGACAGACAATGCAATGGTAATCAGAATCAGTAAATCAAAGGACAGACAATACAATGGTGATCAGAAGTAGTAAATCAAAGGGTAATCAGAATCATTAAATCAAAGGACAGACAATACAATGGTAATCAGAATCAGTAAATCAACGGACAGACAATACAATGGTAATCAGAATCAGTAAATCAACGGACAGACAATACAGACAATACAGTAATCAGTAAATCAAAGGGTAATCAGAATCATTAAATCAAAGGACAGACAATACAATGGTAATCAGAATCAGTAAATCAAAGGACAGACAATACAATGGTGATCAGAATCAGTAAATCAAAGGGTAATCAGAAGTAGTAAATCAAAGGGTAATCAGAATCATTAAATCAAAGGACAGACAATACAATGGTAATCAGAATCAGTAAATCAACGGACAGACAATACAGACAATACAGTAATCAGTAAATCAAAGGGTAATCAGAATCATTAAATCAAAGGACAGACAATACAATGGTAATCAGAAACAGTAAATCAAAGGACAGACAATACAATGGTAATCAGAATCAGTAAATCAATGGACAGACAATACAATGGTAATCAGAATCAGTAAATCAAAGGGTAATCAGAAGTAGTAAATCAAAGGGTAATCAGAATCATTAAATCAAAGGGTAATCAGAAGTAGTAAATCAAAGGGTAATCAGAATCAGTAAATCAACGGACAGACAATACAGACAATACAGTAATCAGTAAATCAAAGGGTAATCAGAATCATTAAATCAAAGGACAGACAATACAATGGTAATCAGAATCAGTAAATCAAAGGACAGACAATATAATGGTGATCAGAATCAGTAAATCAAAGGGTAATCAGAAGTAGTAAATCAAAGGACAGACAATGCAATGGTAATCAGAATCAGTAAATCAACGGACAGACAATACAATGGTGATCAGAATCATTAAATCAAAGGACAGACAATACAATGGTCATCAGAATCATTAAATCAAAGGACAGACAATACAATGGTAATCAGAATCAGTAAATCAACGGACAGACAATACAATGGTAATCAGAATCAGTAAATCAAAGGACAGACAATACAATGGTAATCAGAATCAGTAAATCAACGGACAGACAATACAGTAATCAGTAAATCAAAGGGTAATCAGAATCATTAAATCAAAGGACAGACAATACAATGGTAATCAGAATCAGTAAATCAAAGGACAGACAATACAATGGTAATCAGAATCAGTAAATCAACGGACAGACAATACAATGGTAATCAGAATCAGTAAATCAAAGGACAGACAATACAATGGTAATCAGAATCAGTAAATCAACGGACAGACAATACAGTAATCAGTAGATCAAAGGGTAATCAGAATCATTAAATCAAAGGACAGACAATACAATGGTAATCAGAATCAGTAAATCAAAGGACAGACAATACAATGGTAATCAGAATCAGTAAATCAACGGACAGACAATACAATGGTGATCAGAATCAGTAAATCAAAGGGTAATCAGAAGTAGTAAATCAAAGGACAGACAATGCAATGGTAATCAGAATCAGTAAATCAACGGACAGACAATACAATGGTGATCAGAATCAGTAAATCAAAGGACAGACAATACAATGGTAATCATAATCATTAAATCAAAGGACAGACAATACAATGGTAATCAGAATCAGTAAATCAAAGGACAGACAATACAATGGTAATCAGAATCAGTAAATCAACGGACAGACAATACAGTAATCAGTAAATCAAAGGGTAATCAGAATCATTAAATCAAAGGACAGACAATACAATGGTAATCAGAATCAGTAAATCAAAGGACAGACATTGCAATGGTAATCAGAATCAGTAAATCAACGGACAGACAATACAATGGTAATCAGAATCAGTAAATCAAAGGACAGACAATACAATGGTAATCAGAATCAGTAAATCAAAGGACAGACAATACAATGGTAATCAGAATCAGTAAATCAAAGGACAGACAATACAATGGTAATCAGAATCAGTAAATCAAAGGACAGACAATACAATGGTAATCAGAATCAGTAAATCAACGGACAGACAATACAATGGTAATCAGAATCATTAAATCAAAGCACAGACAATACAATGGTAATCAGAATCAGTAAATCAAAGGACAGACAATACAATGGTAAACAGAATCAGTAAATCAAAGGACAGACAATACAATGGTAATCAGAATCAGTAAATCAAAGGACAGACAATACAATGGTAATCAGAATCAGTAAATCAACGGACAGAAAATACAATGGTAATCAGAATCATTAAATCAAAGCACAGACAATACAATGGTAATCAGAATCATTAAATCAAAGCACAGACAATACAATGGTAATCAGAATCAGTAAATCAAAGGACAGACAATACAATGGTAATCAGAATCAGTAAATCAACGGACAGACAATACAATGGTAATCAGAATCATTAAATCAAAGCACAGACAATACAATGGTAATCAGAATCATTAAATCAAAGGACAGACAATACAATGGTAATCAGAATCAGTAAATCAAAGGACAGACAATACAATGGTAATCAGAATCATTAAATCAAAGGACAGACAATACAATGGTAATCAGAATCAGTAAATCAACGGACAGACAATACAATGGTAATCAGAATCATTAAATCAAAGCACAGAAAATACAATGGTAATCAGAATCAGTAAATCAACGGACAGACAATACAATGGTAATCAGAATCAGTAAATCAACGGACAGACAATACAATGGTGATCAGAATCAGTAAATCAATGGACAGACAATACAATGGTAATCAGAATCAGTAAATCAAAGCACAGACAATACAATGGTAATCAGAATCAGTAAATCAATGGACAGACAATACAATGGTAATCAGAATCATTAAATCAAAGCACAGACAATACAATGGTAATCAGAATCATTAAATCAAAGCACAGACAATACAATGGTAATCAGAATCAGTAAATCAACGGACAGACAATACAATGGTAATCAGAATCAGTAAATCAAAGCACAGACAATACAATGGTAATCAGAATCATTAAATCAAAGCACAGACAATACAATGGTAATCAGAATCAGTAAATCAAAGGACAGACAATACAATGGTAATCAGAATCATTAAATCAAAGCACAGACAATACAATGGTAATCAGAATCATTAAATCAAAGCACAGACAATACAATGGTAATCAGAATCAGTAAATCAAAGGACAGACAATACAATGGTAATCAGAATCAGTAAATCAACGGACAGACAATACAATGGTAATCAGAATCAGTAAATCAACGGACAGACAATACAATGGTAATCAGTAAATCAAAGGGTAATCAGAATCATTAAATCAAAGGACAGACAATACAATGGTAATCAGAATCAGTAAATCAAAGGACAGACAATACAATGGTAATCAGAATCAGTAAATCAACGGACAGACAATACAGTAATCAGTAAATCAAAGGGTAATCAGAATCATTAAATCAAAGGACAGACAATACAATGGTAATCAGAATCAGTAAATCAAAGGACAGACATTGCAATGGTAATCAGAATCAGTAAATCAACGGACAGACAATACAATGGTAATCAGAATCAGTAAATCAAAGGGTAATCAGAAGTAGTAAATCAAAGGACAGACAATACAATGGTAATCAGAATCAGTAAATCAAAGGACAGACAATACAATGGTGATCAGAATCAGTAAATCAAAGGACAGACAATACAATGGTAATCAGAATCAGTAAATCAAAGGACAGACAATACAATGGTAATCAGAATCAGTAAATCAAAGGACAGACAATACAATGGTAATCAGAATCAGTAAATCAACGGACAGACAATACAATGGTAATCAGAATCAGTAAATCAAAGGACAGACAATACAATGGTAATCAGAATCAGTAAATCAAAGGACAGACAATACAATGGTGATCAGAATCAGTAAATCAAAGGACAGACAATACAATGGTAATCAGAATCAGTAAATCAAAGGACAGACAATACAGACAATACAGTAATCAGTAAATCAAAGAGTAATCGGAATCAGTAAATCAAAAGACAGACAATGCAATGGTCAAAAGATAAAGAACAAACAATGATTTACAAAACACTACACAGAAAACTAAAGATTTTAAATAGCAACAAGAACACCACAAAAAAACCGGGGGTGAACTCAGGTGCTCCGGAAGGGTAATCAGCTTCTGCTTTACTAGTGGCACCCACAACTATTTTCAAACTGAAAAGTCGACAATGATCATGTTGTTTTAAAATGATATTAAATTTCTATTAGTTGGTCGAATTAATAATATATATAAAGTAGTAAGAAAGAATATGTATGTAAATTAACTCGAGAGACTCCAACATTACACTTATACACAAATTAAATTAAAGGAACAGGGCTTATTGCTGTGTTAAATTTCACAGTCACAGTAGGGTTTTCAACAGCAATGAGCATAATTCATACCCTAAAACGAGTGTTAAACTGCCACTAGGCTACAGTTGAGTGGCACTCTTTACTTTACTCTTTAAGCAGATAAGTGCTACATCTGTTGTTTTGATATTATTAGGTGTATAGAATTTGATATCCAATATGCATGGTTTTCAACAAGAAAGCAAAATATGTGTGAAGGAATCTGACAAATAGTCATCATTGTGCCGAGCATCACATTACATTGTTATAAAGTCAAGAGTAATTGCAGAAAATTTGTTTGCACAAAACATGGTTTAAACAACTTTTCAGAATAATATTTTACAGGGTAAAGAAGGCCAACATAACAAAGCCTACTGGGAAGGTGGACAGTATATAGGTGTAGGACCAGGTAAGGTGTACAGTATATAGGTGTAGAACCAGGTAAGGTGGACAGTATATAGGTGTAGGACCAGGTAAGGTGGACAGTATATAGGTGTAGGACCAGGTAAGGTGGACAGTATATAGGTGTAGGACCAGGTAAGGTGGACAGTATATAGATGTAGGACCAGGTAAGGTGGACAGTATATAGATGTAGGACCAGGTAAGGTGGACAGTATATAGATGTAGAACCAGGTAAGGTGGACAGTATATAGATGTAGGACCAGGTAAGGCGGACAGTATATAGATGTAGGACCAGGTAAGGTGGACAGTATATAGGTGTAGGACCAGGTAAGGTGGACAGTATATAGGTGTAGAACCAGGTAAGGTGGACAGTATATAGATGTAGGGCCAGGTAAGGTGGACAGTATATAGATGTAGGACCAGGTAAGGTGGACAGTATATAAATGTAGGACCAGGTAAGGTGGACAGTATATAGGTGTAGGACCAGGTAAGGTGGACAGTATATAGGTGTAGGACCAGGTAAGGTGGACAGTATATAGGTGTAGGACCAGGTAAGGTGGACAGTATATAGGTGTAGGACCAGGTAAGGTGGATAGTATATAGGTGTAGGACCAGGTAAGGTGGACAGTATATAGGTGTAGGACCAGGTAAGGTGGACAGTATATAGGTGTAGGACCAGGTAAGGTGGACAGTATATAGGTGTAGGACCAGGTAAGGTGGACAGTATATAGGTGTAGGACCAGGTAAGGTGGACAGTATATAGATGTAGGACCAGGTAAGGTGGACAGTATATAGATGTAGGACCAGGTAAGGTGGACAGTATATAGGTGTAGGACCAGGTAAGGTGGACAGTATATAGGTGTAGGACCAGGTAAGGTGGACAGTATATAGGTGTAGGACCAGGTAAGGTGGACAGTATATAGGTGTAGGACCAGGTAAGGTGGACAGTATATAGGTGTAGGACCAGGTAAGGTGGACATTATATAGGTGTAGGACCAGGTAAGGTGGACAGTATATAGGTGTAGAACCAGGTAAGATGGACAGTATATAGATGTAGGACCAGGTAAGGTGGACAGTATATAGATGTAGGACCAGGTAAAGTCTCTAACTTTACTGAATGAGATACATGTTAGTGAGAAAATTTGAAAATTGATAAATGCACAAAATAAATAGATACTTTTTTTGTTACTTGAACAATATTGCTTTTTTATATGGCTGCAACAATTTCAAGTGCACGATATAACTGAAATATTATTGAAAGTGGCATTAAACACCATAAACCCAAACCCAAACGCCAAAAAATTACCAAAGACGGAATAAAATTCACCATTTTATTTCATTCTGTCAAGTATATATAAACAGGTAAATCAAAAACTTTCTAGAAGTTCCTGGCAGATTTACACCACTATCACTGGGAAACAATCAGATAGAGGCTTAAGCACCAATGTCAGTTCTAAAAGTTATCTATATTTCAGGAGCTCATGGCAGATTCACACCACTGTCACTAGGGAAACATGAGAGGGAGGCTAGAGTACAGACATCAGACCCTAACAGTTGGATGGTAGAAGTAGAGAAACAAGGACATGGGACAAGACTTGCCAAGCAGCAAAGTCAACTAGAGCAGTAAGTATTATTATGAAATTACTTTAGAAATCTGTTATTTTTCAGCACCGTCCATGGTTCAGCTAGGACAAAAAATATTATGTTTAAAGTTTTCTGTCAGGAAAAAAGGTTTTTTGCAACTGGTAAGGTGTGTAAAATAGTTTAGATTTGCACCTTCTTTCATTCAAGTGAGTGAGTTATTATTTAAAGCCCAATGAGCAATTTTTACACAACAGCAAAAATTTAGCGGTCATATTATGTTATGATGCTATCATCGTCCGAGGCCATAAGGTGCAAAAATTGATGTTTCTGTTATTTGTACACAGACAGCTTCTTTTTCATTTGCTTTTGATGGTGTTTTTCTAATGCATTCCTTTAAGAAAAGCCCTTTCATAAAAATGCATAATCTTATTATGTAACTATTACTATTTTTGACATAAAAGGTGCCCAAAATTGATGATTTTTTTGTATTTTAGACTAGAAGAGTTGTTAATTATGGGTCTAAGATCCAAAGATGGAATTCAGAATGAGGTAAGAGAATGGTCAATTTAAACAGACATCATGAAGACAGTCTTGAAAAAAAAACAAAAGGTTCATGTGAGCTTTTGCTGTCACTTGGCATTCGTCTATCAATAAAGCTACATTTTTCTACCAATTGAGCTGAAATTTTAACAGAAATTACATTTTAATGAGTATCATGACATATGTTCCAGGTTTTTCTGAAACATATTTGTATTTTGCCGATTTTTTTATGTCAATTTTGCAAATTTAGACTGCAGCTGCATATCTGGGAATTTTAACATATCCTCTGGGTTTTTCTATGCAAATTTGGGTTCAGGCGATTTTCACTTATTATGAAAATTAGGCTTAATTTGATTTTAGAAAATCACATTAAACTGTAAATAAGTAACTTGAAAGTTTTATTACAGTAATTTATAGTTTGAAATGATCACAAGTTAAACGGTTTTTAAATACTCTCTGGAAATGGTTTGTTTTTGCAACGTTTTCATATTGTGACGCAACATTTTTCATGTTGTGACATCAAAACAGGGTCATATGATGTGAGATGTATTAATCTCACATAAGTAATCTCACATCGAATATGCCTGTCACACATGCACAATCACGTGAGAAAATTGCATCTCACATCACATGAACCATTTTTGACGTCGCAATGCAAACAACGTTGCGTCACAATTTTAAAATATTGCAAAAACAAACCATTTTCCGTGAGTCTTGAAATTGTGATTACTTCAACTTGCAAATTACTGTAGTAGTACATTGATGTTGGTTTTTTACAGTTTCATATCTATTATCTAAAATTTAAAACGTATTCGATAATTTTGAATATATTATTTATTTTTCATTAATCGCATAGTGTAGAAGTAAAAGATTTTTCCCATGCTGACCATTTTCAAATTGGACATGAATAGTTGAGGATTTGCCCAATGATATGAGAAAAATGATAAGTTTTGGCCAACACTCTCGGGTTCACATTTTCTTTCAGCAGAAACTTGGCAGACCTCGTCTCTGACTTGAAAATGTGAATTGTCCCATCTCACATTCTAGATCATGACTGATTATTGTAATCTCATTTACTACGAATTTAATAATATTAATCACATACCAGTTTTGATTGTTTTCCATGGATACCATGAAACTAGAAAATCAGGTGAACCACAAACTTCAAAATTAAGATTAGAAGAACTAGAGGAAATTATCATGTCAATGAGGGGCCCGGGTGGCTCAATGAGTTAGGTCGTTGGATCTAACAACTCGTACAAGCCTATCACCAATACGGCGTGGATTCGTGCCTGGCTTTGTAAATTACACAAAAGGGTGCACTCGACTCGCAGCTGCAAGTGATAAAGTTTACCAGTTGCTTGCCCATGGTCAGTGGTTCTCTACGGGTACTCCGGCTTCCTCCACCACTAAAACTGGTCGCCATGATATAGCTGAAATATTGTTGAAAGTGGCATTAAAACACCAAAAATCAAATCAAATCAAATCATGTGCAAAAAAAAAATCTTAAATTAGAAACTGTTTTACTTATTGAACCCAACTGTACAATTTGTGGTCATTAGGTAGTCCTTTACAAAGTTTGTGTTTTCCATGTTAATCAGAAATCTAAGATAACCAACACCATAGACTACATTTTAGAATAGAAAAATCTATGGGAAAATATACAGAAATCTGCAGAACTGATTGAAATAATCTTTGAATAATCCATTACAAAGGGTATGTCTTTTTATATTGATCAGAAATCAAAGTTATCTGGTAAATAGTATTTATAAAGTCTATAGTTGTAAGTTTATAGTGCTATGGGTGTTTAATGCCACTCTCAACAATATCTCAGTTACAAATGTATTGTGACGGTTTTATTGGTGGAGGAAACCGGAATAGCTAGAGAAAAAACACCAAATGCCAAATGAGAAATTTTTCAGCTGTATCATGGCGATAACAAATTACAATCAATGAACTGATGATGGCGTCCGCTTTTTACTAGACTAACACGTTTAATTGGATCTTTATAGTGCTAGCTCACTGAAATGATAGTCCACGGGTAGACATGTCACTTCACTTGAACACATTATCCTGATTCCAAACCAACCACTCTTTGCCCTTACACCTGCAAGCTGCATGCTTAGTAATGAAGCAGCAAATATCACATGCTTAGTAATGAAGCAGCAAATATCACATGCTTAGTAATGAAGCAGCAAATATCACATGCTTAGTAATGAAGCAGCAAATATCAATTTTATAGTCTGGTTTGACACGACAGGAGATCAAACCCACGATCTACTGCACTAAGGCTAAACATTACACCACGGATGTGCTTCCACTGGTGGGAATCAAACTCATAGCTTTAGTAGTGATAGACAATGAGTGCATGGTTAGATGTAAATCTAACTACTAATATGATCACAGCCATGATGGTCCTTTAAGTAACTAAGTATATAATTTATATTTACAGACGTGGAATAGGAAATGTCAATCACATACAATGGAGGATATTTTTTATAATCAATACCATGTAAAACAACATATAGAAGCAGGGTTGATACAATTTGATAACAGGTATGAATTTTAGTTTAATTTTTCTGACAGTACTGTAAATAAATGGTTGTGTATAGTAGTGTGGGACTGCCGTAAAAAATCAGAAGTGATTATCAGCTTATTAGCAGAAATGCTAAACCATTCAACAATCAATTACATAATCGGCTCATTAAAAGCCTAAAAGCTACAAAATTTATTTAATCAACCAGAATAAGTGTTTGTGTTAGTTGTGTTTATTGAGAGTTATAACATGAGCCAGAAGACGGTCTGTGTTGGTTGTAGTTATTGGGAGTTTAGCATCTTATCTGGGTTTCTGTAGCTTTTTCGTGGCATAGCCAAAACATAGGAAACAAGCATTCCGTTTTTGAATGATAATTTAATAAAGCTGTAAGATTTATGATAAAATCGTTAATAAGAATGATAAAGACATGGATGTTGATAACTAAATAGTAGAAAAACTAGGGAAAAAACTTATATATATGTAACAGACAAATAAGAAAAGAACTCAAACCTCACAACTATTTGACATTTGTGATACAATATTTGTTTATTTCAGTGGAATGAAATTTACCCAGAGGGGTCTTGCTGTTCTCGACTCAATTATACCAGATCTGTTGAATATTTTGAGTGACAAGTGGTCAGGTGGTTGAATGTTGGCCAATGGAACGAAAGGGGAAAAGATAATTTAACCTAATCTACTGAGCTACACCTCACAATAAAAGTCAGCATCCAAGGACACCCAGTATGTACACGAGGATTACTGATAAATTGTGGAACTGGTTCATCAATCAAATGTCAGATGTGATAATATTAATAAAGATTTCAGTTACTGATTTTATTGTTTCATCTGGCAGTAAATATTGACAAATACTGGTACAGTTAAACTCTGGTAGGTTAAACACCATGGATGGCTCAAACTGATTTGAATGTCCTGTCAATTTTCTCATTTTATATGTCAAAAAACCTTTCACTTGAACATCAATACCTCAAACAGTGAAGTTAAATGACTGGGTTGATCATTGATCATAAGTTTTACCATAGCGAACTTGAACATTGTAATATAATGGACAAGTTTATTTTTTGAGTGCATTTATAACAGGGTATAATAAAGGTCAGATCACAGACAGGTAATTATTTACTTAAAAAATACAGGTAGAGGAATAAACAAGTCATAATTTGTGTTAATTGGTGATTAATTTTGGTGAGCTTTTATTGAAAAATATTTTGTTGTCGTACCAAGCCAATTTATTATTTTAATCCAAATATATGGGCGAACATTAAGACAATCGAAAGTTGTTTTTTTTTAATTCTTTTAAGAATACCAATGAAAGAGAAACACGTTTTTGTTTTACATAATGACATAAGCTGTAAAAGATTTTGAGAAATATCATGTTTAAAAACTGAATATTTGTTTTACAGTTTGTTTCGTTTTTAGTTAGTTCATTTCACTACATCTTATGAAATGTGTAATCATCATCAATGGTTTATACAATCAGTGCCTATCACCACTAAAGTTGTGAGTTCAAATCCCGCTCATGGCGAGGTGTACTCAATACGACATTATGTGATAAAGTTTGTCAGTGACTTGCGACAGGTCTGTGGTTTTCTCCATGTACTAAAGTTTCCTCCACAAATAAAACTGCATGACTGCCATGATATAGCTGAAATTTTGTTGAAAGTGGCATTAAACCCCATTATCCTGACCCTCAATTGTTTAATCTGTATGTAAAGTAAAAAGGTCTCCATTGCATAAACACGGTACATAGAGAATGATAAAAGATCAATATCTACACATTTTCATAGCAGAGTATAAAACATGACACTAGAACCATGGTAACACAAATTTAATTCAGATACACATATTATAACAACTTAATAAATGCAGACAAAACAATTATTCTCAAGGATATATGTTTGTGTAGTTGTACTGTATTTCTACAATATAACTGTGATTTTATGTCGCCCAATAGTATTCCAGTATTGTGAAAATTTTAAATGTGATTAATAAACGCATGTTCTGAAATATTTATAGTACAAAAGTGTATAGCTGCTCTTGCATTCCTAATACTGAAAATACATTACAAATAACCTAACAATGTAGTAATTGCTCCCAAAATTGTTAATTATTTGTCTTTACTATCTTTAGACTTTTGAGTGTACCTGATGAAGGTTATTCAAGAAACATGTCATGCTCACTAAATAAGATATCTGCTGTTTATTACCGATGATTTATTTACAGAGATTTTACCCTTTTGTTTCCTCTAATAAGATGTTTAAAAAGGATTTTATTTATTGTGTTTAATGCCACTTTCAGCAATATTTCAGTTATATCAGGGCGACCAGTTTTAGTGGTGGAAGAAGTTGAAGTACCCGGAGAGAACCATCGACCATGGGCAAGCAACTGGTAAAATTTATCACTTGCAGCTGCGAGTCGAGTGCACCCTTTTTTGTAATTTACAAAGCCGGGTGCGAACCCACGCCATATTGGTGTTAGGCTTGTATGAGTTGTTAGGTAATCCAACTACCTAACTCATTGAGCCACCCGGGACCTTGTTAAAAAAGGATTTTTTTTTATTGTTTAATACTCAATGATACGGCACAGCTGTTTATTCTATCATTGATTGTTACATGGTCTGGAGATGAGGACATATCGGGAGATCATTAATAAACAGTTTGAATATAAGTTTAGAATGAAAACATCTACTTGTCTCGCACATATTCAGGTTTTGAGAGGTGGAGCTGCAGTAAATCAACTTCATATATGGCCACACACAGTTGGAGTTGCTAATTGCACCAAGGTAACTCGAAGCTTTTGCCATCACTTGGATTCCATCATACGTCATCATCTTTCACATTTAAATCTTCTCCTCTGAAACCACTGAACCAAATTAAGCCAAACCTGGCAGGATGGGACCCATTCAAAATTGTGTCCCGACAGCCCTGCCCTCCATTTATGGCTGCTCTTACTAAAAATAGAAATTTCCTCAATTGTCCATTGTTGCTTTATTATAATTCAACATGGAATTCAAATTTTAGCAGCAGCCACATGGATATGAGTAGTTTAACTTAAATTCAGTGTTATTTTGTGAAATATTTCTTTCAGCTGATTTATACCAATTATGCAAATTAGGCATATTTTGATAAATGATCACATTTAAATTTTCTCTAAAACTTATGATCCAAATTAAGCCAAACTTGGATGTGATAGTCCCTGTGTGGGCCCCTTTCAAAATTGTGTCCAGCTGCCCTGATCTCCATTCAAGATGGCTGCTGTTACTAAAAATTGAAATTTCTTCAATTGTCCATTCCTGCGTAATTATAAATCAAAATGAGCACAAATGTTAACAGAAGTTACATGGCAATGAGTAGTTTAACATATATTCTGGGTTTTTCTGTGAAATTTTTTGTTGAACCAATTTATACAGATTATGCAAATTAAGATCACATCTAAATCTTCTCTGAAACAAATTAAACCAAATTTGGCTGGGATGGTCCTTATGTGGCCCCCTTTCAAACTTGTGTCTGACAGCCCTGTCCACCATTCAATATGGCAGCTGTTACTAACAATAGAAATTTCTTTAATTGTCTTTTGCTGCTTTATAATAAGTAAAAATGAGCTATATTTAGTGGGGTTCGTATTTCTCAATCTTTACTTTTCTTTTTTGTATTTTGTTGATTATTGTTTGTCCTTTTGACCTTCTACATTTCTTTTGGTCATTGAATTGTTTGTTCTGCGATTTACCGCTTCTGGTTGCATCTTTTGTATCTTCAAACTCTTCGTTGACGACTTTTAGTAAGGTATACACTTCGCCTCGCTGACGACTCGCCACAGTGATAACTTCTACCTTATCATATAAGTCGTCAATGAGTGAGAAATGTATACCTTCTCATACAAAACTTGCAACAGTGACAATTTATTGGAATGTTAACAAGAATCGCCTCGTTGAAGACTTATGGAAGGTATACAATAAGCCAGGACCTGGATTTACAACGTCATATGTCACGGTCTTTTCATGTTCAATGATTTGAGGTGAGAGGGGATTGTTCGTTTTGTTGATATTGGTGGAATTCTTTACCATCACTGTTTAAACAAATACCAATTTTATAGTCTTGTTTTACCCAAATTCGACTCGATCCCACGGTCTAGCGCACTCGAGATAAGCTACTCATTACCAATGATTACCAGTGGTTAAATTGAAGTAAACACTTGGGAGCGTTTACGGTCGCAACCATGACTTGGTTAACCGTCACGTAATATCTGTGTCATAAATAGTCAAGGATATATTCCGTTTGTCGTAATCACAATGAGGTCCTTTCCTCATTCATGACCTGTTTGTAACGTTACAAGAGTAACACAGCGGGTGTCACTAATAGGAGCAGGAACTGTTTATCCTTTCGCTCTACCCAAGTTCACCACGTGTTTATTGTGGGATAATGGGATTCATGTTGCTCAATCTTTAATTTTCTGTGATCAATACACAGTGTTTGCAAAACATTGTTTATCCTTTTGTCCTTTTTCCTATGACAACTGTATTATGAGTCCTTCGATCTACAGCTTCTATTTACCCCTTTTATATGTTCAAACTTTTCTTACATAGTTAGGAGAAAGATGAGCATAATAATGTCCCGTATGAGGAGAATGGGAATAATTTCATTTTCCCCTTACAATCGTATCCATATTTTCTTGGGGTGAGATCATGCCAACCACCACCCACATCCTCTGAAAATGGTAACAAGACATCGGTATCGGTTTCACCAAATATTCCAAGACTGAGCAATCAATAAAGTAATCATTCTTGAGATATCAGTTACACCTATGCACCTTGGAATTTTCTTATGTTATAACACAGTTGGCGAGGCGACAAAATTTGGTGATCGCATTTTTTTTTAATTGCATTTATTTATAACGATGACTTTATTCATGACTATTTGATGTTTCCGAGAATGAAATTTCCCCAAAGTAAAAAAAACCACTTGGTTTATATACATTACAATTTTAATGCGAGTCATTGTAGATGTAAACAAGACTTTTGAAATATGCTCTAATATATAGCTACAGGACTTTCAACTTTTTGAATAATGGGAACAGTGGCGGATTGAATGGGGCATAAGAGGCGTACCCTCCCCTAAAAAGGAGAGAAAAGAAAGAGAGAGAGAGAATAAGTAGTAGCCTTTGAAGAATTAAATATGTAATAAACGTGTCATCATTCCATGCCGTCCTGTCCTTTTATGGAACATCGTAGTATTGGAGGAAATAAAAAAAATTTGAAGATACCACAGAGGCAATCATTTTTGTGGTTTACTAGTGTATTGGTTTGCTCATTTTGCAAATCGTCTCCGAAACCGCGTGTGTGCTGACATTGTTCCTGGTGACGTATGTTCCTTATATAGCCCTCTAAAATGTTTATCATCTTTTATGTGTCTAACGGAAATCCAAGATGACCGCCACCGCGACACAAAGTTCACATGACCAGGCGGGAAAATGAGAAGCAAAATATATTTTTGTTTAAATCGAAAATGTATTATTTTATACCGGTGTAGCAGGCAATTTGTTCCGACCCGCCAGATGGGCCGACCGGAATACATAGACTAGGCTAAAAGGGCCGGTCGGAATGAATAGCCTAGGCTGAATGGTCCGAGTCTAGGCAATTTGTTCCGACCCAAGTTGAATGCAATAGCTAATGCAACAAAAGTATCATACTGACGTAAATTAAGGCACAAGAAGAAATAACTTTTATTGCAAACTCTACAACATTCTTGTATGGTTTAAGAGTCACAATAGCCACAAAACCACGTTTTTGACTTTGGTTCCTTGGTTAGGCACAGACACTTAAGGTGATACCACTCCATGCAATTATCACATCCAACGACATCTTGAACTGATGGTTTGTTACACAATGGACAATGGTATGCGCCTTCAACGTCATTTAATTTCATTTGAACTGAAAAATACATATGTTGGAATTATGCCATTTTAATATCCAAATTTGTGGATATGTGTTCATATTATCTATTTTAAATTACATTGAGAAAAAGATGATTCCACAAAATGAACAACTTTCAATAAACAATAGCACCAGTGTGTAATGATTGATGTTCTTCGTGGTCTCATGTTGAGGTTTTCAACCCTGTTTGTGGATAGTGTGTGTATAATAGTATGTGTGTTTGATTATCATCCTGCCGAACTTTTGCTAAGGATAAGATAAACTTGATTTAATATAAATAATGTATAAAATACGCAGCTATATATTCCGCACAAATAAATACTTACTAGTTGCATGTAGGACTGCAAGCGCGTCTTCGTCCAAATATGGCCTGACCTCGTCAATTTTTAATTTTATTACTTTCCCTGGGAGTTTGCTTGGAATTGTTTCAATGTCTTGTTCCTGAATGAGTCTTCGTGTTTTTACCAATGTGTTAACTACGTCTTCCTCTGCTATCATGAACAAAAACTCTGGAAGATACCAAACATATTGATTTGTTAATTGATGTAGATAACGTTGTAAGATTTTTTATTGTTCGTTTTGTCCTTTGTGCGTCTTCGGGCCATCTGTCTATTGGATTATCCATTTCGAAAACGCTTCGGTCTTTTCTCGCCTCGGACTTAAACCTTCTCGGTTTTTTTTAATCTGAATATGAAAGTCAACTTTTTATCTTCATAAAAAATGAATGTGTTTATAGAATGATAAATAAGAGAACAACATTGGTTTAGTAATGTTCATTATTATCCAGAGAAATTATGCCTGGATAATAAGCTATAAACTAGTGATTTGTTAAGCAGTTTGATATTCTTACCTTTTATTTTACTGTCTAGGCGAAGCCTTTTTGTCTGTTCATTAGCTGTGGTTTCTTGTGCGTCTGTTACTGCAGCCTTTTCGCTATCATATTCTGTTACATTCCTGGTTTCATCCTGTTGCTCAGACTCAAGGTAGGGCATAGAAGATATATTTACCAGCGGTACTATCGGAATGGCAAGCACGAAGGATCCTATGCTTTTCTGTTTCTCCAACCACTCGTCTAGTTTCTCCCTTTGCACTAAAAGGTTATCCTTTGAGACATAATGTTTTGCTTGCTTCCTTAACTTCCTTTTTTCACTTTCTGTTAAATTTTCAGTATATTCTATATTTTCAACGTATTTCAACAGTGTCGAGTACGCACTCTCGTCCATGTTGACGTGCAGTGAAATATTGTACAAATGAATTTAATAATGTGGAATTGAGATGACAAGTGTTCACGTTCATATATATATAGTATTACGCATGGGACACTCGCGGCTATTTTATCAAACCGTTGACCAACATTTTCGATTTTAGTGAGCTTGCCAACAAACAAACAAACGAATTACGAATTAAAAAATATATACACACATAGCCGAGATGAATATTTTTATTGATAATACGTTGTAAATTACAAAATATATATAGGTTTATAAATGTAAAAGAAGGTCGGCCCATATTGCCTGGCATCGGAACAAATAGCCTAGGCTCAAAGTTCCGAACCGGAACAAATTGCCTAAGCAATTTTGACCGTCTGGAACATCTGGCGGCCGGACCATCCAGCCTGATACGCCTGATTAAATGCATGGAAATATAAATTACACATTTGGCTCACAGGTGGCACGGACTTACCACCCCCCTTTTTTCTAACTTTCTGTTTACAAATTTATTTTCAATAAATTTTCTTTATTTCTTTATTATTTCATCTCATTTTCCTTATTTTAACTTGTTCGTGTCAATATTCATACAATCTTATGTTAACATCAAATTGCATGTGTCGACCCTATATAGATACTAATAATCCACAAGGCATGCAACTCGGCAGGTTTAAAAATCGTACCCCTGCTCGCTTCGAGTACATTTATTGCACCTTATTTCCATTATGTCATTCAAACTAGGACATGTATCCATTCCTAAAAGACGCATCTTTTTGCCCCTGCTTTTGTTTTGTGCATACGATAGCTCAGTTCTCCAGAATTTTAAGATTTTCACACATTTATTGCCAAATTTTTCGTATATGGACCCACGGATGACGGAAGTGACGTACCACTGCATTAACTTCAACGATAGAACTTTTCTGACCCTATATAAATTTGTAAACAGAAAGTTAGAAAAAAGGGGGGTGGTAAGTCCGTGCCACGAGCGCCTGTGGTTTGACTATCAGTCTTTGGTGTCTGTTTAAAGGAGGCAGGTAACTGTTTCCAACAATATTTATTTGAATGCATACAAGTTGTGCTAAAAAAAGTTATACTTTTCAGGCATTGTCCGACGCAACTCAAGTTTGGGAAAATTACCTCTTCACAGAAATTAGTGGTGCATGGTAATTGGTACTTAAATTTGTAATCTTTTGGGGAAAATTGAATATTGTGATAATTTAATTCATTTGTAAAATCATAACTCTTTACACTTCGAAAACAAAAAAATATATATCTCCATTTTTAAAATTCATAAAGCCGACAGAAGGAAGTAATTTGTGAATGGTCATTGAACATCGGAGCACATGGGTTCATTTAGGCTGGTATGTTCGAGCTTATACTATCCAAAAAAAGGCAGTTACTATACAACATGATACCAATAATTGAATGGCAGTTATTGTCCAATATGAACCCAATTTAATGGCAGTTATTGTCCAATATGCCATTGATGTACATATAAGCTCGAGGTATCACCCTCAACAAGCCCCTGTGATCTTAATGAGTGATAAACCGTCATGTCCAGGTATTTTCCATATGAATTAATAAACTTTCAAAATAGTTTTCTCAGTTATTGATCCCGGGTATTTTGGATTGATGGGGGGAGGGGGGAGTTTAGTTTGTGTGAAAAATGAAGCTAACCTTCTAAAATAATCTTACGAGTTACTATATAAAAAACGAATTTAATTATTTAATGATATGATCTGCGAAGACTAGTGTCCAGGTTTACTACCACCTTTCAAATATTACGTGGGTCTATATATAGAATGTATACATTTTCTGAAAATCGATGGAAACCCGTCCAGCTATTTATATGCAATAAAACAAAGGGAATTTAAACTTTTCTGCGTATTGGCGCAACCGGGAAGTATTTAAAGTTCGTGGAAATCTATCAATGGACGAATTGGGTGTTTCACACAGGAGAGACGTACATTTTGTACATGAATGCGGGGTTTCAATCGGACATTACCGACGAAAATGAAACGGAATGCCCCTTGAAATCCTGTATTTATGTAAGTATTTTCATCAGGTAATGTACAATTACACCCGGGTTGTACTTAATTGTTTACAAGCAGGATGTTATAGACGCTTACACATGCTTTACTTGTGGTCGCATTCACTTTGTATCTATCCTCTTTTATGTTTGCTTGTTTGTGTGTTTAAAAGTAGGATACCAAAAATAGGAGAAGGGGTGATACAATGGTCTCATTGAATAATACCATTTGTTTTTCTTTTGTTTTGGGATTTTTTTTTTATGCTTGGCGTACTTCCGTCTACTAAATTTTTGATATTTCTTCTCTGTTGTATTTAGTTTTATCGATATTTACGAATAATTTTACAAGAAATACAATTAAAAATACAGTTTAATAAAGTTAGATAATGAATTTGTCTTTCAATATTAATTAATTAGTTTTCCGGGTGATTTTTCTCAAAAAGAAAACTTGGGAATACTGATTTGCCGAAGAGTAGAAATGCTTTGATTAAATATGGATATTTAATTTGAAAATATCAAAAATTGGTATTTATTATTTCTATTGTTGATATTATTATTATTATTTAGTTCCCTACCCCTGGGTCCCACTCTCTTTGGTAAAAAAAATGTTGAACAGCCGAAATTTGAACATGGAGGCAGGACATGTATGATTAGAAGCCAAATGACCCTCTTTTTTTTTGTACTTTTTTTTTTGCTTGTCAGTTTTGAAAGCTTACCCCCTCTTCTCGGTTCATCTCAAAAGCTTGCCATCCCCGCCGCACCCCTCACACTATCGAATCCATCCCTACAGCCCCCACACTTTCCGGTCCACTCCCACTCATTTGTATATTTATTGTAACGACCGTATAAGATAAGATACTGTTATTTACCAATTGTGGGCCCACGAGGGGCATGTATAATTATTTAAAACATAACATATGTACGTATAAGAATAAAGGCAATATTTTTTGTTTAAAAAAATGTTAGATATGTGGTATTTTTTCAAAGTTTTTTTTTATTCTAATATGTTACCTCATCTGAACATATTATTTGCCTTGTGTATTGAAGTATTATGTATCAAACTCGAATTTAATTATATAAAAAAACAGAACTACATTTTGTTATATTTACTTTGGGAAATATTCCTGTATTTTGTCAGAATGCTACGAAACCTTATAAAACAGATATTTTATTTTAAACCATAATTCATATTTTTGACCTATTAAAAATATTCATGAGGTTTTGCTCTGATTTTTAAAAAACTGTTATTCTGTGGAATGGGACGTGCACTTCAGAAATCAAGTTTAAACATGACGAATATTGACAAGGTCATATTTCATTCTTTAGTTACCATTACCAAGAAAATAATAGCATGATATTAATTGTTTATTAGTGAAATAAAACTTTGTATATTTAATATATACATGATTTTTGTAGTATAAAATAAGAGCATGGAATTTATGAAAATCGTACTTTGTGTCCGCTGATTTCATTTCGGAGGGGTGTGATTTTTGTTTCATAGCCTTTATTCTTATGCGGTCGTTAAAATAATAATAATAAATGATGTATAATTTATATAAATTTTTGAAATTTTAAAGGAGATATTCAAATTTAATCAAAGCATTGTTAATCATCACCAAATATTTTCTAAACTTATTTAAGCTCATATATTAAAAATAAATAAATAAAATTTGTTTGTGAAGATTTTGAGTAGCAATTATTTTGAATTTTTCAAAAGAAATTTATATAAAAAAAAATAATGAAATATAGTAGTGAAGAATCCGAGTAGCAAATATTTTTAATTGTTCACAAGGAATTAAAACATGTAGAACACAATTTATTATGTGAAAGCAGGCAAGATCAGATTTCAGAGGCATGCAAAATTTGCATTGATTTGTTGGAAATACTGAACACAATATTATTATTATCATTATTATTATTATATACAAGTATTTTAATAAACAATATATTAATTACTTTCAGTTGATTGTATTACATTCAAAGTTATTACCCAAACATTTGTGACTCTATCTGATAAACAATTTTTTTTTCACTTTTATGTGCAGAAGTGAAAAGACCTTTGAGTGCTCTGGATCATAAACTTTCAAAAAAAAATGATTGATTGTCGTACTTTTGTTGTGTGGAAATTGTGGGAATTTGGATATCATGGTTGGGGACTTTGGTTTACTTGCTCCCGAAAACTTTAAAAGTTATTGGGCTTTCCAAACTTTTGACTTTGAGGGTATCTGATGAAGATTATTCCAGAAACGGATCGTACGCACTAAATTAGATATCAAAATAATAAATTAAAAATATTAAACATTAAAAAAAAAAAAAAGGGATACATTTTGCATAATTATGTTCATATCATTTATACGGTAGCAAAAAAAAATCCAAGAAAACTATTTAAAAAAAAGAAAAGAATAGAAACATTTTCTAAAAAAAAATAGTAATCTAAGAAAAATATTAAATAAGAAAAACAAAAGAAAATCCAATATTTTTTTAAAATGAAAAATAAATTCAAGAATTTTTTAAATCAGAAAGAAAGAATTATAAAAAATAAATAAATACGGAAATGCAAAAAAAAAAAACAAAAAAAAAACGAAAGAAAATGATAATCTAAGAAAAATATCTTTTTTAAATACAATAAAAAACCAAACAAAAAAAAAGGCATTCCTTGAATATGAAATTTCAAAATGTTGGCATAGGTTGAAAAGGAAATCCATAATATTTTTTCCTTCAAAATTTCATTCTGTATACTTTAAATCGATTTTTTTCAGCAATGGTTCGGTATATTGAGCCAATCGTAACTACTCGGCCATTCTCGCTACCTGCAGGGTAGCGAGAATGGCCGAGTAGTTACGATTGATATTGAGCTAACATTTCACATACGATTGTCATACAAGGTCGCATATAGTTAAATAGACAAAAAAGACAATAGGATCACATACCATAAAGACCTATAGTCTATTTTTAATATGTTAAAATAAAAGTGACTATATAATTTTAATTCATAAGTAACAAAGGTCTATCTAGCTTCAATTATTATGCTTATATAATTAGCTTGGAAGCTCAACACTAGAGCTCTTAATGAACTACAAGAATGAAAATAATTAATGAATAAATAGATCAATAATTTAATAAACTTTATATTTATTATATAATATATCTTAAAGAAAATCACAACTTTGTAAGCAAGATAAATCTTTATTTATATTTAAAAGAAAATCAAAAGTTGTAAGCAAGATAAAATTTTACTATTATGTTAAAGTGCAGCATATTACTATAATAATTCTTTAATTTTAATCATTTGTTTTTTTAATCATGATTTTACTTAGTTTGAGAGCAAATGTTTCTAACTGTAATATTTGTTTTAAGTTTTTGGTCATAGAGATCTTATTTATATACATTTTTGTACTTGTAACATTACAGTTAAAATCCAGGTGAAATTTCTGTTATCAATAAAGAACAGACTATAATTGTTAAAACAACAATTTCCTCAATGTTTAATTATACATGTAATTAAGTGTATGCGAACCAGGATGATACCCATACAAGATACTGAACGCAGATTTGAAAAACAGTCATATACGATAAATTGGGTCAATTTCAGATGACGTTAAAAATAAGCATCATTGTGACCACCATGTGCGGCTACCGCTGTTCTTCATCTCCTTGGCATGGATAGAATAAAATTTTGTATTCGGACCTGTGATATCCTTTGCCATTCAAGTAGCTGCGGTCCGCAAATATCAGAAAACTGGCCAAGGGCTACGGTTCCGCAGCTACCATTCAAGCTGCTACGCTTGACTGAGTTGGTCCAGTGATTGAGGTGGGGGTTGGCGGGTTCAAGAACAAGGCGAACGCGTCTATCAAGTTCGTCCCAAAACTGTTCTATGGGGTTCAAATCCGGCGACAGTGAGGGCCATGGCAATACATTAATGTTGTTCGGAGTTAGAAAATCCATGGTTACCCTTGCTGTATGAAATTCAACATGGCTGCCGGGACATTTGGTTGGCCAAGACATTTTTGACGTTTTTTCCTAAAACTTTCTCTTCATATAAAGTCGCCATATTTGTCGGATATGTTCCTCTAAGGTTTCTGAAGAAGTGATGTTAATGTTTGGATTGATTGATTTTTGGCGTTTTAACGCCACTTTCAGCTATATCATGGCGACCAGTTTTAGTGGTGGAAGAAGCCGGAGAGAACCACCGACCACGGGCAAGCAACTGGTAAGTTTTATCATTTGCGGCTGCGAGTCGAGTGCACCCTTTTTTGTAAATTACAAAACCGAGAGCGAACAATTGTTAAGTAATCCAACTACCTAACTCATTGAGCCACCCGGGCTCTTTAATGTTTGGAGAAATTCGTAATCGACCTTATATTTAGGTCATAATGGTATGCAACACATCGTCTTAGGTGATGTATCCATGTCCTCACTCACTCCTAAATATGAGCCTAGGCGAAAAGATAAAACGTTCTTACCCAGAAAAACTTACTTCATATGTGGACCTGTGTCGCTCACCTTTCATACAGAACCTTCCATAGGTGCTTCCTACCAAATTTCGGTTCATTTGGTTACTCGGTTTCAGAGGAGAAGCTTTCTTAGAAATCAACCAACCAGAAACAAGGATTGCCTATGTGTATGGTGGGACTAACTGGGCAATTTTCATAGAGAACCTTCCAAAGATGCTTCCAAGCAAGTTTCAGTTCATTTGGTCAAGCGGTTTCAGAGGAGAAGATTTTCTTAGAAATCGACCAATCAGAAACAAGAATTATCTGTGGCGGCCATATTTGTTAACGAATCGGAGCTAAATTAGCAATCTGTATACAGGACCTTCCAAAGATGCTTCCTACCAAGTTTCAGTTCATTTGGCCCAGCAGTTTCAGAGGAGAAGATTTTTTTTAGAAATCGACCAATCAGAAACAACAATTGCCTGTGGCGCCCATGTTTGATTACGGATCGGGACGAAATTAGCAATCGTTATAGAGGACCTCCCATAGATGCTTCCTACCAAGTTTCGGTTCACTTGACCAAGCGGTTTCAGAGGAGAAGAGTTTTTGAAATTGACCAATCTGGGGGGGGGGGGGGGGGGGAGATTGCCTATGGCGGTCATGTTTGTTAACGATCCGGGACAAAATGAGCAATCTTTATAGAGAACCTTCCATAGATGCTAATTACAAAGTTTCGGTTCATTTGACCAAGCGGTTTCAGAGTTAACAGACGACGGACGCCAAGTGATGGCAAGGTGAACCAACAAGTTCTAGACCAGAAAGCTTACTTGGCAACAATCTTAATAATTCGACCTTGAGGTCAGAGATGAAGGTCTGATGTGGGGCTATGATGGTTAGTATGTGGCACATCCCCTAAAGGTGGTGCACTCACATACATAATATCATGAGCATACGAAAAAGAAATGATTAACAAGAGAAAAAACAGGGTAAAACAAATGTGTCTCCATTAGTTGAATATCCCGCTGATGGCGTGTTGAACTCGATACAATATTATGCGATAAAGTTTGTCAATGATTTATGGCAGGTTGGTAGTTTTCTCCGGATTCCTCCACCGATAAAACTGACCACCACGATATAACTGAAATATTTTTAAAAGTGGCGTTAAACACCATGACCCTAACTCATTTGTTGAAGGGGATATGTAATTATACCTTATTGGCAATAGGCTATAATTATATACACAGGCCACTAGACTACCAATAGAGATGCAAACAATTATTTCATTTTATACTTTATTAAGTTAAATTAAAATTAGCACAATTATAATCTAGCACTATTTATAACATATACATAGTAATTCAGTAATTTCTAACAAACAAAAAACAAAAACAAAAAACATTCACAAATCTACAGTCTGTTGTGTACATCTGAAAATCTTCTCAACAAGTCGTTGTCCAGTTTTATGGTGCCTATATCTCTTGGCTGTAGGTATCATCTTTGATAAAGTTCCTGACTTTATACTATGGTTTACAAAGTCCCAGCATGCTCTTTTAAGGTCATCAAGGCCAAACTGTGATGCACCACATAAAAGTCCAGCTATACATGAACTGTTGATATCCACAGATCCACTGTGTATAAACTGTATGATCTTTCTGAAATCTTCGGGTTCATATTTCTTTACAGCAATGATAACTTTGTCCAGTGAAGTGACTTTCTTCTTTTTCTTATTTTTTTTCTCAGCTTTAGTAAGAAATTCTCCTTCTTTTTGCTTCTTCAGTATGAGGTTGAATAATACTCTGCTTCTTGTCCCAAGAATGGCCTTGACCCCATAAATTTTCACCTTTTCTGGACCAACTTCAAACATGACATCACAGAGTTCTGGAATTGATGAGATGGTTTTCAATTGTTCTGTCAGAGCTTGTGTATTCCTGTAATTCATCTTTTCTTTGATCTGGACTGGTTCCCTGTTGACGAAGCTGGCTGGATTCATGGTTGGTGTGGTGGATTCAGAGTCTGATGCTTCTTGTGTGGATTCATATCCAGAGGAATAACCATCAGATTCCACTTGTTCATAGTTCACCAAAGCTAATGTAGATTCACATCTGTCCATTGTGGATTAATTTCTAGTCGAATGCTTATTTGTTATTTAATATTTCTCAGTATATTTTGGTATATGTATTTTTAAACATGGTCGATTTTATATACACGATTCTATATGAAGTGATTTGCTCCTGTGTGACATAGTAGAGTGAATTATTGGTGTTGAAGGTGAGTGATTTACTCCTGTGTGACATAGAGTTATTTGTGACATAGTAAGAGTGAATCATCGGTGTTGGAGATGAGTGAGTGTTTGGCTTCTAGCGGGCTTGGAGTAATCAGTATAAATAAACAAGTTACCATTGTTATTATTTCAGTTTTTCCAAATTATTTATTGGTTGATTTAATTATTGGGAACAATTGAGTTTCAGGAAGTTAATTATATGTTAATTAATAAATAAATAATACAAAAATGTAAATCAATTATGATTACATTATTTTAGCACAAACTTATGGGAGAATTCATACAAGGAAAATAACTTACAATAGTCAAGTCAAAAGATTATTGATAAACACATTGTAATTCATTGATTGGTTGATGTTTATCGCCAACTTTTTTGCCCAGTGTTTAATAACTTCGTTATAAGTATGTTAGCTTACTGTGCTTTGTTTCATTTATTTTTATTTACCTCTCTTTTGTTGCTTATTTACATGCTATTGTGTTAATTAGTTTGTGCATGTTTGTATATTAATAGTCGGTTAATGAGCTCATGTCGATTATTTACTTTTACTCTTTTTTTCTAACTTAAGCAGTATTTCAGCTATAACGTGACATGAAGAAATTTTATAAGTTAAGTTCAATAACTAAAAGACCCTTGGAAATAAGATACATTTGTGTTTGAAATAATTAAAATTAATTGAAGTGTATATTTACAGATATTCCAAGCAAAATTCAATTAGGATTATATAAAATGATGGGTCAGAATTGCTATAATTATCCAGTGAGAACTGTCCTTATGGTAACTGTGTGAAAACCAAATCTAGGGAAAAATAAGTTAAAATGAAAGAAATTCCATATGGACATATCCTTGAATAACATTTATTTGTAACTGTTTAATTTATATGCACTCACATTAAACCAGAGGTTCACTTGAGTCTGTATGACTTATTATAAACCGACTGGTATTTGATACAAAACAAATATAGGATATATTCACTCTCCTTCAAAAAATAAACTTATGAGGTTTGTCTGAGCCTGTATTGTTCAACTGGTCAATATCTATATGATAGCTATACTGATATGGAGGGCAATATCAGGATATACCGACCGCCCAAGGATCGTGGTACGGACCAGTGAAAATGATATTTCCGGAGGCGAGGGAAATATCAGTTTTCCGGTCCGTACCATGATCCAAGGACAGTCTGTCTATCCTGATATTTCCCTCCATATCAGTAACTATTATGTTTATTGGATTGAAGACCAGAATCTGACACACAATATAAATGCACAGAATTTTTTCAAGTAATCAAGAAACCTACAAGTTGCCCTACATATCATTAAATATTGTATTTATTGCTTTAAAGACCAGAATCTGACACGCACAATAAAAATGCACAGATTTTTTCTCTCAAAGAATCAAAAACCTAATAGGAACTGCAATTATAGGAATAAATAAGACCTTACAAACAGACAAATGAACATTTTTAATGTACTTTTAACCAGGGTCTGATATAGACCGGTAGCACCAGTCTATGCACGGTTTTTGAACCGGTCTATATCATCATCCCAGTCTGTATCGCGGAATTGTGATGGTCACGCGGAGTGTTCAACAAATTAAATGTATGCTTTTTATTCTGACATGCAATAATATCAATTTATGATCCAATGAGGTCAATCAGGTTTGTAGACATTTTAACGTGTTTTAAATGTGACCTGTTAATCTCTTTCTTGCAGATCTTGCCATTTATGGTTTCCAATCAACACAAACACAAATTTTATACAGGATCATCCATATGATTCAAGATGCATGCCAGTCAAGTTTGTTTTCAAATGGTTCAGTGGTTTCAGAGAAGAATACCACCGAAACATTTTTTCTACACGGGTCAATGTTAAAACTATGTCTTATGGTGGTGGCCATCTTGTATTTCCAATCCACACTATAATGTAATTTGTAAAGGACCGACCAATGATTACTCTCTTATATACATTTATATTTGAATTCAATCATGTTTGTAGGTTCTGAGAAGAAACTTTTTATATATTTACCCATTATGTCCCTTTTAGAAATATTCTCTGCAGTGACAGCTATCGTGAATTTCCGATCCACTAACTTTCTGTTTACAAATTTATTTTCAATAAAATTTCTTTATTTCTTTATTATTTCATCTCTTTTTCCTTATGTTAACTTGTTCGTGTCAATATTCATACAATCTTATGTTAACATCAAATGTGCTATGCATATTTTAAAGTAATATGAAACGAGTTTTTGGTGAAATAAACATCTTCAAAAATATTCTTGATATGTTTACATTCCCTAAAAACCAAACCATTCGTGCATGTTTGAGGACGAAAATCGCGATCATCTGTGATTAAAAACAGAAAATCATTCCATCTCGTACGTGTTTTTTCAGGACAATGGCGGCTAATTAACTTTCGGATGCACCGTTCCAATGATTGCCGATCATGAAATTTCATCACCAACGTAAACAACGATGAGGTGAGGTGAGCAATCGTAACTACTCGGCCATTCTCGCTACCCTGCAAATAACCTCGTACGTACATAGTAGAAATTCTTCTTAAATTGTTTGCCGAAAGTTAAGTTAAGTTAAGCTGCACAAAAATATAGTCCACGAAAATCCAATATGGAAGACATACTAAGTAAAATCTAATCATGCAAAACTAATTAAGACTTTAATTGAAATATAGAAAATTGTTTAAAATATAACTTTATCAAACTTTCATGTAACTGACATGTGAAAAGTAGTGCGATTTATACGCCTAATGCATACGAGGTTATTTGCAGGGTAGCGAGAATGGCCGAGTAGTTACGATTGGTGAGGTGAGGTGAGGTGAGCACATGTATCATTCTGGTTTTGAAAGAAGTTAAATTTCTTGCATTTCTTGCCTTGCAAAGAAATTCTTTCATGTATGTTTTACCTTAAAGATTATCAACTGCAATGAATTTCATTCTGACTTAATCAGTTTATTCGAAAAACTGGACAAAAACATTGAAATCGGTAATAATGAATAACACGGGGCCCCATTTGGGGAAATCGAAACAGAACCAAGAAATCTCAGAATTTAAAATCCTCGTCGGAACTAACGTATCGCATGTACAAACTGTGTAAATTATTATTAGTATATATGTACATTTCAAAACCATTACGATGAAAATACGATTATTTTGTCCATAATATGTCTCCGTCATTTTGACACCAACCATTTCATAACTTAGTTGGTTTATTTTGGGGACAACCAATTGATTCCGCGGGGGGTCTGGCAGTTTTTGTAAATAAAATAAATAATCTGGCCACCCAAAATTGGAAAAAAAATTCTGGCCTTTGCTCCATAGAAAATAAATAAAATAATCTGGCCTGAACTGAGTAAACAATGTTATAACATGTCCTACACTACGTGCCGAATGAATTTTTTGTCAAATATTCTAACTAAACCTGACTAAACTTGCCAGGCCCCCTCAGAATTAAATTATTTCTGAAAATTATTTGCCTATATATTATTACGAGATAAAAAATGTGTGCTTTCTTTCACATTCTTGTCTCTTAGGCCAAATAAATTTTATATTTCGATTCTCATCCCCTCCCTCCCCATTTTTTTTTGCTTCAATTTCATAATTTATTTTACATTCTCAGATATTTCTTTAAAATTCCTAGTGATTTTTATGAAAATGGTAAAAAAAATTATTTTCCAGGAAAGGCAAATGGTCCGTGTCTAAATAGGAAATTACTTTTAACTGTATAATTTGAAGAATTTGAAACAAAGTAGAATTCATTTTTAATAAAAAAAAACAAAAACAAACAAACAATGTTTTAACATAATTACAAGTTGCGTATGCAATGCTCCCTTACTGGGCCCCGCGAAATTTGCTGAATTATACACATAATGCCGTTAAAAGACACTTACGGCGGTTTAGATCATAAATGGTGATATATTTATTTTCCATGTAAAGAGATCCTTGTTTAACGTTTCGCCAAGGGAAAATAATTTTTAATCGTGGATTGAATGGAAAATAATGGAATGTAAATCGAAACGAAAATGATGTTAATACCGGTCAAGAAGAATCAGACATTTTCTTCATCAACACTATAACGGAGCATGCGCACAATCTCTACCGAATGAGTTCAAATCTGAGGTCAATAGCATATGATTTGCATTATTGTCCGGGTAGCAAGAATTATCGAAGACAGAATAAAATGACGTTTTCTCCTGAATTATACATCGTAGCTCTCAAAAAGTGAATGATTTACGTTCTTTATATATTTAATCTTTACAAATATCAGAAATTTTTAGAAAACTGAAAATAATGATTTTCGCATTTCATATTACTTGTACTTTAAATAAATGATGATCATACAATTGGTTTAGTTACGTTTTCTAGCAAAAAATACGAATGCGTTACGATTTTCCGTCAAAAAAGCAGTTTTAGCAACAGGATATACGGAAAGCAAATATAACAGAATAAGAGAGCAAACTTGTTATCACTAAAAAATTCTGATACTACAAAACGTTTTTTCTATAGTATACTGTATACAGCAATGGTTCCTTAAGAAATAAACAAAAATGAAAAAATGTTTCAAGTTTTCCGTCAAAAAAGTAACATGCGTTGGATAGTTTACGCCGTATCAGCCAATGAATTTTAATGTTTGGTTATTATCGAAATCTCCGTCGTGAAGTTTAACCACCGGATTGATGGTGTCAAACCACTAATTCACCAATCAGAGCTATGGTTCCTTTTCAAGAAAAAAGTTCCTTTCACTTTGTAGTATTGTGAAAACTACTGAATGAAATGGACTAATTAAAATTGATATTTGAAGTTATATACATAGGGATTATTTTGAGCACAAATTTGATGGACTTGGTTGTATTTTAATACCTCTATGGAGGATTTGATGCATGACCTATAAATACTGAATTTCTTGGGGATGACCGAGCTCTTTTTAGAGTAGGTGTTTTCCGTAGCATGGCATTTCACTGCAAGATTCTAAACATGCCCCGATATTTTGACAGAACGTAGAGGAATCATGTACCTTTAAAAAAATATATGGTCTTGGAAAGGTTAAACTTAAGATAAAATGGCCAGGTAGGCAACATGAAATGAGCAATATTTATAGAGGATCTTCCATAGATGCTTCCTACCAAATTTCAGATCAATTGGTTTTGCGGTTTCAGAGGTTATACATGATGCTCCACAAAGACACATTATTCTAATTGCCAGTCAACCAGTCTTTGCTCTTCTCCTTAATGCTGTGTGCGTAACAGAGAAGCAACAAATACCACTTGTTTAGTCTTTGGTTTGAAACCGACTGGGACAGGAGCTCATGATCTACCACACATGAGGTAAACACACTAACCATTTGTAGCAGACCATCCAATGAACATTCCTACTAAGTTTGGTTCCAATTGGCCAAGTGGTTGCAGAGAATAAGATTAAAATGTAAAACTTTACAGACAATGATGGACGTCAAGTGATGGCAATACCTCACATGACCCTTTGGGTCAGGTGAGCTAATAAAAAAATATATCATAATTATAATTTTTATTCCAGTATTTAAATCATGGTTAATATAACAGGTCAATATTATATATTGATAAATTAAACAATTAGTTGGTTTTAAATTCTCTTTGGAATAAATAGGACTAGAAAATAAATACTGAGCACATTATACAGAAAACAAAGCAATTGTACAGTAACTCCTGAAAAAAGTATAACTGGCCTCATTAAATAAACAAAAAAACACAATTTATTCTTCATACTGCAACAGCTGTATAGATGTGCTTAAAATCATAACAGTTCCAGGGGCGGATCCAGGCTTTCAAGCTAGGGGGGGGGGGCACTTAAAAAAAAATGCACCGAGCGGAGGGAGGCACGAACATTTTTGGGGTATTTCTTTGTTTCTGATCAAAAAACTTTTCATCTTCCTAAAGGGTCCTATGCCTTGCAGTGGTGGCCATCTTGCATTTTCCGATCGACATAAAAAACACAAATTTTGTAAAGGACCATGCAAGGAACATCTGACAAAGTTTGCTATCAGATCATTTGGTGGCTTCAGATAAGAATAATTTAAAACATTTCCCACTAGGGTATTATGTTAAATTTGTCTTACATTGGTGGCCATCTTGGATTTCCGATCTACAAAAATCATTAGTATTTTAGAGTGACATATAAGGACCATTCCTACCAAGAACACATGTGGCTTCGGAGCAGAAGATTTGTAAAAAAAAAAATTAATTTAAGCCAATCAGAAAGCACAATTGGCCTCAACAGCTATGTTAAATTTCTGAATGAAAGGAAAATCTTGTACCCTGAAATCTGTCTAAACAGAACTTTCTTAGGACCAATTTTTGTGTTCAGAATAGACAGATGTTCAGTTTGCACAGGTTAAATCAGCAAACATTTCCTACATTGGTACTTTATTTGAAGTCCAGTTTATACAGAATTTCGTTTTATTCAGTGTTCATATTAAGACAGGTTTTACTGTATAATGCTGAGCAGTACCCAAGTAATCTTTAAGCCAAGTTTGGTCCCAATTGGGTTTTGGCTTATGGTGTTTAAGGTCCCAATTGGGTCATTGGTGTGGGAGAAATAGATTGATATGCTAAAAGTTTACAAATGACTGACACAAAGTGATGACAATACTTCACACGACTCTTTGGGATAGGTGAGGTAATAATTTAAAGACAGACACAAGTGATGACATTAGCTTACTTAAAGGCCAGCTAGGCTAAAGGTATTTTATTGGAAACCCTTGGGGTGGGGGCAGTTTTATGTGAGTAGGTAAGCAGTTATAAGTCTTATTATTATCTTTCATAAAGAGGGAAAGGTTACAAAAATATATTTACAAATCACGGTGTACAAAACTGGCAGTCAAGAAATGTAAAAAATCATTAAAAGTACAATTAAACCTGCTTTAGAGACCACATCCATTTTGCAATAACTTATATTATATGACTTGAATTTCAATTTCCATTCACAGTGCACTTCATATCAATTAAACCTGTATTTTAGTGACCACCTGTATTGTATGACCCTATTTCAATATTCCCTTGGAATGTCACAAAATACAGGTTTGACTGTACCAGTAACCTTTCACCGCCTAACACAAATAAACAAAATCTTATTGTTCATAACTTTTCACAATCAGCCTTGAAGTAAACACAAATATATATATATATGTATGACACATGATGTAGAATAGTACAAAAATAAATAATTTTTTAGACATTCTTATATATTTTATAATACATGTAATATTTGTGCATGAATAAAAATCTGAATCTGTGGTAGAAGTCTACTGATGAACAGAAATTTAAAAATCTGAATCTGTGGTAGAAGTCTACTGATGAACAGAAAGTTAAAAATCTGAATCTGTGGTAGAAGTCTACTGATGAACAGAAAGTTAAAAATCTGAATCTGTGGTAGAAGTCTACTGATGAACAGAAAGCTAAAAATCTGAATCTGTGGTAGAAGTCTACTGATGAACAGAAAGTTAAAAATCTGAATCTGTGGTAGAAGTCTACTGATGAACAGAAAGTTAAAAATCTGAATCTGTGGTAGAAGTCTACTGATGAACAGAAAGTTAAAAATCTGAATCTGTGGTAGAAGTCTACTGATGAACAGAAAGTTAAAAATCTGAATCTGTGGTAGAAGTCTACTGATGAACAGAAAGTTAAAAATCTGAATCTGTGGTAGAAGTCTACTGATGAACAGAAAGCTTAAACAATTCTACCAATATCAATAAAATGAACTCGCCTCTCACCTCAAATCATAGAACACAAAAAGGACCATATAGGGCATTGGAAATCCCGATTTTGGCTTGGGACAGGTACAAGAATGTGGCGGGGTTAAACCGGTTAATGGGATCCCAACCCTCCTCATATTATACATATGATTTTTACATTCTTGGGAATTGTGATGAAAACTCAAAATGAATTGGGTGGGGTGCGGTTCAAATTTGCAAGTCATTGGACAATTATAGTCTGATAGAAAAAAATGTGAATCATAAAAGTCACATCTATCCTGGATTTCAAAATATAAAAAATTCGGAGAAGTATGCACAGCAAACTTTTTTTTCACTAACACACGCAATTTAAAAATAACACTGACACATGAAAATCATTTTTTGAAAACTATCACTGCATTTTATAGTCAAAATGCCCATAATTTGTACCCCTGTAAATAACTGCTCCCTGAATAGACATTTATAGCTCATCTGTACATGTATATATATTATTTATATAATTACTATTTAATGATTTTCAGTCAATACAATGTTTTTATCTGACTATTTAATGTGGTAACTTAAAACCACTATTTTATAACAAAAACCCAAATCCATTTTCTCATGCAAAGCAAAAACCAGTATTTTATAACAAAAATCCAATACATTTTTTCCTGTCAAGCACACCTGTTTAAAATCTAGATCCTTTCAATTAAATTTAAATGCAGCAGCCAAGCAAACAAAAAATAGAGTAAGTGCAAAGATCTAATTTTAATTAGATTGATTTTAAATGCCTCTTTAGAATTCAAAGTCAAATTTTCTGCAATCAATGGAAAATTCACTGGAAATCAAAAACCCCAAAAGAAAAACTGTAAAATCATACCATTTATGGTTCATATGCTACCCCATCATTCTAGACCACAATGGCAAAACAATTCTGATGAAAAACCAGAGGCTCCCAGGAGCCTGCAATCGCTCACCTGGATCAAAGCTGTTTTCAATAACAACGCAACTGCACTGTGGCGGCCATCTTGGCGGGAGAACGCAACTGCCGGACACCATTTTTGAAGAGGACCATCCAATGACTATTCCATCTAAGTTTGGTTTTAATTCAGCTACTGGTTCCAGACAAGATGGTTTTTATGTGAATTTCCCATAGGGTCCTATGTTAAACTAAGTACAGCTGTGCAGCCATCTTGGTCAGAGGGCGGGACCACCAGACACAAATTTGGTTCAGCGGTTTCGGAGGAGAAGATTTAAATGTGATATTTTATCAAAATATGCCTAATTTGCATAATTGGTATAAATCGGCTGAAAGAAAAATTTCAAAAAATACCCCCGAACATATGCTCAACTACTCCTTGCTCATTTTGACTTAATACTAAAGCAGCATTGGACAATTGAAGAAATTTCTATTTTAAGTAACAGTGGCCATCTTGAATGGAGGGCGGGGCTGTCGGACACAATTTTGAAAGGGACCCACCCAGGGACCATCCCTGCCAGGTTTGGTTTAATTTGGTTCAGCGGTTTCAGAGGAGAAGATTTAAATGTGATCTTTTATCAAAATATGCCCAATTTGCATAATCGGTATACATCGGCTGAAAGAAACATTTCACAGAAAAACCCGGAATATATGTTAAACTACTCCTTGCCATGTAGATGCAGTTAAAATTTGAGCTCATTTTAACTTACACTAAAGCAGCAATGGACAATTAAAATTTCATCCCCCCTTTTTTCTATTTTGAGCTTGGCGGCCATCTTGGTTGGAAGTCGGGATCAACGGACACAATTTTGGAAGGGGGCCATCCAAGAATCATTTCAGCAAAGTTTGGTTGATATTGGCTCAGTAGTTTCCGAGGAGAAGATTTTTTTTAAATTTCATCCCCCCTTTTTTCTAATTTGCATAATCGGTCAAAATCGGCAAAAGTTCACAGTTCATAAAAAATCCTGTAATATATGCTAAAAAGCTCATCCTTATGCTTACACAGTTCAAATTTGGGCACATTTTGGCTTAAAATAGAGCAGTTTTGGCCATTTGAAGAAATTTCTATTTTTAGTAACAGCGGCCATCTTGAATGGAACGCGGGGCTGTCGGACACAATTTTGAAAGGGACCCACCCAGGGACCATCCCTGCAAGGTTTGGTTTAATTTGGTTCAGCGGTTTCAGAGGAGAAGATTTAAATGTGATCTTTAATCAAAATATGCCTAATTTGCATAATCGGTATATATCGGCTGAAAGAAAAATTTTGAAAGGGGGCCATCCAAGGACCATTCCACCAAAGTTTGGTTGCAATTGGTCCAGTGGCTTCTGAGGAGAAGATTAAAATGTGAAATGTTGACTGACGGACGGACGACGGACGAAAAGTGATGACAATAGCTCACATGGCCTAAAGGCCAGGTGAGCTAAAGGGAAAACTTGTATCGCTTGCATGTTGAAATAACCGTTGGACACGGGGAATACTTTTGCAACTGTACTGTAGTGACTAAATATTGGACTTAAGCCTAGGTAAAAAATATTCCTGTATTCAGATAGTTAAAATAATCCATAAATAATTCATGATGATGAACAGTATGCAAAAATAAAGAATTTTTTTTTACATTCCCCATTTTAATAATAATAAAAAAACAACAAAAAAATGCAATCTTCATAAAATCCTCAAAATCAGATGAATAATATTAAATAATTTATTAATAAATTATTTAAACAAAAAATACTGAAACCCCATTTTTTAACCTTTTTGGTCCTATTTCTAAATGGTAGAACCCCAATTTTTTAAACAGAAGTTATCATCCAGAAACATTTATTACCCTTTTTTCTGAAATCGTTCATCCCATTATCAAACTCAACCATACCTTTGTGTCTTGGACCATTGTGGTAAAATTTTTAAAAAGATATACTCAATAAAACTAACATTGACATCCCAAAATGAGCGTGACGATGGATAGTGATCCTTACAAATCACTCTGGTCTATGAGCAGGAAAACAAAAATATATAATTAATTACTCCCATGGTCTAAAAACCACAATTTTTTTTTTAACCAGAAATGGAAACAAACTGTAAATGTATATCTCATGTATATCTCATGTATATCTTCTTTGATACCAGTACTCTCCTCTTTAAAACAATGGTAACTAGAAGTCTTAAAAATCATGAATATGTGGCTTCTCTCCTCCCTCCCTCAATCCTACAAAACAATGGTTTGTAACCTGAAATTTAAAGAGTTTTCTTTGAAGTCTTTAATTTATGACTTTGTAAAATCAACTTTTTTTTTTAACAGTTTTTGGAATCTAAACCAACCACAACATTGGTTCATATCCAAAAGTATAAACATTTTCAATACTTTCTGGTTTCTTTTGTTTACAACCAAACAAAATTTAAAAAACAAAAACTTTTATAACGACAAATCCACACTTTTAAACAAATTGTGTGAAATCATCTAATTTATGACTCTTGTCTTGATCCGTAGGATTTTTTAATCCCAGCTCTAACAATGCCTTTTGTTTAATCCTTTTGATCTGCCTGAGACGTTCTAGTGGATTACTAGCGAATGGATCCTGGGGATTGGACTGCTGTCGTTGTAACACTAAAGATGCCAGCTATCAAAAAGAGAAGAAGAAAATGTAAAAATATGTAATATCAATGGGAACAATTTAAGAACAATTATCAAATGATTTGTAAATTTTCCATTTGATCTTTACACATGATAATATCTATTATCAGGTGACAAGTGAAATATTAAACATTAGTGTTGATTTCTAATGTGACGTTATATTGATCTTTCCTTTTGATCTTTACGTGCGATAATATCTATTATCAAAATCAATCAACACGCATGATACAAACATACTATCTCTGTCTTATAATGTGACATTATATTGACGTCCATGACATCACCTTGACAAATCGTCGATAAACATCTGCTCTAAATAGACTTCTCATCTCATCCCACATCTCTGGCTTGTCTTCGATACAATATTGCTCTGAGAGATCCATTCTTGCATATCAAATCAACGATAGTATATATTTACAGATGTAGTGGAGAAAAATGAAGTATACCCCAAAAAAAAAACAAAACCCCACCTCTTTATCACAAGTAACTAACAAACTTGATTTACTGAGGCTATGTAGACTATATACCCTATGTGAGAGTCAAACTCAAACACATTTTCCACGTCTTCAATAAACATACATACATTACAATTAACAGCAATCTGTCGAACCAAGTCAGCTAAATTTTCATCTGAAATCACTTTTGTGTCTTTGTGACCCAAAATTTCTGCAATATCTGAAAATAAATATATAAAAATAACATTAAGATAAAAATATGCTAAATATATATCTTTATTCATTAAACTGGGCAATTTGCAGATTTTGTTTATAATCAAAATAAAATAGGAAATAATTTATTAACTGATAGTTACGACAATAATATTAATAAAACAAGTTTACAACTACCGGTACTGTTTATATAATTTATTTACAAATCAGGTCAAATTGAAATGTCTCAAATTATGAAAAAGATTTCTTAACAGAAATGTTAACAATATGAATACTTTTTAATCTTAAAATGGGTCAAGATTTTTTTTTTAGAATATTTACTTTTTTCAACAACCAGTATGTTTGAAACTTTTTATTTCACTGAAATGATTTCTTTTTTTTTACGTACCATGGTAAGGTAAAATATGGAAGAGATATTAACAAAAACTTTTCTTCCTATTTCTTGAGTCCCACAATAGCAAAGAAAAATTAAAGGTCTTTCTACTGAATATGACAAGACACATATCAGCAAAGAAAAATTAGTATGGATAAAATACTTAGATTGTCAATAGATACAAGAGAATCTAACACAATGTTAAAAGCATCTGAATACAAGCTATATTTCCTATTTTCAGAACCTCAACATAGGTTGGGGGGTTAGGGTTATGGTGCTTAATGCCACTTTCAACAATATTTCAGTTATATTGTGGTGGTCAGTTCTACTTGTGGAGGAAACCGGAGTACCCAGAGAAAACCACTGACCTGCCACAAATCACTGACAAACTTGATCACATAATATATAAGTTATATATCTTCTAACTTATCAACATTTAACACTTTCAATAGAATTGTTCTGGTCATGAAATAGCTCAACCTTTATAATAACGACTCTCTTATACACACCATATGGTCTAGAACACTTTCTTTTATAACGATATATTTAAAAGTCCCATGACCTATAACAACATTAGCTTTTAATTAACCTTAAAAAAATGTGGGTCCTATTACTTTAAAACATCAAATATCATTTCATTAAAATATTATGAAAAATGGGAAAGGAAGGCTGAAGTTAGTGCACAAATGCCAATCACTTTCAAACTTTTTATGCTTTTTTTTTTTTTTTTTTTTAAACAAAAATGGAAGAAGTAAAAAAAAAAATGAATTGCACTTCTCCTTTGATATTTTAATGTAAATAGCTTAGTGTTAAAAATCATGTTAGTCTCTGTAACAGCATTCTTGCAAATTATTATTGTTTACTAATATCAGTTGAAAGTTGGGGTTCGTCGTGATCGCATGGTAGTTGGATTTACAACTTTCTATGCAATCAGTGCCTATCACCACTAACGTTGTGAGTTTGAATCCTGCTCAGGCAAGGTGTACTTGATACAACATTATATGATCAAGTTTGTCAGTGACTTACGGCAGGTCGGTGGTTTTCTCTGGGAAAATGACTGTCATGATATAACTGAAATATTGTTGAAAGTGGCGTTAAATATCAGGCATCATGCTGTCAGTCGCCAATGTCGCAATTTGCGATTTTTTTTCTTGACTGGTGACTGAAATCAGCTTCTGGTGATTTTTTTGGACACCTAGATTTCCTTGTGTAAATAAATAATCCGTAAAATACATGTAAGTTTTATCTTCTGCTAGCGTTTGTCAGTATTTAACTGTCAAAGGAAAACAGGTAAACAATTTATCGAGGTGTGAAATCTTGATCACCAATTATGATTTATGGTTGTATTATTGTTGTTAATTGAAGTGTAATTAGATGATCATGTGGGAATGATGAGGTGATTAACGGCAATATAAGGTAGTTCACAAATTGGTAAGAATTTTGAGTAATTCCTTCCCGCAATCGGTCTCTTTCTTCCAGGCAAGCCTTATATCAAGTGTAGACCCAACCTATACCAAGTTATACTAACAACTCAAACTGATCAAAGAAGTTAGAAAACTTTAGAAGTTCTGATTCATTTCTAATAAATATAATGGTACTAAAGAAATGTGCCCATTTCTTCTCCAAACTCTTTGCAAGCAACGTATGCGTTATAATGGGAAAACGACAATTAGAAATTCCAAATTCGTCGTCAAAGATGACAAAACTTTCAGCCTTTGGCTTTAGCTCCGGGGCTAATGACAACAGTGTAAGTCAACCTGTTAGTCCAAAACCACAAAAAATGCATCAACTCTAGTAAGTGCAACACCTAGTAGTCCAAGTACTCGTAAATTTATAGACACATGGAAGTTTAATCGTCCGTGGTTGCGGTATGATCCTAAGTCAAAACTAATGTTTTGTGACATTTGTGTTGGTGCACAAGTAGGCTCCTGACTTTCAAAACTGGCACCTGGTGATTTTTCTGGCTACTTTTTGGGAGCCAACGTAGCCCCTGAATATTCTAACCCAAACCCTAATCCTTTACTTATATCAGTTGGAAGTTAAAACCTTATACACTCCGATTCAAATGTTTGTGAAAAATAACAACCTGCAATTTTGAAAAAAAAAAAAAAAAAATCAAAATCTTTACTCTAGGCACATTGACATCTTCAACATATAAAAACATCATGTGAAACTAAAAAGTTTGATATGACAAACAATAGAAGTAGTGAGCTGCACAAACCCGTCATGTACAAATATTTTGTGAAATTTGACTAATTTCAACCACCTGTTTTTTTTTGTGAAAATTGACTAATTTCAACCACCTGTAATTTTGTGAAAATTGACTAATTTCAACCACCTGTAATTTTGTGAAAAATTTATAAAAATCTTAATCCTAACTACATGCACATCTTCAATATATATGCAAACATTCTACAAAATGGAAAAATTCAGTCATTCTATATGAAAAATTGTAGAAGTAGTAAGCTGCAAAGACCTTGCACCATTGTGTACGAATATTTGTGAAAAACTGGAAACAGTAAGATACACTAAAAACTGTTGAAGTAGTTAGATGCACAAACCATACACCCTATATCAGGACATACATATAGGGCTAAAACAATATACCCCCCACCCACTTTCAATAAGGGGGCCTAAAAATTGATTAAACACACAAATGACAAGATAACTGTTGCCATAACAAATATTGATGGCTGTATAACAGTCATTAAATCATGTTATATATGTTTCTTTATGAAGGAAAATGTATCTGAAACTGAGGTAAAAATGAAACTAGAGGCTCCCAGGAGCCTGTAATCACCTGGTTTTCAATTTTACATCTAAAGTTAATAGAAGATGGGGGTGTTACACATAATTTTGAAAAGTGGGCCATCCAAAGATCATGTTAACTCAAATTTCTAAGCACAAGATTTTGATTTGATTTTTATCTCATAATATTCCTAAACGGAATAAACTGGCTGAAAAAATCTCACAGAAAAACCCAGAATATGTTAAACTACTCATTGCCATGTAGCTGCATTTAAAATTTGAGTTCATTTTGATCTGTAATAAAGCAGAAATTGACAACTAAAGAAATTTCTATTTTTGGTAACAGCAGCCATTTTGAATGGAGGGTGGCGCTGTCGGACACAATATTGAAAAGGGACCACCCAACGACCATCCCAGCCAAATTTGCTTTAATTTGGTTCAGCGGTTTCAGAGGAGAAGATTTAAATGTGATCTTTTATCAAAATATGCCTAATTTGCATAATCGGTATAAATCGGCTAAAAGAAAAATTTCACAGAAAAATCCGGAATATATGTTAAACTACTCCTTGCCATGTAGCTGCAGTTAAAATGTGAGCTCATTTTGACTTATACTAAAGCAGCAATGGACAATTGAAGAAATTTCTATTTTTAGTAACAGTAGCCATCTTGAACGGAGGACGGTCGGAACAAAAAGTAACAACACTTGATAAGGACCTTGCAAGGAACATTTCTGCCAAGTATGGTTCCAATCCATCCAGTGGTTCTTGAGAAGAAGTTTGTCTTACATATTTCCCATAGGGTCGCTATGTTAAATTATGTCCCCCGCTGGTGGCCATCTTGGATTTTCAATCGGTCCATAAAGTAACAACACTTGGTTAGCAGCTTGCAATGATCATTCCTATATGACAATTTTCAATTCCATCCTCCATGTAGTATCGGAGAAGAAGATCTTTGAAATTTCAGCCAATCAGAGGCTTTTATGGCCCCTGGCAGCCATGTTGGATAACCGATCGTAACGAAAGTAACAACACTTGGTTAGACCATGCAAATGAACATTCCTGCCACGTTTGGTCCCATTTGCTTCAGTGGTTCTCTAGAAGAAGATTGAAATGTTTACGGATGGACGACGGACGAGCTAAAGTGTTAGAAACAGTAAAATAGTCGAACTTTAAAAAAATTTGAACCTTTCATTCAAACTTTGATCAAAACTAACTACATGTATCTGAAAAAATCTTTTTTTTAAAATTAATTATTTTTATTTTATAATATTCAGTGGTAGAGGTAAGCTTATTAGTGCACAAAAATGCAAGGCTACCTGCAAACTCGCCCAATTTTGGCAGGTCACACCCGGGAATTCCACCCTTGACACAATTGAAGTGTTGTACCTTGTCAGGTGCTTAAAAGACCTGATATTTCAAAGTTCCATCTGATTTCATCCACGTTTCTTTCATCGTTCCGATGTTGTTTTTTACCGATATTTCTTCGGAAATTAGTTGCACAAATTGATTTCCATAGAGGTTGGTTTATTTGTGCACAAAAACCCAATGGCAAGGCTATCAAATTTTTGTGTGTATGTTCTGTTGACCTAAAAGTTATCTCATCTGTTTTCACTTCAAAATGGACACTCTTGGTGAATTTCAGAAGTTTTCCCATTAGTAAGGTTGTCTATCTATTTTTACCTGGATGTGTAACTAGAAACTTAAATGTTGCAAATTTTTTATTGTGATGACAAAAAAATATATCTAAGTCACAAAAGTGCATTACATAAGGAATTTGCAGAATATTCTTTGAGAGATGAAAATAATATAAAAAAAATAATGAAAAGCTTAAAACTCAAATGAGCCTGTGTTGCTCACCTGTTAAAAGGTTTATCATATACATTGTAGTCTGTAAAATTTTGATAACTTAGGATTTAAATTCAATGGACTTTGGGATATTCATTTGTGTAAAAATTGAATTTTCAAATTACAATGCTGCAATCAGGCCATACCTAGTTTTCAAGAACATGGTTCCTCGTGGATAAACACCAATAACACTAGTCTTCATTTATGTTCAAGCTAAATCTGAATGTCACAGGAAACTATTAATACCATTTCTGGTTCTTAAGAAAATGTTGTTGGTTTTTTTTTTTAATACATATTTTCCTTATTGCAGCCTATGTTTTTTTTATACATATTTTCCTTATTGCAGCCTATGTTTTTTTTATACATATTTTCCTTATTGCAGCCTATGTTTTTTTATACATATTTTCCTTATTGCAGCCTATGTTTTTTTTATACATATTTTCCTTATTGCAGCCTATGTTTTTTTTATACATATTTTCCTTATTGCAGCCTATGTTTTTTTTATACATATTTTCCTTATTGCAGCCCATGTTTTTTTTATACATATTTTCCTTATTGCAGCCTATGTTTTTTTATACATATTTTCCTTATTGCAGCCTATGTTTTTTTTATACATATTTTCCTTATTGGAGCCTATGTTTTTTTTATACATATTTTCCTTATTGCAGCCTATGTTTTTTTTATACATATTTTCCTTATTGCAGCCTATGTTTTTTTTATACATATTTTCCTTATTGCAGCCCATGTTTTTTTTATACATATTTTCCTTATTGCAGCCCATGTTTTTTTTATACATATTTTCCTTATTGCAGCCTATGTTTTTTTTATACATATTTTCCTTATTGCAGCCCATGTTTTTTTTATACATATTTTCCTTATTGCAGCCTATGTTTTTTTTATACATATTTTCCTTATTGCAGCCAATGTTTTTTTTATACATATTTTCCTTATTGCAGCCCATGTTTTTTTTATACATATTTCCCTTATTGCAGCCTATGTTTTTTTTATACACATTTTCCTTATTGCAGCCTATGTTTTTTTTATACATATTTTCCTTATTGCAGCCCATGTTTTTTTTATACATATTTTCCTTATTGCAGCCTATGTTTTTTTTATACATATTTTCCTTATTGGAGCCTATGTTTTTTTTATACATATTTTCCTTATTGCAGCCTATGTTTTTTTTATACATATTTTCCTTATTGCAGCCTATGTTTTTTTTATACATATTTTCCTTATTGCAGCCTATGTTTTTTTTATACATATTTTCCTTATTGCAGCCTATGTTTTTTTTATACATATTTTCCTTATTGCAGCCTATGTTTTTTTTATACATATTTTCCTTATTGCAGCCTATGTTTTTTTTATACATATTTTCCTTATTGCAGCCTATGTTTTTTTTATACATATTTTCCTTATTGCAGCCCATGTTTTTTTTATACATATTTTCCTTATTGCAGCCCATGTTTTTTTTATACATATTTTCCTTATTGCAGCCTATGTTTTTTTTATACATATTTTCCTTATTGCAGCCTATGTTTTTTTTATACATATTTTCCTTATTGCAGCCTATGTTTTTTTTATACATATTTTCCTTATTGCAGCCTATGTTTTTTTATACATATTTTCCTTATTGCAGCCCATGTTTTTTTTATACATATTTTCCTTATTGCAGCCCATGTTTTTTTTATACATATTTTCCTTATTGCAGCCTATGTTTTTTTTATACATATTTTCCTTATTGCAGCCTATGTTTTTTTTATACATATTTTCCTTATTGCAGCCCATGTTTTTTTTATACATATTTTCCTTATTGCAGCCCATGTTTTTTTTATACATATTTTCCTTATTGCAGCCTATGTTTTTTTTATACATATTTTCCTTATTGCAGCCCATGTTTTTTTTATACATATTTTCCTTATTGCAGCCTATGTTTTTTTTATACATATTTTCCTTATTGCAGCCCATGTTTTTTTTATACATATTTTCCTTATTGCAGCCCATGTTTTTTTTATACATATTTCCCTTATTGCAGCCTATGTTTTTTTTATACACATTTTCCTTATTGCAGCCTATGTTTTTTTTATACATATTTTCCTTATTGCAGCCCATGTTTTTTTTATACATATTTTCCTTATTGCAGCCTATGTTTTTTTTATACATATTTTCCTTATTGGAGCCTATGTTTTTTTTATACATATTTTCCTTATTGCAGCCTATGTTTTTTTTATACATATTTTCCTTATTGCAGCCTATGTTTTTTTTATACATATTTTCCTTATTGCAGCCTATGTTTTTTTTATACATATTTTCCTTATTGCAGCCTATGTTTTTTTTTATACATATTTTCCTTATTGCAGCCTATGTTTTTTTTATACATATTTTCCTTATTGCAGCCTATGTTTTTTTTATACATATTTTCCTTATTGCAGCCTATGTTTTTTTTATACATATTTTCCTTATTGCAGCCCATGTTTTTTTAATACATATTTTCCTTATTGCAGCCTATGTTTTTTTTATACATATTTTCCTTATTGCAGCCTATGTTTTTTTTATACATATTTTCCTTATTGCAGCCTATGTTTTTTTTATACATATTTTCCTTATTGCAGCCTATGTTTTTTTATACATATTTTCCTTATTGCAGCCCATGTTTTTTTTATACATATTTTCCTTATTGCAGCCTATGTTTTTTTTATACATATTTTCCTTATTGCAGCCTATGTTTTTTTTATACATATTTTCCTTATTGCAGCCCATGTTTTTTTTATACATATTTTCCTTATTGCAGCCTATGTTTTTTTTATACATATTTTCCTTATTGCAGCCTATGTTTTTTTTATACATATTTTCCTTATTGCAGCCTATGTTTTTTTTATACATATTTTCCTTATTGCAGCCTATGTTTTTTTTATACATATTTTCCTTATTGCAGCCCATGTTTTTTTTATACATATTTTCCTTATTGCAGCCTATGTTTTTTTTATACATATTTTCCTTATTGCAGCCTATGTTTTTTTTATACATATTTTCCTTATTGCAGCCTATGTTTTTTTTATACATATTTTCCTTATTGCAGCCTATGTTTTTTTATACATATTTTCCTTATTGCAGCCCATGTTTTTTTTATACATATTTTCCTTATTGCAGCCAATGTTTTTTTTATACATATTTTCCTTATTGCAGCCCATGTTTTTTTTATACATATTTTCCTTATTGCAGCCTATGTTTTTTTTATACATATTTTCCTTATTGCAGCCTATGTTTTTTTTATACATATTTTCCTTATTGCAGCCTATGTTTTTTTATACATATTTTCCTTATTGCAGCCTATGTTTTTTTTATACATATTTTCCTTATTGCAGCCCATGTTTTTTTTATACATATTTTCCTTATTGCAGCCTATGTTTTTTTTATACATATTTTCCTTATTGCAGCCTATGTTTTTTTTATACATATTTTCCTTATTGCAGCCTATGTTTTTTTTATACATATTTTCCTTATTGCAGCCTATGTTTTTTTTATACATATTTTCCTTATTGCAGCCTATGTTTTTTTTATACATATTTTCCTTATTGCAGCCTATGTTTTTTTTATACATATTTTCCTTATTGCAGCCTATGTTTTTTTTATACATATTTTCCTTATTGCAGCCCATGTTTTTTTTATACATATTTTCCTTATTGCAGCCCATGTTTTTTTTATACATATTTTCCTTATTGCAGCCTATGTTTTTTTTATACATATTTTCCTTATTGCAGCCTATGTTTTTTTTATACATATTTTCCTTATTGCAGCCTATGTTTTTTTATACATATTTTCCTTATTGCAGCCTATGTTTTTTTTATACATATTTTCCTTATTGCAGCCCATGTTTTTTTTATATATATTTTCCTTATTGCAGCCTATGTTTTTTTTATACATATTTTCCTTATTGCAGCCTATGTTTTTTTATACATATTTTCTTTTTGCAGCCTATGTTTTTTTTAATACATATTTTCCTTATTGCAGCCCATGTTTTTTTTATATATATTTTCCTTATTGCAGCCTATGTTTTTTTTATACATATTTTCCTTATTGCAGCCCATGTTTTTTTTATACATATTTTCCTTATTGGAGCCTATGTTTTTTTTATACATATTTTCCTTATTGCAGCCTATGTTTTTTTTATACATATTTTCCTTATTGCAGCCTATGTTTTTTTTATACATATTTTCCTTATTGCAGCCCATGTTTTTTTATACATATTTCCCTTATTGCAGCCTATGTTTTTTTTATACATATTTTCCTTATTGCAGCCTATGTTTTTTTTATACATATTTTCCTTATTGCAGCCCATGTTTTCACTGAAAATTATGATCAAGGATATTCTTTTCTCTAAATATTAAATGTTAAACCTTAAGTTCTAAAAATATCAGGGTGCTATATAAATTACAATATTATTTATTCTAAAAATTAAATGCGACACCTTAAGATTCTAAAAATATCGGGATCCACTGGTATTCTAATAAATCTTAAATGACTAAATCCCTGCAGATTTCACTAGACTAAGGGATTCTACATGAAATTTTATTCAACATTGCAATTATTTGTCACATTACACAGATCTTTCCATACATTAATGTTTAAAATTAGTACATCGTAATAAAAAAAAATATTGTCAAACATAAACGCTGCATAGAAATTTGTTCAGTGTTCTCCATTTTTTGTTCAGTGATAGGTGGTTGTTTTTTGTTGCTGACTTTTATAGTGTGTTTTCATTTTTTCACCATTGCGCTTAGGTACGCGTAATCGCGACAAAAATAATACAAAGAATACTTTATATTTCCAATTTTATGCTACTACTTGCTACAGCAATTTTATTTTATTTTCAACATGTCTCTCTTAATTCTTCTTTCACTTGTAATTTTCCTTAGCAAAAGAGATTTCCTCACAATTTTTTTCAAAAGTTTTGATTTTTCTGTTGATTCCTTTGCTTTTTCAACCAAGATATGTCTCTTTCTAAGTTTCCCCTAAATGTTCATGGCTGTCCTGAAATCAAATTCTGAGTCATCTGGTTCATGTATTGAAACCATCATTAATCCTTGTAATATGGTGTTAGTCAGCCTGTTTGTTCCTCAATGTTGTCTTCACTCTGGACATACAACTGAATCTCCTTTCACATTCAATACATTAGACAAACGAGCCGTATAATTATGTAATCAGAAGTGGAACGTGGATATTAATGTGTTCATTTTCTCAATTTTTTTTGGTGCATATATCAACTTAGAATTGGAACAAAATCAGTTTTTGAATTTCACAATTATAGATCAGTGTTATTTCATGGAATTTGAAAATAAAAAAAAAGCATCTGAAATTACTTTATGAGCATGTATATTAGCAATTTCCGTCGATACATGTAAAAAAAAAAATTTTTTTTTTTTTTTAATCTCCATTCCATTTTCAATTTTTTTTTTCACAACTAAAAAAAAAGATTTTTTTTTTTTTTCTTCTCATTATGACGGGTTGTATTTGCAAAATTACTCCAACATGTTCGATCTTTCATTACCCTTGTCTCGAATTGAAACCACTCGTAATTGTGTCACAAAATTAATCCTGACCCAGGGGCAAATGTACAGTTAACTTGTACTTAATTGATCAAATATACTAATCGATGGGTGCTATAATTTAAAAGAGCAATGTTTATACAGCACTTACATGTAAAAGTGTGTCACCGTTAGTGTATAGTTTGGAAGTCATTTTTTACCGGAAGTTGTTAAAATCTTTTCACAGATAAATATTTCTGTCGTTTTACAAAGTCAAACAATTCAAAAACATTTGCATGTGGATTATAACCCATTAAAAGGTATGCTCTTACTTATTTCGTCATTAAAATTGTCAACTGTCCCCTAATTCAATATATGTTTAAAGACATTCTGACGATTGTAACATAAGAGCCACATGAAATGCAACACAGGATTTTAATTCGGATCAATACGCAAGTTGGGAAAACAATGTTAATTTTCCGACCAGCTTTGAAAAATGAATACTGGTCGGAAGAGAATTATAGCTGGTTGGCGAAGCCGGCTAAAACCGGCAATGGAGAACACTTGTTTGCTTAAAGGATTTTTTTTAATTTAATTTTTCATTCAAAGTATAAATTAAATTTGTAATTACACCTTATATAAGAATCCTGGATTTTGATTGGTTAATAACTGGTGTATTTTTCGTGTATTTTCATATGTAGGATTAATTTCGTTCATTTTTACCGCTGCCGGGGTATTTGCATGAGGATTTAACTTTTCTACCCTCGCGTGCATCAAACCGCCAAATTCATTCGGAATATATCTTCTTTACCTTTATACGTAAAGTAACGTGATCAATCAAATTTGAAACCCGGAAGTGTTCCGAAGTAAAGGATTTAACTTTTTTACCCTCTGCCGTGGTATTTGCGAAAACGTATTTCACTTTTTTACCCTCACGTGCCGCAAACCGCCGAATTCATTCAGAATACTTCAACCACTGTCTAACAAAACAAATAGAATATTCCTGAAAAACGACAAACAAAAGGTATTGTTTATTTAGCCAGTGTTCTAAATAATATTCGGTGTAATTAAACAGATATATCATGTTTGAGAGGGGTATTTGCGAAAAACACCAGTCGAGAGACTAAATTTCCCTCGCCATACATGATATATCCGTTCAATATACTATATGCATTGGGAAAGGTTTTTCTATAGATGTTGGATTTATGATGCTTCGATGGATAACTGTTATAAGTGAGATCATGTCTACAAGAGAATTGAAATATTTCTGAAAGATATTCAAATTGAAATATCAAAGCTGTTTAAGGATGTAGATACACAGACAAAGCAAAGCAAGCACGAGTATTAATCAGACAACATACATGCACTATTTCTAATATTTATATTACAAAGGAAATGCATTATTTTTTCAATTAATTTTTACAATCTATATTTCTAAATAATATTGATAATGAAATCGATTATACTATCGACAGTAGTGCCTCTCTTATAAGACAATGGAAAAATGACATTATAATAAACAGGGTGGCCTCTCTTGAGGGTAGGGGGAGGGGGGGGGGGGGGGGGGGGGAGGGGGGGGGGGAGGGGGGGGGGCAATCTAGTGGTATTATACTTTTCTTTGTGCATCTGAAATTGGGTGTGGTAAGAGGGGTGGTCTTTGGTAAGAGCGATCTTATAGGTTTGGGTTAACAACAATATTTCAGTTATATTGTGGTGGTTAGTGGCCCTATAAGAGAGGGGACTACTGTATATTGTTTGCCAGGCCATGCTGTTGTCAGATTACAGTTGTTACTAGCTGAAATTGTATGTGTTAGTATAGCAGAGAAGCTTGACAAAATACCTGTTGTAATACTGTCTTGAAAAGGTACTAGAAAACAAAACAATAGTTTAGTCTGCCACACCCATATAACATGCAATATAAAGTAGGTTAAAAAATTGTCATCTTCATATGTTCATTATACCTTACAAAAACAAGGAAATAGTTATAGTTGAGGGGGAAACACTTTCATGGGAATTTTATAGAATTCTGTCAAAATGTACATTTTGTTAAAAAAAAAAAATGCAAATATTTTCTGACAATTTGGTAAAAAAAAAAAAAAAAAAAAAAAACTATGGGGTTGTCATTAAGCATCAAGGAGAAGCATTAGTGAGATATCTCCCTAAACCATGAAATAAGTAATAAAGATAAATAAATTGGAGGATTTTATTATCTTTCTTATGTTCTTTGATTAAGGGAGACAACTCATACAATTTTTCTGCTTCTTTCAAATTTGATATAGTACAACCGTAGGTTCGCTTTCTTGTATAAAAAGTGAATGTACAATCAATGGTCAATGACCTAATTTGACACCCCCTAATAATGTTTTAAATCCTGTTTAATACATGTCACAACAATATATGTCTATAAGGAGTCAGGTGGTGGTAAGAATAACTCCAATTACAGTCAAACCTGTATTAAGAGGTCACCATTGGCACAAAGAAGTGACCTTACAACACAAGTGACCTCCTAAAAGAGGTTCAATTCATATGAAATTCTCTAGGACAGGACATGAAAAGGATGACCTTTCAATACAGGTGACTGCTTAATAGAGGTGTCCACATGGGCAGATTTGACCCTATTCACAATTCATTTTGATATATAATCTAGTTTTTATCCCATTCTACAGAAAATAAATTATAATTCAACTTTCATTTTTCCCATATTAACCCTATCCATGCGGATCCCGTATATATACAGGATCAATAACGTCGCTCTCACTGCGGTTCCCGTATATATACGGGTTGGGTCAAATTCATTCATGTTTAGAACAAGCCTATAATAAGTGTTGATCTGGTATTGTTAAAGATCGGTTCAATATGATTCTGCTCTGTTATTTAGTTCATTGAATCGATTTATGATTTTTTTCTTGGAAAACACCTTTAGTGACGTAATCCTGCTATAAATATATCTAAATCAGAAAGTCAGCATGTTGTCAATTATATTGACTATTTCAATTGCAACTTTTTAAATAACAAGATTCTCAATTTTTTTAAGAACAGTATAAAATATAGCTAATCTATATTTTCATCATTTCAGTTACTTTTATGTAGAAAGATTGACAACGACTAGGCATACACTTAATAACTGCATCCTAATTGAGAAAAAACATAATTTTACAGGATCATCAATTTAACAAATGCAGACAAAAGATGTGCTTAAAATATTTCAATAACAAAAAGTAAATAAATGTATTAACTAAATGATTTTCAGCAACAGATTTAAATGTGTAAATTTTACATTATAGACATGATGTCATAATTTCATTTTCAAATGACCCTTTTCTGTAAACTAGAGGCTCAGTGGGCTGAGTCTGTGTCGCTCACCTTTCATTCTGCTTTGAGGAAACTTAATACAGAACCTTCCATAGGTGCTTCCCACCAAATTTCGGTTCATTTGGCTAAGCAGTTTCAGAGAAGAAGATTTTTAGAAATCGACCAACCAGAAACAAGAATTGCCTATGGCAGCCATGTTTGTTAATGGATCGGGACAAAATTAGCAAACTTTATAGAGTACCTTCCATATATGTTTCCTACAATGTTTCGGTTCATTTGGCTAAGCAGTTTCAGAGAAGAAGATTTTTAGAAATCGACCAATCAGAAACAAGCATTGCCTATGGTGGCCATGTTTGTCTACAGATCGGGACAAAATTAGCAAACTTTACAGAGTACCTTCCATATATGCTTCCTACATAGTTTCGGTTCATTTGGCAAAGCAGTTTCAGAGGAGAAGATTTTTAGAAATCGACCAATCAGAAACAAGAATTACCTGTGGCGGCCATGTCTGTCAACGGATCGGGACGAAATGAGCAATCTTTATAGAGGACCTGCCATAGATGCTTCTTGCCAAGTTTCATTTCATTTGGCCAAGCGGTTTCAGAGGAGAAGATTTTTAAAAATCGGCCAATCAGAATCAAAAATTGCCTATGGCGGCCATGTTTGTTAATGGATCGGGACAAAATGAGCAAATTTTAGAGAGAACCTTCCATTGATGCTTCCTACCAAGTTTCACTTCATTTGGCTGAGGGGTTTCAGAGGAGAAGATTAAAATGTGAAAATTTAACGGACGACAGACGATGGATGCCAAGTGATGGCAAAAGCTCACATTGCCTTTGGCAAGGTGAGCTAAAAAGGATAAAATAATAGATTACAAGATATTAATATTGATGCTAGCCAAGATCAAGCATGTAATGCTGATAGTGGTCGAAAATTAGATGTCCGCATTAAGAACTTGTACATATAATTTAAAACATTCCAGACAGCTAAAAAAAAAACTCTAATATTTAAATAAACTGCAAAATACCTCATCCATCTTAAAAATCATCTGCAATACTGCAACAAATTATAACAGCTTATGTATGCAACTTGCACAATGAAAAAAAATATTTGCATTAATGGGTGGTAAAGCAATAAAAAAATGCTTACTTCTCTTTTTGTTAAAAAAAAAGAAAGAAAAAAAAAAATGTGTTGCTAACAGACAGCCATATTTCATTGCACGGACAAGTCCAACAAATAAATCAAAATATATAAAATTCCTTGAAGCAATACACATAAATTACAATACGACAACATTAGTTTGTAATATATACCTTCTTTAGCCTGTAATGTAATGGCATTGCTCTCGTAATCCAATGGTTTGATCACAATATTCACATAATTGAACTGTCCCTAAAACAAATAAAGAATAATAGTATATTAAAATGTATTATTATGATATCATGGTTCACTGCATAAACTTTAAACATACTTTCAAGAAATGAGTGAGCAAGTGTTGTTTAATGCCAAGTGAGCAATTTTTCAGCTATTTCATGGCAGGAATAAGTTGATGGAACGATAATATACACTTACTGACTGGGTATGAGGGTAATAGCACTTTTATTGTCCCCAAGGTACCAACTATTTTCTGAGGCAACGCAGAGGAACATAGTTGGTACAGAGGGGACAATTAAAGTGCTATTACCCGAATATCAAGTCTATAAGTGTTTTATTATACTGAACAACTGTGCAATTCAAAATTCTAAATTAGATCCTTTTCTGATGGATTTCTAGTCTACTTTATTAATGCTTTTTAAAACTAATACATTTTCATGTGTGCATTTGAAGAAGAAATTATTTTTTTTTATACAAAACAAAACATGTGATTAAAGTGCTATTCACCGGCCGGTGAATAGCACTTTACAGACAAATTGAATGAAACTATGGAAATAGTATTTTTATTGCAATAAAATCTATATAGAACAGAGGTAAAACAGTATACCCCCCTCCCCCTTTGGGGAGCGGGGGTATGAGAAGTATAATAATGATGTTTGTTTTTTACTAGACCAGCATGCTTAGTTGTATTTTTGTAGTGTTAGCTCACTGAAACAACAGTCCAAAGGTGATTTTGAGCTAACTAGTATTTGCTTACTCCTTAATGCTGCATGCTTAGCAGAAAAGCAGCAAATACCAATATTTTTTCCACAAGTATTTATATAAGGATTTATTTTTTTTACTATCTGTCATTGTAATTGCCAAAACATATTTGCTTTCTTTACCCTTTTGAGCCTGAATCTGCAAAATCATTACAAAGTTATAAAGTAATATAATTAATCATATTTGAAAACCAGAAGTGTTCCGATATAAAAGTAAAATGTCAAAAGATTATATACAATTAGAGCCTTTAGATGTCAGATGTCATTGCAAATTATTTATTATCGACTGATGTTGTAGTTTTGTAATCCTTTACACTTTAATGACATGAGTTATCTACCTTCATTGTTCCTATTTTGTAACCCTTTACACTTTAATGACATAAGTTATCTACCTTCAATGTTCCTATTTTGTAACCCTTTACATTTTAATGATACGAGTTATCTACCTTTATTGTTCCTATTTTGTAACCCTTTACACTTTAATGACATGAGTTATCTACCTTCAATGTTTCTATTTTGTAACCCTTTACACTTTAATGAGAAGAGTTATCTACCTTCATTGTTCCTATTTTGTAATCCTCTCCACTTTCGTTGTACACAACAGTAACATAGTCATTACCAATGTGCAATTTTTTGGCGTTACAATTTGGATCCGATTCCTTGTTTGGCATGAGAGTGGCAATATGGTAAATAACTGTGAAGAAAAATTGCAATGTAAATATGACATTCCTATATTGGGCATTTAATTTATAGGAAACAGGTTAGCCACATTGGAATTAAATTGCTCTAAAAAATAAAAACCAATACCCTTCCACTAGTTCTGGATGAGAAATGATAAATCCCTTAGCCAATTAGAGATCAGAGCAGCCATCTTGAATTTTAAATCCCTTCGAAAAGTAACAACACATCTTCGCAACCCATATATTATCATTTCTGCATCTTGAATTTTAAATAATTCCGTTAAGTAACAACACATCTTCACAACCCCTATAAGATCATTTCTGGAAAGCCAAGTAATTTCAAATGCAGTAACTATGGAAAAGAAATTTAGAGACCAGGGAAGCCATTTTGGACTTCGAATCATTCCCAAAAGTAACAACATTTCTTTAGAACCCATAGAGAAACATCTGTGGCAAGTATGGTGACTTCACATGTAGTAGTTCTGGACAAGAAATTGAAAATTTCTCGTCTAATTAAGAGGTCAGGGTGGCCATCTTGGATTCAAATCGCTCCGAAAAATACATGTGATCAATCAAGTGTTTCAGCTTACCATGCATAGTTTCATCCTGCCACCCATAACAATACTGTCCATCACTACCATCTTTATTCAGACCACCAATATATACTTTATTAGGATCACAATTACTCAGTCTAATTAACTGACCCAATCCTTGTAAAAATTTCACATATCTTTCTGAACCAGACTGGTTGGACAAAATGGCTTTTTCATCCTTTGTCTGTAAGAACAATAGATGATACATCAAATGGAAATACTATATATGGCAACATACATGTATACTTAACAAGTCAACAACACGATTGTTTCCAAAATTGTATTTCTCCTGATTTAATTCTCATGGTCTATTTAATGTGTCGTGTACGCTACATTAGATATCTACGTTTCTATCACTGACTGGATCCATACTTCTGTTAGTGGAATATTAGTCCCAGAGTGTATCATTCACCCAGCAGCAAATAGCAAGTGGTTATATAAAAATGTAAAACTCAAATAGTTTTAGGATTTTCTATCAGTCTCTCTTGGTTTCACATCTTTCAGATAATTTGATTTAGGCTTTGTCCTTTCCAATATTTTGAATTTTTTTTTCTGCATTACCATTACAAACAATGCATTAGTTAATAAAACATACATTTAGTAAATTTACTGATATATATTTAAGGGGTTGCCATGGTTGCATGGTGGTTGGATTTACAACTATCTATGCTATCAGTGTCTATCTATCAGCATTAACGTTCTGAGTTCGAATCCCGCTCATGGCCAGGTGTACTTGATATAACAATATGTGATAAAAAGTTTGTCAACGTCTTGCGACAGGTCAGTAGTTTTCTCCGGGGATTCTGGTTTCCTCTAGCAATAAAACTGACCGCCACGATATAGCCGAAATATTGTTGAAAGTGGCGTTGAGCATATAGTGGCGGACAGTTTTATTGGTGGAGGAAACCAGAGTACTCAGAGAAAATCACCCACCTGTCGCAAGTCACTTACAAACTTTATCACTACTGCACACAAGTTAATAACATTTTAAATAACTAGTGTTCTTATAAACTAGGCTTTTGTTTAAATAGATATGTGTTGTATGTATTTCTTTATATACCTGACTTGTCCCAACATATATGACTCCTATCTTATGTGTGGCAAAGGGATAAATCCTGTCTAAATTGTTAATAGCTCTGGCAGTCACCTATAATTAATTCAGATGAAGAAAATGTTTTACATACATGTACATAAAATAGCTATCATTAACATTACAGACCTGGACTGGGTTGCACAAACCTCAATTAAATTTAAGTCTCAATTAAACCTTAAGTGTATATTAATTTCATGTATATTTCAAGTAAATTTAAGTGTCAATTAAGTTTTAATTCAGACTTAAATTTAATTGAGGGTTGTGCAACCCAGTCCTGAATAGTATATCTTTGTTTTATTCACGAAGTTAAAAAAAAGAGTCAACTAATTCAGTATCATCAATTAATTGTTAAAGAAGCATATCTATCAAACTGAATATAATGACTGTATTATTGATGTGTTTTAACAGAAAATGTACCTTATAAAAATTACAAGGTATATATCATATTGTACAAATGAATAACATGGCAGGTTTCAATCAGCTAAAAACAACAAGAAATTAGGTATGCTGTAATAACAATATCTTATCCTGCAATGGAATGATTCTGAGTCCTGATAAAGGGCTCTAATAAACTTCAGTGTTATTTAGTCATCGATCTAATAAAAATGTTCTGGTATCTAATCGATGTTGAGCGAACGCTAAGAAACAGTAACAGTATATGCACAGACGCGGTAAAGACCACCCTTGGAAACGATTAGAACAACATTTGTTTCAGTTCTATTTAGTTAAATTTGGCAGCTGTTTTGGACTGTTTGACATTTCAGCATAAAACACAATATACATACATTATCCTAATTTATCCGTGAAAATTAAATTATTTGCACTCAGTAACAAACAGGCGAGAAAAATCTAATGGTATAATTCTTTGATTAGTAAAACTTACATCTGATTGTGGTAGTAAAATAGGCAATTCCTGTCCACTGTTTAACATTCCTCCAAAATACAGTTGGAGAAAAACAAAGCTTGGATTGATCCCTCCTCTGCCAGTATCCCTTGCTGTTGAAGGTCTACTGTCGTCATGACTTCTATCAGGTGGTACCACAGAAATAGTGTGACCTCGAGCTTTTCTGACAGATGGCAATTCTGTTAACTCATCGTGTACTGACGACTCAGAACTCTCAGGTGATAAGGAAAAATCAACGGAATTTGTCCTTGGTTTACTTACTAAAATATCTGTACTTTTAGATATTAAACTATCTGGTCTCTTTGAAGCAACATTCCATCTTGCCATTTTGTCTTCCTTGTTCCTTTCAAAATTAGATCCATCTTGAATTATTTTATGCAAATTTGAATCTGAATCATGTAAAAGTTTATTTGCTTCAGGAAATGCTGGTGATTGCAAATCTTTTTCACTTGAATGATTACTTCCTGCTTCCAACAATGATGGTGATGAAGCACTCCTCTTTAACACAAAACTCATGCCATTATTCTCATTTTCTGTGTTCGATGTTGAAGGTCTTGTTTCATCCTGTCAAATAATAAAGTTTGATTTTGTTTTCATAGGAGCATACAAAAAAGTATAGGAATTCACCTTACTTGAAAATGCGTGGCCATGTCATCTTAAATTGGTCAAATGATGAGGCAATACGATTCACAGAAAAAAAACTTTAAATTTCATAAGACCTGACCTAAATCATAGCGAGAACAAGTTACATTCGATAAAATGATAATGATGTCCACTTTGTACTAGACCAACATGCTTACTTGGATTTCTAGTCACTGAAACAACAGTCTGTGGAGAGACATATCACTCCACATTGACATATTATCTTGATTCAAAGCCAACTAGTATTTTCTATTACTCCTTAATGCTGAATGATTAGTGCAAGAAACAGGAAATAACATCAGTTTTGATGTGACAAAAATTTACTCATATCATGTTAATTATTACAACAAGATTAAGTGAAAATTGTGATTTATTCACTCTCGATGTTTATTCCCATAAATGTAAAATTTCCACTTTGTACTATTACTTAATTTGACTTTTATATCAGTCTAATAGTTATTTTCATCACTTACATTTTCTTTTGAATTGTTACGTTCTGAAAGAAAAACAAAAACCTAAATAATTATTAAAGTTCAAAAGAATGTACTATAAAACTTCAGAATATTCAAGTCAAATAGATCAAAAATTTACTTCTTAACCAATCTTATTACAGTTTTTCATAGTGGATTACACACATCAATATTTAAAAAAATTTTAACACAATTATTTCATGTTCACGCCATTCCTTTTAATTTCAATAATATATAATACACAATATGTCTAGTTGTCTATTTAAACATTTTTTTATTTATTGCTGGTGATGTATTGAATTTTTTGTATATAACTTCTTCATTTTACAAATATATTTCAAATATAAATGGGGCAACTTTAAAAATAACAATAGAAATTGTTCTCATGTGTTATTATTTGTTTGTTGTTGTTTCTACTAAAGAAACTTTTTAGAACCTTTTTCTTTGAAGTCACTTTTTTAATTACATGGTTCTTTGATATTCAATGTACAGCCAAACCTGTATATAAAGGCCACTCACTGGAACCTAAAAATGTACCCTTTATGAGCAGTTGCCCTTTATATACAGGTTAAAATTATATGCACTATTCATTAATGGGGAAAATGAGGCTGCCTTTATAGACCGTGATTTGTTATATAGAGGTGTCCTTTATAGACAGTAATTTGTTATATAGAGGTGCCCTTTATAGACAGTGATTTGATATATAGAGGTGTCCTTTATAAACAGTGATTTGTTATATAGAGGAGCTCTTTATAGACAGTGATTTGTTATAGAGGTGCCCTTTATAGACAGTGATTTGTTATATAGAGGTGTTCTTTATAGACAGTGATTTGCTATATAGAGGAGCCCTTTATAGACAGTGATTTGTTATATAGAGGTGCCCTTTATAGACAGTAATTTGCTATATAGAGGAGCCCTTTATAGACAGTGATTTGTTATATAGAGGTGCCCTTTATAGACAGTGATTTGCTATATAGAGGTGCCCTTTATAGACAGTGATTTGCTATATAGAGGTGCCCTTTAGACAGTGATTTGTTATATAGAGGTGCCCTTTAAGGCAGGTTTGACTGTACATTGATTCATTGATTGATAGTTACATAATGTCCAGAGGCAAATATTTTGTGCACATTCATGACGATGTTCAATGTACATGTGCATCCACTAATGTATAATAAAAACATACCTCCAATCTTGTCATGTCCTTCTATCAGTATTTGTATACCTTCACTACCTGTAAAACATGTATTATACATAATTACCACTCATGATTTGGTTTGGGGTATTTAAGAACTACTTCACCTAAGAATCTTGTAAACAGTGACATGTGGTAGGAAATGAAATCTCACTTTTTAATGTTTTTTATTCTACATCAAATAATTTTGATGATCTTCCTGTAAAGAACACCTTGTACAGTAGCACTGAAAACTGACCACAGAGAGAAGGTAACCTTTAATACATATTATTTAAATGCAATCGCAATGCCCATGAAATAAAATAGCTCCTAAACACCAAAACTTAAGACAATTCAGTCAAGGTTTTATATTGTTTGAATTAAATTTATTATTTACATTTATACAAAGATATCTAACATTAGAAAAAACAAACTTTTGTTTATAACACTGGCAGCACACCAGCCTAAAACTGTCTAGGGTTAACTGCACACATATCTTCCACAAAGTTAGGGTAGAATTTATTATCAACATTGAACCTTATATCATTGTTCCTTTTATTAGATGGAACAACATCTGTGGTATAATGTTTAGTTTGATTACCTCAAGTGACATGTCTACTTGCAGACTTGGCATTATACAATAAGCACTCACTCACAGACAGACAGAATTTTTTTTTTTAGTGTTGGACTATACATCACAAATAACAAAAATTTCAAAACATTCTGAGAAACACTACTCAAGTTATCATACGACATCGTGTAAAAATCCTATTTTACGTCATATCAAGTCCAATAACTCTGGAACGGCAAAAGTGAAAATCTTCAAAAATGAAAGGGATCCTCCTCTCTTCACCGGTAAGCTGTTAATAAAATTTCAAAACATTCTGAGAAACACTACTCAAGTTATCATACGACATAGGGAAAAAATCCTATTTTCCGTAATATCACGTCCAATAACTCTGGAACGGCAAAAGTGAAAATCGCCAAAAATGAAAGGAATCCTCGTTTCTTCACTGGTAAGCTGGTGATAAAATTTCAAAACATTCTGAGAAACACTACTCAAGTTATCATACGACATAGGGTAAAAATCATATTTTCCGTCATATCAAGTCCAATAACTCTGGAACGTCAAAAGTGAAAATCGTCAAAAATGAAAGGGATCCTCCTCTCTTCACCGGTAAGCTGTTGATCAAATTTCAAAACATTCTGAGAAACACTACTCAAGTTATCATACGACATAGGGTAAAAATCATATTTTCCGTCATATCAAGTCCAATAACTCTGGAACGCCAAAAGTGAAAATCGTCAAAAAAGAAAGGGATCCTCCTCTCTTCACCAGTAAGCAGCTGATAAAATTTTAAAAGATTCTAAGAAACACAACTCAAGTTATCGTACGACATAGGATTTGTCTACAGACGGACGGACGGACATGGTGAAACCAGTATACCCCCCTACAACTTTGTTGTGGGGGGTATAATGACTACAGATTCCCTAAATACGTACATTCAGCAAACAAACCACCAGCTAATCCATTGTCAGATGGGAAATGTTGATCATATAGTGTTACATATTCTTCTTCTCCAAGGCTATCAACATCAATTCTACTACTTAGGCTGTCAATGTCAGGTTGTTGATTCTTACTGAAGTTAGCAAACAATATCGTAAAGTCGTGTAGTTGTGAATCCTGTAAAAGTAAGTAAAAGATCATGTTTTTTTGTGTTTTTCATGTTTTTTAATTTAAAAAATCTGAAAAGAAAATTTAAACAGTGATGGTCTACACATTCAAACAATAGTCATTTCTACAATGTCATTCATGAAACAAATTTTTAAACAAGATCTTTTTTTGGAACGGACCAAACACTTCATTAATTAAATTCTGTGCTTAAATCACTGTGTACAAACTGCCCCGGCAAAAAATGTTTGGACTCATGCATATCTAATTCCGGAACGGAATCGGACTGTAAGAAGGCAAGAAGAAGGTAAGAATTCTGTTATTTATTTGTTTTTTGCATGAACTTGGGGGAAATAAATGCTTTATTAACCATTTCCTGCTGTCAGATGAAACATTTTGGCTATGTCATCGTATATTAATTGAGAAATAAGCGATAATGTGCCGCAAAATGATGATCAGCTTGACCCCAACCCCGAATTTCGCTCAGTTTCACTTTGAATTGCTCACATTGAATCAAACGAAATGTATTGAAGGAACGATTGATGAATAAAGATGACAAGAATCGTCACTTTGTGCTTTTAATTATTGATATAAGTTAGCACAGGGCGAAAGAAATGGATCATGTCAAAATGGCAGGACCCGGTTTCGTGAATGATGTTCCAGCATGATGACCCGGTTTTGTTCCCAAAAAAATTACGAACAAACAGGAACCAAAGCCTTTATTTTCACTGGAATAACATTGAAATTATGGCTTTTGTAACCATAATGTCCACTAAATGGATTCAGTTCAAGGTATTTAACTTTCAACATTAGTGAGCCGTGTTTTTCCGTCGAGTGTTTTATTACTTCTTCAAATAGGACGAAGGTTGTTTTGCAGTAATAACAATGGTACGGATGATTTTCTCTAGAATGTTTTATTAAGTCATCGAATTGTGGAAATGTTGTATCACAGTATAAACAATAGTTGCTGTGGATTTCTGTTGCTTTGGTTCCTGTTTGTTTGTAAAAATTTTTGGAACAAAACTGGGTCATCATGCTGTAACATCATTCACGAACCCGGGTCCTGCCATTTTGACATGACCCATTTCTTTCTCCCTGTGCTAACTTATATCAATAATTAAAAGCACAAAGTGACGATTCTTGTCATCTTTATTCACCAATCGTTCCTTCAATACATTTCGTTCCATTCAATGCGAGCAATTCAAAGAGAAACTGAGCGAAATTCGGGATTGGGGTCAAGCTGATCGTCATTTTGCGCCACATTATCGCTTATTTCTCAATTAATATACGATGACATAGCCAAAATGTTTCATCTGACAGCAGGAAATGGTTAATAAAGCATTTATTTCCCCCAAGTTCATGCAAAAAACAAATAAATAAACAGAATTCTTACCTTCTTCTTGCCTTCTTACAGTCCAGTTCCGTTCCAGAATTAGATATGCACTCCGTTCCGGAATTAGATATGCACGAGTCCAAACATTTTTTGCCGGATCAGTTTGTACACAGTGTAAATACACAGATGTTACTCCTATAAATTTCATGCATACTGTTCATTCATTCTAGTCAAATTATAATAAAATAGAAGAATATGTCTATAAGACATGATGCAACCTCTCCCAACTAAAGTATACAGGGCCATAACACCAGAACAGAAAAAGTGGCTAAAAGTCCTTGTGTATAAATTTTAAATAATTTGCTTATTAAGGGGAACTTAGCTATTGAGCAGAAACCAAATGCAGGATGTTTGGATGCACAGACATGGGTAAAACTTAATGCCCCGGACACCTACCATCAAGAGCATACATATCCGCACCAATCTCCAAAACATTATTGGTAAAGAACCAACCCTAACCTGTACACCCTTTTATTTAATGGTACAATCAAATATGTCATAAAAAAAACAATAACCTGTACACCACTATCTAACAATGGTACAAACCTGTAATGATGTCAATGAGGTTTCATTTTCTATCCTCATCATCCATCCCACCACACCACTAGGAGATCTGATGAACACCTCTGCCCATCCTGTACACCAACAATTACAGGTATAATTGCTAAACATCCTGCCGTCTGCTGATTTGTTCATAGATCCTGTAATCAAGTTATTAAACAAAAATAGGTATAAGACATCTACACTGAAACAAGTAAAATGGATGTCACAGTGCTATCTAAATTTAGGTCAACCACTGCCCTACATGTTTGATTCTTCAGGGAAATTACTGCTAAAATATTTTGAAAATAAAGCTTGTATTCATACAGTGAGTGAGTGATTGTTGTTTAACACCAATTCAGAAATTTTTCAGCTACATTATGGTTAGAACAAGTTAATTTTCAATGAGATAATGATGAGGTCCGCTTTGTTCTAGACCAACACGCCGAGTTGGATTCTTATATTGCTAGCTCACTGAAACAACAGTCTGATTCTGAGCCAACCGGTCTTTGCTCTTTCTCCTTAATGCTGTGTGCTTAGCGGAGAAGCAACAAATACCAATTTTATAGTCTTTGGTTTGACCTGACCGGGGCTCGAACCCACGATCTACCGCACTTGAGGCGAGCACGCTAACCATTACGTAACCGATGTGGTCTGTATTCATACATGATTGCTATATTATTATGGTAAAGCTGTAGCATAAATTTCCTTCAAATCCATTCAGGAATGACAACACCTGAATGTTAATTTAGCAAATTTTGCTTATTTAATTCTTTTTTTTAAACATTATTCAAGGGTCACAACTCCTGCAAAGTTTTTCAAACAACATTCTTTTTTATACGTGTTTGGTGAGAGTCAATATAAACTTCATTCATGAATTTCAATTTATTGGATAAAAAATATAAAAATGCTTGAGCGTTTACATGTACAATTCAGATATATTAAAACCCAGTTTTTCTATATTATCTGATCTACATTGCAGCAGGGATATCTTCTGTTGGCAGTTTTAAATTTGATGTTGCAATGAACCACAAAATTCATGAAAAAAAACAACAAGTACCGTAACATAACCAATTTTCGACAATTTGTTTCACCTGATAAATAAAATCTTGTGTTATCACGATCAGTTCATATATCAGGAGTTATGCTATGATGCTGAAATAGTGTAAAATAATCTCAAGAAATCTAGGATTAAAATGTCATTTTAAAAGGTAAAAGCTACTATATGTATTATTTCAGCATTTTTCATAATTCCATTTTTCTTTACCTTAAAACAAATTTTAATCATTTAGAAAACACACTGATACAGACCAATTATGGTGTCATAATCTGTCATGTCTTTAATAATGTAAATACTGACATAATACCCACTGGGAAACCAGACTTATTTACCTTGACCGTCAAAAACTTATGAGGTAGTACATCAAGCTTATAAAAAGTGTTGTTTTTCATACCACAGTTTTAACACAGAAAGAAAATACTTATTTTTTTAATTTTGTAAATCAAACACAAAGGATAAGTTTTTCACGTTATATATAGCAAACTTTGATTCTGGTCACTTTATTAAGATATTAATCATTTGTATCAAAAACGTAGATATCAAATTTAGTGCACAAGATGCATTTCTGGAGTAACCTTCATCAGGTACGCTCAATATCTAAAGATTGGAAAGCCAAACAATTTAAAGTTTTTAGAACAATAAAACCAAAGAGCCTAAACAGAATAGCCAAAATCGTCGAAAACCGAAGATACCAAGATAAATTTTTTTAATGTTGCTAAAAGTTATTGTACTTGTATTCATATTCATAATGTTAATTAATTACTTGTATAATAATAGGTTTATATCATACCACACAGTATTGATTCCAGATTTTCACTTTCAAATCCTGACTTTGGCGTATGCTCCGTTAAAGATGACCCTGTCTGCACTCCGATATCTTGGCCTTGATCTAACCTATCTTCAAAACACATGTCATTATTAAACACCAACTTTGATTGGACACCAATATCATCAATACTGCCCTTCGTGTTATCAATCATTGACGTGCTCTTCCCAACTAATGCTGACCTATGGCGTCGTCTGCCAGGTGTTGTAAGTGTCTTCACCTCCGTTATCCGAGTTTGTGGCTGATAGTGTGCCATACATTTGTCACATAAAGAGCCAGTATTACTGTATTTAGCCCCACTTCCACCACTTGTTGTTATTGCAACAAGTTTGTTACCAAGTAACCATGTTTGCGACTGACCTCCATTTAATAGAAATTCAGCAACAGGCGATCTAAAGCAAATTAGAAAAAGCTCAATTTCACAAGTAGAAAATCATAACAACTGTAAACACTTATTTGATCCTAATTATTCAAGCATTGGTTCACATTTTTACACTCATTATAAGGACCGTCGTGGTCATGATTGTGATCGCGTGGTAGTTGGATTTACAACTACCTGTGTAATGAGTGCTTATCACCACTGAAGTTGTACGGTGCACAGGTAGACATGTTGCTCCACTCGGACACATTAATCTGATTCCTAGCCAACCAGGCTTTGCTCTTTCACCTTAATGCAGCGTGCTTAGTGGAGAAGCAACAAATACCTATTTCATAGTCTTTGGTTTGACCCGACCGGGGCTCGAACCCATGATCTATGGCACTCGAGGCGAGCACACTAATCATTACGCCAACAATGCGATTAACTAGTATAAAAAGTTATAAACTTCATAATGGATGAGATGAAGTTTCAAATTGGGTGTGAAGTTGGTCAAGTTAAAAATTATCGTTATGACAATTAGCTTTTTATTAAGCAGACAGTATGGAATAAATGTATAAAGAAAATAACTCTGAATATACCTCTGGGGTACAGCACTGTAATTTGCAAATGCATATCTCGCCAAAATATCTGAGCAAGTCTCGGTTAGTTCTTTATGGAATTGTGACAATTTCTCATCAACAGGAGCCTGTGATTCACGTTGTGGTGTTACTGAACCAGAGAGCATCCTCTTCCGACTGAAAAAAAGAAGCATACTGATAAGACCTATGTCGTCCACATGATCAAAACACAGCTGTGTTGACCCTTTTTGATTTTCAAACCTGGGTTACAATAAATTGTGATGTAGGAAATATTGAGCTAAAACAAATTTGCTTTCTAGCCCTTAAGTTGAAATCATTGAAACCAAATGGACCAAAATAAGTTGCATTAATTGTGAAATAATTTATTATACAACACTTTCATTGTACATGGTGCATTTTCCCATCTGCATTCATGAAGTGTTCATACCACATTTTTCTTATATATGTGAAAATGATGTTCTTTAAATATTCTTTGAAAACTAAATTAAATATGCATACTTTTTTAAAGCTGGTTCATCATACGTAGCAGATCTGCCTCTGTCTGATGAATCTTGGTTTAAATGGTTCAATGCATCGTCTTCAAACTGTTTCAACACATTGGCCTTAAGTCCCTGTTAAAGAAAATAGGAGTCGTTATACATTGTATTTAATATTGTTTTTGATCAGGATTTTTTTTTTTTTTAGCAATTTCCAAATAGCGAAAAAAAAAGAGGGAATATATATGCAAGACTCACATCGACGTCCAGTCTCTAATCGACATCCAATCCTCAAATCAGCGTCCAATTCTCTAATATATGGCCGTTTTTCACTTTCTCAAATCAATGTCCAATGACGTCACCGACGTATACTTCAAATGACGTCACACCCGTTAGGGAATGTTTTTGAAGCAATGATGGAGAAGGGACAAGACCAGATTCCAGATGACGGGTTCTTGATGACAAAAATGCCTATGTATTTTATAGTTACTGTAGATAAAATCCTATTGTGTTTAGGAGTACTTCTACTTTAGCGGACCCTAACTCTAACCTTAATCCTAACACTACCCTTAACCCTAACCTTAATCCTAACATTAACCCTAACCTTAACCCTAAACCTAAACCTAACCCTAACCCTAACCCTAACCTTAACCCTAATCCTAAACCTAACCCTTTTGTTGTCATATCCGCATAGTAACAAAATGAAAGGTAATGGGTCATACGCTTTGCTTATTACAATATCTGACTTCCGTGGTCTGCCAAAGTAGATTCTACCGCTATTGATAATATTAAAGAATGGGGGGAAAAAAACAGATTAAAAAAACAAAACTGTCCTTACAATTATTTTTTATGGCAAATTTGATCGTGTAAACAGGCCTATAGATATGAGAGTTTGGAAAGGACGCCGATTTGAGAATATCCTAAAATTGGACCATGATTTGAGAAAATGACATAAGTGGACCCCGATTTGAGGAGCGGACATCAATTAGAGACTGGACGTTGATCTGAGTCTATCATATACAATACATTTTGCATCAATTTCAAAAGAAATGTGACAAATAAATGTGCCTTAATGATAGAAAAGTTCATTTAGACTTGATTTTTTTTTCTAAAAATGTTGTCACATCGAGAAAAAACATACAAAATATTAAAACTCATGAAGTTTTATTGGTTATGAGAGCTTATTGTCATTTTCATCAATATTTCAGTCATATCTTGTCAGTTAGCTATACTGGTATATGTTACCAACATTCCCACAGAAAACCATTGATCTGCTGCAAGCCACATACAAACATTATCACATAGGTTGTGTACACCTCAACATGAGAGGTAATGGAACTCTTAACTTTAGTGATGATAGGCACTTATTATGTTAGTAGATGTAGATGCAAATCCTTTTAAATCCAATCCCAGACAAGACTGCACAAACCTCAATTAAACTTAAGACTCAATTAAACCTTAAGTGATCAGTGTAAATTGATTTAAAGTAATTTAACAGGTCAATTAAGATTTAACTGACAAATATATTTAATTAAGGTTTGTACAATCTAGTCCTGCCCACTACAGCCCTTGTTGTAACCTATATTAATCTCTTAATGTACAGCTATACAACCTAATCCTGTCCACTACAGCCCTTGTTGTAACCTATATTAATCTCTTAATGTACAGCTATACAACCTAATCCTGCCCACTACAGCCCTTGTTGTAACCTATATTAATCTCTTAATGTACAGCTATACAACCTAGTCCTGCCCACTACAGCCCTTGTTGTAACCTATATTAATCTCTTAATGTACAGCTATACAACCTAGTACTGCCCACTACAGCCCTTGTTGTAACCTATATTAATCTCTTAATGTACAGCTATACAACCTAGTCCTGCCCACTACAGCCCTTGTTGTAACCTATATTAATCTCTTAATGTACAGCTATACAACCTAGTCCTGTCCACTACAGCCCTTGTTGTAACCTATATTAATCTCTTAATGTACAGCTATACAACCTAATCCTGTCCACTACAGCCCTTGTTGTAACCTATATTAATCTCTTAATGTGCAGCTATACAACCTAATCCTGCCCACTACAGCCCTTGTTGTAACCTATATTAATCTCTTAATGTACAGCTATACAACCTAGTCCTGTCCACTACAGCCCTTGTTGTAACCTATATTAATCTCTTAATGTACAGCTATACAACCTAATCCTGCCCACTACAGCCCTTGTTGTAACCTATATTAATCTCTTAATGTACAGCTATACAACCTAGTCCTGTCCACTACAGCCCTTGTTGTAACCTATATTAATCTCTTAATGTACAGCTATACAACCTAGTCCTGTCCACTACAGCCCTTGTTGTAACCTATATTAATCTCTTAATGTACAGCTATACAACCTAGTCCTGTCCACTACAGCCCTTGTTGTAACCTATATTAATCTCTTAATGTACAGCTATACAACCTAGTCCTGCCCACTACAGCCCTTGTTGTAACCTATATTAATCTCTTAATGTACAGCTATACAACCTAGTCCTGCCCACTACAGCCCTTGTTGTAACCTATATTAATCTCTTAATGTACAGCTATACAACCTAGTCCTGCCCACTACAGCCCTTGTTGTAACCTATATTAATCTCTTAATGTACAGCTATACAACCTAATCCTGCCCACTACAGCCCTTGTTGTAACCTATATTAATCTCTTAATGTACAGCTATACAACCTAGTCCTGTCCACTACAGCCCTTGTTGTAACCTATATTAATCTCTTAATGTACAGCTATACAACCTAGTCCTGTCCACTACAGCCCTTGTTGTAACCTATATTAATCTCTTAATGTGCAGCTATACAACCTAGTCCTGTCCACTACAGCCCTTGTTGTAACCTATATTAATCTCTTAATGTGCAGCTATACAACCTAGTCCTGCCCACTACAGCCCTTGTTGTAACCTATATTAATCTCTTAATGTGCAGCTATACAACCTAGTCCTGTCCACTACAGCCCTTGTTGTAACCTATATTAATCTCTTAATGTACAGCTATACAACCTAATCCTGTCCACTACAGCCCTTGTTGTAACCTATATTAATCTCTTAATGTACAGCTATACAACCTAGTCCTGTCCACTACAGCCCTTGTTGTAACCTATATTAATCTCTTAATGTACAGCTATACAACCTAGTCCTGTCCACTACAGCCCTTGTTGTAACCTATATTAATCTCTTAATGTACAGCTATACAACCTAGTCCTGCCCACTACAGCCCTTGTTGTAACCTATATTAATCTCTTAATGTACAGCTATACAACCTAGTCCTGCCCACTACAGCCCTTGTTGTAACCTATATTAATCTCTTAATGTGCAGCTATACAACCTAGTCCTGTCCACTACAGCCCTTGTTGTAACCTATATTAATCTCTTAATGTACAGCTATACAACCTAGTCCTGTCCACTACAGCCCTTGTTGTAACCTATATTAATCTCTTAATGTACAGCTATACAACCTAGTCCTGCCCACTACAGCCCTTGTTGTAACCTATATTAATCTCTTAATGTGCAGCTATACAACCTAGTCCTGTCCACTACAGCCCTTGTTGTAACCTATATTAATCTCTTAATGTACAGCTATACAACCTAGTCCTGTCCACTACAGCCCTTGTTGTAACCTATATTAATCTCTTAATGTACAGCTATACAACCTAGTCCTGTCCACTACAGCCCTTGTTGTAACCTATATTAATCTCTTAATGTACAGCTATACAACCTAGTCCTGCCCACTACAGCCCTTGTTGTAACCTATATTAATCTCTTAATGTACAGCTATACAACCTAGTCCTGCCCACTACAGCCCTTGTTGTAACCTATATTAATCTCTTAATGTGCAGCTATACAACCTAGTCCTGTCCACTACAGCCCTTGTTGTAACCTATATTAATCTCTTAATGTACAGCTATACAACCTAGTCCTGTCCACTACAGCCCTTGTTGTAACCTATATTAATCTCTTAATGTACAGCTATACAACCTAGTCCTGTCCACTACAGCCCTTGCTGTAACCTATATTAATCTCTTAATGTACAGCTATACAACCTAGTCCTGTCCACTACAGCCCTTGTTGTAACCTATATTAATCTCTTAATGTACAGCTATACAACCTAGTCCTGCCCACTACAGCCCTTGTTGTAACCTATATTAATCTCTTAATGTACAGCTATACAACCTAATCCTGCCCACTACAGCCCTTGTTGTAACCTATATTAATCTCTTAATGTACAGCTATACAACCTAATCCTGCCCACTACAGCCCTTGTTGTAACCTATATTAATCTCTTAATGTACAGCTATACAACCTAGTCCTGTCCACTACAGCCCTTGTTGTAACCTATATTAATCTCTTAATGTACAGCTATACAACCTAGTCCTGCCCACTACAGCCCTTGCTGTAACCTATATTAATCTCTTAATGTACAGCTATACAACCTAGTCCTGCCCACTACAGCCCTTGCTGTAACCTATATTAATCTCTTAATGTACAGCTATACAACCTAATCCTGTCCACTACAGCCCTTGTTGTAACCTATATTAATCTCTTAATGTACAGCTATACAACCTAATCCTGTCCACTACAGCCCTTGTTGTAACCTATATTAATCTCTTAATGTACAGCTATACAACCTAGTCCTGTCCACTACAGCCCTTGTTGTAACCTATATTAATCTCTTAATGTACAGCTATACAACCTAATCCTGCCCACTACAGCCCTTGCTGTAACCTATATTAATCTCTTAATGTACAGCTATACAACCTAATCCTGTCCACTACAGCCCTTGTTGTAACCTATATTAATCTCTTAATGTACAGCTATACAACCTAGTCCTGTCCACTACAGCCCTTGCTGTAACCTATATTAATCTCTTAATGTACAGCTATACAACCTAATCCTGTCCACTACAGCCCTTGTTGTAACCTATATTAATCTCTTAATGTACAGCTATACAACCTAATCCTGTCCACTACAGCCCTTGTTGTAACCTATATTAATCTCTTAATGTACAGCTATACAACCTAGTCCTGCCCACTACAGCCCTTGTTGTAACCTATATTAATCTCTTAATGTACAGCTATACAACCTAGTCCTGCCCACTACAGCCCTTGTTGTAACCTATATTAATCTCTTAATGTACAGCTATACAACCTAGTCCTGTCCACTACAGCCCTTGTTGTAACCTATATTAATCTCTTAATGTACAGCTATACAACCTAGTCCTGCCCACTACAGCCCTTGTTGTAACCTATATTAATCTCTTAATGTACAGCTATACAACCTAGTCCTGTCCACTACAGCCCTTGTTGTAACCTATATTAATCTCTTAATGTGCAGCTATACAACCTAATCCTGCCCACTACAGCCCTTGTTGTAACCTATATTAATCTCTTAATGTACAGCTATACAACCTAGTACTGCCCACTACAGCCCTTGTTGTAATCTATATTAATCTCTTAATGTACAGCTATACAACCTAGTCCTGCCCACTACAGCCCTTGTTGTAACCTATATTAATCTCTTAATGTACAGCTATACAACCTAGTTCTGTCCACTACAGCCCTTGCTGTAACCTATATTAATCTCTTAATGTACAGCTATACAACCTAGTCCTGCCCACTACAGCCCTTGTTGTAACCTATATTAATCTCTTAATGTACAGCTATACAACCTAATCCTGCCCACTACAGCCCTTGTTGTAACCTATATTAATCTCTTAATGTACAGCTATACAACCTAGTCCTGCCCACTACAGCCCTTGTTGTAACCTATATTAATCTCTTAATGTACAGCTATACAACCTAATCCTGCCCACTACAGCCCTTGTTGTAACCTATATTAATCTCTTAATGTACAGCTATACAACCTAGTCCTGCCCACTACAGCCCTTGTTGTAACCTATATTAATCTCTTAATGTACAGCTATACAACCTAGTCCTGCCCACTACAGCCCTTGTTGTAACCTATATTAATCTCTTAATGTACAGCTATACAACCTAGTCCTGCCCACTACAGCCCTTGTTGTAACCTATATTAATCTCTTAATGTACAGCTATACAATCTAGTCCTGCCCACTACAGCCCTTGTTGTAACCTATATTAATCTCTTAATGTACAGCTATACAACCTAATCCTGTCCACTACAGCCCTTGTTGTAACCTATATTAATCTCTTAATGTACAGCTATACAACCTAGTCCTGCCCACTACAGCCCTTGTTGTAACCTATATTAATCTCTTAATGTACAGCTATACAACCTAATCCTGTCCACTACAGCCCTTGTTGTAACCTATATTAATCTCTTAATGTACAGCTATACAACCTAGTCCTGCCCACTACAGCCCTTGCTGTAACCTATATTAATCTCTTAATGTACAGCTATACAACCTAATCCTGTCCACTACAGCCCTTGTTGTAACCTATATTAATCTCTTAATGTACAGCTATACAACCTAATCCTGTCCACTACAGCCCTTGTTGTAACCTATATTAATCTCTTAATGTGCAGCTATACAACCTAATCCTGCCCACTACAGCCCTTGTTGTAACCTATATTAATCTCTTAATGTGCAGCTATACAACCTAATCCTGTCCACTACAGCCCTTGTTGTAATCTATATTAATCTCTTAATGTACAGCTATACAACCTAATCCTGCCCACTACAGCCCTTGTTGTAACCTATATTAATCTCTTAATGTACAGCTATACAACCTAGTCCTGTCCACTACAGCCCTTGTTGTAACCTATATTAATCTCTTAATGTACAGCTATACAACCTAGTCCTGCCCACTACAGCCCTTGTTGTAACCTATATTAATCTCTTAATGTGCAGCTATACAACCTAGTCCTGTCCACTACAGCCCTTGTTGTAACCTATATTAATCTCTTAATGTACAGCTATACAACCTAGTCCTGCCCACTACAGCCCTTGTTGTAACCTATATTAATCTCTTAATGTGCAGCTATACAACCTAATCCTGCCCACTACAGCCCTTGTTGTAACCTATATTAATCTCTTAATGTACAGCTATACAACCTAGTACTGCCCACTACAGCCCTTGTTGTAATCTATATTAATCTCTTAATGTACAGCTATACAACCTAGTCCTGCCCACTACAGCCCTTGTTGTAACCTATATTAATCTCTTAATGTACAGCTATACAACCTAGTTCTGTCCACTACAGCCCTTGCTGTAACCTATATTAATCTCTTAATGTACAGCTATACAACCTAGTCCTGCCCACTACAGCCCTTGTTGTAACCTATATTAATCTCTTAATGTACAGCTATACAACCTAGTACTGCCCACTACAGCCCTTGTTGTAACCTATATTAATCTCTTAATGTACAGCTATACAACCTAGTCCTGCCCACTACAGCCCTTGCTGTAACCTATATTAATCTCTTAATGTACAGCTATACAACCTAGTCCTGTCCACTACAGCCCTTGTTGTAACCTATATTAATCTCTTAATGTACAGCTATACAACCTAGTCCTGTCCACTACAGCCCTTGTTGTAACCTATATTAATCTCTTAATGTACAGCTATACAACCTAGTCCTGTCCACTACAGCCCTTGTTGTAACCTATATTAATCTCTTAATGTACAGCTATACAACCTAGTCCTGTCCACTACAGCCCTTGTTGTAACCTATATTAATCTCTTAATGTACAGCTATACAACCTAGTCCTGCCCACTACAGCCCTTGTTGTAACCTATATTAATCTCTTAATGTGCAGCTATACAACCTAGTCCTGTCCACTACAGCCCTTGTTGTAACCTAATATTAATCTCTTAATGTACAGCTATACAACCTAGTCCTGCCCACTACAGCCCTTGTTGTAACCTATATTAATCTCTTAATGGTACAGCTATACAACCTAGTCCTGTCCACTACAGCCCTTGTTGTAACCTATATTAATCTCTTAATGTACAGCTATACAACCTAGTCCTGCCCACTACAGCCTTGTTGTAACCTATTATTAATCTCTTAATGTACAGCTATACACCTAATCCTGCCCACTACAGCCCTTGTTGTAACCTATATTAATCTCTTAATGTACAGCTATACAACCTAGTCCTGCCCACTACAGCCCTTGTTGTAACTATATTAATCTCTTAATGTACAGCTATACAACCTAGTCCTGCCCACTACAGCCCTTGTTGTAACCTATATTAATCTCTTAATGTACAGCTATACAACCTAGTCCTGCCCACTACAGCCCTTGCTGTAACCTATATTAATCTCTTAATGTACAGCTATACAACCTAGTCCTGCCCACTACAGCCCTTGTTGTAACCTATATTAATCTCTTAATGTACAGCTATACAACCTAATCCTGCCCACTACAGCCCTTGTTGTAACCTATATTAATCTCTTAATGTACAGCTATACAACCTAGTCCTGCCCACTACAGCCCTTGCTGTAACCTATATGTAATCTCTTAATGTACAGCTATACAACCTAGTCCTGTCCACTACAGCCCTTGTTGGTAACCTATATTAATCTCTTAATGTACAGCTATACAACCTAGTCCTGTCCACTACAGCCCTTGTTGTAACCTATATTAATCTCTTAATGTACAGCTATACAACCTAATCCTGCCCACTACAGCCCTTGTTGTAACTATATTAATCTCTTAATGTACAGCTATACAACCTAGTCCTGTCCACTACAGCCCTTGTTGTAACCTATATTAATCTCTTAATGTACAGCTATACAACCTAGTCCTGTCCACTACAGCCCTTGTTGTAACCTATATTAATCTCTTAATGTACAGCTATACAATCTAGGTCCTGCCCACTACAGCCCTTGCTGTAACCTATATTAATCTCTTAATGTACAGCTATACAACCTAGTCCTGTCCACTACAGCCCTTGTTGTAACCTATATTAATCTCTTAATGTACAGCTATACAACCTAGTCCTGCCCACTACAGCCCTTGTTGTAACCTATATTAATCTCTTAATGTACAGCTATACAACCTAGTCCTGTCCACTACAGCCCTTGTTGTAACCTATATTAATCTCTTAATGTACAGCTATACACCTAGTCCTGTCCACTACAGCCCTTGTTGTAACCTATATTAATCTCTTAATGTACAGCTATACAAGCCTAGTCCTGCCCACTACAGCCCTTGTTGTAATCTATATTAATCTCTTTAATGTACAGCTATACAACCTAATCCTGCCCACTACAGCCCTTGTTGTAACCTATATTAATCTCTTAATGTACAACTATACAACCTAGTTCTGTCCACTACAGCCCTTGTTGTAACCTATATTAATCTCTTAATGTACAGCTATACAACCTAGTCCTGTCCACTACAGCCCTTGCTGTAACCTATATTAAATCTCTTATGTACAGCTATACAATCTAGTCCTGCCCACTACAGCCCTTGTTGTAACCTATATTTAATCTCTTAATGTACAGCTATACAACCTAGTTCTGTCCACTACAGCCCTTGTTGTAACCTATATTAATCTCTTAATGTACAGCTATACAACCTAGTTCTGTCCACTACAGCCCTTGTTGTAACCTATATTAATCTCTTAATGTACAGCTATACAACCTAATCCTGCCCACTACAGCCCTTGTTGTAACCTATATTAATCTCTTAATGTACAGCTATACAACCTAGTCCTGTCCACTACAGCCCTTGTTGTAACCTATATTAATCTCTTAATGTACAGCTATACAACCTAGTCCTGCCCACTACAGCCCTTGTTGTAACCTATATTAATCTCTTAATGTACAGCTATACAACCTAGTCCTGCCCACTACAGCCCTTGTTGTAACCTATATTAATCTCTTAATGTACAGCTATACAACCTAGTCCTGTCCACTACAGCCCTTGTTGTAACCTATATTAATCTCTTAATGTACAGCTATACAACCTAGTCCTGCCCACTACAGCCCTTGTTGTAACCTATATTAATCTCTTAATGTACAGCTATACAACCTAGTCCTGCCCACTACAGCCCTTGTTGTAACCTATATTAATCTCTTAATGTACAGCTATACAACCTAGTCCTGCCCACTACAGCCCTTGTTGTAACCTATATTAATCTCTTAATGTACAGCTATACAACCTAGTCCTGCCCACTACAGCCCTTGTTGTAACCTATATTAATCTCTTAATGTACAGCTATACAACCTAGTCCTGCCCACTACAGCCCTTGTTGTAACCTATATTAATCTCTTAATGTACAGCTATACAATCTAGTCCTGCCCACTACAGCCCTTGTTGTAACCTATATTAATCTCTTAATGTACAGCTATACAACCTAGTTCTGTCCACTACAGCCCTTGTTGTAACCTATATTAATCTCTTAATGTACAGCTATACACCTAGTCCTGTCCACTACAGCCCTTGCTGTAACCTATATTAATCTCTTAATGTACAGCTATACAACCTAGTCCTGCCCACTACAGCCCTTGTTGTAACCTATATTAATCTCTTAATGTACAGCTATACAACCTAGTCCTGCCCACTACAGCCCTTGTTGTAACCTATATTAATCTCTTAATGTACAGCTATACAACCTAATCCTGTCCACTACAGCCCTTGTTGTAACCTATATTAATCTCTTAATGTACAGCTATACAACCTAGTCCTGTCCACTACAGCCCTTGTTGTAACCTATATTAATCTCTTAATGTACAGCTATACAACCTAATCCTGCCCACTACAGCCCTTGTTGTAACCTATATTAATCTCTTAATGTGCAGCTATACAACCTAGTCCTGTCCACTACAGCCCTTGTTGTAACCTATATTAATCTCTTAATGTGCAGCTATACAACCTAATCCTGCCCACTACAGTCCTTGTTGTAACCTATATTAATCTCTTAATGTACAGCTATACAACCTAATCCTGCCCACTACAGCCCTTGTTGTAACCTATATTAATCTCTTAATGTACAGCTATACAACCTAGTCCTGTCCACTACAGCCCTTGTTGTAACCTATATTAATCTCTTAATGTACAGCTATACAACCTAGTCCTGTCCACTACAGCCCTTGCTGTAACCTATATTAATCTCTTAATGTGCAGCTATACAACCTAGTCCTGTCCACTACAGCCCTTGCTGTAACCTATATTAATCTCTTAATGTACAGCTATACAACCTAGTCCTGTCCACTACAGCCCTTGTTGTAACCTATATTAATCTCTTAATGTACAGCTATACAACCTAGTCCTGCCCACTACAGCCCTTGTTGTAACCTATATTAATCTCTTAATGTACAGCTATACAACCTAGTTCTGCCCACTACAGCCCTTGTTGTAACCTATATTAATCTCTTAATGTACAGCTATACAACCTAGTCCTCCCACTACAGCCCTTGTTGTAACCTATATTAATCTCTTAATGTACAGCTATACAACCTAATCCTGTCCACTACAGCCCTTGTTGTAACCTATATTAATCTCTTAATGTACAGCTATACAACCTAGTCCTGCCCACTACAGCCCTTGTTGTAACCTATATTAATCTCTTAATGTACAGCTATACAACCTAATCCTGTCCACTACAGCCCTTGTTGTAACCTATATTAATCTCTTAATGTACAGCTATACAATCTAGTCCTGCCCACTACAGCCCTTGTTGTAACCTATATTAATCTCTTAATGTACAGCTATACAACCTAATCCTGCCCACTACAGCCCTTGTTGTAACCTATATTAATCTCTTAATGTACAGCTATACAACCTAATCCTGTCCACTACAGCCCTTGTTGTAACCTATATTAATCTCTTAATGTACAGCTATACAATCTAGTCCTGCCCACTACAGCCCTTGTTGTAACCTATATTAATCTCTTAATGTACAGCTATACAACCTAATCCTGCCCACTACAGCCCTTGTTGTAACCTATATTAATCTCTTAATGTACAGCTATACAACCTAATCCTGTCCACTACAGCCCTTGTTGTAACCTATATTAATCTCTTAATGTACAGCTATACAATCTAGTCCTGCCCACTACAGCCCTTGTTGTAACCTATATTAATCTCTTAATGTACAGCTATACAACCTAGTCCTGTCCACTATAGCCCTTGCTGTAACCTATATTAATCTCTTAATGTACAGCTATACAACCTAATCCTGCCCACTACAGCCCTTGTTGTAATCTATATTAATCTCTTAATGTACAGCTATACAACCTAGTCCTGCCCACTACAGCCCTTGTTGTAACCTATATTAATCTCTTAATGTACAGCTATACAACCTAGTCCTGCCCACTACAGCCCTTGTTGTAATCTATATTAATCTCTTAATGTACAGCTATACAACCTAGTCCTGCCCACTACAGCCCTTGTTGTAACCTATATTAATCTCTTAATGTACAGCTATACAACCTAGTCCTGCCCACTACAGCCCTTGTTGTAATCTATATTAATCTCTTAATGTACAGCTATACAACCTAGTCCTGCCCACTACAGCCCTTGTTGTAACCTATATTAATCTCTTAATGTGCAGCTATACAACCTAATCCTGTCCACTACAGCCCTTGTTGTAACCTATATTAATCTCTTAATGTACAGCTATACAACCTAGTCCTGTCCACTACAGCCCTTGTTGTAACCTATATTAATCTCTTAATGTACAGCTATACAACCTAGTCCTGTCCACTACAGCCCTTGTTGTAACCTATATTAATCTCTTAATGTACAGCTATACAACCTAGTCCTGCCCACTACAGCCCTTGTTGTAACCTATATTAATCTCTTAATGTACAGCTATACAACCTAGTCCTGTCCACTACAGCCCTTGTTGTAACCTATATTAATCTCTTAATGTACAGCTATACAACCTAGTCCTGCCCACTACAGCCCTTGTTGTAACCTATATTAATCTCTTAATGTACAGCTATACAACCTAGTCCTGTCCACTACAGCCCTTGTTGTAACCTATATTAATCTCTTAATGTACAGCTATACAACCTAGTCCTGTCCACTACAGCCCTTGTTGTAACCTATATTAATCTCTTAATGTACAGCTATACAACCTAGTCCTGCCCACTACAGCCCTTGTTGTAACCTATATTAATCTCTTAATGTACAGCTATACAACCTAGTCCTGCCCACTACAGCCCTTGTTGTAACCTATATTAATCTCTTAATGTACAGCTATACAACCTAGTCCTGCCCACTACAGCCCTTGTTGTAATCTATATTAATCTCTTAATGTACAGCTATACAACCTAGTCCTGCCCACTACAGCCCTTGTTGTAACCTATATTAATCTCTTAATGTACAGCTATACAACCTAGTCCTGCCCACTACAGCCCTTGTTGTAATCTATATTAATCTCTTAATGTACAGCTATACAACCTAGTCCTGCCCACTACAGCCCTTGTTGTAACCTATATTAATCTCTTAATGTGCAGCTATACAACCTAGTCCTGTCCACTACAGCCCTTGTTGTAACCTATATTAATCTCTTAATGTGCAGCTATACAACCTAGTCCTGTCCACTACAGCCCTTGTTGTAACCTATATTAATCTCTTAATGTACAGCTATACAACCTAGTCCTGCCCACTACAGCCCTTGTTGTAACCTATATTAATCTCTTAATGTACAGCTATACAACCTAATCCTGCCCACTACAGCCCTTGTTGTAACCTATATTAATCTCTTAATGTACAGCTATACAACCTAGTCCTGCCCACTACAGCCCTTGTTGTAACCTATATTAATCTCTTAATGTACAGCTATACAACCTAGTCCTGCCCACTACAGCCCTTGTTGTAATCTATATTAATCTCTTAATGTACAGCTATACAACCTAGTCCTGCCCACTACAGCCCTTGTTGTAACCTATATTAATCTCTTAATGTACAGCTATACAACCTAGTCCTGCCCACTACAGCCCTTGTTGTAATCTATATTAATCTCTTAATGTACAGCTATACAACCTAGTCCTGCCCACTACAGCCCTTGTTGTAACCTATATTAATCTCTTAATGTGCAGCTATACAACCTACTCCTGTCCACTACAGCCCTTGTTGTAACCTATATTAATCTCTTAATGTACAGCTATACAACCTAGTCCTGCCCACTACAGCCCTTGTTGTAACCTATATTAATCTCTTAATGTACAGCTATACAACCTAGTCCTGTCCACTACAGCCCTTGTTGTAACCTATATTAATCTCTTAATGTACAGCTATACAACCTAGTCCTGTCCACTACAGCCCTTGTTGTAACCTATATTAATCTCTTAATGTACAGCTATACAACCTAGTCCTGCCCACTACAGCCCTTGTTGTAACCTATATTAATCTCTTAATGTACAGCTATACAACCTAGTCCTGCCCACTACAGCCCTTGTTGTAACCTATATTAATCTCTTAATGTACAGCTATACAACCTAGTCCTGTCCACTACAGCCCTTGTTGTAACCTATATTAATCTCTTAATGTACAGCTATACAACCTAGTCCTGCCCACTACAGCCCTTGTTGTAACCTATATTAATCTCTTAATGTACAGCTATACAACCTAGTCCTGTCCACTACAGCCCTTGTTGTAACCTATATTAATCTCTTAATGTACAGCTATACAACCTAGTCCTGCCCACTACAGCCCTTGTTGTAACCTATATTAATCTCTTAATGTACAGCTATACAACCTAGTCCTGCCCACTACAGCCCTTGTTGTAACCTATATTAATCTCTTAATGTACAGCTATACAACCTAATCCTGCCCACTACAGCCCTTGTTGTAACCTATATTAATCTCTTAATGTACAGCTATACAACCTAGTCCTGCCCACTACAGCCCTTGTTGTAACCTATATTAATCTCTTAATGTACAGCTATACAACCTAGTCCTGTCCACTACAGCCCTTGTTGTAATCTATATTAATCTCTTAATGTACAGCTATACAACCTAGTCCTGCCCACTACAGCCCTTGTTGTAACCTATATTAATCTCTTAATGTACAGCTATACAACCTAATCCTGCCCACTACAGCCCTTGTTGTAACCTATATTAATCTCTTAATGTACAGCTATACAACCTAGTCCTGCCCACTACAGCCCTTGTTGTAACCTATATTAATCTCTTAATGTACAGCTATACAACCTAATCTTGCCCACTACAGCCCTTGTTGTAACCTATATTAATCTCTTAATGTACAGCTATACAACCTAATCCTGCCCACTACAGCCCTTGCTGTAACCTATATTAATCTCTTAATGTACAGCTATACAACCTAGTCCTGCCCACTACAGCCCTTGTTGTAACCTATATTAATCTCTTAATGTACAGCTATACAACCTAGTCCTGCCCACTACAGCCCTTGTTGTAACCTATATTAATCTCTTAATGTACAGCTATACAACCTAGTCCTGCCCACTACAGCCCTTGTTGTAACCTATATTAATCTCTTAATGTACAGCTATACAACCTAATCCTGCCCACTACAGCCCTTGTTGTAACCTATATTAATCTCTTAATGTACAGCTATACAACCTAATCCTGCCCACTACAGCCCTTGCTGTAACCTATATTAATCTCTTAATGTGCAGCTATACAACCTAGTCCTGCCCACTACAGCCCTTGTTGTAACCTATATTAATCTCTTAATGTACAGCTATACAACCTAGTCCTGCCCACTACAGCCCTTGTTGTAACCTATATTAATCTCTTAATGTACAGCTATACAACCTAATCCTGCCCACTACAGCCCTTGTTGTAACCTATATTAATCTCTTAATGTACAGCTATACAACCTAGTCCTGCCCACTACAGCCCTTGTTGTAACCTATATTAATCTCTTAATGTGCAGCTATACAACCTAATCCTGTCCACTACAGCCCTTGTTGTAACCTATATTAATCTCTTAATGTACAGCTATACAACCTAGTCCTGCCCACTACAGCCCTTGTTGTAACCTATATTAATCTCTTAATGTACAGCTATACAACCTAGTCCTGTCCACTACAGCCCTTGTTGTAACCTATATTAATCTCTTAATGTACAGCTATACAACCTAGTCCTGCCCACTACAGCCCTTGTTGTAACCTATATTAATCTCTTAATGTACAGCTATACAACCTAGTCCTGCCCACTACAGCCCTTGTTGTAACCTATATTAATCTCTTAATGTACAGCTATACAACCTAGTCCTGCCCACTACAGCCCTTGTTGTAACCTATATTAATCTCTTAATGTACAGCTATACAACCTAGTCCTGCCCACTACAGCCCTTGTTGTAACCTATATTAATCTCTTAATGTACAGCTATACAACCTAGTCCTGCCCACTACAGCCCTTGTTGTAACCTATATTAATCTCTTAATGTACAGCTATACAACCTAGTCCTGCCCACTACAGCCCTTGTTGTAACCTATATTAATCTCTTAATGTACAGCTATACAACCTAATCCTGCCCACTACAGCCCTTGTTGTAACCTATATTAATCTCTTAATGTACAGCTATACAACCTAATCCTGCCCACTACAGCCCTTGCTGTAACCTATATTAATCTCTTAATGTGCAGCTATACAACCTAGTCCTGCCCACTACAGCCCTATTAATCTCTTAATGTACAGCTATACAACCTAGTCCTGCCCACTACAGCCCTTGTTGTAACCTATATTAATCTCTTAATGTGCAGCTATACAACCTAGTCCTGCCCACTACAGCCCTTGTTGTAACCTATATTAATCTCTTAATGTACAGCTATACAACCTAATCCTGTCCACTACAGCCCTTGTTGTAACCTATATTAATCTCTTAATGTACAGCTATACAACCTAGTCCTGTCCACTACAGCCCTTGTTGTAACCTATATTAATCTCTTAATGTACAGCTATACAACCTAGTCCTGTCCACTACAGCCCTTGTTGTAATCTATATTAATCTCTTAATGTGCAGCTATACAACCTAATCCTGCCCACTACAGCCCTTGTTGTAACCTATATTAATCTCTTAATGTGCAGCTATACAACCTAGTCCTGCCCACTACAGCCCTTGTTGTAACCTATATTAATCTCTTAATGTACAGCTATACAACCTAATCCTGCCCACTACAGCCCTTGTTGTAACCTATATTAATCTCTTAATGTACAGCTATACAACCTAGTCCTGTCCACTACAGCCCTTGTTGTAACCTATATTAATCTCTTAATGTACAGCTATACAACCTAGTCCTGCCCACTACAGCCCTAGCTGTAACCTATATTAATCTCTTAATGTACAGCTATACAATCTAGTCCTGCCCACTACAGCCCTTGTTGTAACCTATATTAATCTCTTAATGTACAGCTATACAACCTAGTCCTGTCCACTACAGCCCTTGTTGTAACCTATATTAATCTCTTAATGTACAGCTATACAACCTAGTCCTCCCACTACAGCCCTTGTTGTAACCTATATTAATCTCTTAATGTACAGCTATACAACCTAATCCTGCCCACTACAGCCCTTGTTGTAACCTATATTAATCTCTTAATGTACAGCTATACAACCTAATCCTGCCCACTACAGCCCTTGTTGTAACCTATATTAATCTCTTAATGTACAGCTATACAACCTAATCCTGCCCACTACAGCCCTTGTTGTAACCTATATTAATCTCTTAATGTACAGCTATACAACCTAGTCCTGTCCACTACAGCCCTTGTTGTAACCTATATTAATCTCTTAATGTACAGCTATACAACCTAATCCTGTCCACTACAGCCCTTGTTGTAACCTATATTAATCTCTTAATGTACAGCTATACAACCTAGTCCTGCCCACTACAGCCCTTGTTGTAACCTATATTAATCTCTTAATGTACAGCTATACAACCTAATCCTGCCCACTACAGCCCTTGTTGTAACCTATATTAATCTCTTAATGTACAGCTATACAACCTAGTCCTGTCCACTACAGCCCTTGTTGTAACCTATATTAATCTCTTAATGTACAGCTATACAACCTAGTCCTGTCCACTACAGCCCTTGTTGTAACCTATATTAATCTCTTAATGTACAGCTATACAACCTAGTCCTGCCCACTACAGCCCTTGTTGTAACCTATATTAATCTCTTAATGTACAGCTATACAACCTAGTCCTGTCCACTACAGCCCTTGTTGTAACCTATATTAATCTCTTAATGTACAGCTATACAACCTAGTCCTGTCCACTACAGCCCTTGTTGTAACCTATATTAATCTCTTAATGTACAGCTATACAACCTAGTCCTGCCCACTACAGCCCTTGTTGTAACCTATATTAATCTCTTAATGTACAGCTATACAACCTAATCCTGTCCACTACAGCCCTTGTTGTAACCTATATTAATCTCTTAATGTACAGCTATACAACCTAATCCTGTCCACTACAGCCCTTGTTGTAACCTATATTAATCTCTTAATGTACAGCTATACAACCTAGTCCTGTCCACTACAGCCCTTGTTGTAATCTATATTAATCTCTTAATGTACAGCTATACAACCTAGTCCTGTCCACTACAGCCCTTGTTGTAACCTATATTAATCTCTTAATGTGCAGCTATACAACCTAATCCTGCCCACTACAGCCCTTGTTGTAACCTATATTAATCTCTTAATGTACAGCTATACAACCTAATCCTGCCCACTACAGCCCTTGTTGTAATCTATATTAATCTCTTAATGTACAGCTATACAACCTAGTCCTGTCCACTACAGCCCTTGTTGTAACCTATATTAATCTCTTAATGTGCAGCTATACAACCTAATCCTGCCCACTACAGCCCTTGTTGTAATCTATATTAATCTCTTAATGTACAGCTATACAACCTAGTCCTGTCCACTACAGCCCTTGTTGTAACCTATATTAATCTCTTAATGTACAGCTATACAACCTAGTCCTGCCCACTACAGCCCTTGTTGTAACCTATATTAATCTCTTAATGTACAGCTATACAACCTAATCCTGCCCACTACAGCCCTTGTTGTAATCTATATTAATCTCTTAATGTACAGCTATACAACCTAGTCCTGTCCACTACAGCCCTTGTTGTAACCTATATTAATCTCTTAATGTACAGCTATACAACCTAGTCCTGCCCACTACAGCCCTTGTTGTAACCTATATTAATCTCTTAATGTACAGCTATACAACCTAATCCTGCCCACTACAGCCCTTGTTGTAACCTATATTAATCTCTTAATGTACAGCTATACAACCTAGTCCTGCCCACTACAGCCCTTGTTGTAACCTATATTAATCTCTTAATGTACAGCTATACAACCTAATCCTGCCCACTACAGCCCTTGTTGTAACCTATATTAATCTCTTAATGTACAGCTATACAACCTAGTCCTGCCCACTACAGCCCTTGTTGTAACCTATATTAATCTCTTAATGTACAGCTATACAACCTAATCCTGCCCACTACAGCCCTTGTTGTAACCTATATTAATCTCTTAATGTACAGCTATACAATCTAGTCCTGCCCACTACAGCCCTTGCTGTAACCTATATTAATCTCTTAATGTACAGCTATACAACCTAATCCTGCCCACTACAGCCCTTGTTGTAACCTATATTAATCTCTTAATGTACAGCTATACAACCTAATCCTGCCCACTACAGCCCTTGTTGTAACCTATATTAATCTCTTAATGTACAGCTACTATTATTATTTTTCTAACTTTCTTGTTTTCTTAATGCTGTGATTCTGCGAAAAATACTCAAAATATTAAAACTCATAGAGAAAACCAATAATATAAATAAATGGTAAATATACATGATTTAGGTTTTTGCTTTCGTTTCTTTGCAACTTAACGTCCAGCGGCAAGATTTTCATGCATATTTAGGATGATTGATTCTGCATTAAACCTAAAACATCCACAGATATTTTGCCATTTCATTCATTATTTTCCAGTGCCATCAACTACAGATTTTACTCTATATTTTCCAATGCTGTTAACTGTCATGCTATAATCTTCAATCTAAATAATTCAATGTACTTTCATTACCAACCTTTTGAATAAATTTAACGAATCCCTTTCTAAAAGGCAGACGACATCTTATGAACCAGATAGCTATAACGTGATGTGCCAAGGAAACTGTATAGTGGCTAAATCTGAAATGAAATACAATATTTAATGAAACATAAAGTAAAAATCCTGTGGTGTTCTAAAGAAATTGTCTTGTTATTAAATCTGAAATAAATACAATATTTAATGAACTATAAAAAAACCACCCTGTGGTGTTCAAAAGAAACTGTCTAAGTTATTAAATCTGATATAAAATATCACATGTATGTGTGTGTTAGGGGGAATCAATCTGATATAAAATATCACATGTATGTGTGTGTTAGAGGGAATCAATCTGATATAAAATATCACATGTATGTGTGTGTTAGGGGGAATCAATCTGATATAAAATATCACATGTATGTGTGTTAGGGGGAATCAATCTGATATAAAATATCACATGTATGTGTGTGTTAGGGGGAATCAATCTGATATAAAATATCACATGAATGTGTGTGTTGGGGGAAATCAATCTGATATAAAATATCACATGAATGTGTGTGTTAGAGGGAATCAATCTGATATAAAATATCACATGTATATGTGTGTTAGGGGGAATCAATCTGATATAAAATATCACATGTATGTGTGTGTTAGGGGGAATCAATCTGATATAAAATATCACATGTATGTGTGTGTTAGGGGGAATCAATCTGATATAAAATATCACATGAATGTGTGTGTTAGGGGGAATCAATCTGATATAAAAATATCACATGTATGTGTGTTAGGGGGAATCAATCTGATATAAAATATCACATGAATGTGTGTGTGTTAGGGGGAATCAATCTGATATAAAATATCACATGTATGTGTGTGTTAGGGGAATCAATCTGATATAAAATATCACATGAATGTGTGTGTTAGGGGGAATCAATCTGATATAAAATATCACATGTATGTGTGTTAGGGGGAATCAATCTGATATAAAATATCACATGAATGTGTGTGTGTTAGGGGGAATCAATCTGATATAAAATATCACATGTATGTGTGTGTTAGGGGGAATCAATCTGATATAAAATATCACATGAATGTGTGTGTTAGGGGGAATCAATCTGATATAAAATATCACATGTATGTGTGTGTTAGGGGGAATCAATCTGATATAAAATATCACATGTATGTGTGTGTTAGGGGGAATCAATCTGATATAAAATATCACATGAATGTGTGTTAGGGGGAATCAATCTGATATAAAATATCACATGTATGCGTGTGTTAGGGGGAATCAATCTGATATAAAATATCACATGTATGTGTGTGTTAGGGGGAATCAATCTGATATAAAATATCACATGAATGTGTGTTAGGGGGAATCAATCTGATATAAAATATCACATGTATGTGTGTGTTAGGGGGAATCAATCTGATATAAAATATCACATGTATGTGTGTGTTAGGGGGAATCAATCTGATATAAAATATCACATGTGTGTGTTAGGGGGAATCAATCTAATATTAAATATCACATGTATGTGTGTGTTAGAGGGAATAAATTTTGTCTCTGTTTCTATGAGTTTTTATTAGATTTTGGAATTCTACTTACAATACATTTTCTTTTCTTCATTTTATGAACCATATACATACATACCTGTATGTTTTTAGAAAGGGAAAAAAATAATACAAACCTAAAATCCTGGGGGGGTTTTTCACTCTATAAATACAAAATTTCTGTTTTTTTTAAATATTTTTAGTGGTGAAACATTTTTTGGGAAAAGGTTCTCTTATAGCATACGAGTTGCTTTACCATTCATCTGCAGACCTAATACGTATTAAGAAAAATAGTTAAATCTTGATAAATTTTTATATGTTCATCTCTTAACTTAATATAATCAATCAGTCTATCAACGATAAAGAGATGAAATCATAAGGTTTCCATGTTTTTATGTGACAAAGTTGTCATAACTCAAGAAATATTTTATATATATATCTACAAAACAATTTGATCTATGAAAGACAATAGACAAAGTGATGTTCATCTATCTGCAATAATATGTAGTTGATAGAAAAAGAAATAAAATTATCCACACAAATACTTGAGGTTAAAATCTATTTTTAGAAATGAGTAAAAAATGCTTTCTTTTTTAGAGTTTGATTTCTGAACTGTATGGGCCATGCTCAGTTATGGTGATGTGAATAAAAGTGCTATATAATCCCTGAAGATGATATTCTCCTTCAATAATTTCACATATAGCACCAAGAATTTTGTTTATTGTATTTAGTACTGTACTTACTTAAAAGGATTAGTATAAGGTAAAGCTATAGCAAACACGCTCATGTATTCATCTTCCACAAAATTTGCATACATCTTTGGTAATCGTACAATACCTAAAGACAAATTATATATGACAAATTCATACATATACAATATATACATTAATTCCTGTGTTGTCATGGTGTAATTAAAAGTCACATTAGGCTATAATTGAAATAATATGTCATATCTACCATAGCTTAGAAGTGACATACATATGATAATAGACAGCAACGGACGTATACAGAATTTTTCATATACTGTGGGTTCAATTATTTACATTGGTATCAATTTTCATGGATTAGCAGAAAATGAGATGCTTGTCAACTTCTATTTTGTCGTTTTGATATTTGCTAATAGCGTCTCCTGTTATATATAGCTTTCGTGGTACACAGATTTTCGTGGTTTGATAGTACCAACCAATACTAAGAAAATTGGTATTCAGCGAATAACAATTAATTCACAGTACATATACCAGGAGTTCTCAATTGATGTTTAATATGGAAATCATCCATGAAGTGACAAATGGATGGCATCAGATAATTACATAAATTTTATATGACAGTAATAAAAACAATTTTCAAATTTATTTTCACTAATCATGACCAAAAAATATTCAATGTATGCAAACAGATCGAAACATAACAATAATATCATAGCAGCCATTCATGTTACAATCCCCATATATCAATATAATATTCTAGTACATAAAGTAGTTGACAACAAGATGTTGCACGCTACGTCGTGCTAAGAATACCCTCACTCGTTCATTTGTAAGTTGCACGGTAAACAGGAAGTAGATGTGCAATCATTTCTTCCAGTAGAAGCTGAGATATCTGTTACGGAAGTGTGAACGGACGGACAAACGGACGGACGGACTAACAGACGGATGGACGGACAAACGGACGGACAAGGTGATTGCAATATAGCCCCCTCTCTATGAGTGGGGGTATAATAAAACAAAATCTTCTAAATGTGTTACACACAGTCAAATATTAATGTGTTGTACAGTTTTGCATAAAATGTATGTATCAACGTAATAAATAATCAATCATAACTATGGAACCGTGTTAGTTAAATTGAAAATTAGTTGAAATAGCATGTGAATACACAGCATCATAGAACCTGCGGTACCATAGGGTTGGACTATAAATCTGATATACATTTTCAAAATGATACAAAAAAGACTTGATGCAGGTTAAATAAACAAGAGGTGTTTGAATGACAACATATCTACTAACTGTAAGGCTAAAAATGTTAGGTCACAAACACAATAATATAGCTAGCTTACAAATACAATCAAACATGTCTTATGTGACCTTCCATGGGAACATTGAAATAGTCACATAAGACAGATGGTCACTAAATACAGGTTAATATCAAATGCACGTGTGAATGGGAAATCAAAACTATGAACATTCATCCCATAATTTCAAAGTCAAGGGAAATAACTCCATATTACTTACTGGAAAGGAAAGCTAAGACAGGTATAGCCATATATGAACTATCAAAGTCAGGAGAAATAACTCCATACTACTTACTAGAAAGGAAAGCTAAGACAGGTATAGCCATATATGAACTATCAAAGTCAGGAGAAATAACTCCATACTACTTACTAGAAAGGAAAGCTAAGACAGGTATAGCCATATGAACTGTCAAAGTCAGGGGAAATAATTCCATACTACTTACTAGAAAGGAAAGCTAAGACAGGTATAGTCACATGAACTGTCAAAGTCAGGGGAAATAACTCCATACTACTTACTAGAAAGGAAAGCCAAGACAGGTATAGCAGGGATCGTGCTGTCGGTCGCCAATGTCGCAATTTGCGATTTTTTTTTCTTGACTGGCGACTGAAATCGGCTTCTGGCGATTTTTTTGGCGCCTATATTTCCTTGTGTAAATTGATAGATAATCACTGTGTACCGTAACAAAAATCAATAAATTATTGACGATTGATTTTTGAAAGTGACGAGTATTTCCCGTACCCAATTCGTCACTTGAATTTTCAAAAAATCTTAAAAAAATTTTTGTACAGTACAGAAAGCGACATACCGTGATTGATCACTCCGAGACATAATTTTTAATCCTGTAGACATATCATCACGGACATAAACCCACTGTGATAGACCTAAAAAGGACCGTAAAACAAGGTGGTGGGGATTAAATTTTATGGCTCTCGGTCACCTGTGCGCCGATTGATATTTTACGTAATTTCGTTATAGATGAAAATAATTTTCTTTAAAATTGCAAACAAAAACCTATAACAATCCAAATTTACGTAGCCTAATGGCTACAAAATGAACAAAAAGCGGAAAACTATGAGCATGCTTTTAATTTGTTCCATAAACTTTTTTTTTACTGTATTTTGTCATAAATCTATTGGGTTGAAAGCCAATTAAGATCTGAATTTGAATAAATAAACTGGTGACATTTGATTTTGGTCAGATACTGTGTAATGTCAAACATTTGTAGGGGTAAAATCATGATGAAGGTTAATTCCTTATTTCCTTTCACGTTTCTAAACTTTCTGCAGATTAGCGGCTAATTTCCAAAATATATCCGTAAATTTAGTGACTTTTGGACATGTAGTACTTCTTTGAACGATCTGTTTATAAATATTTGTTTCGTTAATTTTTAATCAAATTCTTCAATGACCGTATACAGGTATAAAAATTATTTAGTACGTATTTCTACAACGAAAAGGGTTTTAACTGGGTTTTCTACGAAGATTAAAATAAAAAAAATTACTGAACGTATAAAAAATATTAGTGAACTAAATTGTAATATTGAACTGGAAATACGCTTTAAAACGTAAAATATTAGTGAACTAAAATGTAATGTTGAACTGGAAATACGCTTTAAAACGTAACAAATCACGCATATCGCGCATGTGTTTGTGCAGCTTCATTTGTGCACAAGCCAGGTCACGTGTACACGTGTCAATAAAATACTAGGTGTAGATACGCAATACACAGCCAAGGTTAAAAAAAATTTGAAACATATTTGCACAACCCATGATTTCACTGAATTGAAGTTGAATAATCATTTATTATTTACATTTTATTCATCAATTCAAATGAACTCTCCGTTCTCGTGCTATTTTCTCGATCTCGGGATTTCATTCCCGGGATTACGTTCAAGGATGTTTTACGTTTTGAGGAAAAAAATAAAAATGTTTTTTTTAATTCTGAAGGGAATTGGAGACAGTACCTGAAAAAAAAATAGGCGATTTAAAAATGTAATTTCACCTGTACATCTTATCTGACTAGTTTACCTGTAAAACGACCCACTTAATTACAAGATTAACACCTGGTGTTTTATTGCCCCCTGATCACCGACATGAATTAAAATTTGTAATCCCCATCACTCTCCTAGACATGACCACTATCACGGTGATTGATCACGGCATGTCCCTTTCTGTACTGTAACAATCCATTCTTCTTCTACATTTGCTACTAATTAGTCACTACAATGACAATTGTATTACATGTTTCAAGCCAATCAATGGATAATAGAATTTTTGTTTTGATTGCGCAATCTTTGATCACACCTGGCTTGATTTACCTGGTTAAAGATAATGATCCTAACAAACAATTCAATTTTTATTTTTTTAAGTTTCTTTATAAACCAAGGTATATTTTGAGTAGCTACTCAAAATGTTCTTTGGTTTATAAAGAAACTTAAAAAATAAAAATGGCGCGATCAACAGGAGTTCGCAATGTAATCCACCGATACTTTTAACCAAACAAACTTTTGCTATATTTATTCTCATTTCTGTGAAATGTAATCTTAGTTCTCATATTTAATATGGTCATTTTTTATATGCGAAGGTTGGCCATTGAAATGCACTGCACGAGGACGCATAATTTTGTTATTGATTAGCATCCGGGTAACAATTGCGTTCTATTTATAGAACTATTTACAAACAGACACATGTCTGCAATTAAAAAAAATAACCAGTCAGTATTTTTATTCCAATTGTTGCAATTTGATTATGAGACCTGAGAAATAATTATTTATTTTACAACTTGCTTCAGTTTTTGACGTTTGTTCTATTCATTACCTACATTTTGTACAAAATATCTAGAAGCTGGACATATTTTTTTCTGCTGAAGACTACATAAATATGAGTTATTACAATTGTTGGGGTATTAGACCAAAGCACAGTAACATTTCAAAAAGGGTGGGGGAGGGGGTTATTACAATTTGTGTGATATTAGATCAAAGCACAGTAATATTTCAAAAAAAAAAGGGGGGGGGGGGGGGGGGGGGTGGGGGTATTACAATTTGTGTGGTATTAGATCAAAATCATGACAATGTTATGTTTTATCAGTTGGTTTCTAATTTGCAGAGTATGTTCCCATCCTAGGAGGTTTTCATAGATTTTCAATCTCCATTACTAACTAATAAGGCAAAGTAACTGATTATAAGATTAAGTTCATTAAAAATATGTTCCGCAAAAGTGACTAATGGTCTCAAAATCCTGGCTGAATCCCTGATAATCCGTAAAATACAGTATATTGTAATAAATTATATAAATCTTTTTGTTTTTGATGATGAAATCGAAATAAAAAACAGTACAACACAGACATTAACATTTGTACAAACAAATCCGGACCATTTATACATGAAACGGAACATGAAACTGGTAGTGGTACATGCAATCATCCAGTTTCGGTTCGAAAAAATTGGCTCCTTGTAAAATTTTTAGCTGGCTCCTAAACTGGCTCCTGACTTTCAAAACTGGCACCTGAAAATGGCACCTGGCGATTTTTCTGGCTCCTACTTTTTGGGAGACAGAGCAGCCCCTGTATAGCCATATGAACTGTCAAAGTCAGGGGAAATAACTTCATACTACTTACTAGAAAGGAAAGCTAAGACAGGTATAGCCATATGAACTGTAGCCGATATCTTTGACAGCTGTAAAAGTACTGACGGTAACAATCTCATCATAACATCCTGCATTTCTAACGTACATATTCTCAATGAATTAGTACACATCTTAGAACATTTAGATACCAGTCCAAACTCTAAACATTTTATTAGTTGTCTCTGGAAAATAATAAATATAAAAATAAGTTGGTTAATTCGACACCTTTAATGAAGGCTTTTTGCAAGATTCGTGTACTTTTTTTTCTGTTGACAGATGTTTGGATTAGACATTCATTTTACATTGGTCCCTGCATTGTTAAGGGTTTCTGATCAATCCAGTGTTAAGACATGTTTCATGGTATATGCTTCGAGTTGTATGTTGATTCAATTGGAGTTAAATAAATAGAAACAAATATACAGTGGTCGACAGATAATGTATGTGATATTAGAAATCTGTTTCTACTTTGTATCTTTCATGTGAATGTAAGTGAAATGGATTTGGCAAATATAGTAGTGCATTTGATTACTTGACCATCAAAGTCAATTATGATAATATGCAAGAACACAACTCTGTGACACTGAAACTATTTATAAATATAGGATATTCAAATACCCACCATGTATTTCCAGGAACCAAGGTCTATTCCATGGTGACGAGGTCATGAATGTATGGTAGTTGAATTTACACCTGCCTGTATATCATTGCTAGTCAATACTACAGTTGTGATTTTGACAGGTAATGATTTTCTCAATCAGAATACTAACAGTCACAATTTAACTGAAATATTGTGAAGTGAAATGCCCACAGCCCAAACCTCTATACCATAGGTAGGAATATAATATACGAAGAATTTACTGGTCTATATGGAAGACTGGGTGACTACTGGCTAGACATTAGTAATAACGTGTACTTTTCCTGTGTATGGTTAACCTATATACCAATATCACATACAGGGAGATAACTATAATGGAAACAATATGTTTTCATATGCAACCATCTTGTTTCTAGGACGACATATTTATGCAAGTTACCTGTTTACTTTTGTCAAGGTATTTATGGTAGGATACTAATGAAGCCAACACAGGAAAAATAAAAGAGTGGAAATCTGATCGTGTAAATTTTCCTGGTGGTACACTCTGTAATTTCTCTGGAAAGCCTAGTTGTCTGTCATTTACCTGAAATTTATCCAAATTTAACAATTAATTAACATCAGTAAAAAAAGAAGACTGTTAAGGTCTATGTTTTGCAATGCAATGTTTATGTATTCTCAACAAGCATAAAATACTTGCAATTTATTAAATTACCGACATTTTTATTTATTTTTATCTCCGACAGTTGGTCCAACTCAATAGGAAAAATTGCTGGACTGACATAGAATCTATCGGAATTTCGCCACTCACAGACGGAATTGGGAATGATTGTTATTTGGATTTTTACAGTGCTAGATTACCAAAACAGCAGTTCATAGGTTGACATGTCACTCAACTCTAACATAGCTTTACTCCAGCTCAGCCAGTAATTTTGCTCCAACACCCTGATGCTGCATACTTAGCGGAGAAGCAACAAATACTAATTTTATAGTCTTTTGGTCGACCTGAGAGGGGATCAAACCTAGAATCTACCATACTTAAGGCATACACGAGCATTACACCACCAACGCGATTCTATTTTTTTAACAGAGATGCCCAAATTAATGGATGAATTACACAAAGGGTCATAATTTTTTTTTAAATCAATAAATTTCATCCCTTCACAAAAAAACACTAATTTTCTGTTATTATCTGTGTCACTTTTGCTATGATCTTTGCACAAATATCTTAGCAGCAAAACTAATATATGTACAAACAATAATTTTCTTCATACCGGTAAAACATTATTTTGCAGAAACTTTTCTACAATAAAACAACATTACAAATTTAGGGATTAGGGTTATGGTGTTTACCACATCTTTCAACAATATTTCAGCAATATTGTGGCGGTCAGTTTTACTGGTGGAGGAAACCGGGAGTACCCTGAGAAAACTACCGACCTGGCACAAGTCACTGACAAACTTTATCACATAATGTTGCATCAAGTACACCTCACCATGAGTGAGATTCGAACTCACGTTAGTAGTGATAGGCACTGATTGCACAGGTAGTTGTAAATTCAACTACCATACGATCACGACCACGACGGCCCCGCATTACAAATTAAAAGTACATGAATAATTACCATGGAGCAGAGTTTCTGACATAATACTTCCACCATATTACGTTTGGTAGATAATACCAGAGACTTATTCTGTAGTAACAGTGGAAGATGAACTAAAACACATTCCATCACCTGCCAATCCTTGTCCTGTAATGTAAATAACACATCAAACTTTAAACCAATTCAAGAATCGTGGCATGAGTGAGTTATTGTTTTTTAAGACCAAGTGAGCAATTCTTCAGCTAAAAAGAACAAGTTACATTATAATGAAATGATGCCCTAGACCTACAGGTCTATTTTGCTTTTTATATTGCTAGCTCACTGAAACAATAATCCGTGCATAGACATGATACTCCACTTGGACACATAATCCTGATTCAGAGCCAACAAATCTTTGCTCTTACTCCTTAATGCTGTGTGCTTAATGGCGGAGAAGCAACAGATACAAATTTCATAATCTTTGATTTAACCCACTGGTCCTCAAACCCACTATCTATCGCACTCCAGGCAAAGGAAGATTGTAAGAAACTATACTGAATCGGTCTGTTATACTTTACAATTGTAAGACATGTCCATTTGAATAGATAGCTTTAGCTATGTGTGTGTTCATTTTGGACATTAGGTAACTTTTTTCTACTTTTCAGAGTTACTGTAAAATCACTTTTATTCGTGGGATACCAATTTCTGTGGGTAGGCTGATCCACAAAATTAAGAATCCAATGAACATTGCAACTTGGGAAGCAGTTTGAAATCGATATATTGGCAAATGATGTTCTCGAGTGACTGACTTTCTGGAACAGCTGCATAGGGTACAATTGACAATTTTAATGATAAAATAAGTACAAGCATACCTTTTAATGGGTATCCACATGAACATGTTTGGGAATTATTTGATTTTGAATGCATGTGTAAAAACAAAAGAAATGTTTATATGTGAAAAGATTTCAACAACTTCTGATTATGGAAATCAAATTTACTTCCAAATCATACACTTGACGGTGACACGCTTCTAAGTGTTGTATAAATATTTCTCTATTGAAGTACAGCACCCTTGCTTCAATAAACATATTTTATAACCTTTCTTTAAACTATTAATGATCAATTATGCATAAGTTAACTGTACATTTGCCCCGGGGTCAGGATTAATCTTGTGACACAACCACGAGTGGTTTCAATTTGAGATAAAGGATAGAAAATTTTGAAATAATTACACAAGTACAATCTGTAATGATATGAAAAATAATGAGAAAAAAAACTTTATTGTTCTATTTTTAGTTGTGATAAACAAAAATTGAAAATAAAATGGAGTGTAAGACATAAAAACGAATTTAATATATATTAAAGGAAATTGCTAGTGTACATGCTAATAAAGTAATTTCAGCAGATTTTGTTTAATTTTCAAATTTAATCAAATAAATTCTGCTAAATTTACAAATGCCGGAATTTTCTACAACTGTCAAAGTGAACACTTTAATATCCACGTTCTACTTCCTATTACATAATTATACGGCTCATCTGTCTAATGTATTGAAGCTTTCTCGAAGATTTGCTTCCTTCCCAATGAAACTTATATATTATGTTGAAAATATAAAATCCACAAATTCTATTTTGGGTACAAACACAAAATCCACGAAATTACGAATCCACAAACTTGTCATTTTTATCCAAACCACGAAAATTGATGCCCACGAAGAAAAGTACTTTCACAGTAATTAAAAAAAAAATCTCCAACTTTTAGCATTTAAAGTTTGGGTTTACAGCTGTTTAGTCAATCACCACCTAAAAAGTTTAGGATGTCACTAAATTAACATGCTATCAGTATTTCATCCACCACCTAAAAAGGTTAGGATGTCACTAAATTAACATGTGATCAGTATTTCATCCACCACCTAAAAAGTTTAGGATGTCACCAAATTAACATGTGATCAGTATTTCATCCACCACCTAAAAAGTTTAGGATGTCACTAAATTAACATGTGATCAGTATTTCATTCACCACCTAGAAAGGTTAGGATGTCACTAAATTAACATGATCAGTATTTCATCCACCACCTAAAAAGTTTAGGATGTCACTAAATTAACATGTGATCAGTATTTCATTCACCACCTAAAAAGTTTAGGATGTCACTAAATTAACATGTGATCAGTATTTCATCATAAGTCAAGCTTGATAAATACAGAGAAACTGACCTGCTCTAAACAATCTATAAACAGGTTAAATATTTCATCATAGTTAAGTAGTGCTGCTTGTGACCAAAGAAAGGCAGCACCACTGGTCTGTTCTGGACTTGATGGCTGAACGATTACTTCATCTCCGTCACTGCAAAATAAATGTTCAACATATTTAACAAAACTACATGTTGTTTAACAAGATTGTTCTTTGACTTCATATTTTTTGCTCCCAAAGATTTAAATTATTTTTGTTTCCAATCTTTTGGTTTGAGTATAACTGATGGTTGTTCCGTAGACACGCTGTGTGCACTAGATTTGATGTCTATATTTCTATTAGAGAAGTACAGATGAAATTTAATGGTACCAATATGAAGATTTTTTAGTACATCATTTAATACAGAATAAATTAATATGACTTTTTGTAATGACAGTGTTTCTGATAGTTTTAGGCAATAATTACAGTAAATTTGCTTCAAACTTTTACATTAATGTACTTCTACACAAATTTGACAGTCTAAACACATATCCAACTCCCCTCGAAGAATGGATTATTAGGATTATGGTGCTATCGCCACTTTCAACAATATTTCAGTTATATTGTGACGGTCAGTTTTATTGATGAAGGAAACCGGTGTGTTCGGAGAAAACCACCGACCTGTCAATTTGATGGACTCATCATATGTATTTAACGTAGACTGTCAAATTTGTGTTTGAAACAGACACTCAGATAAAGTGTAAAAACAAATTTGAAGAAAAATTGAACTGTGTAAACACACCTTTAATTTAATATATCTACTTGGTTAAATTTCTTAAATAAATTACCTGCTTTCACACACTATGTAGGGACTAAATAAAAATTGATAGTCATCTAGTTGTTTATCTATAAACCTTAATCTGTGTAAACTGTCACATCTTAACTGTAAAAATGTCTCTAGTATCTGAAAAAAATTAAATAAATATGAATAAGGGTTAGGGGTTATGGTATTTAACGCCACTTTCAACAATATTTCAGTTATATCATGGCAGTCAGTTTTATTGGTGGAGGAAACCAGAGTACCCCCAAGAAAACCACTGACCTGCTGCAAGTCACTGATAGACTTTATCACATAAAGTTGTATCGAGTATACCTCGCCTGAGCGGAATTCGAACTCACAATGTTAGTGGTGATAGGCACTGATTGCACAGGTAGTTGTAAATCCAACTACCATACGATCACGGCCACAACGGCCCCAAGTTTAATTTTCAAAGTTGTATTATTTATTAGTGTATTTCTAACATTCTTTCCTCATTTGTTGTATTTAGTTTTAACAAGTGCACATATCACCAATGATGTACCAAACAATATTGACAGCAAAATTATAAGAGCAAGATCCTGAGAAATACAATTTTGATATAAATTAACATGAACAAAATTAGTTTGTCTCAGTTTCAGAAAAAATGGTGGATAGAACTTTTGTAGACAAATAATTTAAGTCTGTGCTAAAGTCATGAAGAAATGCTAAACATGCTTCTAAAAAGTAAATAAAGTAACTAATATAAACTGCATAATTTTCTGTTTTCATTCATTAAAAAAATAACAAGATCAGACAAGAATTGAGTTAATCTATACATTTTTTCCTTCGACCAAGGGAAATTGTCAGTATCAATGGACTGACAATGATACTGAAAATTATCTGTCAGGGTAACGTTAAACACATTATGACTTTACCCATAAAAACAATAATATCAGTTTTGAAGGCATGCATTATCACTAGTATCACAGCTCATCCCATCAGACTTGCTCCAATACCAGCGTTAATGTCTGTCTCGACCTTCACAACTGCAGTTATTCTATATTTATCAATATGTTTCAACAAATGACATGTTGCTATATTTGACTTACAGCTTTCCTAACTGTGGCAGCAGCTATACTATGATAGTCTTTTGGTGAAGAATACTGGTGTTTCATATGACTGATCAGTAAATCATACAACTTTAAACACTGGTTTGATGGTCGGGTATATAACTTTGTCTGTTAAATAAACAAAATTTAAATTAGTTAGTTAGAGAGGAAAAAAACATACAAAAAATAAACAAATATTTAACTTTTTTATTTTATTTTTTTTTATAAATCAAAATGTTTTTTTAAATATATTATGCATAGAGTTCAAGATGTCAGAGAATTCATCATTCTCTACAACAGCACAGATCATATATGTGAGAGTTGGCATTTAACTCACATGTGGACAACATTTACATGACCTCATCAGTTCACTAAGAGAGGAGGTTTGGGTTCATAAAACTAGCTTAACCCCACCACTTTTTATTGAAGTGCCTGTACCAATCCAAGAAAATAAACGGTCATGTATATGGGTGTTAGGTGTATTTATCTTGCCTCTGTTTTTACGATTTCTCTATTTATAGATATTCCAACAGTTCAGACAGTGTGGTATTTTTTTGCTTTTCATTTTATTCTAACATTTTCTATTGTCAACTTTCAAAATATCTGACATATTTCATAAAATTTATGGAGTTCTTAGATTAGTTAAAATTGTTTCCAGTTTGCACAATAATTCTTGCAGTTTCAATCAAATTTCATCAAAATTTACTATGTAACAAAAATATATTCATTGAACACGACTATTACCTTAAACAACTCCACTAATCCTAATAAAGACGTTTTAATATCCACCAGATGACTCTCATCAAGTTTCTGTAACATATCGCTACCGTCCATTCCTGGATGAGGAGAAGTCAGGTAGGCAACCATTGGTCTGGTGATCAGCTTTTCTATTAGTCCAATGATGTCTGCAAAACAACTTGGGCTACAGCTTTGAGCTAAACATATCAACATGTCTGCTGCTACTTTCCTTACCACAGGATCTTTGTCAATTTCAATATGGCTCAGATGGGGTAATACAACGTTGTTAATGAGATCATCCTAAAATGTAAAAAGATCTTAAATTTGACTAATCACAGATGTGTCTCGAGTTCAACAACGTTATATCAAAAAAGGTCATAGCTTGCTCAAATTGGTTAAATATATTTGATTCTGTGTAAAATCTCTATAATGTCCTCATTTCAATGTCAGTCATCTTGATATCACCGCTACTATATTTTCTCACATTCCCTCATTTTTTTAACAAGATATTTACCAAAATTCTGATAAACATTTCTCTTCTATAATAAAACTTATTTTTTTCTATCATTTTCAGTTTTGTATTCTTTTTCGCATGCATTGCTTTAAATTGAAAATTATTTGTCTTGGAGATGATTTTTAGACATCTACATGTCTAACCTTTACCACAATCCTACCTTTGACTTGTGTAATTTCATTTTATCTTTCAGATTGAATTGAAATTAAAAAAAAACAATAATTTCTGCTATATCGTGGTGGACAATTTTATTGGGTGAGGAAAACAGGAGTAAACAGATAAAACCACCAACCATCTAAAAGTCAAGGACAAAAACTTGTCAGGTTCACATGAACTGTATAAAACAAACAATCTTATATGAAGTTTTTTACATTATTTTCCTGGGAGTGAATGGTTAATATCTAAACTAATACCTCATGCATGTGTTTGTTTACACTGAGTGTAAAGGACAAAATTTTCAATGCTTTTTCTCTTATCTGTGTCCTGTGTTCATGTCTGTCAAAAGAAAAAAAGAGTAAATATGAAATAATATCCATAATAGCAGAGAATCATATCTTAGGGTTGGGATTATTGGTATTTATCATCACTTTCAGCTATATGGGGACTACCACACTTGTTGAGGGAAGAAAACCCAAGCCAGGACCTGGATTTGCAACGTAATATGCTGTGGTCTTTTTTTTGTTCAGCGAGTTCAGTTAAGATGAGAGGTGATTGTTCATTTTGTTGATATTGGTGGAAATGATGACCACCATTGTTTAACTTTCTTTTCATAAAAAATGTAATAACCCACATCAGATGTATAAGGTTTGTAGTCTGATGTCCATGATCTTGACAACATGGCTACTCAGCCACCCAATTATAATCATATGATAAAACCCAGGCGGACATACTTTGTTTATAATTACATGTATCTATCTTTTCCTTTTTACATAATACATTTACTCTATTTGTCAGATATTAAGAGAGGCTTAACATCCACATTTTTTAACTGTCACAAGTTAGGACCTGAAATTAACATTGGCTTGTGTTCTTGTCAGAACAGAACAGAGCACCTGTCTATTCCAAACACAAAAGCTGGTCACAAGGAGGTTTGATTTAGACAGGTTTCATTGTATTACGACCTTTCTAAGTAAAAAGTTGAGGACAACTCTGGTTACCCTTTCGGTATCTTCAAACTTTTCTTACAAATCAATTGTTTAAATACAAAACACAAACAATGAATATACATACCTGAAATATTTATCTAGAAGTTGATACAGATTGTTCAGCCAGTTCTCTTTTCCTGGATGTATCTGTTGAGCATGGTAGTCAATTAACATTGACACAGAACTCTCCTACAAACAGAATTTATCTATCCCCATTAATATTGAATTCTAAAATATTTTCCAGTCAGAATGAACTACTAGAGCTTTTTTAGGTAACTTAAAAATTTAACATATCAAAATTTCCATAAATGACCTTTAAGTTGAGATTTAATAATAATAATGTCACACTTTATTTGTTGTAACTAAGCTTTATTTGATTGAAAGAAAACTCTGTCAACTTTTCTTACATCTTGACTCTAAAATTTTGAGTGATGGGAAGAATGATCTGAAATATATCATCACTACATCATATTTAAAGAAGTTTTACACAATAAACCTTTTGACCAGTCAATATTAGCAATAGATATATATAAATATCATAAATAACTATACAACTTTTATTGTATAAATAAAAGATATTTTTCATACAAGAATAACAACTCATAATCATTATATACTCACTGGTCTCTTTGTAGCACACAACTCTTATCAGTTTAAACGTTCTAAGATAATAACATATACTCACTGGTCTCTTTGCAGCACCCAACTCTTATCAGTTTAAACGTTCTAAGATAATAACATATACTCACTGGTCTCTTTGTAGCACACAACTCTATCAGTTTAAACGTATATACTCACTGGTCTCTTTGCAGCACACAACTCTATCAGTTTAAACGTATATACTCACTGGTCTCTTTGCAGCACCCAACTCTATCAGTTTAAACGTTCTAAGATAATAACATATACTCACTGGTCTCTTTGTAGCACACAACTCTATCAGTTTAAACGTATATACTCACTGGTCTCTTTGCAGCACCCAACTCTATCAGTTTAAACGTTCTAAGATAATAACATATACTCATTGGTCTCTTTGTAGCACACAACTCTATCAGTTTAAACGTATATACTCACTGGTCTCTATGCAGCACACAACTCTATCAGTTTAAACGTTCTAAGATAATAACATATACTCACTGGTCTCTTTGCAGCACCCAACTCTATCAGTTTAAACGTTCTAAGATAATAACATATACTCACTGGTCTCTTTGACGCACACAACTCTATTAGTTTAAAGAATCTAGACACACAACCACTATAATGGCCATGAGCATGAAGTTCTTCTATCACAGTTAACACTTCATGCAGATCTGCTATCATCAGGGGAAAGTCGTGTTGTGGAATCTGTACTGGAGTCTGTAAAAGTAAAATTAGAGAGAGATTCGCTTACTGTAAATTCATATCTATTTGTGGTATACCAATTTTCGTGGATTTCGTGGATAGTGTCAGACCATAAAATTAAGAATTCAATGAATATTTGTTCTCATATATATATATATCAGAGTTTTTGAAATTCGTCGGACCTATCGAACCTAGGGGGCAGAAAATCATGAGGTCCGCCAATAACGTCGGTAATGCCGGTCCCCATGTCCGCCAAAAATTTTTGAATGATGTGTTTACTTTTTTAATGGAAGTCGGAAACGGCGGGGCGCTGCTACAAATAGAGAAAAAGGGCAGGGCGTCACTCGGACAAGGGCGGGAGCTGCAGCCTGCAAATACGGGCTAGCGAGAACACTGGCATGGTTTCAACTTTTTGGTTTATTCTGGATGGTGACTGGTCTTCCTATTTTTAGGCCTCTACCAGTACTAATGAAGTTAAATACAGAAAGCGTTCTGCTAGACTAAAATAATAATAACGGTATGACATTGCTTGGCTTTAAAACAATCTTAGATAAAAAATGTAGGTCCGGCAAAAATTCAGAGGGTCCAGCAGAAAATTCCCGGGTGCTGGACCTATGTTCAGCAAAATGAAAACAAATTTCAAAAAGTCTGATATATGTACCAACTACAGCAGGGAATCCATAAATTTACATACAATATTTCTTCAAAACCTTGGAAATTGGCATCCACTTATTTATATGAATTCACAGTATCAGCAATTGTGGGCACTCCATCCATATTTCTAAAATGGGAGATAAACAATGTCAAAATATATGTAAACATTTTGTATGGTTTCGGAGATCTGGTTGAAAATATTACTTTGTTCATATGGCATCTGGAATGTGCTACGTGTCAGTACAAATTATACAATGTTATATATTTGAGCGAGATGAAAAAAATATTTGGAATGATAATTTAGATTTTGTTTACTTTATTGTTGGTCACATACAAGATAAACACAAGTCACAATTCTTTTGAGTGAGTGATTGTTGTTTAATGCTTAGTGAGTGATTGTTGTTTAATGTTTAGTGAGTGAGTGATTGTTGTTTAATGCTTAGTGAGTGAGTGATTGTTGTTTAATGCTTAGTGAGTGATTGTTGTTTAATGCTTAGTGAGTGAGTGATTGTTGTTTAATGCTTAGTGAGTGATTGTTGTTTATGTTTAGTGAGTGAGTGTTTGTTGTTTAATGCTTAGTGAGTGATTGTTGTTTAATGCTTAGTGAGTGATTGTTGTTTAATGTTTAGTGAGTGAGTGATTGTTGTTTAATGCTTAGTGAGTGATTGTTGTTTAATGCTTAGTGAGTGAGTGATTGTTGTTTAATGTTTAGTGAGTGAGTGATTGTTGTTTAATGTTTAGTGAGTGAGTGATTGTTGTTTAATGCTTAGTGAGCGAGTGATTGCTGTTTAATGCTTAGTGAGTGAGTGATTGTTGTTTAATGTTTAGTGAGTGAGTGATTGTTGTTTAATGCTTAGTGAGTGAGTGATTGTTGTTTAATGTTTAGTGAGTGAGTGATTGTTGTTTAATGCTTAGTGAGTGATTGTTGTTTAATGTTTAGTGAGTGAGTGATTGTTGTTTAATGTTTAGTGAGTGAGTGATTGTTGTTTAATGTTTAGTGAGTGATTGTTGTTTAATGCTTAGTGAGTAAGTGATTGTTGTTTAATGTTTAGTGAGTCAGTGATTGTTGTTTAATGCTTAGTGAGTCAGTGATTGTTGTTTAATGTTTAGTGAGTGAGTGATTGTTGTTTAATGTTTAGTGAGTGAGTGATTGTTGTTTAATGCTTAGTGAGTGAGTGATTGTTGTTTAATGTTTAGTGAGTGAGTGATTGTTGTTTAATGTTTAGTGAGTAAGTGATTGTTGTTTAATGCTTAGTGAGTGAGTGATTGTTGTTTAATGTTTAGTGAGTCAGTGATTGTTGTTTAATGCTTAGTGAGTGATTGTTGTTTAATGTTTAGTGAGTGATTGTTGTTTAATGCTTAGTGAGTGATTGTTGTTTAATGTTTAGTGAGCGAGTGATTGTTGTTTAATGTTTAGTGAGTGATTGTTGTTTAATGCTTAGTGAGTGATTGTTGTTTAATGTTTAGTGAGTGAGTGATTGTTGTTTAATGTTTAGTGAGTGAGTGATTGTTGTTTAATGTTTAGTGAGTGATTGTTGTTTAATGCTTAGTGAGTGATTGTTGTTTAATGTTTAGTAAGTGATTGTTGTTTAATGTTTAGTGAGTCAGTGATTGTTGTTTAATGCTTAGTGAGTCAGTGATTGTTGTTTAATGTTTAGTGAGTGAGTGATTGTTGTTTAATGTTTAGTGAGTCAGTGATTGTTGTTTAATGCTTAGTGAGTCAGTGATTGTTGTTTAATGTTTAGTGAGTCAGTGATTGTTGTTTAATGTTTAATGTTTAGTGAGTGAGTGATTGTTGTTTAATGTTTAGTGAGTGAGTGATTGTTGTTTAATGTTTAGTGAGTGAGTGATTGTTGTTTAATGCTTAGTGAGTGATTGTTGTTTAATGCTTAGTGAGTGATTGTTGTTTAATGCTTAGTGATTGTTGTTTAATGCTTAGTGATTGTTGTTTAATGCTTAGTGAGTGATTGTTGTTTAATGCTTAGTGAGTGATTGATTGTTGTTTAATGCTTAGTGAGTGACTGTTGTTTAATGCTTAGTGAGTGATTGTTGTTTAATGTTTAGTGAGTGAGTGATTGTTGTTTAATGCTTAGTGAGTGATTGTTGTTTAATGCTTAGTGAGTGAGTGATTGTTGTTTAATGTTTAGTGAGTGAGTGATTGTTGTTTAATGCTTAGTGAGTGAGTGATTGTTGTTTAATGCTTAGAGAGTGAGTGATTGTTGTTTAATGCTTAGTGAGTGAGTGATTGTTGTTTAATGTTTAGTGAGCGAGTGATTGTTGTTTAATGCTTAGTGAGTGAGTGATTGTTGTTTAATGTTTAGTGAGTGAGTGATTGTTGTTTAATGCTTAGTGAGTGATTGTTGTTTAATGTTTAGTGAGTGAGTGATTGTTGTTTAATGTTTAGTGAGTGAGTGATTGTTGTGTAATGTTTAGTGAGTGATTGTTGTTTAATGCTTAGTGAGTAAGTGATTGTTGTTTAATGTTTAGTGAGTCAGTGATTGTTGTTTAATGCTTAGTGAGTCAGTGATTGTTGTTTAATGTTTAGTGAGTGAGTGATTGTTGTTTAATGTTTAGTGAGTGAGTGATTGTTGTTTAATGCTTAGTGAGTGAGTGATTGTTGTTTAATGTTTAGTGAGTGAGTGATTGTTGTTTAATGTTTAGTGAGTAAGTGATTGTTGTTTAATGCTTAGTGAGTGAGTGATTGTTGTTTAATGTTTAGTGAGTCAGTGATTGTTGTTTAATGCTTAGTGAGTGATTGTTGTTTAATGTTTAGTGAGTGAATGATTGTTGTTTAATGCTTAATGAGTGATTGTTGTTTAATGTTTAGTGAGAAAGTGATTGTTGTTTAATGTTTAGTGAGTGATTGTTGTTTAATGCTTAGTGAGTGATTGTTGTTTAATGTTTAGTGAGTGAGTGATTGTTGTTTAATGCTTAGTGAGTGATTGTTGTTTAATGCTTAGTGAGTGATTGTTGTTTAATGTTTAGTGAGTAAGTGATTGTTGCTTAATGTTTAGTGAGTCAGTGATTGTTGTTTAATGCTTAGTGAGTCAGTGATTGTTGTTTAATGTTTAGTGAGTGAGTGATTGTTGTTTAATGTTTAGTGAGTCAGTGATTGTTGTTTAATGCTTAGTGAGTCAGTGATTGTTGTTTAATGTTTAGTGAGTCAGTGATTGTTGTTTAATGTTTAGTGAGTGATTGTTGTTTAATGCTTAGTGAGTCAGTGATTGTTGTTTAATGGTTAGTGAGTCAGTGATTGTTGTTTAATGCTTAGTGAGTGAGTGATCATTGTTTAATGTTTAATGTTTAGTGAGTCAGTGATTGTTGTTTAATGTTTAGTGAGTCAGTGATTGTTGTTTAATGTTTAGTGAGTGATTGTTGTTTAATGTTTAGTGAGTGAGTGATTGTTGTTTAATGCTTAGTGAGTGAGTGATTGTTGTTTAATGTTTAGTGAGTGAGTGATTGTTGTTTAATGTTTAGTGAGTGAGTGATTGTTGTTTAATGCTTAGTGAGTGATTGTTGTTTAATGTTTAGTGAGTCAGTGATTGTTGTTTAATGTTTAGTGAGTGAGTGATTGTTGTTTAATGTTTAGTGAGTGAGTGATTGTTGTTTAATGCTTAGTCAGTGATTGTTGTTTAATGTTTAGTGAGTCAGTGATTGTTGTTTAATGCTTAGTGAGTGATTGTTGTTTAATGTTTAGTGAGTCAGTGATTGCTGTTTAATGTTTAGTGAGTCAGTGATTGTTGCTTAATGTTTAGTGAGTCAGTGATTGTTGTTTAATGTCAAGTGAGTGAGTGATTGTTGTTTAATGCTTAGTGAGTGAGTGATTGTTGTTTAATGTTTAGTGAGTGAGTGATTGTTGTTTAATGCTTAGTGAGTGAGTGATTGTTGTTTAATGTTTAGTGAGTGAGTGATTGTTGTTTAATGTTTAGTGAGTAAGTGATTGTTGTTTAATGCTTAGTGAGTGAGTGATTGTTGTTTAATGTTTAGTGAGTCAGTGATTGTTGTTTATTGCTTAGTGAGTGATTGTTGTTTAATGTTTAGTGAGTGAGTGATTGTTGTTTAATGCTTAGTGAGTGAGTGATTGTTGTTTAATGCTTAGTGAGTGATTGTTGTTTAATGTTTAGTGAGCGAGTGATTGTTGTTTAATGTTTAGTGAGTGATTGTTGTTTAATGCTTAGTGAGTGATTGTTGTTTAATGCTTAGTGAGTGAGTGATTGTTGTTTAATGTTTAGTGAGTGATTGTTGTTTAATGTTTAGTGAGTCAGTGATTGTTGTTTAATGCTTAGTGAGTGAGTGATTGTTGTTTAATGTTTAGTGAGTGAGTGATTGTTGTTTAATGTTTAGTGATTGTTGTTTAATGCTTAGTGATTGTTGTTTAATGCTTAGTGAGTGATTGTTGTTTAATGCTTAGTGAGTGATTGATTGTTGTTTAATGCTTAGTGAGTGACTGTTGTTTAATGCTTAGTGAGTGATTGTTGTTTAATGTTTAGTGAGTGAGTGATTGTTGTTTAATGCTTAGTGAGTGATTGTTGTTTAATGCTTAGTGAGTGAGTGATTGTTGTTTAATGTTTAGTGAGTGAGTGATTGTTGTTTAATGCTTAGTGAGTGAGTGATTGTTGTTTAATGCTTAGAGAGTGAGTGATTGTTGTTTAATGCTTAGTGAGTGAGTGATTGTTGTTTAATGTTTAGTGAGCGAGTGATTGTTGTTTAATGCTTAGTGAGTGAGTGATTGTTGTTTAATGTTTAGTGAGTGAGTGATTGTTGTTTAATGCTTAGTGAGTGATTGTTGTTTAATGTTTAGTGAGTGAGTGATTGTTGTTTAATGTTTAGTGAGTGAGTGATTGTTGTGTAATGTTTAGTGAGTGATTGTTGTTTAATGCTTAGTGAGTAAGTGATTGTTGTTTAATGTTTAGTGAGTCAGTGATTGTTGTTTAATGCTTAGTGAGTCAGTGATTGTTGTTTAATGTTTAGTGAGTGAGTGATTGTTGTTTAATGTTTAGTGAGTGAGTGATTGTTGTTTAATGCTTAGTGAGTGAGTGATTGTTGTTTAATGTTTAGTGAGTGAGTGATTGTTGTTTAATGTTTAGTGAGTAAGTGATTGTTGTTTAATGCTTAGTGAGTGAGTGATTGTTGTTTAATGTTTAGTGAGTCAGTGATTGTTGTTTAATGCTTAGTGAGTGATTGTTGTTTAATGTTTAGTGAGTGAATGATTGTTGTTTAATGCTTAATGAGTGATTGTTGTTTAATGTTTAGTGAGAAAGTGATTGTTGTTTAATGTTTAGTGAGTGATTGTTGTTTAATGCTTAGTGAGTGATTGTTGTTTAATGTTTAGTGAGTGAGTGATTGTTGTTTAATGTTTAGTGAGTGAGTGATTGTTGTTTAATGCTTAGTGAGTGATTGTTGTTTAATGCTTAGTGAGTGATTGTTGTTTAATGTTTAGTGAGTAAGTGATTGTTGCTTAATGTTTAGTGAGTCAGTGATTGTTGTTTAATGCTTAGTGAGTCAGTGATTGTTGTTTAATGTTTAGTGAGTGAGTGATTGTTGTTTAATGTTTAGTGAGTCAGTGATTGTTGTTTAATGCTTAGTGAGTCAGTGATTGTTGTTTAATGTTTAGTGAGTCAGTGATTGTTGTTTAATGTTTAGTGAGTGATTGTTGTTTAATGCTTAGTGAGTCAGTGATTGTTGTTTAATGGTTAGTGAGTCAGTGATTGTTGTTTAATGCTTAGTGAGTGAGTGATCATTGTTTAATGTTTAATGTTTAGTGAGTCAGTGATTGTTGTTTAATGTTTAGTGAGTCAGTGATTGTTGTTTAATGTTTAGTGAGTGATTGTTGTTTAATGTTTAGTGAGTGAGTGATTGTTGTTTAATGCTTAGTGAGTGAGTGATTGTTGTTTAATGTTTAGTGAGTGAGTGATTGTTGTTTAATGTTTAGTGAGTGAGTGATTGTTGTTTAATGCTTAGTGAGTGATTGTTGTTTAATGTTTAGTGAGTGAGTGATTGTTGTTTAATGCTTAGTGAGTGATTGTTGTTTAATGTTTAGTGAGTCAGTGATTGTTGTTTAATGTTTAGTGAGTGAGTGATTGTTGTTTAATGTTTAGTGAGTGAGTGATTGTTGTTTAATGCTTAGTCAGTGATTGTTGTTTAATGTTTAGTGAGTCAGTGATTGTTGTTTAATGCTTAGTGAGTGATTGTTGTTTAATGTTTAGTGAGTCAGTGATTGCTGTTTAATGTTTAGTGAGTCAGTGATTGTTGCTTAATGTTTAGTGAGTCAGTGATTGTTGTTTAATGTCAAGTGAGTGAGTGATTGTTGTTTAATGCTTAGTGAGTGAGTGATTGTTGTTTAATGTTTAGTGAGTGAGTGATTGTTGTTTAATGCTTAGTGAGTGAGTGATTGTTGTTTAATGTTTAGTGAGTGAGTGATTGTTGTTTAATGTTTAGTGAGTAAGTGATTGTTGTTTAATGCTTAGTGAGTGAGTGATTGTTGTTTAATGTTTAGTGAGTCAGTGATTGTTGTTTATTGCTTAGTGAGTGATTGTTGTTTAATGTTTAGTGAGTGAGTGATTGTTGTTTAATGCTTAGTGAGTGAGTGATTGTTGTTTAATGCTTAGTGAGTGATTGTTGTTTAATGTTTAGTGAGCGAGTGATTGTTGTTTAATGTTTAGTGAGTGATTGTTGTTTAATGCTTAGTGAGTGATTGTTGTTTAATGCTTAGTGAGTGAGTGATTGTTGTTTAATGTTTAGTGAGTGATTGTTGTTTAATGTTTAGTGAGTCAGTGATTGTTGTTTAATGCTTAGTGAGTGAGTGATTGTTGTTTAATGTTTAGTGAGTGAGTGATTGTTGTTTAATGTTTAGTGAGTGAGTGATTGTTGTTTAATGCTTAGTGAGTGATTGTTGTTTAATGTTTAGTGAGTCAGTGATTGTTGTTTAATGTTTAGTGAGTGAGTGATTGTTGCTTAATGTTTAGTGAGTCAGTGATTGTTGTTTAATGTTTAGTGAGTGAGTGATTGTTGTTTAATGCTTAGTGAGTGATTGTTGTTTAATGTTTAGTGAGTGGGTGATTGTTGTTTAATGCTTAGTGAGTGAGTGATTGTTGTTTAATGTTTAGTGAGTGAGTGATTGTTGTTTAATGCTTAGTGAGTGATTGTTGTTTAATGTTTAGTGAGTGATTGTTGTTTAATGCTTAGTGAGTGATTGTTGTTTAATGTCAAGTGAGTGAGTGATTGTTGTTTAATGTTTAGTGAGTGAGTGATTGTTGTTTAATGTTTAGTGAGTGAGTGATTGTTGTTTAATGCTTAGTGAGTGATTGTTGTTTAATGTCAAGTGAGTGAGTGATTGTTGTTTAATGTTTAGTGAGTGAGTGATTGTTGTTTAATGCTTAGTGAGTGATTGTTGTTTAATGTTTAGTGAGTGGGTGATTAATGTTTAATGTTTAGTGAGTCATTGATTGTTGTTTAATGCTTAGTGAGTGATTGTTGTTTAATGTCAAGTGAGTGAGTGATTGTTGTTTAATGTTTAGTGAGTCAGTGATTGTTGTTTAATGCTTAGTGAGTGATTGTTGTTTAATGTTTAGTGAGCGAGTGATTGTTGTTTAATGTTTAGTGAGTCAGTGATTGTTGTTTAATGCTTAGTGAGTGATTGTTGTTTAATGTCAAGTGAGTGAGTGATTGTTGTTTAATGTTTAGTGAGTCAGTGATTGTTGTTTAATGTTTAGTGAGTCAGTGATTGTTGTTTAATGTTTAGTGAGTGATTGTTGTTTAATGTTTAGTGAGTCAGTGATTGTTGTTTAATGCTTAGTGAGTGAGTGTTGTTTAATGCTTAGTGAGTGAGTGATTGTTGTTTAATGTTTAGTGAGTCAGTGATTGTTGTTTAATGCTTAGTGAGTGAGTGATTGTTGTTTAATGCTTAGTGAGTCAGTGATTGTTGTTTAATGTTAAGAGAGTGAGTGATTGTTGTTTAATGTTTAGTGAGTGAGTGTTTGTTGTTTAATGCTTAGTGAGTGATTGTTGTTTAATGTTTAGTGAGTGAGTGATTGTTGTTTAATGTTTAGTGAGTGAGTGATTGTTGTTTAATGTTTAGTGAGTGAGTGATTGTTGTTTAATGCTTAGTGAGTGATTGTTGTTTAATGTCAAGTGAGTGAGTGATTGTTGTTTAATGTTTAGTGAGTGAGTGATTGTTGTTTAATGTTTAGTGAGTGATTGTTGTTTAATGCTTAGTGAGTAAGTGATTGTTGTTTAATGTTTAGTGAGTCAGTGATTGTTGTTTAATGCTTAGTGAGTCAGTGATTGTTGTTTAATGCTTAGTGAGTGAGTGATTGTTGTTTAATGTTTAGTGAGTGAGTGATTGTTGTTTAATGCTTAGTGAGTGAGTGATTGTTGTTTAATGTTTAGTGAGTGAGTGATTGTTGTTTAATGTTTAGTGAGTAAGTGATTGTTGTTTAATGCTTAGTGAGTGAGTGATTGTTGTTTAATGTTTAGTGAGTCAGTGATTGTTGTTTAATGCTTAGTGAGTGATTGTTGTTTAATGTTTAGTGAGTGAGTGATTGTTGTTTAATGCTTAGTGAGTGATTGTTGTTTAATGTTTAGTGAGCGAGTGATTGTTGTTTAATGTTTAGTGAGTGATTGTTGTTTAATGCTTAGTGAGTGATTGTTGTTTAATGTTTAGTGAGTGAGTGATTGTTGTTTAATGTTTAGTGAGTGAGTGATTGTTGTTTAATGTTTAGTGAGTGATTGTTGTTTAATGCTTAGTGAGTGATTGTTGTTTAATGTTTAGTAAGTGATTGTTGTTTAATGTTTAGTGAGTCAGTGATTGTTGTTTAATGCTTAGTGAGTCAGTGATTGTTGTTTAATGTTTAGTGAGTGAGTGATTGTTGTTTAATGTTTAGTGAGTCAGTGATTGTTGTTTAATGCTTAGTGAGTCAGTGATTGTTGTTTAATGTTTAGTGAGTCAGTGATTGTTGTTTAATGTTTAATGTTTAGTGAGTGAGTGATTGTTGTTTAATGTTTAGTGAGTGAGTGATTGTTGTTTAATGTTTAGTGAGTGAGTGATTGTTGTTTAATGTTTAGTGAGTGAGTGATTGTTGTTTAATGCTTAGTGAGTGATTGTTGTTTAATGCTTAGTGAGTGAGTGATTGTTGTTTAATGTTTAGTGAGTGAGTGATTGTTGTTTAATGCTTAGTGAGTGAGTGATTGTTGTTTAATGCTTAGAGAGTGAGTGATTGTTGTTTAATGCTTAGTGAGTGAGTGATTGTTGTTTAATGTTTAGTGAGCGAGTGATTGTTGTTTAATGCTTAGTGAGTGATTGTTGTTTAATGTTTAGTGAGTGAGTGATTGTTGTTTAATGTTTAGTGAGTGAGTGATTGTTGTTTAATGTTTAGTGAGTGATTGTTGTTTAATGTTTAGTGAGTGATTGTTGTTTAATGCTTAGTGAGTAAGTGATTGTTGTTTAATGTTTAGTGAGTCAGTGATTGTTGTTTAATGCTTAGTGAGTCAGTGATTGTTGTTTAATGTTTAGTGAGTGAGTGATTGTTGTTTAATGTTTAGTGAGTGAGTGATTGTTGTCTAATGCTTAGTGAGTGAGTGATTGTTGTTTAATGCTTAGTGAGTGAGTGATTGTTGTTTAATGTTTAGTGAGTAAGTGATTGTTGTTTAATGCTTAGTGAGTGATTGTTGTTTAATGTTTAGTGAGTCAGTGATTGTTGTTTAATGCTTAGTGAGTGATTGTTGTTTAATGTTTAGTGAGTGAGTGATTGTTGTTTAATGCTTAGTGAGTGATTGTTGTTTAATGTTTAGTGAGCAAGTGATTGTTGTTTAATGTTTAGTGAGTGATTGTTGTTTAATGCTTAGTGAGTGATTGTTGTTTAATGTTTAGTGAGTGAGTGATTGTTGTTTAATGTTTAGTGAGTGAGTGATTGTTGTTTAATGCTTAGTGAGTGATTGTTGTTTAATGCTTAGTGAGTGATTGTTGTTTAATGTTTAGTGAGTAAGTGATTGTTGCTTAATGTTTAGTGAGTCAGTGATTGTTGTTTAATGCTTAGTGAGTCAGTGATTGTTGTTTAATGTTTAGTGAGTGAGTGATTGTTGTTTAATGTTTAGTGAGTCAGTGATTGTTGTTTAATGCTTAGTGAGTCAGTGATTGTTGTTTAATGTTTAGTGAGTCAGTGATTGTTGTTTAATGTTTAGTGAGTGATTGTTGTTTAATGCTTAGTGAGTCAGTGATTGTTGTTTAATGGTTAGTGAGTCAGTGATTGTTGTTTAATGCTTAGTGAGTGAGTGATCGTTGTTTAATGTTTAATGTTTAGTGAGTCAGTGATTGTTGTTTAATGTTTAGTGAGTCAGTGATTGTTGTTTAATGTTTAGTGAGTGATTGTTGTTTAATGTTTAGTGAGTGAGTGATTGTTGTTTAATGCTTAGTGAGTGAGTGATTGTTGTTTAATGTTTAGTGAGTGAGTGATTGTTGTTTAATGTTTAGTGAGTGAGTGATTGTTGTTTAATGCTTAGTGAGTGATTGTTGTTTAATGTTTAGTGAGTCAGTGATTGTTGTTTAATGTTTAGTGAGTGAGTGATTGTTGTTTAATGTTTAGTGAGTGAGTGATTGTTGTTTAATGCTTAGTCAGTGATTGTTGTTTAATGTTTAGTGAGTCAGTGATTGTTGTTTAATGCTTAGTGAGTGATTGTTGTTTAATGTTTAGTGAGTCAGTGATTGCTGTTTAATGTTTAGTGAGTCAGTGATTGTTGCTTAATGTTTAGTGAGTCAGTGATTGTTGTTTAATGTCAAGTGAGTGAGTGATTGTTGTTTAATGTTTAGTGAGTGAGTGATTGTTGTTTAATGTTTAGTGAGTGAGTGATTGTTGTTTAATGCTTAGTGAGTGAGTGATTGTTGTTTAATGTTTAGTGAGTGAGTGATTGTTGTTTAATGTTTAGTGAATAAGTGATTGTTGTTTAATGCTTAGTGAGTGAGTGATTGTTGTTTAATGTTTAGTGAGTCAGTGATTGTTGTTTATTGCTTAGTGAGTGATTGTTGTTTAATGTTTAGTGAGTGAGTGATTGTTGTTTAATGCTTAGTGAGTGATTGTTGTTTAATGTTTAGTGAGCGAGTGATTGTTGTTTAATGTTTAGTGAGTGATTGTTGTTTAATGCTTAGTGAGTGATTGTTGTTTAATGTTTAGTGAGTGAGTGATTGTTGTTTAATGTTTAGTGAGTGAGTGATTGTTGTTTAATGTTTAGTGAGTCAGTGATTGTTGTTTAATGTTTAGTGAGTGATTGTTGTTTAATGTTTAGTGAGTCAGTGATTGTTGTTTAATGCTTAGTGAGTGAGTGATTGTTGTTTAATGTTTAGTGAGTGAGTGATTGTTGTTTAATGTTTAGTGAGTGAGTGATTGTTGTTTAATGCTTAGTGAGTGATTGTTGTTTAATGTTTAGTGAGTCAGTGATTGTTGTTTAATGTTTAGTGAGTGAGTGATTGTTGTTTAATGTTTAGTGAGTGAGTGATTGTTGTTTAATGCTTAGTGAGTGATTGTTGTTTAAGGTTTAGTGAGTGAGTGATTGTTGTTTAATGCTTAGTGAGTGATTGTTGTTTAATGTTTAGTGAGTCAGTGATTGCTGTTTAATGTTTAGTGAGTCAGTGATTGTTGCTTAATGTTTAGTGAGTCAGTGATTGTTGTTTAATGTCAAGTGAGTGAGTGATTGTTGTTTAATGTTTAGTGAGTGAGTGATTGTTGTTTAATGCTTAGTGAGTGATTGTTGTTTAATGTCAAGTGAGCGAGTGATTGTTGTTTAATGTTTAGTGAGTGAGTGATTGTTGTTTAATGCTTAGTGAGTGATTGTTGTTTAATGTTTAGTGAGTGGGTGATTGTTGTTTAATGTTTAGTGAGTCAGTGATTGTTGTTTAATGCTTAGTGAGTGATTGTTGTTTAATGTTTAGTGAGTGAGTGATTGTTGTTTAATGTTTAGTGAGTGATTGTTGTTTAATGTTTAGTGAGCGAGTGATTGTTGTTTAATGTTTAGTGAGTGAGTGATTGTTGTTTAATGCTTAGTGAGTGATTGTTGTTTAATGTCAAGTGAGTGAGTGATTGTTGTTTAATGTTTAGTGAGTCAGTGATTGTTGTTTAATGCTTAGTGAGTGATTGTTGTTTAATGTTTAGTGAGTGGGTGATTGTTGTTTAATGTTTAGTGAGTCAGTGATTGTTGTTTAATGCTTAGTGAGTGATTGTTGTTTAATGTCAAGTGAGTGAGTGATTGTTGTTTAATGTTTAGTGAGTCAGTGATTGTTGTTTAATGCTTAGTGAGTGATTGTTGTTTAATGTTCAGTGAGCGAGTGATTGTTGTTTAATGTTTAGTGAGTCAGTGATTGTTGTTTAATGCTTAGTGAGTGATTGTTGTTTAATGTCAAGTGAGTGAGTGATTGTTGTTTAATGTTTAGTGAGTCAGTGATTGTTGTTTAATGTTTAGTGAGTCAGTGATTGTTGCTTAATGTTTAGTGAGTCAGTGATTGTTGTTTAATGTCAAGTGAGTGAGTGATTGTTGTTTAATGTTTAGTGAGTGAGTGATTGTTGTTTAATGCTTAGTGAGTGATTGTTGTTTAATGTCAAGTGAGCGAGTGATTGTTGTTTAATGTTTAGTGAGTGAGTGATTGTTGTTTAATGTTTAGTGAGTGAGTGATTGTTGTTTAATGTTTAGTGAGTCAGTGATTGTTGTTTAATGTTTAGTGAGTGAGTGATTGTTGTTTAATGTTTAGTGAGTGGGTGATTGTTGTTTAATGTTTAGTGAGTCAGTGATTGTTGTTTAATGTTTAGTGAGTCAGTGATTGTTGTTTAATGCTTAGTGAGGGATTGTTGTTTAATGTTTAGTGAGTCAGTGATTGTTGCTTAATGTTTAGTGAGTCAGTGATTGTTGTTTAATGTTTAGTGAGTGAGTGATTGTTGTTTAATGCTTAGTGAGTGATTGTTGTTTAATGTTTAGTGAGTGGGTGATTGTTGTTTAATGCTTAGTGAGCGAGTGATTGTTGTTTAATGTTTAGTGAGTGAGTGATTGTTGTTTAATGCTTAGTGAGTGATTGTTGTTTAATGTTTAGTGAGTGATTGTTGTTTAATGCTTAGTGAGTGATTGTTGTTTAATGTCAAGTGAGTGAGTGATTGTTGTTTAATGTTTAGTGAGTGAGTGATTGTTGTTTAATGTTTAGTGAGTGAGTGATTGTTGTTTAATGCTTAGTGAGTGATTGTTGTTTAATGTCAAGTGAGTGAGTGATTGTTGTTTAATGTTTAGTGAGTGAGTGATTGTTGTTTAATGCTTAGTGAGTGATTGTTGTTTAATGTTTAGTGAGTGGGTGATTGCTGTTTAATGTTTAGTGAGTCAGTGATTGTTGTTTAATGCTTAGTGAGTGATTGTTGTTTAATGTCAAGTGAGTGAGTGATTGTTGTTTAATGTTTAGTGAGTCAGTGATTGTTGTTTAATGCTTAGTGAGTGATTGTTGTTTAATGTTTAGTGAGCGAGTGATTGTTGTTTAATGTTTAGTGAGTCAGTGATTGTTGTTTAATGCTTAGTGAGTGATTGTTGTTTAATGTCAAGTGAGTGAGTGATTGTTGTTTAATGTTTAGTGAGTCAGTGATTGTTGTTTAATGCTTAGTGAGTGATTGTTGTTTAATGTTTAGTGAGTGAGTGATTGTTGTTTAATGTTTAGTGAGTCAGTGATTGTTGTTTAATGTTTAGTGAGTGATTGTTGTTTAATGTTTAGTGAGTGAGTGATTGTTGTTTAATGTTTAGTGAGTCAGTGATTGTTGTTTAATGCTTAGTGAGTGATTGTTGTTTAATGCTTAGTGAGTGAGTGATTGTTGTTTAATGTTTAGTGAGTCAGTGATTGTTGTTTAATGCTTAGTGAGTGAGTGATTGTTGTTTAATGCTTAGTGAGTGAGTGATTGTTGTTTAATGTTAAGAGAGTGAGTGATTGTTGTTTAATGTTTAGTGAGTGAGTGTTTGTTGTTTAATGCTTAGTGAGTGATTGTTGTTTAATGTTTAGTGAGTGAGTGATTGTTGTTTAATGTTTAGTGAGTGAGTGATTGTTGTTTAATGTTTAGTGAGTGAGTGATTGTTGTTTAATGCTTAGTGAGTGATTGTTGTTTAATGTCAAGTGAGTGAGTGATTGTTGTTTAATGTTTAGTGAGTGAGTGATTGTTGTTTAATGCTTAGTGAATGATTGTTGTTTAATGTTTAGTGAGTGGGTGATTGTTGTTTAATGTTTAGTGAGTCAGTGATTGTTGTTTAATGCTTAGTGAGTGATTGTTGTTTAATGTCAAGTGAGTGAGTGATTGTTGTTTAATGTTTAGTGAGCGAGTGTTTGTTGTTTAATGCTTAGTGAATGATTGTTGTTTAATGTCAAGTGAGTGAGTGATTGTTGTTTAATGTTTAGTGAGTGATTGTTGTTTAATGCTTAGTGAGTGATTGTTGTTTAATGTCAAGTGAGTGAGTGATTGTTGTTTAATGTTTAGTGAGTGATTGTTGTTTAATGCTTAGTGAGTGATTGTTGTTTAATGTTTAGTGAGTGATTGTTGTTTAATGTTTAGTGAGTGAGTGATTGTTGTTTAATGTTTAGTGAGTGAGTGATTGTTGTTTAATGTTTAGTGAGTGAGTGATTGTTGTTTAATGTTTAGTGAGTGAGTGTTTGTTGTTTAATGCTTAGTGAGTGATTGTTGTTTAATGCTTAGTGAGTGAGTGATTGTTGTTTAATGTCAAGTGAGAGAGTGATTGTTGTTTAATGTTTAGTGAGTGAGTGATTGTTGTTTAATGTTTAGTGAGTGATTGTTGTTTAATGTTTAGTGAGTGAGTGATTGTTGTTTAATGCTTAGTGAGTGATTGTTGTTTAATGTTTAGTGAGTGAGTGTTTGTTGTTTAATGTTTAGTGAGTGAGTGTTTGTTGTTTAATGCTTAGTGAGTGAGTGATTGTTGTTTAATGCTTAGTGATTGTTGTTTAATGCTTAGTGAGTGAGTGATTGTTGTTTAATGTCAAGTGAGAGAGTGATTGTTGTTTAATGTTTAGTGAGTGAGTGATTGTTGTTTAATGTTTAGGGAGTGATTGTTGTTTAATGTTTAGTGAGTGAGTGATTGTTGTTTAATGCTTAGTGAGTGATTGTTGTTTAATGTCAAGTGAGAGAGTGATTGTTGTTTAATGTTTAGTGAGTGAGTGTTTGTTGTTTAATGTTTAGTGAGTGAGTGTTTGTTGTTTAATGCTTAGTGAGTGATTGTTGTTTAATGCTTAGTGAGTGAGTGATTGTTGTTTAATGTTTAGTGAGTGATTGTTGTTTAATGTTTAGTGAGTGAGTGATTGTTGTTTAATGCTTAGTGAGTGATTGTTGTTTAATGTTTAGTGAGTGAGTGTTTGTTGTTTAATGTTTAGTGAGTGAGTGTTTGTTGTTTAATGCTTAGTGAGTGAGTGATTGTTGTTTAATGCTTAGTGAGTGATTGTTGTTTAATGCTTAGTGAGTGATTGTTGTTTAATGTCAAGTGAGAGAGTGATTGTTGTTTAATGTTTAGTGAGTGAGTGATTGTTGTTTAATGTTTAGGGAGTGATTGTTGTTTAATGTTTAGTGAGTGAGTGATTGTTGTTTAATGCTTAGTGAGTGATTGTTGTTTAATGTTTAGTGAGTGAGTGTTTGTTGTTTAATGTTTAGTGAGTGAGTGTTTGTTGTTTAATGCTTAGTGAGTGATTGTTGTTTAATGCTTAGTGAGTGAGTGATTGTTGTTTAATGTCAAGTGAGAGAGTGATTGTTGTTTAATGCTTAGTGAGTGAGTGATTGTTGTTTAATGTTTAGTGAGTGATTGTTGTTTAATGTTTAGTGAGTGAGTGATTGTTGTTTAATGCTTAGTGAGTGATTGTTGTTTAATGTTTAGTGAGTGAGTGTTTGTTGTTTAATGTTTAGTGAGTGAGTGTTTGTTGTTTAATGCTTAGTGAGTGAGTGATTGTTGTTTAATGCTTAGTGAGTGATTGTTGTTTAATGTTTAGTGAGTGAGTGATTGTTGTTTAATGCTTAGTGAGTGATTGTTGTTTAATGTTTAGTGAGTGTTTGTTGTTTAATGCTTAGTGAGTGATTGTTGTTTAATGTTTAGTGAGTGAGTGATTGTTGTTTAATGCTTAGTGAGTGATTGTTGTTTAATGTCAAGTGAGCCATTTTTCAGCCATATCATGGTGAGATCGAGCTACATTCGATGAGATGATGTCCACTTTGTACCAGACCAACAGCCTTAACAGGAATTTTAAAGTGCTAGCTCACTGAAACAGTCCGCCGGTGGACATGTCGCTCCACTTTGACACATTATCATGCTATATCAAGACTTATTAGGGAAAAAGACTGAACAGATGTAAGGAACTGGTCAGTGAACCCCCAGTTTTAGGTAAGTGTCTACAAACCTTAACACTTGAGGTGGGTATCAGGGTGTGAACCAACATCAAAGGAGTTAGATGCTTGTGGTCAATCGTCAACGATCTGAACTACTTGGCTACAAAGACCCTTCATTTCATACACATCTCATGCTCAGGAGTATAAACGATTTAAATAATCAGTGACAAATCATTGTATGGAGTCTTTATTTTATAAAGTCTCAACACAACCAATGAAAATCTCAAAACGACAGCATATCATCATGGCATGTTCATTACAATGTGTCAGAAATTATTGACATCAATAATATACAGTCAAACCTGCCCATGCAGTCACCTCTATTAAACAGTCACTTGTATTAAAAGGTCACCATTTTCTGGTCTTGTCAAAGAAAATTTCATATGAATTGTACCTCTTTTAAGAGGTCACCTGTCTTATAAAACCTTTTTTCTTTGTCCCAAAGGTGACCTCTTAATACAGGCTTGACTGTAAAACTGTTTATAGTCTGTAACATAAAAAGTTACAATGCAGGGATGAACTACACTGCTTCTGAATTGAGCTGTTCAATTAAATCTCTTACATTATCAACTAAAGAATGTGCCATTTTTATTGTAATACCTAATGATAGTAGCCTTGCGAAAAAAAAACTTTCACTTGTCAACATTTCAATTAGTTTTAATTTCTTTCTTTATGTATCTAATGAGGAATGCTAACAGTCTAATGCCATAATCAGCTCTCCTCTTTATGATTAGAAATCTTTGTTTCCACTTTAAAATCCCCTTCCTCAATTATGAAAAGAAAGTTTAAACAATGATGGTCAACAATGCCATCAATATCAACAAAACGAACAACCAACCACCTCAAACCAATGAACACAAAAAAAGACAACAAATTATGGCGTTGGAAAACCAGGTCATGGCGTGTGACAGGCACAAACATGTGGTGGGATAAACAAGTCAATGGCATCCCTAACAATGCATGCTACGATTTTAACCACTGTATCCATATATGGTTAATTCTTTCTGTATCATTTTGCTTATTAAAGGATCTGATTAAGCTTATACCTGTAGAACAATGAAAGTACACAGTCCACCTTGACAGGAATCAAACTCTCAAAACTTTAAAAATTTATAGGAGCTGACTGAAAAGGTAGATGTAAATCCAACTACTATATGATTTTGTCCCCACCCCCAGTGAAACAATATAATCAAAATTTTGTAAATGTCTTTCAAAGTCACGATTTAAGATGTCATCAAATATCCAGTACAAAAATAATTACATTTTTAATAATAGCTTTTTAAGTACATAAAGTGCTCATTAATAGATTTTTAATGAAATAAAGTGTTAATTAATAGCTGTGAACATGCTCAGAGAAAAGCAATATTTGACTTTTGATCACTGACATATCATTGTATGGAGTCTCAACAAAAGGCTCTACACAAACAATGATATATCTCAATACGACGGATCTTCATCATAGCATTGCAGCATAACATAGTGATCATTTAAAAAATTCATTACGAAATATGAGAATAATTGTTCGTGGGTTTTTTTTGTCCTAAAAAATAATAAGTTATATTTAACAATCATCTATATTTATCGATAGAAACTAAGAATTTCTTCACAATATTTACAATTTAGAATGCATGCCTCAAGCGTGATAAATCGTGGGTTTAATCCCCAGTCGGGTCAAACCAAAGATTACAAAATTGGTATTTGTTGCTTCTCTGCTAGGCACACATCACTAAGGAGTAAAAACAAAGACTGGTTAACACAAAGTAAGGATAATGTGTCCAAGAAGAACATGTCTATCTGTGGACTGTTTTTTCAGTGAGTTAGCACTGTAAAAATCCAACTAAGCGTATTGGTCTAGTACAAAACATACATAATAATCATCATGACATCAGAAAGCATGATATAGCTACAATATTGCTCACTTGGCATTAAACAACAATCGCTCACTTACTATATTCAAATACAAACAAATCACTTTTTCCGCCTAAAAATATAATCAAGGGTTATAACTCTTGAACTACAAAAGTAGTATGTTATTCATCTAAAGAAAGCTACTTTCAAATTTGCAAGGCAACTGAATATATCTAAAGCCAGAAATGATGGGTGAAAACTTTAAATACAAAACATTTTTAATATAATCAAGAGACATAACTGGGGAATGGTTGGTTGGTGTATGGTGTTTAACTCCACTTTCAACAATATATAAGTTATATCGTGGAGGTCAGTTTTATTGGTGGAGAAACCCGAGTTACTCTGGAAAACCACCGACCTGTCACAAGTCACTGACAAACTTTATCACATAATGTTGTATCGAGTACACCTCGACATGAACGGGGTTCGAACTCACAACTTTAGAACTGTGAAATGAAAAATAAACAAACACACTGAGGTTGCATTAGACAAATCTTTTATCCATATTTCAACTATTCTTAAAAATTTCAATGCAATAGAAACAACCACAGATATCTTGTCTTGTTAAGGGCTAGGGTTAGGGTTATGGTATTTAACACCACTTTCAACAATATTTCAGTTATACCATGGAGGTCAGTTTTATTGGTGGAGGAAACCGGAGTACCCGGAGAAAACCACCAACCTGCCGCAACTCACTGACAAACTTTATCACATAATGTTGTATCAAGTACATCTCGCCTGAACGGGGTTCAATCTTCTTTTTTCATATAAATCAGAAATGTTTTATAATACTACAGAACTAATACTAATTACCTCAAATATTTTCAGAAGACTTTCCAGAATATCCAGTATACAGTTCCATGTAGTATACTGGAGTTCTTTACCATACTTCTTAAGAAGTCTTTGTACACTCAGTATAACTTCATGTCCTACTATAAAACTGTTAGTTGATAGCACCTGTAGATTAAACAAAATTTCTTTAAAATCTTCCACTGAGACATAATCTTTCTTTTCTTTCTAAATATTGGAGGTTAAGTATAATAACAGTTTTATTTCCAGTTACAAACTGCTACAATGACCCATTTTCTGGACTTCATTTTGCTGTTTGCAATGCAGATTATGTTTCATGTTCATATTCATATGTTTGATGTATCTTTTCTTTTTTTTATTTATATTATTAATTTTGCTAGCAATACACTATCATCCCATATGGAGTCATGGCAGGTAACCTTTCATTCATCAAAATGCAAGACAGTTATTTATATATATAATGACCAATTGGACAACAGCTCTCAACATGTGCTTGGTTTAAATACCTCAAGAATTTTGTAGACTCGTACAGGATGTTGCCGATTGGTCGATTGAAAATATGAACCATGATATTTTCTCATACAGGATGTTAGCACATCGCCAAAATCATATTAAAAAAAGGGGAAACAAAAAATATCTAATTTTCAATTAGATTGATAAGGGTTGTGAACAACTAGTTGACTCTATGGTCACATACAATCTAATTAAACCAAATACCAAACCATTGTAATTCTCTTTATACAAGACTGACCTGTAGAAATGATGGAAGCACAGAGGAAGGTGTGTGTTTTAATGATGGCACTTTTTTACAACCCCACAAGGCCATTCCAACGTAAAAGACAGCACCACGTAAAATCTCTTGTTCAACAGGTTTTCTCCTGATAAAATATAGAAATGTACTCTTAAATAAAACAATATAAAAATGTATAGTGTATCATGAAAAATATCATGTGATTAAAGATTGATGATAATTTTCTTTTAAAATCAATCATATTTGAGGTTTTAACAAACATATCTGCAAAACCAAAGGTTTATATTGAAATAAATTTCAGCACTCAACATGTAATAACCCAATTTATTGTTGAGTATATATGGTAGAATCTTAGTTGAGGCATACAAATTGTCTGGAAGAGTTCTTTTGGAGACTCTGGAGTTATGTTAAATTTTAGTTTTCTGAAAGCGTTATATGTTGAGTGCTGAAATTCATTTTACATGTATCAATGGTTATTTATATATATTTTTGAAATTGTTGTAAATCTCCTTTGTTTTCAATTGTGTATTGATTTTTGTCACAACTTTCTGTGCATCTTCTATAGATCATAACCGAAAATCCAGGTAAATTATCAACCCTCTACAAGTACACAATTGATATACAGTCAACTCCGCCCATTTGCATACAGCAAATGTCAGAGCATATTATCCATTTATACGGAGTATTCAATAATACAATAAACGAAATTCCAGTAAGGGGAGATAATGCAGGTTGATCATACATGATTCTCAAGACATCCATTGTCTGCCTTGGAGTAAATAAAAGTTTTGCATTGGTATCATTGATATACTGATTTTTATTTATGAGATAAAGAACTAAAAATGTCCAGAGTTGTTTTTTTATTTTCATCTTTACATCCTTAATTGTGTATTATCGGCAAGTCAGAAATCATGTGATGATTGTTTATTTTTAAACAAATGTTCCACTGAAAAGTTGTGTATATCCTTATTTCATATCAAGACAAGATTTTTCAATGAAAGAAGAAACAAGAGAAAGTAATGATATAATTTAAATAAATATGAAAAGACAAAGGTAAATGGATTTCTTTAATTATTAGAGTAGATAATTAAATTTCTTCTGTATACTGCTTTGTACACATGTCAGTAATTTCAAATTGCACTATAACAGAGTCTATGAAGAATCCAGAGATTTCAGGATGAAAAGATCTTCTAACTTATGAGGGTCTATGATGAATCCAGAGATTTCAGGATGAAAAGATCTTCTGACTTATGAGGATCTATGATGAATCCAGAGATTTCAGAATGGAAAGATCTTCTGACATATGAAGATCTATGATGAATCCAGAGATTTCAGGATGGAAAGATCTTCTGACTTATGAGGGTCTATGGTGAATATTTTAGATTACTGGCTGAAAACGTTGTTAGGCTTATAAGCAGATTGATTTATAGTTGATTTTTTACAGTATTTATCAACGTAGGGATCTCAACTCCTAATAGTAACAGAGGAAGGAGTTGGTTACGAAAGTTTGCAAAAATAATGAAGAAATAAGATTGTCAAGTACAAAGAAATTGCAAAAACTAAAGACAAAAGTAAATTTTATGGGAAAACTTCCTGTATCATACGTTAGAATCTTAATATCTACAGTCAAACCTTATTAAGAGGTCACCTTTGGGAACAGAGAAAAAGTGGCTTTATAAGACAGGTGACATCTTAAAAGAGGTTCAATTCATATGAAATTTTCTATGACAGGAAAAGAAAAGGTGACCTTTAAATACAGGTGACTGCTTAATAGAGAGGTGATCGAATGAGCAGGCTTGACTGTATTTTAATTGTTGGAGATATGACTTTTTCTTTCGCCTCATGTCGATGGAAATATTCTAAACTCGCAATAATTAATTTCAAATCAACTCTCAATAATTAATTTCAAATCAACTCTCACTAATATAAATTTCATATCTGCAAGTCCTAAGTAAACCTAGTTCCAAAATTAGTCAAAAATATTGTCATGAGACTACTTCTACCAAATACTGGCCACCTTCAACAAGTTGAAGATTATGTCATTTGAAGCATAACTAGAAACTATATTTTCTAAAAACAAACCTATCTTGGAGCATACAACACATTGTATAAATACTGCTATGTCCTAAATGTGTTCCAAGAAGTTTCCTCATCAACTAAAACAATAAATCAAATCAAATAAGACTCATATAAGATATACATGTAAACTGTTACTATAAATACAGTGAGATCTTTCTAAAGCGAACACTGAATACCAGTAAAATGTAGTACTGTATAAACCAAACTTTAGATAAAGTCCCATTGTAAACAAATCTCTGTAATTTAACCTGTCTATACTAAATAACAAAAGTTGGTCTCAAGGAGGCTTAATTTAAATTTATGACCATTCTTTAGTTAGAGATTATGTCGTCCCATTTTTGTCTTCTTTATGCTTTTCTGACTTGTGGCAGGTCGGTGGTTTTCTCCGGATCCTCAGGTTTCCTCCATCAATAAAACTGACCGCCACGATATAACTGAAATATTGTTGAAAGTGGCATTAAACACCATAACTCTAACCCTCTTTAATGCTTTTTATTTGTTAGAGTTGCATTATATCCATGAATTGCTTCTTTTGTATTTCTGACATTTTAACATTCACAATACAACTAACCTATATATTTAAAGGCATACAGGCTGTCAGAATTGATTTTTTTTTTAATATTAAAAGTTGCCAATATTCGATGTTTTATACTAATTGCAGGTGAAATTTTTCATAATATCATACGTAAATAGCCTAGAACGAAGGAAATACGTTGCTGCTTTTTTTTTGTTGAATCCAGTAAAGAATCCAATGTTTACCCGCACAATATTTATACGACCTGACAGTGAACTCATTCAAAGAAAGCGTTTGCGCATGTGCGAAATTGTTTGTTGATGAAGAAAGCACATGGCACAAATCGAATCGTGGGAGAACAAATACATTGACGGATTCTATACGAAAACGACACAAAAAGGAGGATTCAGCAAGCTTTGTGTAAAAATTAAAAAAAGTTGTTATACCGACCTACTCCATTTTTCAACACGTAAGCATAATTTAGTATCTTTTTTCGGCCGAATCGTATTTTGACAGTAGAATTGTATCGTAGTTTTTCAGTCTTTTTTTCAGGAAAAAACGTTAGGTGACATCTCTTTTAAATTAGAGACGAAAATAATGAACTTCATGTCTGTTTTTTTCTAAAAAAATATAATCAAGTCAACTCAAGAGTTGTCAATAATATGCAATACAATTTGTTTACAATTTTCCCTTTATCGGGTCCCTTTGCAGAGTTTGGGTTTGTTTTTATTGATTTCATCACGTATTTCCGATTTTAAGTGTTATTCTTACTAAATACCATTATATAATATTAACTGATTACCCCAGGATCCAATTTCATAGATATATTTCTTAAATTATATTAATTCTAACGAATTTACATGCAACATGCTTCCTGGTTATTCATAGCAGTTATCAGTATTCGACAAACTTCGGAAAAGCAGCCGACTTATAATTAGGTTGTGTTAATGGCGATTTTGCCAACAGATATTCAAATTCTTTTCACTAATTATGACATTATAACATATTTTTTAAACCTGGTTTCTTGTTCAGAACATTTTATTAGTATAAAACATGGAATATTAGCAACTTTTAATATAAACAAAAAAATTCAATTCTGACAGCCTGTATGCCTTTAAATACATTCTCCCAATTTTTAGCTAGGTAGCATATGGGTGGTTTGTAAGGGAGATTAATAAAAATGGTTCACAAATAAAATTTCAATGATTATTGCATACAAATATCCTGTGGAAAAAAAAGACCATTGATAACATAACATGTATAATATAAATTACCGATAAATATAATTTATCAACCGTTAATAAACAACTTACATCCCAACTTGATTGACAGAAATGAGCCAAATTGACCAATCGGCACAAGGCAGCAATAAAATAATCCAAACATTGTGTTGGCAAAAAACTGTAGCATAAAACAGTATTCAAGACATCCAAACATGCCTGTAAATAAATAAACCAGTATGTAAAGCTGGAAACTATAACACAATCAAAATGTCTTGTGTAACTAATATTTTGCATACATCAATAAAATAATATAATCAGAGGCTTCCCACAGCCTGTATTAGCTGCAAAATGTTGTCTCAAAAAGGTGACTGCCCAAGAAACTACCAGTTGAATTTGGTTTAAACTGGTTTTCACATCAATATTTTTTTTAATTTATTGTTGGGAGCTTATCTGCCAGCTGAAATTATTTCATGCATATTCGGGGTGAGAAGAAGTGGAATAATATATTATAAATGACTATGCCGTGCACTGGAATCATTAGTCCGAGATTCCTCTGCCATCCGACGGCTTTTTTTTCGACTTGCTGGAGCCGTGGGACGTCAGAGAGCTCTACATACGGAAAACAGCGGATTTGCCACTGCAACTCTGCATCGACATATTTCCACGTTTCGTGGCTATCGGATTTTATTTTCTATCCGAAACCCTTATATAAATCGCTTCACCAATCATTTTTCTATTCATTCATAACCATCTTACCCTCAGAAAGTGGTGTTACACTCGATTACAACAATTTTCAAAAAGTCTGTTATAATAGAGACTTTTTATCTTTATTGATTTATAATAAATGTATTTTTTGCTTGGCATAAATAGTATTTTATGCTTACCATATTAATTTCATCGGACTCATTTTTGCTCGTAGCCATACATGTCTGTCTGTAAAAGAACATATATGAAGAGAAAATAATTTTTGTGATATTTATTGAAGTAATAGTGCAATTTGCACACAAAGTTTTAAAATGCATAAAATCATTGTATCCCCCATCATAGAATTGTTTCAAAATATATATTCAAATCAGTACTGTATATCATTTAGGAAAATAAACGACTAAAAATATTCTGGAACAAGAATTGTAATTAATGCATATCCAAAAGAAACATGCTGAAATTCTTCAATACTGTATTTCATAAATGATCCTATAATATTCTTAAGAAATGATTCATACAATACAAAACGTCTTAAGTTTCTATCTCCAGTCTTTAATACCAAGTGAGCAATTTTTTAGTTATATTGTGGCAACTAGTTGATTTTGAAGAGATGAGGATGATGTCAATTTTGTACGAGACGAACATGCTTAGTTGGATTTTTACAGTGCTAACTCACAGAAATAACAGTCTGTGGGTACATGACACATTATCCTGATTCTGAGGCAACCAGTATTGGTTCTTACTCCTTACTACTGTATGCTTAGCAGAGAAGCAGCAAATACTAATTTTAAGGTTTTTGGGCTTGAACTCTTGATGAAATTTTTTTAAATTCTTAATGTATTTCATACACAATTCTATAATGTTCTTCAGATATGTTTCATACCATAAACTTGCAAATTTTAATCTCAATATGTGGTTTTTAATTTTTACTATGCTGATTGAATCGATATACAGAATTAAGTCCTATATTCTACATGGCAAACAGAATATAGAAGATCTTTACATAACTTTGATTTGAGTAATTTACTCAAGCCAAACTGCGGTAAATATCTTCAACAGATCAGAAAAAATATTTACATAACTTTGACTTAATATACTCAAGCCAAACTTAGGTAAATATCTTCTCTGATCTGTTTGGAGTCTATGTATAAACTTACTTGACTATTCCAGAAACAACATTTTCATCTAAATATGCTGCATTAAACTTTATTACATTAACTATTAATTCAAGATATTCTTTTGTCTTCCCTGCTTGTAGTACCTGAGGCATCCATTTTAACAAAAATGGCCCTGAAAGGAACATATAAGTTATTTATTCAAGCGAGTGATTGTTATTTAACACCAAATCAGCAGTTATTCAGCTAGATCACGGCGAGAACAAGTTAATTTTCAATGAGATGATGATGAGGTCCGCTTTGTACTAGATCAACATGCTTAGTTGGATTTTTTTAGTGCTAGCTCACTGAAACAACAGTCCGCGGATAGACATGTCGCCCCACTCAGACACATTATCCTGATTCCGAGCCAACCAGTCTTTGCTGTAGAAACAACAAATGCCAATTTTATAGCCCTTGGTTTGACCCAATCAGGACTCGAAACCACGATCTACCGCACTAGAGACGAGCAAGCTAATCATTACATCACCGATGTGGTTGTTATTTATTTGAACATAATTATTATTATTTCATAGGCTCTGATAAACAACTAGAGGCTCAGTGGGCTGAGCCTGTGTCTCTCACCTTTCATTCTGCTTTGAGGAAACTTAATACAGAACCTTCCATAGGTGCTTCCCACCAAGTTTCGGTTGATTTGGCAAAGCAGTTTCAGAGAAGAAGATTTTTAGAAAGCAACCAATCAGAAACAAGAATGGCCTGTGGTGGCCATGTTTGTTAACGGATCGGAACTAAATTAGCAATCTTTATAGAAGACCTACCAAGGATGCTTCCTACCAAGTTTCGATTCATTTGGCCAAGCAGTTTCAGAGGAGAATTTTTTTTAGAAATCAACCAATCAGAAACAAGAATGCCTGTGGCAGCCATGTTTGTAAACGGATCAGAAATAAATGAGCATTCTTTATAGAGGTCCTTCCAAGGATGCTTCCTACCAAAATTCGATTCATTTGGCCAAGCGGTTACAGAGGAGAAGATTCTTCAGAAGTCAACCAATCAGAAACAAGATTTTCCTGTGGCGGCCATGTCTGTAAACGGATCAGGACGAAATGAGCAATCTTTATAGAGGACCTGCCATAGATGCTTCTTATCAAGTTTCATTTCATTTGGCCAAGCGGTTTCAGAGGAGAAGATTTAAAAAAATCGGCCAATCAGAATCAAGAATTGCCTATGGTGGCCATGTTTGTTAATGGATCGGGACAAAATGAGCAATTTTTAGAGAGAACCTTCCTTAGATGCTTCCTACCAAGTTTTACTTCATTTGGCAGAGGGGTTTCAGAGGAGAAGATTAAAATGTGAAAAGTTAACGGACGACAGACGCCAAGTGACGGCAAAACCTCACATTGCCTTTGGCAAGGTGAGCTAAAAACGAAAAAAGTGAACTTTTCAATCTGCAAAAAAAATTAAAACTGTTCAGCATTTGTCTGTTTGATGGCAATCAGCCAAACTAAATTAGAAAGTTTAAACTGTAAAAGAACATGTGATCATAATATTCTAATTGAGTCTCACTGAGTCAGAAACAATACTACAAAAAATATTCCTATCTGCAAAAGGTTTTAATATGGCAAAGGATGTTTATTTAGAAGGTTATTCAATTTGAAATGTAAGGGGTGAAGAGATCTCAATTATAAATGAAAATGATGAAAAAGGTTCATAACTTACGATAAAATATTCTGAATTCCCCAAATTATTTGAATGAACATCTATCTGCATGTTATTGCAAAGAAACATGTGAAATCAAAATGTTGTCAGTAAAAACTATTAAGAAATTAACAATAGATGGTATCAGGGCTAATAAAGCCAGGCAAAGATGATAAAATTCTACCCTTGTTTCCACAAATATTGCCTTATAAACTTAAAAATCATTTACTGCTTTTCAACAAAATAAGTCATAATTGTCTAAGAATATTGAAATACATTTTGTATCCATGAATTTATGTTTACAAAAACGAAAATTATGCAGCAAAACTGCTTATAAAAACATACCTGCATCTTCCTCAAACTCATGTAAATTTCTTCCATGGTCACTTAAAATTTTCATCAACTCTAACCTGGAAAATATATTAGTACAGTCAAACCTGTCTTAGGCGGTCACTCATGGGGAATTTCAAAAGTGACCTCTCAAGAGAGGTGACCTCTTAAAAGAGGTTCAGTAAAAACAGACCAAAGTTGTCATCAAATGGATTGCCAAGCACTTTCACGTAATACATTTTGTACATGTATTCATGGATGTAAATGAACACAAGCTATGTTGAATAATGTAGTTCAAAGTTTATTTTTTAAATGCATATGCATTAACGTTTACACATACATTTGTCTGTATGTAAATAAACAGTTCGATAGATCGTAATATTAACCCGGTGTCGAATATAAAATACCAATGCGGATCGATAAAAATCTGAAGCGTCCCTGTACATTTCAACCAATTTTGAATGGCTAACCTTGGCATATATGAACATATTAAATACAAGAGCTAGGATTTTATGCAACAGAAATGAGAAAATAATAAATCAAAACTTCGTTCTGCTGAAAATAGCTTCGGACAAAAAGTTTGGTCAACATTTCTCATAGCAGAGAGTCAGATTTTGTTCACTTTCCAATGGGCCATTGTTGTTTGTTATTGAACGAAATTAAAGTTTCTTTAAAAACCGTAATGTATTACTTTTCAACAAAATCACTTTCAAAATACTTAATGGCCACTTTTCCCACTTTGCATTTTTTAATAGCTTCATGTTTCTAATTTAACGTTAAAATACGGCTTTGAAACATCTAGTCTCCGACAAACTTTTATTGCACCTGTTTTTTTCATAAAGATTATTTCAATGAGCCTCAATGAACATTGTTTACACCTATTCAATTGTTTATTAAGATTTCTTTTTATCTCTGTTTATTTAACATTTAAATTACCAACTCAATTAGTTGTATTTCCCTTCAGCGATTATCTATTATCTTAAAAGTAACCGTATCACGTGATCGATCGTACACATTATGTCATGACAGTGTCATGTGATAAGATGTACAAAATGGCCGTTATTAGAAGACGATCTCACAATTCATGCATGAAATAGGTGACCGTTGGCTGCGTTAGAGAGGTGACCGTTGAAAAGTTTTAAATTATATAGTAATATTAGTTGGGCAGGTCTCAAAGTGACCGTTAGACAGAGGTGACCGTTTATTTGAGGTGGCCGGTAAGGCAGGTTAGACTGTACATGTATAAATATATTGTATGACTAATTTTATAGTAAAACCCCTATATTTCAAGAAATAATGTCACTACAAGATATAGCATCATGTATACCTTAAACATGTACTATAGAGATGACAAGACATAGAGTTTAATAATCACATCTATTAACATTTTATGGTTGAAATACAAAACAAAAACAAAAATTAATGAAAATAAAATCGAGTGATTAAAGTTTTATAGTAGTGGCTTCTTCCTGAATCCATGGGCTATTTAAGGTCAAGAATACATGCGATCAAAAACCTGGGTATTTCTTACTTTCCTGGAAGAATGAGAACCTTGCATAAATTTTACACCTATCTCAAAATTATATGTCAACCAAAATCACAGAACTGGAGATAATACTCTGAAGCTATGAAAAACATCATTTTACATATTCAAGGCCTATAACTCAATCAAACGAATTGAACTTAAAATAATGATTGAACTGAAATCATTAAAAACAAAGCTAAACTAGAACTGTGAGTGACCTCACTGAGTGATACCTCCCGCTTGCAATACTATGATGTTCAAACTTTGGAATTTTAGACAGCAACGGTATTCCTTCATGCACATCTGCAGGTTGTGTACTACAACTGTGTAAAGTTTCATAAAAATTCAATAAGTAGTTTAGTAGGAGTTGCGCTTACAAGGTACATGCCCCCCCCCCCCTTTTTCGTGGAAGTATAATTTGAATTATCTCCCCTTTTAAATTTTGGACAGCAACCATATTCCTTCATGCATATCTGCAGGTAGTGTACTACAAATGTGTAAAGTTTCATAAAAATCCAATAAGCGGTTTAGGAGGAGTTGCGCTTACAAGGTACATGGATGGACGGACGGACGGACGGACAGGGTGATTCCTATATACCCCCCAAACTTTGTTTGCGGGAGGTATAAAGAGCAAAAACAATTTAAGCTTGACCTGATTTAACTATATTTTGTGATTTAGAACTTGAAATAATGATGGTAAATGTTGACATCCATCTGAACAAAACCTTCCCATCCATCCTTTATCAAATTAGTAACAGAGTATGATTTTGTGATTGCTCGACTATTAACATATAACAACGCCCAAGCAGTATGACGTCATGTCATGTAACTTTTCATTCACCTCTGACCGTCCAATCATAAGAAGGATAGTACCATCATACTAATCAACCAAACAACAGCTCTCAGTGTGCTATTATTACTAGATGTTAGTATACATGTACTGCCAAAAACAAACATCCAGCCAACATTTAATTATAATTAAATTGGCTTCTCATCATTGAAATACAATTTTTAAAACATTGAAAATCTGATTGAAAACTTATCTGAATATGAAGCTTGAATACTAGTTTAATCAATCTTAGTCTTATAGCGAGACATTCTCTTTCTGCTCATGACTGATATTTGAAGAATTCTATACAAAGAAAGCCAGCAAATAGGCCATCTTACCTGTATGATTGATTGATTGATGATTAACGCCAACTTTAGCAGTATTGCAGCTATATCGTGGTCTTACCTGTAAGCTAGGTCACTTGGTACTGTTAAAACTTTCAACAAAGAAAGCCAGCAAATATTCCATCTTACCTGTAAGCTAGGTCACTTGGTTCTGTTAAACTTTCAACAAAGAAAGCCAGCAAATATTCCATCTTACCTGTAAGCTAGGTCACTTGGTTCTGTTAAACTTTCAACAAAGAAAGCCAGCAAATATTCCATCTTACCTGTAAGCTAGGTCACTTGGTTCTGTTAAACTTTCAACAAAGAAAGCCAGCAAATATTCCATCTTACCTGTAAGCTAGGTCACTTGGTTCTGTTAAACTTTCAACAAAGAAAGCCAGCAAATATTCCATCTTACCTGTAAGCTAGGTCACTTGGTTCTGTTAAACTTTCAACAAAGAAAGCCAGCAAATATTCCATCTTACCTGTAAGCTAGGTCACTTGGTTCTGTTAAACTTTCAACAAAGAAAGCCAGCAAATAGGCCATCTTACCTGTAAGCTAGGTCACTTGGTACTGTTAAACTTTCAATGACATGGAAGAAGAAAGCTCTTAAAATTCCAAGGTACTTATACTGCAAAATAAAATAAAGCATAATTTATATTATCACTAATATCCCCTATTGAATACCCTTCCTTTTTGTGGTTGCAAAAAACTGAGAGAAAAAACTTTTGCCCAACCTGTACTAACCTAGGTCTATGCAAATGCCTTATTTTTATTGACAATGAATAATAAAAATTGAAAAGGATTAGGGGGTTAGAATTATGGTGTTTAACGCCATTTTCAAAAATATTTCAGCTATATCGTAGTGGTCAGTGTTATTGGTGGAGGAAACCGGAGTACCAGGAGAAAACCACCAACCCTTCGCAAGTCACTGACAATAATGTTGTGTCAAATACACCTCGCCATGAGCGGGATTCAAACTCACAACTTTAGTGGCGAGAGGCACTGACTGCGCAGGTATTTGCAAATCCAACTACCAAACGTTCATGACCAAGATGGCCCCTAATAACTGAAAATGATTATTGTCCAGCAAAAGCCATCACTAGGTAGAATCTGTTTGAAAAGTACAGGAAGGAATATAATAAGGAAATAAGAGAAAAAAAAACATTACTTCATTTTTAAAATAAAAATGAACAGTTTTAGATATTGGACCCTTTCAGACCCCTCATATCTTTGAAACAAAAAGAGGTACAACAAATATATTACAAATACTACAGACAGGAATTTTTCAAGGGAATGCAATGGAAAAGCCTGCATACAAATTAGACTTATAATAAAAAAAAAGTTGTGTGTTTGTCCATTTTGGTCTCCTTTGATATCATTTATATCGTCAACCATAAGAGCTTGGTCAAATCTGTTTGAAAAACATGGGCAGGAAATTTCATAATAAAAACGCCATCAAAGTCAGGCTGAAAATAAAATTCAAAACTTTGGGTGTTGGCCCAATTTTGACCCCCTTATATCTCAGAAAACAGTAAGAGCCATACAAATCTGTTTGCATATTTCATAAATAGAATTTTGTATAGAGCAAAAAAAATCATCAAAATCGATTGAAAAATAAATGCTGCCAACATAAAAACAAGTTTGGAACTGTAGTTCCTTTTGTGGATATAAGATGGAAAACAAAACGTGAATGCTTTAGAGGACCATCTATCCAATGAACATTCCTAGTATGTTTGGGTGAGTGAGTGATTGTTGTTTAATGCCAAGTGAATTTGTTTTTAGCCATATCATGGCGAGAAGAAGCCTCATTCGATGACTAACACAATGAGTTTGATTTTTAGTGCTAGCTCACTGAAACAACAGTCTGTGGGTAGACATGTTGCTCCACTAGGACACATTATCCTGATTCAAAGCCAACCAGTCTCTTTAATGGGCTCTAAACCGACGATCTACTGCACTTGAGACAGGCATGCTTACAATTACAACATTGATGCAGTCTGCCATATTTGGTTCCAATTGGCCCAGTAATTTAGGAGAAGATTAAAATGTGAAAGGTTAAGAGACAACGCTGACGACGACAGACAAAATGATGACTACAATTCCTAAGACCCTTTGTGTCAAGAGAGCTAAAGAAACAGTACCTGTCCTTCAAGAAGACATTTTAAAAATTGTAAAGCTGTGGCTCTACTATCTGGTGTAGCTGTACTCTGTAACAAGTCTTTTATACTGTGCCATATTGCTTCTATAGCATTCTGAAACATAAAACAATACATATCTTTTACAGACTGCTTTATTTGTTCATGTTAAAATTGTCTACAGTACATTATACATGTACTTGATATTCGAGGAATAAGCGAGTGTTGCTTAACGCCACCTCAGCAATTTTTCAGCTATATCATGGTGAGAACAAGTTAATTTTCAATGAAATGATGATGAGGTCTGCTTTGTACAAAACCAACATGCTTAGTTGGATTTTTATAGTGCTCTCACTGAAACAACATTCCGTGGATAGACATCTCACCCCACTCAGACACATCATCTTTATTCCGAGCCAACCAATATTATACAATTATTGACTTTTGTTGAGGCTAATATAAGGATCTATCGTTCCAAGATATATGATATTTAATGAGGCCGAAGCCGAGGTAAACATCATATATCTTGGAACGATAGATCCTTGTATTAATCAAACCGTAAGTCAGTAATTGTTTTTTTTATATGAAACTGTTATTAATGTCCGATGGGTCATGTTTTATAAATTGGCATTAAACACTACATGTGTTTTTTTGTAAATTTAATGGTAGCAAGAAAGATTTATAAATACTGCAAAAATTAATTTAGATCGTTCCTGAGGAGCCTTTGCAACATTATATTAACCTCACGTGACGCTAAAATTAAAAGTAGGGGTTTTCCAATTTTAGAGTCACACAAGGTTAACATAACGTTCCAAAGGCTCCTCTGGAACGATCTAGATTAATCTTTGTGGAAATTGAAGGCTTAAACAATATTCATCAAGTTCTATCAAGAAAAAATCTCATGCTTTTAGCCAATCAGATAAAAGAAATATTTATAGTCATGTAATAATTGCTCTTTCTCCTTAATGCTGCGTACTTAGCGGAGAAGCAACAAATACTAATTTTATAGTCTTTGGTTTGACCCGATCGAGACTCGAACCCACAATCTACTGCACTCGTGTGGAGTATGCTAACCATTACACCACCGATGCGGTTTCTATGAATGTAATACATTATTGAAATGTACTGATCCCACAAACAGACTTTTACCACCAAATGCTTAGAATTAGGGGTTTAAAGATGTTTAAAGCATGTCAGATACATATTTGTTGTCACAATCCGTTAGTACCGTAATTGATTGTGATAATAGTGTGTAACCTTTATTACCTCTTCTATATAAAACTCACCCGGGCTTCCCAAATGAGTGTGCGATTGTTGTTTAATGCCAAGTGAGCAATTTTTAAGCCATATTATGGCAAGAACAGGTGCATTTTGATGAGATGATGATGCCAACTTTGTACTAGACCAACACGCTTTGCTGGATTTTTGTAGTGCTAGCTCAAGGAAACAACAGTCTGTGGATAGATATCTTGTCCAACTCAGACACATTATACAGACTCCAAGCCAATCAGTCCTTGCTCTAACTCCTAGTCCTTAATACTGCATGCTTAAACTAAAGAAGCAGCAAATACCAATTTTAGTCTTTGGTTTTACACGACTGGGGCTGTTTAACCTAGATCTACAAGATTCAAGCACCTTGTAAAATGATGATTTGGAGTGAAAATTTGAGTATTGTACACAACTGATGCAATTCAATCATAAAAGCTGCTTTTAAGCAGTAAGCGCAAGCATAGTCCAGTCAAAATGCTTGGTGATTGTTCATGGAAAATATTGTTCAAATAATGTTTTATTATATAAAACTTGTGTCAGAATTTTCCTTCTTTATTTGTCTTTGAAATTTGAATTTAGTGACAAGGTCATATAAGGAACAAGCAGTACTGTGTTGCATTTAAATGTGTGTAAAAGATTGTTTTGCCATGTTGTTTAGGCTAGTATTTCTCACAAGAAGTATTTATAATACTTACCTCTTCTAACCTTTTCTTTAACACTACTTCTCCAAGTTCTTTAATTGTTTTGATCCTGTTGTTTGCAGGCGACTCAGGACCTATGTCCTAAAATTACAAAGTATATAAAAGGATCAATAATGCATTTTCATAAAAACAATTGACATAATGAATTTTAGCCTCAAATTTTGATAAGGTCAAGTCACTTTTGTGTACTTGTCGATGTTTGGATCGATAACTGGATGTGTATTAAGGTGCTTAAGAATAAATTATGTAACAAATCATTGCAAAAGAGGATCCTGGTCCGTTCGCCCTAGCCCAGGGTCTGTTTCCCCCAAAAGTGGAGTGAATATAATTAAAAAGTATCTATATATATATATATATATATTAAAAAGTCAAATGAAATCCGTATGCTGGTACATATAAAAGAAATTATTAAAAAAAGAACAAAACGGATTTTTCACAACATTCTTGTATAAGAATGTTGTGAAAAATCCGTTTTGTTCTTTTTTTAATAATTTCTTTTATATATATATATATATATACGTCTGAAAATTAAACCAAACAGTGTTAGAATTAGATTTTAGAGCTGTCAAATTTTTGTTCTTCCCTCGATAGGATTTGAACCCACATCATTGATACACTGCAGCACCATTCGCTTAGCCTTACGTCCAGCGCCCTAGACCACTCGACCACATATATATAAATGAAGTATAAATGATATTTAATGGTTTATAGATAACAAATTGAGCAATTTAAATATGGGTCAGGTTAAAAAGTGTATATTTCAATAATGAGAAAAATTAAACATTGCAGATGAGTGAATCAAGAGTCTGTAGAAATCATCAGAACAGAGAGATTAAAGTACTCATTTGATTAATAATATTTATTTTAATTCATAAATATAAAATTGCTTGAAAAGAACTTAATTAATTTCCAAAAGCTTATTAATTTTTTTTTAATTAATACTTTTTTATATCATTACTTCTTTAATTTAACTTAAAATATGCATTATGTTCATTAAAATACATTTTAATTATCAGGGTAAATGGACCCACTTTTAGGAGTGAGTGAGTGTTGTTTAACGCCAATTCAGCTATATCATGGCAAGGACAAGTTAATTTTCAATGAGATGATGATGAGGTCCGCATTGTACTAGCCCAACACACTGAGTTGGATTTTTATAGTGCTAGCTCACTGAAATAACAGTCCGCAGGTAAACATGTCGCTCCACTCGGACACATTATTCTGATTCCTGGCCAATCAGTCTTTACTCTTTCTCCTTAATGCTGCGTGCTTAGCGGAGAAGTAGAAAATACCAATTTCATAGTCTTTGGTTTGACCCGACAGGGGCTCAAACTCATGATCTACCGCACTCGAGACGAGCATGCTAACCATTATGCCACTGATGCGGTTCCCACTTTTTAGGGTAAACAAACCAGGCCGAATGTGAAATTAGGGCAAACGGACCTGATACCATTTAACAGATCTGTGCAAGCCATAAGTTAGGAAATTGAAAAGGTATCAAAATAGAACGAGTTGAAGCGAGAAAGGGCTGGCAATGGCATCCTCCCCTGTGATTTTAGTGGGTAATACATCAATAGTAAACAACAAATTCAGTGGGGAAAAATTAGTGGCTGGGAGTGGGAACAAGACCTTGTAGTCTGTACCAAAATTGCCAAAAATTAAATAAAGTTGTCTCTGTCATGTATAATAAATTCACCATCAATTATTTTCACAGTTTTTAATGGCAAAATTGTTGCGTGTGCCTCTCCCTGTGACTTGAAGACACAACATTTTTCTATTGTTGTGAAAGCAAGCTATCGTCCTGATATTGCTGTGGAGGTCTTTATGTAGGTATGTCAACAGACAATCAGGAAAGATAACTCTTCTACTTCAGGATAGTGATTTGCACGTGAAAAAGTTAATTCATTAGACATCGATACATAACTTTATAATCCTACAAACTAATTTGAAAGAAGATATTGGTAATTATAGTCTACATGACTAGAGTAGATATTGAACAACACATACATTATTCATTTCATACTTGAAAAACAATAATTTAACATGATTTTAAAATTTTAACGATCAAAAGTTCAGAGTATGCTTTTTTGCAAAATTAATATTGTTCTAGCATTCTCGTTTTGTCTGATGTACAGATTTGTGAACATAAACTTATTTATGGTATATTTGTAGATATTCAGCCTATTTGACCAAACCGTTGAAAACCGACAAATTTTTAATTAAAATTGCATGAACAATTGACCAAGAGTTACCTCCCTTACACTATAGTCTGTTCCCAAACCACAGCTGATATTTTAATTTTCATTGAAAAGACACTTAAAAATCAATCAAATTGTTCATATCAGTTGGTATGGTAATGAAAAAAAAAGTTTACAGAGAAAAGGGGGGTGTCACTGTCACTTTCTGTCAATAGGGCTATTTTATCAAGATATAGATTTATGCTTGACATTATATAATGACATAATGTATGATTATTTATTAGCACATTATTTTGCTAAAATACATTTGTTTCAAGTGACATTTCTCCTGTGCCCAGCCACCTTGACCTAGCACACATACCCCTTTGTTTGTCATTTTGTTATTATTTTCACATATTGAATTATATATTGAGAATTATAATATCAATCTGAACATACAAATGTTTTGCCATCAGAAATGATGTCATTTTAGCTTCTTGTCGAGCATTAGGAATTATAGGTAAACTCATAAATGAACCGTACTGGGAATTTGCTGCAGATGACACAAAAAGTGCCATTGACATGGGAAACATATACAACCGTTTGGTCACATTTTTAAAAATATACATTGAAAATTCGAAATTACTTTTTGAAAATAAAGTTTCTCTATTATTTGGACCTTCTACAGTTTTGGATGATGTCAGCAAACATTTATTTTTATATAGCAATCTTGATGAAAAAACTGGACTTTACATAAAACGATTTTGCATGGCTTTAAAATTAAAGGTTGAAGTATTATTTAAAGATTTTTTACCAAATGGAAAATTGTATGAACCAGACGAAAATATTATAATTGATCGTGAAACCTGTGCACCAAATAATATAACAGTAGAACGTTTAATGGCAAAACTAAACACCAGTTATATTAAATCATCTCCGAATTCAAATACTTACTCAATGGAGAATGCGATTATGTTTCGAAATAATCAAATGAATGAATGGCTTCATAGTAAGTGTGAAAGTGATAAGAACAACATTATAAAGGAAGCTATGATCAATAAGAGCGATATTATTATTAAAAATAAGAAAAGAGAGTCAAAATAATCGATGATAAAATAAAAGTTAAGCATGACCAAGATGAACGTAAAAAACAACAAAGAAAGGCTATTCAGATGTTAATTAGTATGGATGGTATTTGGAACTCAGAGGAGGAAATAGAAAAACAACTGAACAAGGCTCAGACTAAAAAAGATAAAATTTAGCAATTGAAAAGTCAAATCAATATTGATAAAGACAAACAAGTTTTACAAATTTCACCGGATGACAAAAAATTATTAATGTTTAGCCAGAAAGGGAAACAGTTTGATGTGGAAAAGCTTAAAGCGAACCTTCTTATGTTAATAGAAATGCGAGCCCTACAAAATCGTTAGAGTGAGAATGGTAGAGATACAGAATGGAAAGGGAGGATTTTGTCACATACTGATGGAATTTTTAAGGTTATTGCTCCTGAGCAGTTCATAATTTGAAAACTAATTGTTTGTTAAACCCTTTAAAATATACCTCACCTTGTGATCTACAATTTGAAACATAATACCTTGAAAAGTGGTGAAATGTATCAGTGGAGGATCCAGAGGGGGTTCAGATAGTTTGAACCTCTCTGCCCCTTTAATTATTTCAAAACAAATTAAAATCTATTATTTTGCCATAAATGGTCTTTAAAAAATAGCAATCTTCCATTTTAAAATGACTGGATCTGCACTTGTGTATCCTACTAGAATCAGTATAATAGCATGGGATCTTTACATGCATCATCTACCCTAACAATTAAGAAAAACATTATTTCAAGAACATAACATGTTTATCACTACATTTCTCGAGATTGTATCGTGCATGATCTTCCTGTTATTTTTTTTCCAGAAACAATCATTCTGTAGGTGTCAAATCTATAATTCATCAATCAGAGCTTAGAACATATACAAAAGTAGTCCCTTTTAAAGAAAATAGTTCCTTTCGCTTTGTTGTATTGTGACAAATACTGAATGGAATGGAATAATTAAAATTGATTATTGAAATTAAATATATAAGGATTATTTTGAGCCCAAATATGATGCATTTAGTTGTATTTTAATACCTCTATGGAAGATTTGATGCATGACCTATAATATTGAATTTCCCAGGGATGACCAAGCTATTTTTAGAGTAGGTGTTTTCCATAGCCTGGCATTTCACTGCAAGACTTTAAACATGCCCTGATATTTTCACAGAATGTAGAGGAATCATGTACGCTTCAGAAAATATATGGTCTTAGAAAGGTTAAACTTAAGATAAAATAGCCAGGCAGGCTCGAAAAAACACAAATTTAGTAGAAAATGTTAAAGAAATTAATTATAGGTTTCACACCTGTATAACACACACATTGTCACATAAGATATCAGTATACCTTTATGGTGTCAGATCACATTCCTTTGCATGATTGATCTTTTCACATGGATTATGGAATTTTCAAATATTGACATTTTATTTTTGTATTTGTTAAAATATTTTATGAACTGTTTTTTTTTCATAAAGAGTAAAGTCATATGTACAAATGTACCAATCATCGGTTACCTGATATAAATGTCATAATATTAAAATGTTGATATATTTTAAAACACCATTAATTTGATTTTTGTGGTAGAGCAAGCAGGTATTAATTGGAATATGATATTACCTGATGACAGTAATTCCAGAAACATGCATCATATGCATCAATATTTGTATTATCATTTTATCTTAAACTGATTAATACTTATAAATGTAATTTTCTTTCCTATGTGATTTGTGTTTCTGTCTGTTGTATATTCTTTCATACCTGTATACGACAAAATTAATGTAAAACAAAGTTTACACTACAAAGAAATAGAATTTCAAATATTCATTTATTTGCAGACACATGCACAGATGATATATGAGTTAACACCAGAGGAAATTGTCAACGATTTTAAGGAAGGGACTTTAAAATTCATAGGTACTTATTGTTATTATTATTTGTATTTCAAGAAATATTTTATTTGATGAAATAATAAAAATGGACGTTCTTTAGATTTGTAATAATTGCTACGTATATATACTTCATTAAGAGAAAAAATCATTAATGTTATAAATATAATAGGATTTTTATTCCCATCACTGACCATTAGGCCAAAAAAAAAATATGTGTGTTTCCGATCGACTGACCCTAAAATTTTACCGCAGACCCTAACATTTTTTATGCCAAAAAAAAATAATAGATCGGCAAAATCCGGAAATTTGTCTCCGTTTCCATGTTTGTTTCAGACTTCAACAATAGACGCTTGACTGTTGCAATATTGACGCTTTCTGATAAGCGTTTAATTGAAACGTATTTATTAAAGACTGGTTTTTCTTCATTTCCTTGTACATATGATCGATGTTTGGAACCAGTATTAATGATTCAGCAATCCTATAATGGAAGGGATGTCAACAGTCCTTTCCATATGGAAAGAGAAGTGCGACCACTCTCCAGAAATCCGAACTTTCAAAGCACTATCGCTGTCTACATCTTTTGAAAAGTTGGAAAGCAATTAAAAAAAAAAAAAAAAAATCCCTACCTACCGACCCTAATTTTGAAGACCATGCAATCCAAACCACATATATTTTTTTCTTTGACCTTATAAAAATAAGTTATTTGGTGTTTGTAGTATTTAAATTTTATTTTCAGATTTATAGAAAATCACATTAATTTGAAACAGAACATACAAGAAGAAATTGTGTAAGACTAATTAGATTTATTTCCCTTTATAGTAATTTGTGATAATATCGTGCTGGTACCTATTTTGACGCGGACCAGAAATGACGCACCGAGATGCATTCGGGTTTTATTTATGAACCGCAAAACCTGTGACCTCAGAGGTTTCTTCACGTTGACGGCAGTGTTCGTTGTTGTATCCCACAACATGTGGAAATCATTTTTCCTTATGTTCAAAAGATTGTTTACTAAAATAGACCCCCAGTTGGCCTAAAACCCTTCAAAGTGTTGACAAAAGATTCCGTCTGCCGACAGGCTGGTTGGGCATGTTAGGTCACTTGACTGTCATGTGGTGAGCATTCCATACTAAAAAAATATTCACTGTCAAAGTGTGACAATCGCTTATATGATTTTCAATGAATATAGCGAAATATGGCAAACAGGAATTAAGAACTGTTTAAATAAATCTTTTCTTTGGAGCAATTAAGAACTAATGAATAGAACTGAAAATTATTTTATTACAGTTATGACATTTATCACTGATCAGTATTTAAAATATATCATGTTAAACATGTCTAAAATATTGAATTAATAGATTTCACCATACTGTAACCTAATAAAAAAAAAAATGGACGTTCATTATGGACAGTGCTGTTAAATTTGACATTTAAGTTGTTAATTTGGATGTTGTTGTTTGGATTTTATAACTTTGCACATTCGTCGAAGACGGTGGTTTCGAATGGAAGCATGTTTTTGATTAGCAAGGTAAGCTGTCGTGATAATATATTGATAGAATAGGAGTGCATCATTTCCAGTCCCTGAACAAAATGTAAACACATTACCTGTGTACCAAGAAAGCGTTGAAAATGGCATGAAAACAAAATAATTATTAATCATATTGCAAATTAAATCGACAGAAAAGAATAAATTCTTTATTTTTATGCAGAAATTTTAAAACAACAATCTATCGTTAAACGGTAACAAACAATTATCTGCTTAGGTGCGTCATTACTGGTTCCATGGGGATAGTAATCTAAAACAAATTGAATGTCTTTCTTTGAATTAATATTTACATGGTAATTAACCTCAATTTACCGATGACCAGTGAAAAATAAAGTTTGAAATGTGATGATGAAGGAGTTGGCTTGATGTTTTCAGGATTAGGATTGATTAAATGTGGAAAATAGTTTTTCCACTGATAATCCTACTTTATCATTTTTATGGCAACGCGCACATCTGATTTAGTGATTTACCCGTAAACGCTCAGGTGTAAAAACTATTTCCTTTGTCTGTGACTTTTGAAATGTAACGGGATTTGTTTTTTCCTTTGATAAACCAAGCAAACTTTTGATTTTGTCTTTCAAATTGTCTTCGTTTTTCCCTTTTGACATGACTTGGCCACGATTGGCACGAGAAACAGTTGCCCCTTCTATCATTGAATAAAAAAATGTCCCTTGTGATATTGTTACATTTTGTACGTTTTAATGATTCTACGCTTCAGAATATGTGCAAAAATTGTACAATACTATTTTTAAATTTTTCTTTCGAAACCAGACGTCCACAAGGGTGTTGGGATATAAAAAGAAAACTCATAAACCCCGTTGAAACGTTCCAAGTACCAAATGTACTCAATGTTAACTATTTGAAGCTGATCTATCTTCTGACTTCTGTGTTTTATACACACATTGAGGTGATTGGCAGTTGAGTGGATTGTGGTTTAGGGTTAGGGTTATGGTGTTTAACGCCATTTTCAACAATAGTTCGGTTAGATCGTGGTGGTCAGTTTTATTGGTGGAGGAAACTGTGGTCAGGACGAGTACCCGGAGAAAACCACCGACCTATCGCGGGTCACTGACAAACTATCAAATAATGTTGTGTTGAGTACACCTCGCCACGAGCGGGATTCGAACTCACAACTTTAGTGGTGAAATGCACTGATTGCATAGGTAATTGTCACTACCATACGATCACGATCACGACGGCCCCATAAATAAATAAATAAATAAATAAATAAATTTTAGACCTAGAGCCGGCTACGGAAAGGGTATCACAGACCATTTTTAATATGCGTCTCTTGCAGCAGGAGGATGGTCACCGAGATACCAAGAAATTTGCTTAAGTGGCGGGAACGATGCGGATACAATGCACATTACAAGAACAGGGGCACTTGCACTACAAGTGAGATTGGTACCAAATGCCAATAACGCATCAGCTTCAGAACCTCTGCGACCGTCTTGTTTATTGAGCGAAATGAACGTCATTTTCACTCGGAGATCGTCGTGGACATCACTAGTGGCATGCAGACTCAGAATGGGCGACGATCCGGGCATCCATTTCAGTGGACATCCATTCAAAGAATGAAATAAAAAAAAAAAAAAAAATTTTAAATTATCGATGCTACAGTCGCACAAGTTGGTTTGAATATGGACCCGTGTTTTACTATTAAGCGAGACCAGAGTAGAGAACATGTTAATACTGTGCAATTAAAATAATATAAAATAGGCCACTAAATACACAAACATTCAATCGACCCAACGAATATTATTACCGGTAGTTCTTCGAAATCGCGTGTTTGTGTATTTTTTAAAGCTTAAAATGATATCTACTGTCCATATCGTTGTCTGTACAAATAGTTGAATAGTACTGTATTACGTTTACTGATTGCTGTCGCATTTTCAATCGTAAGTTGTGAAAAATTACTTTCAAAGTTGGAATTAATTTAACAAAACATATATATCTGAGGTCTTCCATGTTACAAGCGCGAACTATGGAATACATGGATTGTACATGGATTGACATTTGCGCAGCGCCGACGTGTACTCATCAGAGTTTTGATGGATCGTCGTACTATGTAGATGTAGATGTAGATGTACAACATTCAAACTATTATATACAGCTTTAGTAAGGCCACATTTAGAATATGCCAACCAAGTATGGTGTCCACGTCTAAAGAAACATATTGAGGCTATAGAGAATGTACAAAGAAGAGCTAGCAAACAAATACCGGGGATATCATCACTATCCTATGAAGATCGACTTAGGAAATTGAAATTATCAACTTTAGCGTACAGAAGATCACGCGGTGACATGATAGAACTTTATAAGATTCTAACCGGTAAATACGATGAAGATGTATCTAACTTCCAGTCTTCCTACGAACAAGAGATGAATCAACAACAAGAGGCCATCAATACAAATTGTATAAATCACACTCAAGACTGGACATTAGAAAATACTCATCCACACAAAGAACTGTTGAAATATGGAACAATTTTTAAAACATCTAAAGTTGTCACAGCACCAACCATCATGTCATTTGAATCAAGACTAGACAAATTCTGGGAAAATCAGCCAAGATAATACAACTACAGCCATGAAATTGTGATAAACACGACCGGACACGACCTAAACATAACTAGATTAGACGAGGAGCTGACAGAAGAGGCCTCCTGCGGAGACCTACAGTCAGAAGAGAATCTGTGAGTATCTGTGAGTAATTAACTTGGCTTTAATTAGCATGGAAGAAGAATTTCTCTCAGTTGATATAAAAAAAAATGAAGTAGTTCAAGTGTTTTCTGACAGGGCATTGAAATTAATGAACGGCGGACAATTTATATTTAATTTGAATAAAATGTTTATCTTATCTGTACTTACATATTTAAATGTTTTCCTTTCTCACCTTTCTCAGTACTATATGTCATATACTTGAATCTCGGGGGCATACAATCAATGAGTTGACCTCGCTGCCCCGGGCATCACCAAACCCCTCCACGCCACTGCCTATGCTTCAACGCTCGACTCTAATGTGTGATAAAAACTACTTGTAAGAAAAAGTTATGAAATTAAACAAGACAAATCTAACAGGACTAATGACGAACCGAACAACGCGATAATCATTATAATACCGAACAAAACATACGAAACATGAATAATACAGCAGACAATTCCACTCCTATCCGTAAAAATTAATTGAAATATAATCTTCAACTTGTTGAAGGTGGTCGGTACTTGGTAGAAGTAGAAGAGAGTGGTATATTAGCTAATCGATAAAGGTTGATTTCACGAAGTTCTAATTCCACTACAAGAAAACAATATTCCCAAGTTCATATTAATTTTCAAGATCTGTTAGAGTACATATAATCATGGTCACTCTTCTCCTGTAATAGCATTAAAACAGGTTACTTCTCTACATTTGACTCGACTATTCCTCACCCGATTAAAGGAGTTATTTCAGTTCTGTTTTAAAAAATAGTGGTCAACATAGGTATAGTACAAATGTCTGGTTATATGAAGGATCAAATCTTATTTTGTTAAAAAAAAACCACTTTGTATTAACAAAAGACTCCTGTCCTATTTTATGAAGGATACAATCTTATTTATTTTGTATTAAATATTTAAAAAAAACAAAACAATAAACACTGAGTTCTATGAAAACGGCATCATCAAAATGCATGAGCTTTTGGTTGACAGCATATTTGTTATGTTTGGCGGACTTGATTTTAGCGGACAGTCGGTATTCATACGGGTACCTGCTGTGCTGCTAATCTTGTCAGCTTATTCCTTTATTTGTATGAAACAGACTTCATGCGCAAAGGTTTCTCAAGAAAAACGACATGGAGCTAGTCTGGTCTTGTTTTGTCACGTTCTGTCATATAGATGATTTCTTTTCATTGAATAATTCAAAGTTTAAACTTCAAATAATGGAACCGCAGCGGTGTTGTAATGGTTACCGTGCTCGCCTCGATTGCGATAGATCGTGGGTTCGAGTCCCGATCTGGTCAAACCAGAGACTATAACATTGGTATTTGTTGCTTCCCCGCTAAGCACGCAGCATTAAGGAGAAGGAGCAGAAACTGGTTGGCTCGGAATCAAGATAAAGTGACCGAGTGGGGCGACATGTCTATCCGCAGACTGTTGTTTCAGTGAGCCCACACTAAAATCCAACTAAGTGTGTTGGTCTAGTACAAAGCGGACTTCGTCATCATTTCATTGAAAATTAACTTGTTCTCGCTATGACAGATCACACTTTGTATAATCGAACAGTTTTCAAAAACGGAAGTTGTTGTACTGTCCGACCAGGTAAGGCTAGTTGCTTGCAGAAATTTCAACATTTTTGGATAATTATCTGTGATTTATTCTTTGAAAGTGGATCAACCGAAGCAACAAAAATTTTAAAAAAATACTGCAAAGGTATGTCATTTATATTTCTGATCAAATAACAGTGCCCTATTTGAACATTGAAATTGGAAATCGCCGGTTAAACATCGGTGGATGGTATGTTTTCGCTCGAAGAAAGGGGGTAAAAATCTATTTTTTCTCCACGAACTCTTTAAATTATGTCAAATATTTTCTCACTATCTGATGAAATAGACATTGACGTTTTCAATGCAAGGAAAATATGACCGTAAACGCACTCATTTTCCTCACGACGGGTGCATTTAACATCGTTCTTCATTGTACGTCACTGTACGCCTAATTGCTACTGTACGTTATCATTAATTGCTGAATCTTAAAACTCATCTGTCCGCCTAATTGTTTTTTGTTAAAGTTGATCGAGAACTTTTCTACAGTCTAATCCTTTACAAATTTAGTTTTACCGAAAATTAAGATAGTTTATGTGTTGCCTGCATTGGAGGACTTGTAAGGAACTACATTTACCAGATATTCAGTAATCTTAGATGATATGTGATTCAAATACATTTGTATCTTATTCCCAGTTTTTGGAACAAGTTAAACGAGTTTTCTCCCGTTTACAGAGTTATCTTCCTCTAGCAGCAGGTGTCTATACATTGACTGTCTTTTACAACTACGTGATTGATACGAATATCGTGTTTCATACATTAGGAATTAATTCTCGCCACAATCACTGGTATTAAACTGATGTTCGTAACTTTAGTTACCTACATCCCAACATGGCGGACACCGAAAATGGTAAATTAGAATATCCTTGTTTTCTCTTTATCAGTAGTGCTTATTAGTAAGTCCAACGGTATGATTACAGGTGGGAATATTAGATACTCGAATGCATACATAAAAATGACGAAACTCTTATGAGAGCATTGAAATATTAACTTGAAAAAATTTGAAGGATGTATGTAACTCTTTGAAGTGATGTTCGTAACGTTAGAAAGATATTTAAAGAGATGTCCGTAACTGCAGATTTCCATAACTGTTAAAATAATAAGAAGGTGTTTAATTGCTCGTTAAGAAACTCTTGGTTTCAATTTAAAAGCAAAATTAAGCATGCAGACAACTTAAAAGTAAAAAGAACAACAAGCAACGAAACGAAAGCATATAGAACGAGTATTAAGAAGAAAAACAATTCAGGGTCGCATACATGTACAGTATTCTACCTTTCTCACATTTTTAGGATGTTGATTTGTTTTAGCGTCAAATGCGACTTATTGACAGTTGAAGACGTGTTGATCCATGAAACATCGTAATCATATCAATGTAAACAATTATAGACTTGATACAATAAGTTCCTTTCTAACCTATGTGTATCTTGTGCGTACCCCTTTAATACGTTTGCTGCTGAAAGCAATGTATCTGTACTACATAAATATTGTCGGTAGAGATATATTACCTATAGCAACATATTTACTAAAGTATACAAGAATATAGATAAGGGACTTGTAGGAAATCTATGTGTATAATTATATTTAACATGGGTGAAGGAAATTCATGTATGTTGATCCTGATTTAAACTAGAACTGTGAGTGACCTCACTGAGTGATACCCCCCGCTTGCAATACTATGATGTTAAAACTTTGGAATACAGGTATATTAGCAAGCTACCTATGAAAAATGAACGGATATGGAGTTATGTCAAGGAGACAACATCCCATCTCCAAAATAAACTAACCAAGAACATACATCTAGGGGTCGCCACAAGTACACGACCCCCCTTTTCGTGAAAGTATAAGTTGAATTATCCTCCCCTTCTAAATTTTAGATAGCAACGGTATTCCTTCATGCACATCTGCAGGTTGTGTACTACAACTGTGTAAAGTTTCATAAAAATTCAATAAACAGTTTAGTAGGAGTTGCGCTTACAAGGTACATGCCCTCCTTTTCGTGAAAGTATAAGTTGAATTATCTCTCCTTTTAAATTTTGGACAGCAACCATATTCCTTCATGCACATCTGCAGGTAATGTACTACAAATGTGTAAAGTTTCATAAAAATCCAATAAGCGGTTTAGGAGGAGTTGCGCTTACAAGGTACATGGACGGACGGACGGACGGGGTGATTCCTATATACCCTCCAAGCTTTGTTTGTGGGGGGTATGGGTATAAAGACTATTGATATTAAACTAATTCGTTTATATATCGTCAAGACTGTTCAGACTAACATCCTGTCAATTTCAGTGCATATTTACAAATGTATATGTATTTGTAAATCTTGAAATGCTATGATATAAAAAAAAAATGAACTTTTCGAAAACAGCTTTACCATAGATTAATCCAATTTTAATACTTATACATTATAGATTCGTTAAAAAGTATTATAAATCTGTATTTATCTGTATTTAATACAATAGTCTAACAAATTAATAATAAATTAATCTGGTTTCATTTCAGCATTAAAGGGAAATAATTAGATGTGTCATTCTTAAAATACTTGATCTGGTGTGTCCATTTTTATTAAAATAAGCAAAAAGCACAAAGGACAATTAATTTGGTAATAATTCACGGCATATCTACACATAGAACTGTTAATTTACATACAAATATCAGGGGCGGATCCAGGATTTGTGGTTAGGGGGGGCGTGAGTAGGCGAGGGGTCTGGGGACCGCGTCCCCAGTGGGTCCAAGGCAGAGCCCTGGTAGGGGGCCCAGGGGGCGAAGCCCCCCACCCCCGGAAGCTCTAGGGGTTTGAGGAATTACAGACATTTATAAGAACGACAATCAGAGGGGTAGCTGCATATACGCTGTCACGCCATGGCGTGCACATCGGCAGTTTAAAAATAATTGGGAAATAACATTTAAAACAAAACAAAAAAATTATTGCTACTTTAACAGTGTAATTAAATCAGTATAATTAATATATCGCGAATAAGACATACATGTACTAGTAACTATGTATGCTAATATATAGACTAGCACACGTTACGTTAAATCGGAAAACCGCTTCTATGCACAGTATCTACTGCCCCGTGCTGTAAAACAAAATAACTGATAATCATATTGCTACAATATACTAGGCATACCAGGCTGACATTGATTTGTCATTAGAGGGTTTCTGGAAAGAAGTTGTCAGATGGCGAACTCTCTGGCCATTACAAAACGGAAAGGTTGATTTTGTAACATACTTAATTCTATAAATCCAGTTCTCAATCCTTCTACAGATAAAATTTTATGTGTTTTGTTAATCATGCCAGTAGCAAGTGCGACTGCTGAAAGGTAATTGAGTGTAGTGACTGAGATGTATGAAAACTTATGTTAGGTCGACTATGAAGAATGACAGTCTATCTTCCCTTGGATTGATGCATATTCACCGAAATTTTGAACACGAAGGGCAGATTTTGAACAAGTTTAAGAAATTCTTGTCTATCAGTCATTAAAATTGTGCTTGATTCTATGTTATATGAAACCCTGAAATGGTCCCAGATCGCACCATTTTGCATCTCGTCGAAACAAAAATTCAGGCGGGGGGCAGACCCAGACCCACTCCCGTTCAAAATTATGGCGTGCACACTATTAAGCCCAGCTACGCCCCTGACGTCAATTTTGAACCACCCACACCATCTAGGGTTTTATTATTAGAACTAACATGAAGGGCGTAGCGTAGTTAGTGTGGCAGGTACGTCACGACTTGTCCCGCGTTTTGGTAGCAGTCGGAATCATCTTCAAACGTAGTTACAGGCATCTATTGTAACAATTTTATGATTGCAGGATAAAGACAATACACAATCATTATCGGAAAATATAAAATGTTTTGGATCCCCTTTGAAGCATGCGAAAAAGGCTTGCTAAAGCTCGCCTTTTCTCATGTTTCTTAAGCTCGCCGAAATAAATCTTATATTTTCCGACAATGACTATGTATTGTATATACCTCCTAACCATGCAATAAATGTATACTGTTGAGCCAACTCATAATGTCTGTAAAATAATATATGTACGAAGCCATCTTTGTGTTAGTTAGCCTTTACAACCCCGTTCTACCTGACTTTGAAATTATCAATTATCTTTTTAATTACAGATATGGATCCCGCTCTGAAATTATAGACCATAATATTATTATACGATTAAATTAGATTAGATTTTTGTATTCTGGTTCGCAAATATGGAATGATTTACCTATGGAAATGAAAAGCTGTACAACACTTTCTTCATTTAAAAGTAAATGTTAAGAACATTTTCTATCACTATAAAGTTGTTGTGCTTTATATGTAAATATCAGTTTGTTTAGTTTTCTCTGAAATATCTGTTTAGTTTTCTCCAAATGCTTGTATATTTGCTATTTAAATTTTTTGTACATATTGATGCTATTTTGAGGACCCTCAGGGAGATTAGCTCTTGCTAATGGGGTTATGCTCTTGACATAAAGATAATTTATTTATTTATTCATAACAGAAAACTAAAAGCAACCAGAGTATGTGTCTGTAAGACACGGATGCCCCTCCCGTATATACGAAGTCTGAGAAATGGACCTAAACACTTAATTTAACCAAACTCACTCAAGCGTACAATGTAGGTCAGGGTGACCCAACTGATGTTGGGATGTGTTTCACTATATATGATGATTATACAGTCATGTGAAATACCTTTGGTCTATCATAAGTGGTTCCTGAGAAATGCAGCTAAACAACTTAACCAAAAGGACCACACATACGGACGTACAGACGAGCAAGGGTAAATCTATATACCCCTCCACATTCGTGGTCGGGGCATAGCAAAATGGTAAAAATGCAGGACATAATTCTTCAATGAAATGCACTTTCCGATTTGTTTTTTTGGCAAGATCTGCATGGTATTGATTTTATTTCAAAAACTGTCCATAATCTTGTTGCCAGCAAAAGGTCGTAACCTTACTACACGTTTTACAATTAAAGATGAGTAAACTGTTAAAAAGTATGAAATTTTAGAACAACAGATAACAACTTCGAAACTTGAAGAATACACAATTGTGCGGACAAGACAGAAAAAAAAAATCGTTAGCAATTAGGCGTACAGTGACGTAGAATGAAGAACAATGTTAAATGCACCCGTCGTAAGGAAAATGAGTGCGTTTACGGTCATATTTTCCTTGCATTGAAAACGTCGATGTCTATTTCATCAGATAGTGTGAAAATATTGGGCACCTATAAAGTGCGAAACGAAATAGAAACGAAACGAAACGAAACGAAATCAACGAAAACGAAACGAAACGAAATCAACAAAAACGAAACGAAACGAAACGAAATCAACGAAATGAAAACGAAATAAAACGAAACCAACGAAAGCAAAACGAAATCAACGAAAACAAAACGAAATAGAAAATGGAAGAAAAAATAATAGGAGCCTAAAAGAAATCAAACCTATTTTCACAATTACGATGCTAGACTACTTCCCACACATGTCTGTCTTTCATCAGGAGAGGACAGGATTTGATCACCATTGAACAAGAATACTATGCATTTATTCAGCGGGAGTCTGTCCTTTTCACTTAGTGGCTTCTTTTAAATTTGGGAACCATAAGAGCAACGTCAAGTCTGTTGAGAGGAGAGGAATTAAAATAACAGAAGTGCAGTAGTTAAAGTTCACTAATAAATACCCCCGTCCGAGCAAATTTAAAAGTGTGTCAGAGAGACGAAAAAGTGTGACGACCGGACGGACAAACGAACGAACGGACAGCAGAAGTCCTACATACCCCAATCTTTTTTTGGCGGAGGTATACAAATCCTATCAAAAATTAACTTTAGAAATTAAAAAAAAATCTACATATCTTGTAAAAGTACCTTTTTTCCCTTTGATCCCTTTCCATATAAAAAAAAAATCCCAAATAACCCCCCCCCCCCCCCCCCCCCCCTCCAAAAAAAATTCCGGTTTTAATAAAATTTGATACGGCACATATTTTTATACCCTCCGCTATCCAGCGGGAGGGGGATATATAGTATATGTCCGTTTGTTCGTGAGTGCTTCCCTCACTGCCTATGCAATTCCTCCTTAGCAACTTGATGGAATTGAATGAATCTTACAGGAAATCTTTAATACCATATGGCAAGGTTCATTAATTTCATGAATTCTTTAGTACCAACGGGCATTGTGCACCTTTTATTTTTGTTTTCCCATTTTAACAGTTCTTGCTAAAATTTCTTCACTTTTGGACTTTGTCATTTAAGGCTATGCAATTGTCATACAAGGCTATACAATAGAGAGAGGATACTGTTGCGTTATCCATAACTCTTCCTAAACAACAGAATGGATTTCAATAAAACTTCCAGAGTTTCTTATGTTTAGTTTTTGCAAGCATTATTTTTTCCAGAAGTTCTTCTGTAAGGAGGGCGCTCACTGTACCTCCTGTTATGTTGCTGTTGGTTTTTTTTTAGTTCTTCAAAATAGATTAATAGGATTTGAAATAAAAAGTTTATAATGTTGGGTCTTTTTGAACAACGGTAAGACATTACGCCAGATCTGTTGGCACACTACCGAATAAAGGTAATAACAATGATACCGTACTCCAAGGCGCATTCAAAAGGGATGCATGGGGATTAAACGTGACAAGTCGGGAAATTCCAGTAGTCAAATAGTGCCCAGAATCCGAAACTCAAGACCATCCTGTTTGATTTGCGAATAGGCAAATTTATGTAGAATACAAACGAAAAATGTAATTAAATCAGACCAATAATGAACCCTCAATATCCCAATCTATGAAAATACCCCCTCATATCCCCCATTTTTTTCTATATGCCCACTCCAGAAACTTTATAATTCATAAATACTGCCACACACACAAACACAAATAAAAATATGACATTTGAACTTCTGAAAGTTTGTCGGCAAGCAAACCCGGCTTGGATTGAGTTGCGGGTAATGTACGTGAGGAATACTGTAATGGACAGACATGCAAGATGTATTATAATTAATCAAAATTATTGTATTTAAAAAATCGAATTATCTTTTTTTTTATTTCTTTATTTCGTTTTGTCTTTTATTTTTTTTCCTTCCATTTTCTTCATATCAGTCTATTTCGTTTTGCTTTCGTTGGTTTCGTTTCATTTCGTTTCCATTTCGTTGATTTCGTTTCGTTTCGTTTCGCTTTCGTTGATTTCGTTTCGTTTCGTTTCGTTTCTATTTCGTTTCGCACTTTATAGGTACCCGAAAATATTTGACATAATTTAAAGAATAAGTGGAGAAAAATTAGATTTTGACCCCCTTTCTTCGAGCGAAAACATACCATCCACCGATGTTTAAACGACGATTTCCAGTTTCAGTGTTCAAATATAGGGCACTGTTATTTGATCAGAAATATAAATGACATACCTATTCATTTTTTTTGGAATACTAATTTAAAAAAAGTATTACATCTTCTCTAGATTTTCAAAGACCATTTCGAAACTGAAACTATTTGCACACTCTTGATGACAATTTCTTATTTGGATTTTGTAAAAATAGAACCCTAAATCGTAAATTTCCAACAGAATGTGGAAGATGGCAACATATAAATTTGTTTATATACATGTACTCAAAAAGTCGCTTTTTATGTGTCTTCCGAAGGATTGTGAAAGCGCGAAAAGTTGACGTTGCACACATGATGTAATTGTATTGTTACGTTATCTATTGTCATTTATGTAGACAATAATATGTATTCGCTGAGAAACAGGCCAGAAATGCTCACCAAAGACTCTCATCGGTAGTGTAATCGTTAGCGTGCTCGCCTCGAGTGCGGTAGATCGTGGATTCGAGTCCCGATCGGATCAAGCCAAAGATTATAAACTGGTATTTGTTGCTTATAATGCAAAGCACGCAGAGTTAAGGAGAAAGAGCAAAGACTGGTTGGCTCGGAATCAGGATAATGTGTCCGAGTGGTGCGACATGTATATCCGCGGATTGTTGTTTCAGTTAATTATAACACTATAAAAAAAACAACTAAACGTGTTGGTCTAGAAAAAAGTGAACATCATCATCATCTCATTGCAAATTAACTTGTTCTCGCCATGATATAGCTATAAAACTGCTGAGTTGGCGTTAAACAACAATCGCTCACTCACTCACTAAAGCTGTTATGTACAGTTTTTATATTTCCCGACAATGTACGTATAATGTGTTTATTCTGCAATGTCTTATAATAGTGAGAAAAAAAAAAGCAACTGTCAAATTGTCTAAAAAGAGCAGAAACAGGTCTACGTCGTTCTAAGCGTTTTAGACGTCCACGCTTATACTGTTTCTTGTCGTCGCTCGACATGAATCAGGTTCCAGAAAAACTATCTCTTGGTCAAAATCTTAAGCAACATGTGATGAAAAAAAAAAGATCAGCTTACAAGTTTTATATAGAAAAAAAATATACTGAACCTACTTTTAAATTATCCTAACCAAAACATCAGCAATCAATTTAAACCCAAGAAGCTGTTATATATAAAATCCTTAGGTACAGACAAAACAGGTGTCACACCAATGAGGAGCGATGACAGATCACAGCTGACACAAAACAAAAATCCAACAGTGTCAGTCGGTGTTCACCGTGGAATCACAAGACAACATCCTCGACTGCACCAAAACCCACACCATAAAAACAGCACTCCCAATATTTCTACCAGGTGTAAAGAAACTCCTACATAACATCAATACCCATCAATCTTGTGCTCCCAAAGCTTAAATTATTTGGCTTTCCAATTTTTCGATTTTAAGCTACCTGATGAAGGTTATTCCAGAAACGTTCATGTGCACTAAAATCCATGTGTTCGGCATTGTACTCTAGATTTATAATTTGTAAACTTAAAGCAAAAACCACAGCTGAAATGCTCAAAGATAGATATTGTAGTTTCAGCGCCTGCATCTTAATTTCGTATGTATATGTATCTCTATTCTTTATCAATAAAGTTTAGGGGTTTACGTTGGTTTTGAATCGGGACCTTCTTGCGAGAGAGGTTTAACGAGTTGCCTACACCTCATTTATCTTTCACTGCACTGGTTATCACTTGAATGATGTACTCAGCCTGTACGAAAGTAGATTGACAGATACAACATATGAAAATGTCTGTAATGTCATTGAATATAGCTCAAATAAATATTTTGCATCATGGTGGTACGTTTTGTAAGTACAGATAGTTTTATCACACATACTTGTCAATTTAATAATTAAATAACAGCCATACATGATAATATCTCACACACAAAGTATCTTAACACAAGTTATTTCTTAAAGATTTTATTGAACATATCAGACCGGTATGGTGGAACATTAGCATACATATAATACAATACAATATATAGAAAACACGAGAGATACATAAATCAGAGTCTCGGTGGGCTGATCCTGTGTCAGACCAACCAGAAACAAGAATTGCCTATGGCGGCCATGTTTGTTAATGGATCAGGACGAAATGAGCAATCTTTATAGAGGACCTTCCATAGATGCTACCTATCAAGTTTCGGTTCATTTGGCCAAGCGGTTTCAGAGGAGAAGATTTTGTATGAATTGACCAATCAGCAACAATAATTGCCTGTGTCGGCCATGTTTGTTAACGGATCGAGAAGAAATGAGCAATCTTTATAGAGGACCTTCCATATATGCTTGCTACCAAGTTTCGATTCATTTGGCCAAGCGGTTTCAGAGACCCCTATTCCATGCAATGAAGAAAGGTCAGGTAGCAAGTTTTCATGGACCATGCAATGAAGGAATGTGAGGTAGCTAATTTTCATGGACAAGCTTCTGATGTTTATGCTTATGTTTGAATGATGCAAAGTAGTTTATTTTCATGAATACCACTTTGAAACCTGTGTCATACATTGAACAGATGTAAGGTAGCTTATTTTCATGAAAAACGTCATGATTCCTATCCCATGCAATGAAGGAATGTGAGGTAACTAATTTCCATGGACCATGCAATGAAGGGATGTGAGGTAGCTAATTTTCATGGACAAGCTTCAGATGCTTATGCTTATGTTTGAATGGTGCAAGGTAGTATATTTTCATAGATAACACTTTGAAACTTGTGTCATACATTGAACAGATGTACGGTAGCTTATTTTCATGGACAACGTCATGACTCCTATCGCATGCAATGAAGGAATGTGAGGTAGCTAATTTTCATGGACAAGTTTCTGATGCTTATGCTTATGTTTGAATGATGTAAAGTAGTTTATTTTCATGGATAACACTTTGAAACCTGTGTCATACATTGAACAGATGTAAGGTAGCTTATTTTCATGGATAACACTTTGAAACCTGTGTCATACATTGAACAGATGTAAGGTAGCTTATTTTCGTGGAAAACGTCATGACTCCTATTCCATGCAATGAGGAAAGGTCAGGTAACTAATTTCCATGGACCATGCAATGAAGGGATGTGGGGTAGCTAATTTTCATGGACAAGCTTCAGATGGTTATGCTTATGTTTGAATGGTGCAAGGTAGTATATTTTCATGGATAACACCTTGAAACCTATGTCATACACTGGACAGATGTAAGGTAGCTTAATTTCACGGAAAACGTCATGACTCCTATCTCATTCAATGAAGGAATGTGAGGTAGCTAATTTTCATGGACAAGCTTCTGATGTTTATGCTTATGTTTGAATGGTGCAAGGTAGTTTATTTTCATGGATAACACTTTGAAACCTGTGCCATACATTGAACAGGTGTATAGCTTATTTTCATGGAAAACTTCATGACTTCTATCCCATGCAATGAAGGAATTATGCTGACTACGAGTCAACTAGTCTTTGCCTTTATTCTTTTACGCCATGTGCCAATATCAATTTTATAGTCTTTGGTTTGATCAGATCGTTGATCAAAACCACGATCTACCGCACATGATGCGAATACTCTTAACTATTCCACCACAGGAACGTTATTGCTTGTTATAACTAAGCGTCTTATTTCTTTGGAATAGATATATACATTTTGTATATATGCAAAACAGAAAATGCATTATCTACAGATAAATAATATGGTGATTGATATGTATCGGGACGTTGTGCATGGTATTGGAGACGTTTTCATTTTCAATCTGTGTATTTGTTTGAATGATTCAAAATGACAAAGAATTGACCCATTAAAACCAAACAAAGTAGACTATCTTGTGGATTTACATCTATAAAAAATATTATAATGATCAATATCCTTTGTACCTATATTTACCGATTATAGTCGGGCAAAACAAATAGAGGATCACCTATTTTGACCCTGTAGACCGGTAACATTGTTCCTAGGTTATCATCTATGAAAGATCATCTGTTGATTAGAATAAATTAATTTGATCGTACTATAAAAAATCGGTCATAGATCATTACTTAAATATGCAAATATATAATACAGGCGATTAAGAAGAATTATTGGTATGCTAGATTTTTTTCTCCAAATTTGGGGGGGGGGGGGGGGGGAGGTATGAGGATTCTTATTAGAAATCCTGAATAAAAGAAAAATATGAGCGAAGATTTAAAAAAAGAAAAGTGTGAGCGAAGATTTAAAAAAAAACCATTATCATCTCATCTTTTTTACTTTCAGCAGACGTTTTTTTTTCTAAACTTTCTTAACAAGATTGATTGATTGATTGATTGTTTAACGCCACTTTCAGCAATATTTCAGCTATATCATGGCGACCAGTTTTAGTGGTGGAGGAAGCCGGAGTACCGGAAGAGAACCACCGACCATGGGCAAGCAACTGGTAAACTTTATCACTTGCGGCTGCGAGTCGAGTGCACCCTTTTTTGTAATTTACAAAAGCTGGGCGCGAACCCACGCCGTATTGGTGATAGGCTTGTATGAGTTGTTAATTCCAACGACCTAACTCATTGAGCCACCCTTCGATATAAAAGAAAACAACATGATTTTAATATAAAATAAACAATAAAAACCTTAATAATATTAAAAAGACACTATACATAACGTATAATTTTTACACCGTAAAATCGTGTCATTTTTGGGAAAGAAGATTTTAACTGATGTCGCCAAAAGAAAGAGACTCCAACGAGAAAGAGAAAGGGAAAGGAAAGATATGAATAAAGACAGAGAAAGAAAGGAACGCATGAACAAAATTAATGAAATTGAACGTAAAAAGAAGAGACTGATGCAGAAAAAAACCTAGCAAAGACGCGTTCTATCATTTGAAACACCTGACAGTGGTACAGAGGCAAACTGTGAAACACCTTGCATTTTAACTGCGCCTTTCCCAAATAAAATGAGAAAGCATAGAGCACTTAAAAAACTTCGAAACAGTTTACCTAAATCGCCTACAACGCGTGTCTCTACTGTTGTTGCGTATGTAAGTAATTTCAAATCTCCTACAGTAAATACTCTTCAAAAATCTAGCATAATCAAAACTCCAGAGGAAAGTGCAGAAAAGTCTTTGGGCGAAGCTGTCATTGAAGACCTGAAGGCAACCGTCTCAGCAACAAAATTAAAGAGCTCTGACGACGCACGGGCAGCAATGAATATTATAAGCGCATCTGTTAGTGGCGAAGCTGTCTAGAAAATTCGCTCTAAACTTTCACTGGCTAAAACATTGGGTGTTCCTGAAAATCCTGAGCTAATACGTCTTGTAGGAACCTCCTACAAGACGTATTAGCTCAGGATTTTCAATCCCCCTACAAGACGTATTAGCTCAGGATTTTCAATCCGTACGAAAATATTGCACACACAATCCTCATCCTACTTGTATACGAAAAGGAACGTTAGATCAGATGCGTTATCTGACGAGGACAGAAAACTTGCACATGACTTCTGGTGCTCTCCTGAAAACTCTCACCCAACAGGAAACAAAAATGATGTGAAAAGGGTACGCATTGGTCCTAACACATATTCCAGTCACCCAGTTCAAATATTACAAAAATCACAATCAGAAATATATTCAGATTTTAAAATGAAACATCCAAACATAAAGATGTCGCAAAGTCTGTTTCAAAGGTGCAAGCCGTATTTTGTACGACAAGCTTCCAAAAAAGATCGCATGACATGCTGTTGTAGGTATCATCTAGAGATGAAATATGTTTTCAAATCAGCAAAGAGTGTTCGCAAAAATTCAAATAAAAGTTTACCGACAGAGGATCAGTTAACCGTTTATGATACTATTTCTGACATTTGTAATTGTACTTTGTGCGACCCAAATGAGAACGGTTTTTATACGAAAAAATGCATTGATAGAGAATGTGGTAAGTGTGGAATAGAATTGATAGAATTTTCTGATAAAGAACTTTACGAATGACAGCGTGGACGATATAAATTGGGACTGTTTTGAATATGTTAATATTAAATCGAAAGTTGGCTTAAGGAAAAAACTCATGCTCGTGAAAAAGAAAACAAAACCAGGGTATTATATGATTCAGTATTTTCAAAATCTATTAAAAACATTCCCTTCTCATAATATAAGAGCAAAATGGCAAACACAGCAGTTAATATAACTTGTTCGAAATTTACCCGCAAATCATGCAATAGCTATTCACGATTATTCCGAAAACTACCGTTGCAAGAATCAAACCGAAATCCAAAGTAGTTATTTCTAGAAAACCGAAGTCTTTCTTCGTGTAACTTTACTTTACAGACATGCTGTTTTGGAAGTTGATGGTTTTGAAAGTACCATTGAAGAACCACGAATTGTTACTGAACATTTTTTTGTGATTTCGGACGATGACAAGCATGATCAATATTTTACTTATCAAGTGCAAAAATTAATCGTTGATTACTTTTCATCAATTTCGTATAACGTGCACACGATGCACGAATTTTGCGACGGGTGCAGTTGTCAATACAAAAGCAGACATTGCTCTGGTAATTTAAAGCAATCTCTGTCTGACCTGGGTTATTCTAGGCTTGTCCGAAATTTCTTTGAAACATCCCATGCTAAAGGTCCCCAAGATGCTGCTGGTGGTTTAATAAAAAAACCAAACCGACTTAACGGTACTTAGAGGAACTGGTACTGTTCAAAATGGTAAAGACTTGTTCATGTTTGCTTCAAGTAAACTGAAAAATCATAAATCTTCAGACAATACTGAACAGCGACTTTTCAGATACACCGAAAGTATTCCCATGCATTTTAAACCAATTCCTAAAATTCGTGCTATTCATCAAACTATTATTAATAGCGACGGAATTTCAGATATGTCATTGTCTTGTTATACATGTACTAAATGTTTATCTGTAAATTATTCAGAATGTGAACTCGTAAACATAACAGGTCAATTTTCCGAACTTGACATTGTTCCGGAGGCAAATGCAAACGTCGATGAAGGTAATATCTCGGGACGACCCCGAGATTCCATTGTGTGAACTGATTTCTAAAAACACTATATTTGCAATATTATGTGATGATGAATCATATGACTACTATTTGGTTAAAGTGCTTACAGAAAGCTACGAGTTAGACATTAGGGAAACTGATAGCTGGGGCATTACATATGAATCTGGTACTAAAGTTATAAAGGGGCACTATTTTCTGCAGGATGAAAATCCTCTACATTTTCGCGTAATTCGGAGAAGACAGGCTCTCGTTCCGTAATCCTCATGCCTTTTCATATGCAGTGACATTCAGATGAAACGGGACGCAGTATGCCTTTCAGAAGACATGCATCAGAGTATTTTGAAATGTGTTGACATGTGCTCATACATTCGTTAGTGTCGTTTTTTTCAATTCTGCTATCGCATTTATTGTATTGTTTAAAATTAAAATCATATCTTATATCTTGATATAATATTTTACAAGGAAGGGATAAGCTTAATCGAGGGGATTAATTATAATTACTTTCTGAAACGAGACAAAACAATCTATTTAAGATAAAATATGAAAAAAAAACAGAAATGTTAAAAGTAAAAAAAACCAAACTAAAATGGACGAATATTATATGGAAAGGCAAGAAAAACTGCGGAATAAACAAGAAATCGTAAATCACATAACGTAGCCAAACTGCGGAACAAAAATAGCACAAAGACCGAGACGATACAAATAGAAAGAAACTAAAACAAATATGAGCAACACGAACCCCAACAACACACGGGTGCATCCAGGTGCTCCGGATGAGTGTGCGATGTCTGCTTATGTCTGCTATATATGAAAAATGACTGATATGAGATAATTCTATAAATACAGTACATATATTCACCGAGAAAGAAAAGTAAAACAAACATTGTAAACTAAAAAGTGTAAGCGCAAGGGCGGATCCAGGGGGGCATACCCGGTGCGCCCCCCCCCCCCCCCCCCCCCCTTAATTGGAAAAAAATATGATTTTTTGGCGTAAAATCGTGATTTTTCAAACGAAATACCCCCAAAAAGTTTGCGCCTCCCACCGCTCGGCACAATTTTTTTAAGTGCGCCCCCTGACTTGAAATCCTGGATCAGCCCCTGAAACGATCTTGTTGTTTTCCCTTCGGATAGCCATTGATAACTGGAATATTATTCTGATACTTATGCAGTAAAAGTAATTGAAACAAAATAACGTCGCGATGCGTCAAAAAACGTCAAAATACGGTTAGATTTGACGTTACCGAAATTGACACCAACAACGTACGACCTACTAATCCGACGCCCCGATAGCCCGATTGTCCGTTAATCTCACAATCCGACAAATATTGTTTAACAAACTGTCAATAGTTGTCTAATTTTAGACCCTCATATATATTGGCTATGTAAATAAAATATAACGATTGTTGCTGAATTCTGTATTCTAAATTTGTTGAATGCAAATATGAAACCGCATATCTTTTAAAATCTTGCAGTAGAATTTTATATTCAGTCCGATATCATGCATTGAACCTTTGGCAGCGTTCAGCGCTTTATTTAGTATCCTGGCCTATCTTGGTCGTGATATGGGATGTAGGCTGTATATTCCGTTGCTCTTGTCATCAACGATTTGAATTACAAAACATTTGGTCTGTTTCTAATATTTTGTTCACATAGTTTAATTTTAACTTTTAAAAGTGTAGGAGGAGGTATCCGGCACCTCTCTAATATACATTAAAATCATGCCTGTAAAAATTTCGGACCCATAAGAATTCCAAACAAGCTGTTTAAGATGTACATGTTTGTATCTGGACTAGAAGCAAAATATATTTATGACTGGTCTAGTTGATTTATTATATCATCCTTGACACCAATATTGTTATATATAACCATATATATTTATATAATTCTACAATACTTATTGTATTTTGTCAGTTACTTGTAATTTGTATTGGTACCCTGTAATCCAATAGGATTTTTGTTTAGCAAATAAAATAAAGAAACACTACTTAATTATTCCAACAAATTAAGATCAGTTCACCACATTACATATTCAAACTCCTAATATTTCAAATAAACTGCGACTTATATCGACACCCCCAAAATAGCCCATCGTGACCTTGTCAAAATAATGTCATGGGCAGTGATTTTTCAGCCTGGTTGTGATATTATTTTTCTGACAAAATTGTAAACGAACCTGAAATAAAATCATTATGACCTCATTTTTATAGCTAATCACTGCACACTACAAGTCAATGTTGTTCTGTTGTTTTGACATATATGTACTGAATGAGATACATCCCATTAATCTTTTTGTAATTGTAATAATGCATGGTAATTCATTCAAGAATTCACTTAGAATGGAGAAGATATGACACTAAACGGGTAACATTAATACGATTGGATTTTTCCATACCATTAATTTTCTATATTAAAGTGGAATTTTAAATAATTCATTGATATTCATTTGTATTTCGTAGTTTCAGTTTCATTTCGTGGTCTGTAAGTTGAATAACATCACACGTTGTGTTTATTTACTTTTTTTCTATTTGACAGGTGCGCGCATAAAAACAATAACTTATATCACGTGGTTTTATGTAACCAATCACTGAGCCAACAACTTCGCGAATATGCGCGTAGTAGGTTGCGCATTGAAGCATTATTGACAACAAAAATGCCGTCTGAAAGTCCGGTGGTAGCTTCTCAAACCGAGAAACCACAGCATTATTTGTGAGTACATTTTGCAAAATTATAATGCCGTGATTGAAACAAAGCCTGAACCCGTGATGTGCATTAAATTATCCTTCGATCTTTTTCAGATATTTGAAAGAATTTCGAACACAGCAGTGTCCACTTTTCCTGCAACACAAATGCACTCAACATAGACCCTTTACCTGCTTTCATTGGCATTTCCTGAATCAACGAAGGCGACGACCTGTCAGGAAACGTGATGGAACTTTTAATTACAGTCCGGATGTTTATTGTACTAAATACGACGAGACGAACGGTGCATGCCCCGATGGCGACGAGTAAGTAGAACTGTCAAATGTCAGATGTTTAAATTTTGGTGGGAAACCCCGACGGGAAAATATACAAACGCTTTTACTTCGTTCAGTGTTTAAACTATTTAATGACAGTCTGTTCTTCATATTCTGGTGTTATCATTATACTTAACGTAAACAATTGCAAATGGTTATTTTGCGCTTATTCAGCAATAAAACGGTTTTATTATTGCATTACATGTTGTAAACAAATATGGCGGACATATATTTACATCACCGGCCATTGTTTCCAAAACTTCTTTGTGTCAAAGCTGGGTTCGGCATCGATATCGGCATGGCTGTATTGGTGCATTATGTTTCTATTTATGCAATATACCGAAGTGTGTTTATTGTTTTTTGGATGATTGTCCAGAAGAGCTGAATTGGCACTAATTAAAATGAATGACCCTTTGTTTGACATACTTTTTGAATGAATGAATTTATTATTTTTATTATCCTATCTTTAGTGTTACAAGATGTCTACATTTTTATTTGAAGCTACACAAATGTGTTGTTATTATTTGACATCCTTTTTAGGGAGAAATTACTGAATCAGCTGGTAATAGATGACATGCGTAGATGTTATTTGTTTGAGTTTAATTGGCCTTGACCCAGTTGTTATTTTTAGATGGTTTATCAATAAATAAAATATACATGATTAAGAATTGCTTCTTCTGTTCTCTGATGGGAGTCCAATTTAATTTGTGCAGCATGGGAGTGAATTTCCAAGGTGTTATTTACATATTTTAAGGATTGATAATGATGTCGAACAGGTAATGTCGCATAAATTACTAGAATTGTACAGTACTTGTTCTTCCTCATGTAATTCATCTTTGTGCAACAAAAATGCAAAAGTTAATGAAAACACAACTATTCTTTTTACATAAAAAAAATCATATTTTTTGAATGAAGGATTACAAAAATAACAATTCAAAAATGAAATAAAATTAAGCAGGTTGAGTTTATTTGATGAAGATTTGGATTTTTTTTTTTTATTATTACAGTTTGACCCTAAATTTTTTACTTTTTGTTGTGTTCTGCAGGTGCCCCTATTTACATAGAACTGCAGGTGACACAGAAAGGCGTTATCATCTGCGGTATTACAAGACTGGAACATGCGTTTATGAAACGGACAATAAAGGCAATTGTGTGAAAAATGGATCACATTGTGCTTTTGCACATGGTGCCCATGATTTGAGGCCACCAATATATGATGTACGGGAATTACAAGCCATTGATACAGTTACCATTAATTGTGATAAGAGTTCAAATGCAAGTTCGGTTTCTGGAACTCCAAGTAGTTTAGAAAAAGATAAAATTCTAGCAGAAGATCCTAGATGGAATGGTAAGTTTATTTATAATTGTAAACTAGAAGTTAAAGCATGTTACATAATCAGTGTTCTAGCTGGGATCTTTAGCTGTGTTCCAGGGTATAATCTAGCTTTGAATGTTTCGGAGAAAATCGTTCATGAAATATGATTAGCACATGTATTGAAACAATGAAACAAATAATATAGTGACTGTTTTTGAAGCTGAACAACAAATTTCACAATGGCAAATTAAAGACCTTTTGATCTTCTCTTTGAATCAATAAAAGTTAAATGGAGACATACCTTTGCAGAACTTTTTTGGTGTGATATTTTTCTCAGTCTTGTTTATCTGTGATGTTTCTCTTCAAACTAAGACTGAACTGGTGTGGATGATTTTGCCACTAACTTTTATTTTCCAAAGACAAGTTATCTTTTTTAAACTAATTTTTTTTTCTCAAAATGTTGTCCAAGACGATTTCGACTATTGTAGGTTTATGGTGTTTAACACTACTTTCAACAAATTTCAGTTTTAATGGTGGAGGAAACCATCGATCTATGTACTCGATACAACATCATATGGTAAAGTTTGTCAGTAACTGTGGTTTTCTTTGGGTACTCAGGTTTTCTCCACCAATTAAATTGACTGCCTAAATATTACTAAATTATTGTTGAAAGTGGCATTAAACACCATAATCTAACCTTTTTCCAAGAGTTGTCCATCAAATTTTTTGCTATAATGAGTAAGAGAGCATTCTTCGTTATTTTTTGTCCTTAAAGGCATAGTTTTTTCATACCCAATATTATTGTCGTTTTCTGTACTGACATTCATAAAATGAAGATTAACACCGAGGTATGCTGCAAAAGATACGATTTTTTGACAAAAAAGACCCAAAACTATCGTTATCGGAATTATTGTCCAGGATAACAAGAATTCAAATCTATTCATATGACCTTCTATGTGAACCCGTCTTTAGCATGCACACTGTTTAGAAACAATAAACAACATGTGGTTCTTGGGCAAAAGAGAAAGTGTCAATGCGTGAAAGAAAGCAGATTTTGACGGATTCATAGAGAAAGATGAATAGAAGTGAAGTATCTTCCAAATGGAACAAATGCAGGGGATAAGTTGGAGCGAACTCATGGAAGTGCTACGCGTCCAAACTCATGCTGAAGGAGCAAAGATTTTGTTCCATAGGTAAGGCCAAAAAAAAATATGTGTGTTTACGGTCGTCCGACCCACCCTATTTTTCAGCCACCGACCCTAACCTTTTTTATCGGCAATTATTCGACTCTAATTTTTTGCTAGCGACCTTATAAATTTTTACACAGAATTCGGATGACCATTTTTGTTATTTAATCAGCAGCAATTTTTTATTTATTCAACCGCTAGCTTTTTTTCGAAATTTAGAGCAAGGAAGGTAGAAAAACTGTGTAACTCGTCATAAAACAAATGACGGCTTACCAGAAATTTTGAAAATGATATATCAGATTCCGGGAACGACTATTTTCGGTTTTGCCGATAGTTTTTTGACATGTGAGAGTAAACACACATAAATTTTTTTGGCTTACGCCGAGCATGTTTTTTTCTTCTTTTCTCAATCGTTTTTCAGATTTTATGAATTTATGATGATGCCTATGATCATTTTCGGTAGATATTATTCAATATATGTAATCTTGCACCTGGCAACAGCAAATTATTGTCAATGAGTAGCATAAAACGGCTGTATTTGTGAGGTAAACAAACATGAATTTTAACATCCATGCTGCAGCATCCGGGCTACTGGCATAAAAATAGATAAATATAGATTTGGCCTCGCTCAGGTCAGTGCATCATTAATTAGTTTCCAGTAACTAACGATGGTCAGCTTTTTTAAATCGTAAAAACAATAATTCGGTGTTTAATCTTCATTTTATTAAGGTCAGTACGGAAAACGACAATAATTTTGAGTATGAAAAAATTTCGATTTTGGTAGACAATATGCCTTTAACAGATGATAAGTCCAAGACTCGCTCAGATGAGTTGCAAATTTTTCCTTAGATTTGATACTTATTACCTTAAACAATAAACTTGTTTGTTGTCTTATTACTAATAAAATATCCACCTTCCAAGTCATTTGTATGTTTTCATGGACATTTGCTTTATAATTAAGGGAACCTGCAACAATTTAATTGAAAGTGGCATTAAACGCCATAATCCTGACCCTAAAATTAAGGGATACTTATTACATAATTTATGTGCAGGCTCTGTAAACAATGAGAAAGATGAAAATGTGGCAATTTGCCATCTGTTCTGTAGTTTGTTGAAATGGATATGATCTTTCAGTGCAGGAAGGTTAAATCAAAACATATGATTTTTATGATTATGAATGATTTTGAATTCTAAAGAAATGGTTGCTACTAGCAGTAGTTTATGTTTCCATATATCATTGAGAGCTTGGGAAAGAGATTACATGTATAGCGGTAATACATGTACATATCAGAAATGATTTGAAACAAGTAGTCAAACTTAAATATTGGTCATTACATGTCCATTGATAATCTATACATGTCACACACAGTCACCTATCGCCACTAATATGAGTGAATTCTGCTTAGGTGAAGTATACTCGATACAACATTATGTGATAAAGTTTGTCAGTGACCTGTGGCAGATCTGTGATTTTCTCCAGGTACTCCTGTTTCCTCCACCAATAAAACTGGCTGCCACAATATAACTGAAATATTGTTGAAAGTGGTGTTAAACACCATAACCACAATCACACACACAAAGTAACAGAAATATTCTTTATAGTACATGTATTATCCATTATATTGGTGCAAAAAGAAGGACAACCCATCCTTCTGCACAATTTAGCCAGCAATTAATTTCAAAGTGGAAACTTTCATTACTTATTCCTTGTATGTGTCATTGATGACATTTCTACTATTATGGTAATTTAATCAGGTAATTATTGACCAGTCAAACAGATATTGACATGTAGCTGTGGGCAATTTTTATCACCTCAAATATAGTAATTAGCACCAATTTACAATTAAAAGTTTGGTCAATGCAATAAAACAAATTATCATCAGCAGCAGTGCTTCCCCACTGACATTGTTTATTAGGTTTATTTATTACTGAAATTTACAGCTGCTAAAATAATATAATTATTAATAAAAACTAAGTTTTTCCTCCCTCAGGCATAGGTGACCATAGCCGATTTTGAGCGTACCTGATGAAGGATAAACATGTTGTACACACTAAATTTGATATATATGTTTTTAATTAACAATGCCTTAAAGTAATATGAAATGCCAGAATCATTATTTTCAGTTTTCTAAAATTTCTGATATATGTAAAGATTAAATATATAAAGAACGTAAACCATTCACTTTTTGAGAGCTACGATGTATAATTCAGGAGAAAACATCATTTTATTCTGTCTTCGATAATTCTTGCTACCCGGACAATAATGCAAATCATATCTTATTGACCTCAGATTTGAACTCATTCGGTAGAGATTGTGTGCATGCTCCGTTATAGTCTTGACAGGTAACATCATTTTCGTTTCGATTTACATTCCATTATTTTCCATTCAATCCACGATTAAAAATAATTTTCCCTTAGCGAAACATTAAATAAGGATCTCTTTACATGGAAAATAAATATACAAAAGGTATATTACCATCTATGATCTAAACTGCGGTAAATGTCTTAATGGCATTATGTGTATAATTCAGCAAATTTTGCGGGGCACAGTAAGGAGGCACTGCATACTTAACTTGTAATTATGTTAAAACATTGTTTTTTGTTTTGTTTTTTTTTTTTTATTAAAAATGAATACTACTCAGTTCAGGCCAGATTTTTTTTTAAATTTTCTATGGAGCAAAGGCCAGAATTTTTTTCCAACTTTGGGTGGCCAGATTAATTATTTTATTTACAAAAACTGCCAGACCCCTCCCCCGCGGAATCAATTGGTTGTCCCCAAAATAAACCAGGAAATAAACGAACTGAGTTATGAAATGGTTGGTGTCATATTATGGACAAAATGATTGTATTTTTGTCGATTTTTTATTTTCTTCTCTGACAACTCCAAATGTTTTCATCGTAATGGTTTTGAAATGTACATACTAATAATAATTTACACAGCTTGTACATGCGATACGTTGGTTCCGACAAGGATTTTAAATCCTGAGATTTCTTGGTTCTGTTTCGATTTCCCCAAATGGGGCCTCGTGTCATTCATTATTACCGATTTCAATGTTTTTGTCCAGTTTTTCGAATAAACTGATTAAGTCAGAATGAAATTCATTGCAGTTGATAATCTTTAAGGTAAAACATACATGAAAGAATTTCTTTGCAAGGCAAGAAATGCAAGAAATTTAACTTCTTTCAAAACCAGAATGATACATGTGCGCACCTCAGCATCCATCGTTGGTGATGAAATTTCATGATCGACAAACATCGGAATGGTGCATCCGAAAGTTAATTAGCCGCCATTGTATTGAAAAAACATGTACGAGATGGAATGATTTTCTGTTCTTAATCACAGATGATCGCGATTTTCGTCCTCGAGCATGCACAAATGGTTTAGTTTTTAGGGAATGTAAACATATCACTTTAAATATGGCATACATAAAAACCAACATTGTCACTGTTCTACATGTACTTGGTACTTTTAAATAATGACTGTTTTAACATTTCAGATTTTATTTCTAATAATCATACATATTTTTTATACTATATTTGAAAAAATCCCAATTAAAGTACCATTATTCAACAACAGAAACATAAATAAATTTTATCAGAGGTTGTGTTATGTCCAAATGATTGTTTGTTTGATGGTGTTTATTAACACCACTTACAACAATATTTCAGTTATATCTTGATGGTTTGTTTTATTGGTTGAGAAAACCGGAGTACCCGAAGAAAACTTGCAACCTGTCGCAAGTCACTGACAAACTTTATCACATAATGTTGTACACCTCGCCCTGATCGAGATTCGAACTCACAACATCAGTGGTGATACTGATAGGCATTGATTGCATAGGTAGTTGTAGATCCAACTACCATATGATCATGACCACGACGGCCACTTCATGTCCAAATGAAGCAAACTACAGATACAGATAAAATGATGCCACAATTTAGCTGAAATACTGCTGAAGTGGGCATTAAATACCAATCAATCACAGATAAAATGTATTTGGAGTCCATTTCAGAGATATATGAACACTATTGTTGGGAGTGGCCACCATAACCAATTTTGGTTCTCTCACGTAGGTTCTAGTTGTCTTACTCGCCAATTACACTTGAATTTTAAATCTGCTTTCTAATCTATTGAAATTTGGGTCAAAACAAAAACGACAGATCCTCAAGCGGAAAACAATCGATCTCATTTTATTGGCAATCATTATCAATTTAAATAAAAATGCTGAACAAATAGGAAAGGTAAAACATGTAATCATCGAACATACCGGTATGACTAATTTGGTGAGTTTATTGAGATATTTGCCACTAGTAGATGAGATACATGTAGATGCCTATGCTTTGAAAGTGGTCTTTTAAGACAGGTGACCTCTTAAAAGAGGTTCCATTCATATGAAATGTTCTATAACAAGACAAAAAAAGTGACCTTTTAATACAGGTGACTGCTTAATAGAGGTGACCACATGGGCAGGTTTGACTGTATATATATAATCTGTCTTCATTGAAACCTGTCTTTTCATTTTAAAGATAGCAATGCATGCCAGATTACTTACACTGTATGAAAAACAACTCTAGAAAAAGAACATTATATACATATGACAAAAAATCTGTTTACATGTAACACTAATATTTAATTGTCTTAATCTTGTCTTGTATGAAATTAACTAGTTTTTAGTTCACCTTGCCAAAGGCAATGTGAGCTTTTGCCATCACTTGGCATCCGTCGTCCGTTAACTTTTCACATTTTAATCTTCTCCTCTGAAACCCCTCAGCCAAATGAACTGAAACTTGGAAGGTCGTTTATAAAGATTGCTAATGTTTTTCCCAATCCATCAACAAACAAGGCCGCTACAGGCAATTCTTGTTTCTGATTGGCTGATTTTAACAAATCTTTTCCTCTGAAACTGCTTTGCCAAATGAACCGAAACTTGGTAGGAAGCATCTATGGAAGGTTCTCTATAAAGATTACTCATTTTGTCCCGATCCATTAATAAACATGGCCACCACAGACAATTCTTGTTTCTGATTGGTCGATTTCTAAAAAAATCTTCTACTCTGAAACAGCTTGGCCAAATGGACCAAAACGTGGTAGGAAGCATCTATAGAATGTCTTCTATGAGAATTGTTCATTCCGTTTTGATCCGTTAACAAACATGGTCGTCGTAGGCAATTCTTGTTTCTTATTGGTCGATTTCTAAAACAGCTTTTCCTCTGAAACCGCTTGGCCAAATGATATGAAACTTGGTAAGAAGCATCTATGGAAGGTTCTCTATAGAATTTGCTCATTTCGTTTTTATCCATTAACAAACATGGCTACTTTGCCAAAATGAGCTGAAATTTGGTGGGAAGCACCTATGGAAGGTTCTGTTTTAAGTTTCCTCAAAGCAGAATGAAGGGTGAGCGACACAGGCTCAGCTCAGTGCTGAGCCTCTAGTCTGTACTTAAATTCTTTCTGTGTCAGGCGAAAATGTATGCATACTTAATACTGATGTATATTGACCCATATTGTGTACATTTTAATTTTTTTGTTTTAAGGTGAAAATAATTATCATGAGCCATAATAGATATAAAGAAGAATTATTTATTTTAATAAATTTCAATCAAATTTTGTTTTGCAAATTTCGACTGACACGTTTAATTTGTCAGTTACCCAATTTTTATGATCAAACATGATTATGAAAGTTGAAGAAAGAAAAAAGTTTTGCTCCTTTACTTTAAAGTATGAAATCGTTCAAAATAATCTGAAAAGCGGTCTATATATTATGGAACAGTTCTTTTATGATGTAACAGAGCATTCGATACCAGTACTTCACTATATACAGGGGGTACTTTTAACTACATTTTTTGGTATTTTCATGAATATCTTATACAACACTCTTTAAAATCAGGAGGTACCAAAGACCATATTAGATGGGTAAAAGTACCTGGTACCGCCCCTTATTGAAAGGACTGATGTAAGGAATGTTTTAGTACAACATCAATATACAATGTATCTACAATACATCTATGTTTACTGTGTTGTTAAAATAGATTAATATATACTTTACAATCTAACCTTATCACTAAAGTTAGTCACTGTTATTAACCCTTTTACAGAGCTTCAGATAAACTGCGTATTTGCATTTTTTACGCTATGAAAACTAGTAAAAATGCATGTATTATCAGATCAGAGTGTACACATTACGCATACATATTGCTGTGTAAGCAAACTTTACAAATTCGGAGCGTACTTGTACAGTCGTGTACATAACCATACATTTTTGTCTTTGAGAAATTCCCCGTAATTACTTCCCTTTATAATTCCGAGGGGTACCGAATGCTTGCCTTTCTAAGCATCAATGTCAAAAGAGATCTGATTGGATGTTTACGATAAATCATCCAATCGCGGTCAATATTACAAATAAATGCGGTTTACGTAATAAGTAAAACATAAAACGAAAGTAAATTTGGGAACAAGTTGTTTGTTGAAAATGAGCAAGAACATGAATAAGCGCACTACGGAAAATTCTATATTTAAGTTCCTGACAGTTTCATCTGTGTCTAGTGACAGTATAGTTAAAGGAATCATTGATGACATTATCAACACGGCTGTGAAAACTTTCAAAATCGACAAGCAAAAAACTAAATATTTACAACATTTTATTAATAAACATGACACAATTGTGTCAAATTAAACAGAGATATAACATTTCACTTGCATCCTGCGTTTATTGAATAACACTTGTGTCAAACATAATTTTAAAAGTGTACATGTAAGCAATCTTTTCTGAAGTAGAGAGTACAACAGTGCAACGGAAATATGCAAATACCCATCATTTAGGTAATTACCCTTTGGACTTGAAAATTATCTGGAGCTCTGCTTTTACATTTATGTAAATAGAATGTACTATTTTCTTATGCATTACATGTAATAAAACGATTCAAAATCTTGGTTTTACATTTGAAACTGACATATTTTTTTTCAGATACAAACTATGTTTTAGAGAACTATAAGACAGAACAGTGTAAAAGGCCCCCTAGATTATGTCGTCAGGGATATGCTTGCCCTTCTTATCACAATACAAGAGACAGAAGACGTAGTCCTAAGAAGTTTAAATATAGGTAAGTATTTACATGAAATAACATGTACATTTGTATACTGGTAATTAATTATTTAGTGTCATTTACTTTTTGCATTATGATGGAAAATATTATTTTCAGCTCTGATGCATGACCCTAAGAATCATTAGATTTTTATCAACTTTCTGTGTCTGTCATAATATAATTATAATTCATGACCTTTTACATTTTTATCTTCTTCTAGACACCCAGAATGTTGATTTTTTTTTTTTTAATTATTATGTCCGGCTTTTATATTTAGATTCCTTATGAAATTTCCTACATTATGCTTCTCAAACAGATTTGCTCAAGTGATCATTTTTGATTGAAAAACATCTGTCTGTTCATCTGTTGTCAACTTTCACATTGAAGATGTTGCTACTTTTCAGAGCAATATCAAAATCCAAGAGGTCCTTGTCTCTTATTAACTGGGACATTTTTGACAAGTCTGCTTTTAATGGATTAATGTTTAATATAGGCATCTGTGTGAAAATTACTAGTACAATGAAATCAATTTACCACCTACCTTACTTGGAACCAACTTTTATGTTTGTAATTGACAGGTGTTTGGTTTATACAGGTTAAATGAACAAATATTTCCTACATTGGGGGATTGAGACTTCATTTAAAATTCGGTTTATTCAGGATTCAATTTAGACAGTTTTCACTGTATAATTTTTCTCAAAAACTTGACTTGATTGAACACAACTCTGCATGAATAATTTGGTAAGAGATACAGGCTCAGGTGGGCCTCTAGTGTGTACATTGTAGGGATCAAACTCAATATAATGAATTGTTATGGTATATGTAAAACAAGTGAATGCAAAATACATTAATATGAAGTGGTTGAATTAGCTGTAGATTTATTTGGACATTCTCACCTTTGACCTCTTTACTACATGAAGTGTTGCAGCATTTCCTAGAAAAATCCAGACTGTTATGTTAATATTATGCTGTAGTGTAGCGATCTTAAGGGTTTATTTCAAATTACACAACTATTAAATAATTGCCTTCAGGTGTATTGATTATACAAATACACTGTAAATATACATATTTTATTGTTAGGCCAACATTAAAAATATCTTTGTTTCCCCCTCCCGACTCAGGTTTTCAGGATATGGGTAGGTAGGTAGGCATTTTTTTTTTTTTAATTCTTTGATGATGTTTTTTCTTGTGTGATATTGTACAGAATACAAAATACAAAGACATTTTAGTGAAAGTTCACAACTGATATAATTGATATGTATACATTATTGATCAATAAACTACCTTTGTTTTCATGATTCCTTGAATAATTATACAATATGTGATTGTCGGAAACTTTATATTTTGTTTGTAAGCACTTTAACAGGTAACAAGAGTGAACCTTTTTGGCAAGCTTTTCTGCCTATTTCATACCGAATGCAAATAAATTTTATTTTAAGCGATAAATCATAATGTATGTATATTGTGCTTATCCTGTGATGTCAAAAAGTCCAAAACAACTTACAAAAGTTACTTAATAAAGTAGAAACAAGCACAGTTCCAATTGTTTAAATGTTTAAACTTTCTTTTCCTAATTTCAGGTCTACCCCTTGTCCTAATGTAAAACATGGAGATGATTGGAGTGATCCCACACAGTGTGAGAATGGTGATAATTGTGCATACTGTCATACACGTACAGAACAACAATTTCACCCAGAGGTAATTAAATTTTTAAAAAATGAGTGAAAAAGCACACTTTATGCTAGCACATGTACAAATGTACCTGAATAGGAACTTGATAGTAATTTTAAGATTAGTTCATCCATAATTTGTTTCCTTTTTGATAACCCAGCTTCTCGATACAACTTGTGATAAAGTTTGTCAGTGACTTGCGGAGGGTCTGTTGTTTTCTCCGGGTACTGCAGTTTCCTCCTCTTATAAAACGGACCGTCACGATATAAATGAAATATTGCTGAAAGTGGCATTAAACACCATAATCCTATCCCAGCATCTGGGAAATAAAAATTCCAAACCAAATAAATCAAAATGATGAAAATTTCCAAGATGAATCGTTTATCGGCAGAATTAGAGTGATGCTCAACTGCAGACTAGAGGCTGTTCCACACTCGCCTTAGGGTATGGGTTATGCTCATTGCTGAAGACCCTACAGTGACCATGGGATGAAGAGCAGGATGTGTTTATGTCTGTGTTTGTTATGTACATTCCTTTGCTGCAAATTAGAAATAATGTTAATTTTCCCATGTGGTTAGAAAAAGTTCATTTTCAATTAGTGAAAGTATAATCATATTACATTTGTATTTTGAAACATTTGACATGTTTATAAGTTCATTTAAGGCAACAGTATACAATTTGTTTTGAATTGTAATTTCAGATCTATAAATCAACTAAATGCAATGACATGGTACAAACAAGTCATTGTCCTAGAGGACCCTTCTGTGCCTTTGCCCATGTAGAAAGTAAGTATATAGCGGGGATGATTTTTTGTTCAGATATTTAATTGATTACAGCTATTTTCCTCTGGAGAAAATTGCCAAAAGTTGCTGAACACAGTCAGAACAGGTTAAAAATGGACCCTTTGAAAGGGGGTGTGGATGGTTTCAGCTATTTTTCAATGATTTTCAGTTATTTTATTTTCTAACTAGAATCACCCCTGATATAGGTATTACATGTAGGATTTTGAGTTTACCCGAACCAAATGATCATGTGAGGTATTGTCATTACTTGGCGTTCATCATCAGTGTCACTGTCCTTAAGCTTTTACATTTTAATCTTCTTTACTGAAACCACGGGGCCAATTAGAACCAAACTTGGTAGGAATGTTCATTGGATGGTCCTCTACAAAACTTAAAAGTTTTTTGGTTAAGATTGTTGGTTTGATCTTGATCAGATCAAACTAAAGATTATAAAATTGGTATATGCTTCTGTCCACTTAAGAATGCAGCAAATCTCATAAAACGTAACTTGTTCTCTGCATGAAATAGCTAAAAACAATCAAAAACAATATTTAATTCTATTAGATCAGAGCTCCAGATAATTTTCAAGTCCAAAAGGGAAATACCCCCTACTTTTGAAAATGATGTGTATTTGCATATTTCCTTTGCACTGTTGTACTCTCTACTTCAGAAAAGATTGCTTACATGTACACTTTTAAAATTATGTTTGACACAAGTGTTATTCAATAAACACAGGATGCAAGTGAAATGTATATCTCTGTTTAATTTGACACGATTGTGTCATGTTTATTAAAAAAAATGTTGTAAATATTTAGTTTTTTGCTCGTCGACTTCGGCAGTTTTCACAGCCGTGTTTATAATGTCATCAATGATTCCTTTAACTATACTGTCACTAGACACAGATGAAACTGTCAGGAACTTTTAAAAAAGTATGTAATTTTCCGTAGCGCGCTTATTCATGTTCTTGCTCATTTTCAACGAACAACGTGTTCCCAAATTCACTTTCGTTTTAGTTCTTAACTAAACCGCATTTATTTGTAATATTGACCGCGATTGGATAATTTATCGTAAACATCCAATCGGATCTCTTTTGACATCGATGCTTAGAAAGGCAAACATTCGGTACCCCTCGGATGTATGCACTTTCTCTTTCGAAAAGTATAAAGAGAAGTAATTACGGGGAATTTCTCAAAGTCAAAAATGTATTGTTTATGTACACGATGTATTATCGTTAACAGCGTACAAGTATGCTCCGAATTTGGAAAGTTTGCTTACACAGCAATATGTATGCGTAAATGTACACTCTGATCTGATAATACATGCGGTTTTACTCGTTTTCATAGCGTAAAAAACGCAAATATGCAGCTTATCTGGAGCTCGGTAGATTTAATTATTTTTTATTTTATATTTTTTTCCAGATGAAATATCAATTCAGAGGGATGTTAGTACTTCAAATGAGAATTCATTAGCAGAGTTTGTTTCCACGGTGTTGCCTCCCCCTACCATAAGTGATCTAAACATAAACACAATAACGATAGTAACTACTAGTAGTAATGGCTTAAATACAAATGGAAATCAACATAATCAAAAATCTGTAAGTTTTTAATGTACCCAAAATTGTAATGAAAAACTTATTTTCATGTTACAATTATCAGGTTAAATTCTTTATTTTTTAAGTTGGTGCTTGCTTAATTTAAAGAACCAGCAATTGATAAAAATGTAGACATTTTATATCCAGTGGACGAGAACAGTAATGATTAATTTCAAATGAATTTCACCAATTGCATTCAAATTATTGAAATTTATTAGAATAAATAGAAGGTGTATTTAATCTCTGTACAGTATAATGTTATCAAATATCATGTGCAATCTACGAAGAATACATATTATACCCCCACTCGTAGAGAGTGGGCTATATTGCAATCACCTTGTCCGTCCGTTCACACTTTCGTAACAGATATCTCAGCTTCTACTGGAAGAAATGATTGTATATTTGATATATGGCTTTGGCATGGTGACTTGTACAGTGTCTCCTCTTTCCAGGTTTACCGCACATCTACTTCCTGTTTACCCTGTGACTTAGAATTTTTCATGTTTGCCGTAATGAGAACTTTCGTAACAGTTATCTCAGCTTCTACTGGAAGAAATAATTTTATATTTAATATATGGCTTTGGCATGGTGACTTGTACCGTGTCTCCCCTTTCCAGGTTTACCACACATCTACTTCCTGTTTACCGTGTGACTTACAAATGAGCGAGTGGGGGTATTCTTAGCATGACGTAGCGTGCAACATCTTGTTTTAAACTGAATGAGAAAATAAATAGATATAATAGGTGCTTTGCATTATTTTCATCCATTTTTTTTTGCTCTATTGTGGCAACATGTATAATACAGAGGTATCCAGAGAAGATCTGAGTATGTCAGTAAATACCTGATAACTTTCATATTTTACTGTCTAAGGGTTATATTGTGTGCATCTGTTTTTGTTCTAGAAAAAGCTAGTTGATGTTTATAATGTGCTTAGACCTTTGGAGAGAGGGAAAAAAATGCCATAGGAATTGTAAATATCAAATGTCACTGAACCTTGATATTGCATTTTAATAATTTTCACCCCAAAAAATTGTTTGTACTTATATTATATATTATATTTTTTAGGATCTCAATGGGTCAAGTCAGTGGAAATTCCCAGATCCAATAGGAAAAGAAAGAGCTAATAGTATACCATATAATTGTGTAAGTTCAGGTGTACTTTAACCTGTATTATATCCTTATTGTGTTTTAAGTGGCAAATTTTACCAATCAGTAATTAGATCAAAATAAGTTTGAATGTTGTTCTTTACGAATTTGTACCGTATTTTACGGACTATAGGTCGATGGGGACGATAGGTCGAATTGCTGCTTTTCGGCTAAATTTTTGGGGAAATACTAAGATAGGTCAAAGCATTCCATAGGTCGAGGATGCCGATGACAACTTGGGTAAGTATCATCACATCAAACTTTTTTTTTTGTTTTTTTTTTTTTTACATCGGTAAACATTTGTCCTATAACGATGTTCTTTGGTAAGTATATGTAAGTATTAACTCAAGAATACTATTCTTATGTGTCATAAACGAAATAATTATGAAAATTAAATTAAATCAAATTTTGTTTTTAAACTTGTTTTTTATGAGGAGTCTGGTTTGTAAAGCCAGACATCGATGACATTCAAATCAGGCCATCTATGGGTGTCACAATAGATGGTAAACGGTGTTCATACAATAAAATAATCAAGCTGTCAAAACAATGTATCACCTTGTGCAGTTTTATTGACATACCTTTAAACTGTGTATCACCTTGTGCAGTTTTATTGACATACCTTTAAACTGTGTTTAATTAGTAGTACACAAATTATGTGATCGTCTCGGTCCAGTAAATTTTCAATCAGCTGATCAGAATAATTAAGTGCCGACTGATGTTCACCTGTGTTGATTATATCATGGTGATTATTTTATTTGTTCCTAATTGACCAATTCAAGTGTAGAACATTCTAGTTTAACGAAATCGATAATTATTTTCCAGTATATTTAGTATAAAAAGCTTGTACTCCACGTTTATTCAAATTATTGTGAGATGTAATGCAACCGCCATTTTTTACTACAACCCCATGCGCATGTTCGTGTTAGATGGAAAAGCTATATAGCTATATTTAGATATTTTGTGACAATAAATTTTATATTGTAAAACGATCCACCCTGTGATTTTTTTTCAACAACATACATTTTGATAGTATATATTTTATTATACAATTCAATATTGAACTGATTTTCGCTAACACTTCAATCATTGAATATTATTGATTTTTTTCGGATGTTGAACATTTTTTCCCCGGAATTGCACCCCTTGTTAGTATACTTTTATTCCCCAAGAACATCGATGATTTCAGTCTTCTTATTCAGAAAAAAAACCTACAGTAAATTCAAGGTATACTGTAAACAAAATCGTCATTTTTATCGAAATTTTTTTTTAGGGATTCCAGATTTTTTTAACTTCATCCTTGTATAGGTCGATGTGGACGATAGGTCGAAGCCAGCGTGTTGAGGAAAAAAAAATCGACCTATCGTCCGTAAAATACGGTATATGAAAATATTCTGCTTTTCATTGTGAATATTTAGGCCACACTGAAGAAAAAAGATGTTTGACATATTTGCAAATCCAAAATTTATTAAATAAGTGTTGTATATGAAATATACTACCAGACATAAAAATGATTGGTCATATGTAAAATAACTGGATAAATAATTGTTATAACTTGAAAAGAAAGTTGTTATTTTGACTCCATAATTTTGTAATTCAGTTTTCTGTTACCATGGGAACATTTCACCTGTAAATTCTTCATTGTTTTATTCAAGTTGTTTCAAAGCAACAGATGGAAAACAAATCTGCTAAAAGATTGCTTGTATTTGATTTTATATGGCTTTTATATTTTTCATCAGAGTATTGTGGCTTAGCAAAGAAATTTTAGTGATGTAGTTCGATCATGTGGTACCTATAGTTCTGTGCATTCACAATCTATTTCAATCGATTTTTGTCACCTTATTTTTAATTTAACTACTACAGTACAATAGGACCCTGATATATCTCCTCAATCACAGTGATACATGATGTTTTCAATTTGATTACAGAATAATAGTGTATCTAGCAGTATACCAAGCTATTCAAGTAGTCCTTTACCAGAACCTATGATAAATGATATTTTCAATTTGATTGCAAAATAATAGTGTATCTAGCAGTATACCAAGCTATTCAAGTAGTCCTTTACCAGAACCTATGATAATGATATTTTCAATTTGATTGCAGCATAATAGTATATCTAGCAGTATACCAAATTATTCAAGTAGTCCTTTACCAGAACCTATGATGAATGATATTTTCAATTTGATTGCAGCATAATAGTGTATCTAGCAGTATACCAAACTATACAAATAGTCCTTTACCAGAACCTATAGGCAAAGGAAGATCTAGTAGTACGTCGAGTAGCATCACATCAGATTCAGGGTTAGGAGGATTCTATCAAAGGGCACCTGGCTCAGAGAGAGAAGATACACAGGTTTGTAGACCAGTTCTATGAAGAAATGTTTATGCTAATATTATCTTATAATCTTTTCCACTCACATCCAGTTCTATGAAGAAATGTTTATGCTAATGTTATCTTATAATCTTTTCCACTCACATCCAGTTCTATGAAGAAATGTTTATGCTAATATTATCTTATAATCTTTTCCACTCACATCCAGTTCTATGAAGAAATGTTTATGCTAATATTATCTTATAATCTTTTCCACTCACATCCAGTTCTATGAAGAAATGTTTATGCTAATATTATCATAATCTTTTCCACTCACATCCAGTTCTATGAAGAAATGTTTATGCTAATATTATCATAATCTTTTCCACTCACATCCAGTTCTATGAAGAAATGTTTATGCTAATGTTATCTTATAATCTTTTCCACTCACATCCAGTTCTATGAAGAAATGTTTATGCTAATATTATCATAATCTTTTCCACTCACATCCAGTTCTATGAAGAAATGTTTATGCTAATATTATCATAATCTTTTCCACTCACATCCAGTTCTATGAAGAAATGTTTATGCTAATATTATCATAATCTTTTCCACTCACATCCAGTTCTATGAAGAAATGTTTATGCTAATGTTATCTTATAATCTTTTCCACTCACATCCAGTTCTATGAAGAAATGTTTATGCTAATATTATCATAATCTTTTCCACTCACATCCAGTTCAATGAAGAAATGTTTATTCTAATGTTATCTTATAATCTTTTCCACTCACATCCAGTTCTATGAAGAAATGTTTATGCTAATATTATCTTATAATCTTTTCCACTCACATCCAGTTCTAGGAAGAAATGTTTATCGTAATATTATCTTATAATCTTTTCCACTCGCATCCAGTTCTATGAAGAAATGTTTATGCTAATATTATCTTATAATCTTTTCCACTCACATCCAGTTCTATGAAGAAATGTTTATGCTAATATTATCTTATAATCTTTTCCACTCACATCCAGTTCTAGGAAGAAATGTTTATCGTAATGTTATCTTATAATCTTTTCCACTCACATCCAGTTATGTCCATTTGACGTTACAGAAGAACAAAATGTGCAACAAATGAATGGGAATGATTTCATGTTCTAGGAGTCTTTATGATTTTATATATACTTGATACATGAGTTGTATTGAATGAAAAATTGTTTTCTACGAGATCAGAATGAACTTGAAGTAGCAAAACATTGTAATTCTAAAGTTAACATATGAATGGTGTGAAGTAGTTATGTGACATGTAGTGTTTTTACAGAAAACAAAGGCTTCCACATAATTAGGAAAATGAAGAGCCTTTATTTTGATGTTCATTGCATCAGTATTACACTACCTAAGTTATGCGATGAAATAGGTTGGTTTTATGGTGTTTAATGCCACTTTCAAAAATATTTCAGTTATAGCGTGGCGGTCAGTTTTATTGGTGGAGGAAACCGAAGTATACAGAGAAATCCACCCACCTGCCGCAAGTCACTGACGATGAAATAGAGTTATATCTAAATGTTTATGTTTTTTTTAGTCATCGCCAATTGAACGATTTTAATGTTGAAAGTAAAAAAAACTCTGTCATGGTCTATAAACATTTCACATATTTTTTCGGTGTATATCTTTATGTATTGATCTATTTCCAGATTAAACTGAAACAACAATTAGCAGCAATAGATAGTGATCATTCAATAGATACTGTTGAAAAAGCCAAGAGAAAACAGAATTTAATATTAGTGAATTCAGTAAATTGTGCTGTTAGTACATCTTCATATGCAAGTGTAACAGGAATGTCATCTTCAAACATGTCTCCCTTAGCGCCTGCATTCTATCCACCAGGGGATACTGTAGGATCTGTTATAGGTATGTGTATACAAATATAAACATTTAACATGTATCCCTTGGGACTTGTAGAGAAACTGTATGTTTAGACAAAAGCAAGTTTAATTGGAATATCATTGTCAAATATTGTGTTTATAATAGGGTAATCTAAAACAATTAACTCTGTTTTAAAAGTTTGTAATTTTCATTACAGATGGAGATTTATCTGGAATAAAGTTGTCATATATTTTTTATAGTGATTGGTCACTGCATAAATACTTAATTTCATACAGCATATGGGGTGTAATGGTCAGCTTACTTATCGTGAAAGAAGTACATCATGTGTTTGAACCCCAGTCAGGTCAAACCAAAGACTATGAAATTGGTATATGTTGCTTCTCCCTTAAGCAAGCAACATTAAGGAGTAAGAGCAAAAACATGTTGGCCAAGATTTGGAAGAATATGTCAGCGTGGAATGTCTATTCATGGACTTGTTTCAGTGAGCCAGCATTATAAAAATCCAACTAAGCATGTTGGACTAGTGCAAAGCAGGCATCATCTCATTGAAATGTAACTTTTTCTCGCCATGTTATGGCTGAAAAATTACTTCGATGGTGTTGAATTACAATTACTCTTGCCAATTTGAATGACCATCACCAAATTGTAGTTGTTTTCCAATAACTACAAAATAATAATAATAATATCTCCCTAATTTTGCTTCCAAGTCTTGGTTTATAAATGTAATTGATGATGAGCAGCTTAATGGCTTAGGTTATTCTGATCTTGATAATGTAGTATTAAATTCCCTGAATACATTAATTATTGATTTCTTATAGGTCATGCATTAGAAGATCTAAGTTTAGATGATATCGACATAAACAGTATAGACAAAGAACTGGATCGTGATGACACAAATTCATTAAGTAGTTCAATTAGTGCTGGTATTTCTTCAGGTAAATTTTATGTTCATCTTAAAAACCCTTTTTTAGACAGTGTGAATTTTTCCAGAAATCAGAAACACATTTCTATAATTGATTGATGTAATCTGAAAAATGAATGCCTACAATGCTAATTCTCTCTTCACCCCCACCAATAAATAGAAAAATTCTAAATGCCATTGCCCTACCCACTACATATCAAAAACTAAATTGTATTGAAAACGTAGATATCAAATTTAGTGCACACGGCACATTTCTGGAATAACCTTCTTCATCAGCTATGTTCGAAACCAAATAATTTAAAAGTTTTTGGGAGCAAATTGTATTTCTCTTGCATTAAAGATAGATTTAATTTGATGGTTATTACTATTTTTCTAAACCTCTTCACACCACCTCAAAGGTAAATTTAAATGGATGGTTATTGCATTACAGAGTCAGTCATTATTCATTCTCCATACCATAAAGATAGATTGAAATGGATGGTTATTACTGACATAAGCTGCAATTACTTATTCTCTAAACTCTCTATCTATGGAGAAGTAATTGTTAAATTCTCACTCCGTTACAAGAAATTATGGATCTGTCTCATGATCTCATGTCTCACTCATTCTCAAGATTCAAACACACCCTTTTTTACTTTATGAAAATCGTACATTAATTTTGTTGATTGAAGAACATTTATTGCTGCAATAAGCAAATTTCTTATTAAAACAATGATATAATTTGATAATAGTCTCGCCTAGCGAAGTATGGAAGACTTATAATTTTTATTCCGTTTCTTATAATTATTATTTTCTACTGAAATAATTTGAAAATGAAATTTCTACATATATGAATGATTATTTGTTTATAATAGGTTATGGTTGTGGGAATTCCTCTCTACCTATTGGTATACCAGGTAACCTACCACGGGGTAGTGTAGGCAGTTTGTCACAGTCTCCACCCTCTCCTTATGGCAGCTTCTCACATCAACTTATGACTATACAGCAGAAAAATAATGATGACCATGTATGTATAACTCATGCTAACATTTTTTAATGCATATTAATGAACAGTTGTTAGAGTTCATCTGAACTTTGAATTTTTTTTAAATTTTCACTTACAACAAAGAATTTAAGGCTAGTCTAAATTAATATATAACTTGCTATTCTAGACAATCAAAGGAGTAGAATATACCAGACATGTCTGCTTGACACATGTAGTTGCCGACAAGACAATGCCATGTTTTCAGTCCATTGCTTCTGTTGGATTTTCATGATTAGGTCTGTTTTGACAGTGATTGGGTAATATGGGTTAGTTATATTTGGTTTTCACATTGATCCAGCTGATTCAGGAAAAAAATATAAGTTCAGTAAATATTTGAGGTGTATGATTATATGGATGAATATTAATTTCAGATAATTAAAAAAAAACTAGTTATGCTTAAAATTAAATGTAAAAAAAATGTTGTCACAAAATATGAATATGCCTGAAAATATATATTTTTTTATTTACAGATATCATCTTTATTGAACTATAATACTAGTAAATATTCTAATACTACACATTCTGAAGTGAACTCCATGTCTCCACGGAATGGACCTTTAGGACCTCACTCACCGCTTTACTCCTCTAGCTTATCTAATAGTAATACTGCAGCTGAAATTCAGAAATTACGAGAAGAATCTAATGCTCATAAAGCTAGAATGGAGCATTGGGAACTAGCTTATTTACAAGCTAAATCTGTAAGTACTTAATTATTAATTTCAGATTTGGCATTATGGTCGTAGGATAGTGAACAAAAAACAATTTATTTTACCATCAAATTTCTTAGCCATGAATCAACAGGAATAAATGTTTATTGACAGTAAGGCTATATATTGTGTGATAGTATTGCTGAAAATAATTTGAAGGGTCATATGATTTTAAGCAATGAAGATGTGCTCAGCTTTTGTTTTGATGAATTTTGGACAGGTAGATGGCATGTGTATCAGATACTGTTGGTACTCTAGCATGGATACAGATTCAAACCAAATTTTATACACAAGCTATCAAATTTTTTAAATATTTATAAGTTATGCCCCTTACAGATGATGTCTAGTCAGTATTAAATAAAATCATTTTTGAGTTTAAAATGAGATATTGTTTAGCTTTGTGGTTGTTCTTATTGGTATTTTTTCACATTTAAATCTTCAAAAACCATTGGACGAAATTTTACAAATTTGTAGAACATGGAAAACAATTCTAAGGTATTGTCAGAAACTACTTTACTGTTTAAACTCAAACTACTTCAATGATCAATGTACTACCATTTACTAATTTGTCTTCTTAATTGCAGTCATGGTGATATTTAGCCCTGTCCATTTTATTCTCTCAAAATGTTGTCTTGTTGACATAATAATTGTTGCCACACATCCATGCAATATTCTGATTTGAATTTATTCAACATTGAAATTACATAAACTAGGTTACTTTTGACTCCTAAGTTTTGGGTTTGATGTTGCAGGCATGTGAAGCATGGAAGAAAGAAGCAGAAGATCTAAAAAGGAAGACTAGAGCTGCTGATGAAGAAAAATTACAGGCTTTGATGCAGAGAGAAGAGGTAGTTATTACATGATCTTTATTTCAACATATTATTACTGTGTTCATACATGTATATAACCAACAAGCAAACAATAATCAAGAATCCAAAGTGTTTTGGAATGATAACTGAATTTTGTTTAAAGTTACCATGTAGTTTTGAGACCATTTAATGCATATATTAATTGATTGATTGTTGTGTAACATTTAAAAGTGAACAGTACTTCAGCAATATTCATGACAGGGTGGGAGATTAATGTATATAAAAATCAAAGGTCCATGTGAGTTTTTGACATAACACAGCATTCATCATCTATATATATATATGACCGCATCAGTGGTGTATTGGTTAGCGTGCTTGCCTTGAGTGCGGTATATTGTTGGTTCGAGCCCTGATCGGGTAAAACCAAAGTGTATGCCATTGGAATTTGTTGCTTCTCCGCTAAGCGTTCAGCATTAAGGAGAAAAACAAAGACTGGTTGGCTAAGAATCAAGATAATGTGTCCGAGTGGGGCGACATGTCTATCTGCGGACTGTTGTTCCAGTGAACTAGCACTATAAAAATCCAACTAAGCTTGTTGCTCTAGTTCAATGAAGACCCCATTTCCATTTCGTTATAAATTAACTTGTTTTCGCCATCACATGGCTAAAAAATTGCTGAGTTGGCATTAAGCAACAATCACTCACATACTTATCTATAAACAGTTTAATATTTTAATATCCAGTTAAACCATAACTTTACAATGTAATCTATTGATACACCCTCCTTTCCCCCCCCCCCCCCCCCCCCCCTCCCAAAAAAAGGTCCTCTATTGGACATGCTGATGATCACTGATTTTCTTCATATTATAAAAAGAAATCCTTGTCTCAAAAGCCGCAAAGTTAATCAAACTAAATCTATGGATAATCCTCTTACACGATTCCTCATCCAACATGACCATCACCGCAATGCACAGTTTTATAAATCATTAGAACCTTGTAGTCAAATGTAAAGAAAAACTTTAAATCATATAACTTCAACCTTTGAATGAAATCTTTAATAGGTTGCTCATATAAAAAGTATACATTTTGGTGTGGACTGAACATCCAAGATGGCCACCACTTTATGACATAGTCTCTGAACCTAATTTTGCATTTGATGGAGTTTTTCTTATTTATTCCACTTTTTAATATCCCTGCATCTGTGAGATAAAATTTGATATTTGTTGAATCTTTTTAAATTTTACTTTGTCATTCCACAAACATCTAACAGCATATTAAAATAATGTCAGAAATACATTTCAAATACCCATAATTGAAAATATGTTTGTTTGACCGAACGCACCGACCCAAATATTTGTTTTGCCAAAAAAATCGTAACTTTTTTTTTGTACTTCCGGTCCATCAGAAATTTTCCGGTTCCCTATGGTAAATTTGATATTAAAATTCTATATCATACCGATGTTTGAATAGTAAACCTGTAACACTTTCAAACGGTTTAGTGATCTAGCTCTTCTTCATTCGACTTCTCTCTGTGGTTATCTAGTCATTATTCAGATGTCCGTGAAATGGCAGACTACACAATCGCGTCGTCTGTCAATATTAAAACGGGAAACAAAATGAGGAATATTGTGTCGAACGGGTTATATCGTTTCAACAACAAACTAACATGGAAAAGGTTTTCGATGAAGTCGTATATCCAGAGGAATTGACATTGAAAAAAATGGACCATGTGGCCGATACTGTCTCTGACAACTGCCTACAGTACTGGCCCCCGTTTCACAAAAGGTGGTAAATTGTAATCTTGATTGTACGACTCTTTACGATTTCCGACCGTTTCACAAAACTTACCGACTTCCAATATATGATATTTTTTGGTCGCAAATTACCGACTGGGTCAGAGCAGTCGTAAATCGTTAAAAACAAACGTTGAACGTACATCATTACAATGAGGAATCATGCTATTCCATCACTTCTGCAGGTTAACAACTTGTAAATATCATACCCAAGATAAAATTTATCTCACTTTACGGTGTGTATAATTTTCTAAATAAACAACAAAATTTTACTTAAAAAATCTACCTCTTTTTCTCTTTATTGCAAGGAAATCTATAGCTATCCAGATTTTTTTTTTTTAATGGAACCGCCACGATATAACTGAAATATTGTTGAAACTGGCGTTATAAACACCATCAAGCATAAAAATGGTGGAAATGTGCACTTCATAAAACGTAATTATGAAATATTATAAAAGGAAAAATCTCAGTGACATGATATTTTTTGGCAAGGTGACGCATGCAACTACATGCATGTAGATTTCGACTGACCAAGAAAAAAAACCACTGAATTCGTGCTACAATGTTCAATTTTCAATTACTTGACAGTATTTGACATTAAAATTACAAGAATTCCAAATTTAAACCGGAAACTGAAATATATTTAATGGTGGCCTGACCAATTAGCTTTTTTTTTTATCCTCCTTTAATGTGACTTGACCTGATTTTTTTCTTGTCCAATTATCATTTGTGTATTGCAAATGTTGTATATAAAAGTATAGCATAATAAAAGCCACAAAAAAAAGTTATTGAAAAGATGTCATATTCTGCTTACTTCCACTGTAATATAATATATTAGTATTCCTTATTTAGGCAATAAACAGAGGTAAACAACTTCAACAACAGGTAGAAATAGTAAGTGGAAACAGTATTAGGTGTTTAACAAGAGTAAATGACCTGGATTCTCTATCGTTGTCACAGTTACGACAAGTACAACAACAACTTAAAGTGGACATGGAAGTCATGGAAAAGGTAAACATTAGTTTTATGATTAGGGAGCAACGTTAAGTAATCACTAAAGTTGTGAGCTATGAGGATTAGGCTTATGGTGTTTAATGCCACTTTTAATAATATTTCAGTTGTATCGTGGCAATTAATTTCTTTTGTTTTAGGAAACAGGAGTAAACCACTGACCTGCCGCAAGTCAATCAGGGAGTGGTTGGGGGTATGGTGTTTAACGCCACTTTCAACAATATTTCAGTTATATCATGACAGTCATTTATATTGGTGGAGGAAACCGGAGTACCCAAAGAAAACCAACGACCTTCCGCAAGTCACTGACAAACTTTATCACACAATGTTGTATCAAGTACACCTCGCCATGAGTGGGATTCAAACTCACAACTTTAGTGGTGATAGGTACTGATTGCATAGGTAGTTGTAAATCTAACTACCATATGATCATGACGACCCCTTTGTGGGTTATGACTCCCACTCATGTCAAAATGTACTTATTACGACCTTATCAATAAAACTAACCACTTTAATTGAATTGATATATTGTTAATATCCTAAAGACTTAAATTATTTGGCTATCCAATCTTTTGAGTGTACCTGATGATGGTTATTCCAGAAATGTGTCTTGCACACTAATTGGATATCTAATAAGTTCAGGTGTTCCGAAAGGATAAGCAGTTTCATCTCCATTAGTGGCACCCATCATGTCAAAACTTCAGTGATAAGTCATGAATGAGGAAAGGATGATGTAAGCATTCTCACTTGATATATGGGTGCAGTATAACCTCATCAGAGCTACATGTAAAACAGCCTTTACTTTGGTAAAGAAAATTGAGTAAATAATGTAGTAACCTCTGTAAACGATGGTTTTTCCTGAGATAATTTAATCTAATTAGCATAGTTACATTTAATTTAAATTTAAATAATCTGAAATATATTGAATAGTTCGTGAATGTACTTTTTTTTCAGATGATTTATTATCAGCAGTCAATTAGGTGTGCATTATGTCAAGATAAGGTGAAAGGAAACACAGTGTTACCCTGTAGTCATAGAGTTTTATGTGATACATGTTCGTCCAAAGCAATGAACTGTCCAGTATGTCATACACAGATTCAGAGGTCTTTAAATGTCAGTGGATACAGGTTGTAATACAGGTGTATCTAGGATCTTCAAATTGATGTTGGATAAATGTATCTCTTCAATTTATTAACAAATTGTGATTTTTTTTCTTTCTATTTGGATTTTTGTAAATGCCGTTACAGAAGAAATGGCATTTGCTTTTTACAATCTTCTTTTTTTCTAACATTTCTTTCAATTTAGGTGTACAAAGGTTGTGTATTATAAACTGTACTAAAGGGAAAACATGGTTTAAAATGTCACAATTTTTCTGCAACATCTGATTTTAATGATTAATGGATTGAAATACCAAATGTAAAATTATTTTGTTTAACTTTACTAAAGATTCAAATTTTACTATTAATATTTACATTTTCAATATGAAAGTGTTGTCATAAAATTGAGAGAAGGCTGAAATACAATAGATTATCACAATAACTGAATTATTTCCCTTGGTTTTTCGAAGTGTAAACATTAGATGACAAGATTGATTGATGTACTTTATGTAATATTGTTTAGGTTTTTTTTTAAAGAAAATTATCTTTTGTTAAGTTTGTTCAGAGTGAATAAATCAATTTATATAACACAACAGGCAGTTCATATTGTTATATCGTTTTCTTTCGTATTTTTGTTGATTTTCATTATCATTTCTCGTGTAAAACATGAAGGAAAATGCATTCTTTATTCATCTGTCACTAGTAAATATCTTTCATACATATTTTAAGAGCCAATCGAAATTGTTTTGCATTCCATTTTTGAACAACAACAAAATCTTATTAAAAAAAGTATTGTATGTTCGATACAGAATTTTTTTTTCTGGTTTTGTGTGATTCACAACGTAAATAAAAAAAAAATATATATATATATATATGGATGGTGTTAAATAAAAAAGATTTGTTAAATCTTCCTGTTTTCTAAAGTTTGGATTTTTAAATTTATGCAGAACTAGATTGCAGTGGTATAAGATTTATTAGGTCAGAAGAATTAACTATTATTATTATAATAATTTGATGTACTGACCAAAAAGTGCCTTCACTAGAATCAAATTATTATATATACATTTCAGGGAAATAAATTGTTGACTTCCGTTAAGTATGAAAGGCACATTTGTTAATGTTTTATATTTAGTCTTTCGAATATATTTTTATATATAAAAAAAAACATTAACATTGAGATACAACAATAATTTCAGCAGTATTGTTCAAATATTATTTGCAAGTTGAAGAATCTTGTTTTATATTCTTCACTTTTTGTAATTTATATGCTGTAATTCTGAGTTTCTGTGAATCCAAAAATGGTCTTAACCTTGCAGGCAGGTAGTTTTTTTTTTTTTTTTTTTTTTTGCAATTTTGAACAAAAAAAAATTATTGATGTTCTATCTACACATTTTTTGTGACAAAGAAAAGAAACAGCAAAAATTAAAAAGAGAAAATATAGTGTAACCACAGTTGACAGAAGCTTGACCATACATTACCCTTACCCATCTTAGAAAGATATCTTAGTTATAACAACCCTATTCATTTTTTCCCCCATGTGAATTTATTTCATTTATCAGATTAGAACTGTTCAATTCATATGACTTTGCTGTCTAGTATGTATTGACAATGAATCACAAGAAATCGACAATATATGAGTTATCTTATGCTTTTGTTTCTGCCACAGTTACCAAGATTTATGGCTTAATTTTAAATATGCATCATTTTTTTAATTATAAGAAGTTAACACATTCAGGATTTGTAACCTAATTTTTGTAGAAATGCAATGTTTGCCATACTGTATATTTATCATTTCATGTATTTATGTGGAATATGGTTCATTCAATTTGATAAATCTATATTCCCATGATTTTACTATTAAAGTATACCTGTATTTGGTTTTAGAATTGCACTGAAGCATTTTTTGTCTTGTTAATAAATTGCAAATCGAACCTGTTTGAACATTTCACACTGAAATATTTGTTGTCTTGTTAATAAATTGCAAATCGAACCGGTTTGAACATTTCAATCATTTTTTTTTATCATATTTTGGACATAACTTTATGCATTGACATAATAAAAATGATTTAGGTATTAATTTGCTAATATTACGCTGATTCAAGACAGTCTTTTGATAGTTAATATACATCAATGGAAGTGCAAGTCATTTTGATAACATACAGATTTTTTTGCATGTATGAACATGAAAAATGGTTTGTCTATTGAAAGATCCCTAATAAAGCCAAGTATGTACAGAGAAAGCTTATGAATAAATAGTTTCCCTATTTTAGTGTTGTGAATATTTATGATTTTGTTTTTGTGATTTTTGAGATTCATTGAAAAATTGTTGTAGAAGTTGTGAACAATTTTTATCTTATTTTTATGTCCAATTCTTTTGCAACTGACAGTAAATATATAGACAATCATAGTAAAGCATTACCAGGTAGTTGCCATATATATCTGATTAATTTATAAATTGTTACACAGGTAAAAATGCAGCAGATTATTTATTTGTACGTGTCTTTGGCATAGAATGATTATCATATGAAAAAAAAGTACCATAAATCTTGCGTGTCAAAAATTGATGTGATTTACGTACAGAAATACTAGAATATGTATGTTTTCTTCGCATGTATTTTACATGTGATGATATTGACTCACGATATTTTGATCATGTGCTGCATTTCTCCCTCTGTGGTTTATATAAGTGTAATTTGGGCACATTGTATTCAAATCTAACTTTCCCAATCTTTTTAAAGCTACTTCTGCTTTATTGCTTATTTTAATATGAAAATCTGGATATCTTTTTGACTGTTGAGTCCAATCAATTTTGGAGGATTTGCAAGTTTTCAACAACAATAAAAAAGCAACATATAATAATAAAAAAATTTAAATCGGATCTTTTTGGAAAATTGGATACCAGTTTATTGCCATTTGGAGATGTGCATATCATTGCAGTTTGATTTGAATGTATTATTCACAGTGTTACAACTGTTAATAACGACTTGGGGTTTTCATAAAAAAATATTACGATGTTAATATATTTATACCAAGATATTGTATCAATATGCACATCTTCATATGGAAATTGCCAAATATGCAAGTTATTTGGTAAATCCTCCTACATTTTATATGTGATATTTTCAAAACTTTGCATACTTGCTTATTACCATATCAAAATGTACATATCATTGTGGAAGTTAGCTTAGACTAAGTCTGACAAGAGTTATTGTTCTTAGGTTTAGAACTCTTCTTCAGTGGAAAAAAAATCTTCATAAAATAATTGCTACAGTGGTTTAAATCTATCTTTATGAAAATTTGCATATTTGGCAATTTCCATATGAAGATGTGCATATTGATACAATATCTTGGTATAAATATATTAACACAGTCCTCAAAATGAAAATTTGAATTTACTGATCAAAATCAAATTATTTGGGGTTTTTTTTTGGGGGGGGGGGGGGGGGGTTTCTATGTATAATTCCATGTATGTTTTACATGATTAACCATATGTTAAATAACTCACTATTAATTCGTTTTATGCATAAACGTGCTTTTTTGTCGCCAATGCTGTTGTACTTTCCCGTGTTTTTCGTGGTCACTGGTCGATGTGTTGACAAGGGTAGTCTTGATCGGTAATTACAAAAAAAAAACAATTCTTCTCACACTTTCCTTTTTCGTTAGTGTAATAAAATGTTTGACATGAAGTCATGATTTTGTAAATATCAAAAGATAAATATACGACGTTATTTTACAGTTTACATAATTTTTAATGATAAAATTGCAACTGATCAATGCTGATATAATAGACGATACCGACACTGTATCGTCATGGCTCTTTCATAAGAGCTTTAATTGCAGGTATAATCCGAGAATGGATTATGCCTTTTGTCTCCTCACATTGAAGAGTTCTGAAAAATGGTGATCCCCATTATTTGGTGCTACATGCAACTTCAATGACCAAATTCTACCTTACGGTATACTATTTTTAGCATTCATTAACACAGATGTCTTTTATTTACTGTCATTTAAATTTTCATGCTAACTTGTTAAGACCATGGCATTTTCCTTTAATTGATATTCATGAACAGTAAAGGGAGATAACCAAGTCTTTATGTATGTACAGGAAAGCTTGTTGTAACTTCGTTATACACATTGGCTGTTACATGAATGGGACATGGAAAAAAATACTGTAAATTTGTTATGGTTGAATTTTTCTATTTAAGCAATATACACAAAAAAAAACAATAACAATTGGTTTGTGTATCAAAAAATTATTATCCCTTCATGAATTGAAAATTTCAGCAAACTTTGGTAATAATTTGAAGAATAAAGTATTTTTTATTTTATTATTTGCTACAAATATATAGCAATGACTGAACATTTTTTCCATACTAACAGTTTTCTTTGCTTCCCTTGTATATTTTTTGTTCTTTAATGTTACATAAATATATTACTATTGAACTCAGAGCAATAGTTCACTTGGAATTTTGAGTGAAATTCATTCAAATTTGTTTATGAAGAGGGAGTGAGAGAGTGGTGTAAGAAATACAGAGGTCTAGATGGATCTGCTTGAAAAGAGTTGCTGGCAATTCTTCCTTGTAAAAACAATCCATTCACGTGAGGGTGAGAATGATGTTCTGGGATAATTGTAATAAACAACATAAGTGCTATATTTTTAAAAGGGGTCAAGTTTTGTTTTAAAACGAGTGCTATTTAATTGTAGTTATATAACAGTGTTAATTTTGGACATAAAAATTAAACTTTGCTTTTGTCAGCTAGCAAAATGATTATGATGATGTTTTAACATGTAGATTGTTACCATAGACACCAAATATAAATATTTAATTTGAACTATCCATTCAAATGTTTTTTAATGCAAAAAATTATAATTATAGTTTCATGTCTTGTACAAATAAACAAGTTCAGTTAGATAATTAATTGGTATTAAGATTTCACTGTAGATTTTTTCTTTTTTTTTTTTAAATCACACTGTTTTAAAAGTACATGTATTGTAATGATAGATCAAACAGATTGTTGAAGTGGTGTAAATTATCTTAAATTAAAAAATTATGTACTCACTTGTGAGTTATATACTCGCTTGTAGGTATCATTTTTTGTACCATTGAGTTTGTTTTCTTTTCAAAACTTTTTTTCCTGCACATAGACCCATCCTTTTGTTGTGAAACAAAAATATTTAAGATAAGATGTTGGTTTGTAATTTTTGTCAATCTTAAATATGATATAGTTATTTGTTTCTAATTTAATGGTATCGGTGGTGTAATGGTTAGGGTGCTTTGTCGCAAGTGTTAGGTAAGATTGTGGGTTCAAGCCCAGATCAGTGCAAACTAAAGACTAAAATTGGTATTGACTGCTTTTCCACTAAGCATGCAGCATTAAGAAGTAAGGGCCGACTGGTTGACTCAGGAATCAGGATAATGTGACCGAGAGGAATGACATTTCCACCCATAGACTGTTGTTTTAGTGTGCCAGCAATATAAAGATCCAACTAAGCATGTTGATCTTGTACAATGCAGTACAATATCATCGTCTCATCAAATTGTTACTTGTACTCATCGTGATATAGCTAAAAATAATTGCCCATTAGGTGTTGAACAACAATCACTCATTCTCTGTTATAAATTTTGGCTGGTCTATTGTTGATCCTTATTTCAAGCATAAATGTGTCTGTCATACTCGTGAAATTTCTTCAAGCAGACATAATTACTGATTACTATCTTATAGCTGAAATGTGCTTACATTGTACTTTGAATCTTAATTTTTTTTTAAATAGTATCCAACTGTTAACTTACTTATTGTGTATGTGTGGAATCTTTGACTAGAAATAATCTTTGAATATGCAGCTGATTTTCAAAGCTTCCTAGGTACGTGCCCTCATGGGGTCCAACTAAAGACTATAAAATTGGTATTTGCTGCTAATTTGCAGCATTAAGAAGAAAAAGAAAAGACTGATTGGCTGGGAATCAGGATAATGTGTCCGAGTGGAGCGACATGTCCACCCATGAACTGTTGTTTCAGTGAGCTAGCACTATAAAATCCAACAAAGTATGTTGTTCTAGTACAAAGCAGACCTTATCTCATTGAAAAGTAAGTTGTTCCTGCCATGATACAGCTGAAAAAACAACAATATCTTCCTCCCTCATAAAACTAGTGCTAAGACCTATGTCACATTTAAAGCTAATCTTTATAGAACATGAACAGGACATATTTAACATATGATATCCATGTCTATGGTTTGAAAATATGCGAAACAAAAATCTCAAATACTATTGCACTGTTCAGACCTAGGTGTAAATGAAGTCATTGCATGGTCACTTGCCAAGTTTATCTTGCTGTGATAATTGGAAATCAACATGGAACAGTAAACAATGTATTAAGGTAACTATACCCCACAGACTTTAAATTCACTATATTGTATATGCCATGTTTTTCAGATACTAGTATGTTCTTTTACCTTGACTTCAAATTTTCATTACCGGTAGGTTTTCATATGTATCCTGCTTCCTCATGTTGTCCTCCATCAGGGAGTAATGATCTGAAATGTATGACAAAATGTGTTCATATTTGGTAGAATTGTTATTTATGTCATGTACATGAGCCTGCTGTGCCACCATTTTGACATGACAAAATTTGTAGGAGTTCTGGGACTTGGGACTATTTTATAGTGTAACATAGTAAGGTCTTGTGAAAGCAACTCTTCTAAAACCGTATGATAGAATGTGTTGTATTTGGTAGGATTTCTAGTCATGACATGTAGTTGGGCCTGCTGTGTCACCATTTTGATTTGACAAAATTTGTAGGAGTTATGGGACTTGGACTATTTTATACACTGTGCAACATGGTAAGATCTTGTGAACGCAACTCCTCTGAAACCGAATGACAGAATGTATTCATAGTTGGTAGGATTGTTAGTCATGACATGTAGTGGAGTCTGCTTTGCTGCCATTTTATTCCACAAAATATGTAGGAATTATGGGACTTTGACTATTTTATACATAGTGAAGCAACTCCTCTGAAATTGTTCAGCAGAATGTGTCAATATATGGTAGGATTGTTAGTCATAATATGTAATTGAGTCGGACCATTTGAACTTGCGAGTAATGTAAAAAAAAAAAATTGAAAAAAAAAGAATATTGTTATAATAAATATTGAAATTAAATAATATTCTCGCATGTACTGGTAGAGTTGTACTATGCCTATGGTCTTTTGTGAGACACCAGTAGTATCTGCTGCACTCTTGACGGTGGTTTCGCCGCTCCACAAGTACATCAGGTAGACCAATTTGTTATATAGTTTTATAGGGCACCTATAAAGTGCGAAACGAAATAGAAACGAAACGAAACGAAATAAAACGAAACCAACGAAATCAACGAAAACAAAACGAAATAGACTGATATGAAGAAAATGGAAGGAAAAAAATAAAAGACAAAACGAAATAAAGAAATAAAAAAAAAAAAGATAATTCGATTTTTTAAATACAATAATTTTGATTAATTATAACCGGGAAACCCATCTTGCATGTCTGTCCATTACAGTACTCCTCACGTACATTACCCGCAACTCAATTCAAGCCGGGTTTGCTTTGCCGACAAACTTTCAGAAGTTCAAATGTCATATTTTTATTTGTGTTTGAGTGTGTCAGTATTTATGAATTATAAAGTTTCTGGAGTGGGCATATAGAAAAAAAAGGGGGGATATGAGGGGATATTTTCATAGTGGGATATTGAGGGTTCATTTTTCGTCTGATTTTATTACGTTTTTCGTTTGTATTCTTCATAAATTTGCCTATTCGCAAATAATACAGGATGATCTTGAGTTTCAGATTCTGGGCACTTTGACTACTGGATTTTCCCGACTTGTCACGTTTAATCCCCATGCACCCCCACCCCCCTATTTGTCAATATGACGGAACTATTAAAGACTGTCATACAAGTGAGAGGTTTGACCCACCATTTTCTTGGGAAATACCTGTACCAAGTCGGGAATATGAAATAGTTGTTTTCTAGTTTCACATTTGGTCATGTCTTAGGATTAGAGAAATTACATGTACCGATTGTTTTTATACTTGGTAACGTCTTAGGGTTAGACGAGTGGCATCTGCCTATCTGCTATTAGAACCCACCATTTTCCTGGGAAAATGCCTGTACCAACTCAGGAATGTGTTGTTTTTCAGTTGCTCCGTTGATTGAAAACTCAGATGGTTGAGCTTCTTATCGGTTTTGTCTGTTTTTGTGGACTTTCCCTTTTGAATGCGCCTTGGAGTACGGTACCATTGTTATTACCTTTATTCGGTAGTGTGGCAACAGATCTGGCGTAATGTCTTACCGTTGTTCTTTCCGAGATATACAGGGATCAAAAAGACCCAACACTATAAACTTTTTATTTCAAATCCTATTGTTCTATTTTAAAAAATTTTAAAAAAAACCAACAGCAACATAACAGGACGTACAGTGAGCGCACTCCTTACAGAAGAACTTCTGGAGAAAATAATTTTTGCAAAAACTAAACATAAGAAACTCTGGAAGTTTTATTGAAATCCATTCTGTTGATTAGGAAGAGTTATGGATAACGCAACAGTATCCTCTCTCTATTGTATACCCTTGTATGACAATTACATAGCCTTAAATGACAAAGTTCAAAAGTGAAGAAATTTTAGCAAGAACTGTTAAAATGGGAAAACAAAATTAGATTAAACGTATTTTATTGTTAACTATATAACATTTGGATCGGACACAAGTTATTCCAACTTACAAAGGTCCTCTCCACATATTTACATACAAGTTTATATTCCATGCACCAGCAAGTAATAATGTATAAATAACAATTACATTTTATAACAACATTGAGAAAAAAAGAAAAAAAAAGATTTTTGAAATTATATAATATATTGAGTTATAACAGTACATAATTGTCATGAAATTAATGAACCTTGCCATATGTTATTAAAGATTTCCTGTAAGATTCATTCAATTCCATTAAGTTTTTAAGGAGGAATTGCATAGGCAGTGAGGGAAGCACTTATGGACAAACTGACATATACTATATACCCCCTCCCGCTGGATAGCAGGGGGTATAGAAATATGTGCCGTATCAAAATTTATTAATACCGAAAAAACAAATTGGAGGGGGGTGATTTGGGTTTTTTTTTAATATGAAAAGGGAAAAAAAGTTAATTTTTGATAGGATTTGTATACCTCCGCCAAAAAAAGATTGGGGTATATAGGACTTCTGCTGTCCGTTCGTTCGTTTGTCCGTCCGGTCGTCACACTTGTTCGTCTCTCCGACACACTTTTAAATTTTGCTCGGACGAGGGTATTTATTAGTGAACTTTAACTACTGCACTTCTGTTATTTTAATTCCTCTCCTCTCAACAGACTTGACGTTGCTCTTATGGTTCCCAAATTTAAAAGAAGCCACTAAGTGAAAAGGACAGACTCCCGCTGAATAAATGCATAGTATTCTTGTTCAATGGTGATCAAATCCTGTCCTCTCCTGATGAAAGACAGACATGTGTGGGAAGTAGTCTAGCATCGTAATTGTGAAAATAGGTTTGATTTCTTTTAGGCTCCTATTATTTTTTCTTCCATTTTCTATTTCGTTTTGTTTTCGTTGATTTCGTTTTGCTTTCGTTGGTTTCGTTTTATTTCGTTTTCATTTCGTTGATTTCGTTTCGTTTCGTTTCGTTTTTGTTGATTTCGTTTCGTTTCGTTTCGTTTCGCACTTTATAGGTGCCCTAGTTTTATATTCTTTCACACTACAATACAGGTAAATGACCCCGAGGCATCATTGTCAAACATGTCAAACACAATAAACAAAAAACCTTGTAAAACACAATCCAAGCTGGCATCAATCACAAAATGTTATTAAATTCTTTTTTTTATACAAAAATCCTAATATTTATTACTTTTTTTTTTTTTACCAAAAATACATTTTCATTGTCATTTTATTTTCCAACTTATACAATGCTAAAATATGACAAGAATATGTCCACAATACTCGTACAAAAAAATATACGAGTATTGACTATTGTACAATACTCGTATATTTTTTTGTACGAGTATTGTTGTCGCCAAGTTCAAATGATCCCATTTTTTTTGCCCAATCATATCTTTGAAATTTAAATAAAAGTTGACCCAATCCAGCAGGATATATTTATATTGTACCTTTGTAAGAAGTGACCCCTATGTCCCATCCACACTACACAAAAAAGTATTTTCTTCTTGTTGACCTTATGGTATTAATTTAAGTGAATGTGTTTATGCTATCTCGAGGTAAGCACGCTAATCACCCAAAAAGTGGCAGAATAGTCAACCAGTTGACGTGGCCATTAAATGGAAGAAGAAGAAGAAGAATCATTATATAAACGATGGGGTTGAGTTAGATAGATTTTCTATGGATCCCATTTACAATAAAGCTGGACATCAACACATTTATTGCATTGCATGTGGAGATATTAGAGGTATACCTCTGGACTAGCTGCGGAACGGTATCTCTTAACTGGGTTTTTTTTATTGACCCTACATAAAAAAATACCATTAAGAGCTACTCAGCTACCTGTGGACAGAAACGCAGAACAATCTATGGTTTTGTGCTATTCAAATTTCTCCTTTCTCGAAGAATATTTCTCTTTCTTGGTATATATACGACAATTAATCATAGTTGTTAATGTTTCAACCTCAAAACTTTCATATCAACACCACAAATGGGATTGTTTTGTGTTTAACTTGACATTTAACATTTTAAATACGTGTTAATTATAATCTTGCTGTGAATTTTTTTTCTGTATTAATTCAAAGGAGAGTCAGTATAATATGGCCGGTGGAAATATATATAGTACTTCCTGGTTTGTTGAGGTATTAAATGTTTAATGAGACACAAAATCATATAGATCTGGAAAGGGATTTACAACAAAAGACAAGGTCAGTGAAATAACTGGCTGCTTTGTACGAAGGTAGAATCCGTTCGCGGACGACAATTATAAAAATATGATAAAGGAAATCATAACTGGTAATTTTACTGGACTTGTATAAATTAGTCATAAGCATAAAAAGAAATGGTTTAAAATCTTATTTTGGAACCTACGTGCTATAAACAAAGAAAGCAAAATTAAATATTTCCTATAGTAACAAGCAGTATACCACTTAGTTTAAAAATAAACTCTTATACTCATTTTCACTTGATATACGGCATCAGAGTGGGACCGTCAAATTAAACCAATAGGGAAATTGAAAATAATAAATGGAGATATAGATATATTTTGGTCAATTAGTTTTGTTTTAGTTAGGGCCTATGATAGGGGGTTCAGACGGTACATCGGTCCGGGGCCCGGAGAGCCAAGGAGGAGCCTGTGAATCTCTAGATCCCCATATACCTTAGCCATAGACGTCTTATTTTGATTTTTTCATAGTTTTGGAGGGTATTTTCAACTTTTTAGTTTATATAGCAAAATAATTATGTAAAATTCACTTAGATCTCTGAATTTTGTTTGGGAGAAAAGTCTCAGCCTGTCCCTGGGGCCCCAAAGCAACTTTGTCCCGCCTTGCAAAATTTCTCTTGGAGACCCTGGTTTTAGCAGCAAAGTACAAGTTCAGTGATCATAATCTTAGTTAGTTATTCTGGTTTTACGTCCTGTCAACTTCTGTAAGTAATCTTTATTATTAACAAAGAATTAATTACACCTCTCAACAACTAATCTAAGGCGAAACCTTTTAAGAGACACGGTAGGATGAGCAGTACGAGGATTTGTCTATTCTAAATTATTTCATAATATTGTGCAACAGACAAAAGACAGAAAACAACAAGAATGTTGTGATATGCAGTAACTGTTGTAATTTTATGTCCTAACGGACCCATGATTGATAAGCTTATACTGGACACAGTGAAAAATATCTTCAGACTCCACAAATAAATATGAAGATATAACTTGAACTTAAAAAATCGATATAGTAATTTATATTACATATTTTGTATTATGTTGTAAATATATTAAACTTTGATACCATATTGGACTCACTTTGTGGCCATGTTAGGAGAATATGGAATTATCTTGTTGGCAACATTCTGACCCTTTTATATCTTGAAAAGACTGACGAATAGACATATGAAATCTGTTGGCATACTACATAACGAGGATTCTGTAATTATACTGAACATAGAGAAAACTCAATCTAATTAAAATTAGATCTTTAATTGCTCCCGGTTTTGTATGTGCGACGTAATCGGAAGCAAACAAAGATCGAATTTTAATTAGATTGAGAGACAAATATTATCAATAATTTTTGTATTGGTTGAAAAATAAACGCTCTATTCGTATACAAATCAGACAAAAATCACAACAAAACACCCTTTTTAACAAACCGTCGAATCTCTTGTAATATAATCAACTAAATAAACCCCACATTTGTTCTATGATAAGAATGAACTGTGAAACGTCGTTTACGGACAGTTGACGTAAGAGTATGGTAAGACAAATGGACATTTGGTACAGATGAGCTAAAACAGTAATTTCAACTTTACACACCTGTGCAAATTAAATGAACAACAGGATATTGGCCCATCAGATTTCACAACATTGCGCAACACCCACTAGGGGGCGGTAAGCAATCCGAATGTAAAGATTGACAATTTCTTTAAAGTATACACAGTACATACAAACATTGAGATTGAAGCTTTAGAAATAGATGTAATAATTCACGAAGACTTTTAATACCACCTAGGTGTCACAAAGGGGCCATGTGAAGAATCTTACAAGTGGGTCTCTAGATATGTACTTGTGTCTGTTGCGCCGCCAGGTATAACAAGACATTTCTAGGTTTAACATTGTTAAACGTCACAAAATGAAAAATGCGTATATTGAATAACAACATGCTAACATGATTATAAAAAGGGTCATTACAAAAATGATGAGTTATAGGGTAATTGTATTGGCAAGATTTTGACCATCTTGCCTCGAAAACGCTAAGACTCACGAAAGATTAGACCCAACATAATTATGTTGGCATACGTACTATACAGAGGGTTATGTATGTAAAAAGGTAACAATTCATCAAATTTATTTGAAAAACAAACGTCCAACTTACAAACAGAAAGAAAAAAAAACAAGATGTCACACCTTTTGGCACCCCGGTGTCTCTTGCAGGGTTAAAATCCCCCAAATTAATCGCTCCAAAAATGGATTGTAAAAAGGTTTGCGGAGGGCGGATGAAAGACAAATTGACTTTTGATACACTCGAGATAAAACATTGGAGGTGCTGATTTTTATACTTGAAACGTCTTCTCAAGTTAAATTAACAAAACCCATATAGACCAAACAGATTTCACAACACTGTGCAATACACATTAAACTAGGGAAGTGGGGTGGACAATAATTAAAATTGTACAATTATAGATTCACAATTTGTTTAAAGTATACAAACAAACATTAAGATAGAAGCTTTAGAAAATTGATGTAATTATCCATAATACATTAACACATTAAGTCAAAATGACATATTTGAGTCCTTAAGTAAGAGGTCATGTGACTGGGAATATTGCAAATGGGTCTTTCGACATGGACCTATTTCTGCTGACCCACCTGGAATAACAATGTGTTTCTACTTTCAAATTTGATTTGTTATATTTCCATATACAATGTATCCAATTACTAATACAATGTATAAGTAGAAAATTGTCATTGCTTACAAAATAAGATGACTGAGTTTCAGCTATGATTTAGATATTGCACACCATTCTAATGTAGACTATTATCATTTCAAAGTTCAATGTATATCTTCAGATGATCTCATAATATGAAAGTTGTTCATCAAGATATGTGTGCCTTTCGCCAGTAGAGATGATAAACATGAAATTCGAAACTGCCGTAGCAGAAATGTGAACAAATTTAGCGGTTTCTATTCTGGGTTACACTTTTCTCTCTCTCTTGTGAGACATCTTGTCCAGGGGTATTCTTACTCCCAAGATGTCTTTCTAATCGTTTGACTTTGAGAGTCATGCAGGCCCTATATGAGAGGGAGATTCAACCGGTACATCGGTCCGAGGCCGGAGAGCCAAGATGGGGCCTGTAAATCTCTGAAGGACCCATATCCTTAGCCATAGATGTTTTATTTTGATTTTTTTTCATTTTGTTGGGGTATTTTCAACTATTTTTAGTTTATTTAGAAAGATATTTATGTAAAATTCACTTAGACTTCTGAATCAGTATATTTGTCACTGCTTTGTATGAATGATATGTTACCTAGACATCCTGCTGCACAAGAAATAAAGCATCTATGAAAGTTTACCAGTGGTTTTATTGGACCTGAAATCCTCGGTTTTGAGAGAAGTCTCAGCCTGTCTCCGGGGCACCAAAGCAGCTTTGTCCGCCTTGTAAAATTTCTCTTGGAGATCCTGATGAGGAGAGGCGGCGTGCGTATTAAATTCGATAGATCTACGTTTTTATTATGGGATATCCGTCTTAAACAGTATTAATCATTATAAATTTAGGGGCATGGGGTATGTTTTCGCCCTACCCACTTTTTGGCAAACATTGAAGAAAAAAACTATATTGATAGCATGGAAGCAAAAAAAATATAGTCCAGTTATCCATGGGTATGCTTTGAAACCAAAGTGTTTGTTGTCTTAAGAGTTTTATAAACTCGTCCTCAACTTTCCGACCCACCCCTAATACTTGACCCCCCTCTGCGCTATTTCTGCTCCAGTTGTTGATCTTTTAATCTCAAAACTTCCACACAAACACGGTAATTGGGATTATTGTGTTTAATGTGACCTTTATAGCATATGGCCTCGAGTCATCTTAATTGTTGCTAATTATAATATCATGAAATTTGATTTAAAAATTGACCATTGTTCTCCTAAAGAATGTCTCCCGATGGCTTTTTCTACTACATATTGTTTCTGAAAGTTAAAAGATGGCTGAGGCCAACGGCTCTCTTATTGTATTAATACTACGCATGACAACTTCTGCGTCTTGAAGAATATATATATTGTTTGTATTTTAAGTCCAATATTAGGACTCGGTGTTCTTAAAATTAGTTCCAAAGCCCAGTGTATAAATAATATCCAGAATAAAACGCCGTATACTACAAAGATAAATATAATTGGATTCAGATAGTTTTTCGCCCCCGCCCCTTTCCACATGTCATTTCATACACTGTGCATCAACCCCGGGCTTTGATTCCACACATTGTCGCATTCCTACGACTGACTTAAAATAGATGTTTTTTTTGTTCTTTTCAGAAAGATGTTCCGCATTGTCCGTGTAGTTCAGTAAAAAATATTGCATGGTCGCGGAGAAAAGTTGACTTTAAAATCTCTGCATAAAACTTTTATCCATATTAATTTTTCGTATATTGTGAATTATTAATGTTTATAATGTTGATGTTGACTTTTCTGTTGAACTTGAACCATAGTGTTCTATTTTGTTTTGCACGCCTTCTAATCTGAAGTTAAAGTCACTTCTCTCATCTGAAGTTAGTCACTTCTCTCACTTGCTCCCCTTTCCTAATATTACGGGCGTTCTACAGCGCCGCGACATACAGAGAGAGGCAAAAAAAAAAAAAGGGGGGGGGGCAATTAAGTGAGACATGTGATATTTATCAGACTGTACGTCTTCAACCCCATTTGAGGGTAAAATAGTACATAATCAATAAAGTTATAAAGCTGTTAAGAGCACCGGGGTTGAACAAATGGTGTTCTTCCTGTACCAAGCCGAATGGACACATCGCAATTTTGAGAATAAAATATACGATGGACATCTTAGATATCTGAATTATTTTTATTCTCCCTTATTTCAAAAGAAAACATTTTCACGGTGGTCGCTTCCTATAATGGTATGAGTCGACTTTTTAGTTTTCAGATTTTTCAGTGGGTCTCTCCGGGTACTTCAGTTTCCTCCACCAATAAAACTGACCGCCAAGATATAACTGAAATATTGTTGAAAATGGCGTTAAACACCATAAACGAATCAAATTTTCCACTTCAATATATAACAGTGGATGGGAATTGGCTATGATATATCAAGGGTCAGACTTATACAAGCCCATGGGTGCAGCTTCTTTAATTATGTGATAATTTAACATTGAGATTAGGCGCAGAATTGACCTCTGTGTTAAATTATTTTGAATTTTAGTCCGGTCACCATAACTAAATAATATGAACGGGCATTGTTCAAGTACTATGAATGAATATAAGTGAATATATTTTGTTATTTAAAAGAAATGATACCAAATTATTAAAAAGTGGATTGAAGTTGTACATAATTTGATCCAATGAAATTACTTGAATTTAGACCAATCGAATATTAGATTCAAGATAAACTAGCCAATAAAAATGACAATATGTAAACCAATGAAAGCCATTCTCTTAAAATTCACACGACCAATAATATCACAGGTTTCACGGTGACGTTGTACTCAATATACATCATTACGTATTCACAATATCTTCAGTTGAAAAAAATTGCGGTAAATTGTAAAACTACCTCGAAGGTAAGAGACTGGTTCAAATTAGAATGCGTTTATTGATGAAGTATACATTAATTCGACAAATTTTCATCGTTTTAATTTAAAACGTATTGGGTTTCCATCTAAAATATATGTGAATTAAACCAGAATACAAAGAAATGTGGTATTATCGGCCATTTTATTTGTTGTTATTTTTGCCGAATATAAATAAAACAATTCTCAGTTTGAATGGTAAATAAGTTTTGTTATAAGGCAGTATGAAATGAAATTAGGATATCCTGAAATTATAATACTTGTTTCAACATTCACCGACGCCTCCAAATGCACAAAACAAGAAAAAGCATCCGCCAGAATGTGTGGATTCTATTTTTAGAAGAGTGACGCTCCAAAGGGAATCTCCCGCCAACTCTTTGTTTACATGAAGTTGTATTTACATGTTAAATGATCGATTTTTATAATTACGATTACATTTAGTCAGTTGAAATCTATATATTCACAACACATTAATATAATTGTGTAGTAATTTATATGTTGAGAGGCGTATTGTGAAATGCCTTTTTTGAATAAACTTGTGGTCATGTGGATAACAATATGCCTGGCTGACTTTTGAAGGGTACCGAGTCGATTCGCCCCGCTTAATCGTTATTATGTAACAAGTCTTTCGACAATTTTTTGGTAATTATTGATTTATTAGTTGTATACAAAAAAAAAAAAAAAAAAAATATGTCGGACAAGCAAGGGGAGTTGACGTCATCATGATGTTATATTATAATATTTAATAATTATTGGTCAATTATTACCAAGGATTTATATACTATATAAATCCTTGTTATTATTACTAATTAAACTGCAAAAAAATAAAGAAGTTGCAGAGCCGTCCGGTGTGTTCGCGCACCTAAGGGTTCAGTGGTTAATTTCACTACTTTCACTAAATTTTATTGAATTAATTTAAATTGTCTTCAAATACGTATTATCTTTATGGTTTTTATCCGGAATCCACTACAACATTTCAGTGAAAACGTAATAAACAAACCAACCCTCGATTTTTGACAAATTTTGCAACTTCCGGTGATATCGCGCATGCATACTTTGGATGGTTCTTAAAATGAATCTAGGAAAGATTTTATTTTGAAAGTTTTTGAAATTAAGTTTATATATTATTCCTTCAAAATAAACTCGAATTTGAAAACATTTGATATCTTTATATATAATTAGAGTTATTCCTCGTATACCATTAGTCTCCATCTTAACTTTTGCAATGTACAATATGTATGCATGACCACTGGTGCCAAAACGGTAATAATTTTTATTCTTTTGATCTGTCGATTACTAATTAATTAAAGTACCCGTGAACAAGCCTTGCAACATTCAAAATACGAATATTTGCAATGGTATTTTCCATATTTCATTTTTTTTAAAGCATTCCTTTTGAAGTATTGAGCCATGACACAGTTTTGCTTAATGTATATTTCATTATACTGCATGACATAATGTTAATTATCGGTAGAATGTTTTGATTTAATTTTAATTGGTCTCGATGGAAATTCCTGAGCATTACATCTGTTTTCAACAAGGAAATTTCATCCTGTTTTGTGAGCATTGTTAGATGTTTTTGCCCATGTTCTGTTTGTTTCTTTAACCTAGCATTATTCAGTATACAAGTAACCGTGTTGGTCTAGTACATCATTACATTATTATAATGTACCTTTGTTCTTGATTGAGTTGAACAGGTGTTCCCTTTGAGTAATTTATGTATGTTTTACAATTTTAGTTAAACAATGGCTAGAACTAAACAGACAGCTAGAAAGTCCACTGGAGGTAAGGCTCCTAGGAAACAGTTGGCTACAAAGGCAGCAAGAAAGAGTGCTCCATCTACTGGTGGTGTCAAAAAACCTCATCGTTATAGGCCTGGTACTGTTGCTTTGAGAGAAATCAGGAGATACCAGAAATCCACTGAATTGTTGATTAGGAAATTACCTTTCCAGCGTTTAGTGAGAGAAATTGCTCAAGACTTCAAAACAGATTTGAGATTTCAGAGTGCAGCTATTGGAGCATTGCAGGTATTTAATTTTGTCTAAATCCATGTCTCGTTTTTAGCAGGAATAAAAGTGGAAGATAATAGCCACCCCTCTTGCAATGTTAATCAAGTTTTTGCTTTTATATAATTCTTTATACCAACTGTTCATGTTTAGCTGCCATCAGGAGGTAATTATGTTTCTATGTCATCTGATGTAGCCCAAGATCTATTGCATAAAAATATAAGTCATAGCATCTTTATTTGGTTACCGATTTTATACACATTTCAAGGAATGTGGACACGGTACTTGTCATTTGTTTATTTGAACCAGTGATGAAAATGAGCGTTAAAATAGGATGCCAAATGGACAGAAAACACAATGGCCAAAAGGAAAAGGACAAAAACGATCTACAAAACATTGAACTAATGGTTGAGTAGCATGAACCCCACTAAAAACTGAAAATGTCTGATGAACTCTGGTGCTTTGGAAGGGTAAGCAGTCCCTGCTCCACTAGTGGCAATCGTTGTTTATCTTGTAATTTATGAACTGCACCGCTAGGGGGGTTAAACCTATTGCAAATTGCACAAAACCAGTTAAATACTTTTTTAAACAACTTTATAAAACGATTGTTTCTTCTTATTTAAATTTTTATTTTAATGTCATTGTAGGAAGCCAGTGAAGCATACCTTGTAGGTTTGTTTGAAGATACCAACTTGTGTGCAATCCATGCAAAGAGAGTTACTATTATGCCTAAGGACATACAGTTGGCCAGAAGAATTCGTGGTGAAAGAGCATAGTGATCATATCATTTTAACATTGTGACTTTTGACATGTTTTTAATGTTTTTTTTTTACAATCATAGTTTTGAAGACATATTTTTAATAAGAAATTCATGATGCCTGTCTGTAGACAGTAATAATACATTTTTTAACTTTTATTTCATTCTTAATTTGTGTATTATTTATTCCACTTTTTGGTCATTTCAAATAGACATTTAGACATGCCATTGAACTGTTTCATGGACAATTTGACAAAAGACATCTCACATTCATGTTGTACTTCAGGAATAAATGTAGTCTAATTTTTAGTGTTTTGTGCTGATTATGTATACAATGGAGCCACTGTAATTGTTGACAATATTTTTAACCAAATTGTCAATTGTGTTGCAAGCACGAATAGCTGACAGAATAGTTTGAAGATAGCAAAGGAGTAACTGGAAGTTGTACATTATTATAAATCCATTGGTGATGGCTAAACTTGATTGCCCTCTGTCCCCATTGTCTTGTCTTTGCCCCCCACTCCATTTACATTTGTTTGAATGGTTGTACTAAATCTTATTGCATGCTATATTGGGTGTACTATATCTTGACATTACAATGTTGCAGTGCAGAAAATTTGAACAAGGTTTACCTCTTTTGTATGTGGAAGGTGTAATTTATTGAAAAACAAAGGATCATACATTATCAAATCTATTTGTGCATCAGTTGTTCTAAAAATCTTTGTAACAGACAACATTGTTACTCCTTCATAAATCAGGAATAATTTTTTTCAGTTATTTAACTGATTTCAGCTATTTTTCTCTGGAGAGAAATTGTCGAAAGTTGCTGGAAATAATCAGAACAGGTAAAAAATGGACCATTTGAAAGGTGGTATAGGTGGTTTCAGTTATTTTATTTTCTAACCAGAATCGTCCCTGTTAAATACTCTTTTTCATGTTTTTGTGTATGTACTTCACCTTGAAGAATAGTGACTGCATGTAACTAGCATCAAGGTTCCAAACTTCCTATCCTAAATTAATGAATGTGGTCATACAAGTAAATTGCCCTTGTATTGTAAATAAGTGAAAACGTTGGACTGAACCATATCGGTGATTTAATGGTTAACATGCTTGGCTCAACTGTGCTAGATAGTGGGGTTGGGTCAAACCAAAGACTATAAAATTGATATTTGTTGTTTCTCTGCAATCCATTGACTTGTTTCAGTGAACTAGAACTATAATCCAGAGGTCATTTCATTGCAAATTTTCTCCATGATATAGCTGAAAATTGCTGAGTTGGTGTAAAGACAAAAATCGCTGGATCAATCTTATGTCACATCTTTTTTGTTTGACCCCCCAAAAGTTGCTATTAAGTTATATCATCTAGCTGTAGACGGTGTCTTCCATGCAATAATATATAATTATCAACCAACCTTGTAAGTGATACGACGGATTGTCTCCCAAGGGTGGCATAAACTTTTGAGGGGAGACAATCTGTCGTATCTCACTCTTGCAAGGTTTATAATTGTTTTATTACATCGAATATCCTAGTGCCATAATTATTTGGTTTGGTTCATATATGACAACAGATATCAAGTGATGACCCATATTCAGTACACTTATTTTCACAATGGAGTTTGAAATCGTCACGTGATATACAATTATTGCGTGCGTTTGATTGAATAAGTGTAATAACAAAATTACTGAACTCGGAACAATATTACAAAGGGAAAGTCAAAACTCATAATTATATAAACGGACAAAATCAGTCGACAACCGGAAAACTGAAAACAGAATGTTGAATGTCATGTGACGTTTTTAGACTACAAAAAAATAATTCAAGATATCTATTATGAGTATGTAATTAAGTTGTGGAATACTCTTGGATTTTAAACAGGATGATGATGGATCCTCGATACTGAAGGTTGGTATTGTAACCCTACCCGTTTACAAACAAAATGGATGTTCTGTACTGGTAAATGTATGAAAATACCTCGCCTGGGATTTAATTTCTTTATAAACTTCTTTCTGAATTTTTTTTTTTTAATATTGTGATTGCCACCTACATTTTCTGAATAACTTATTTTACTGTCCATAATATTACACAAGTTATCAATCTTGACTACTTTTTAGGGGACCATCCTATCATTATTCACGCACAGTTGGGTTCAATCAAGTTTCGAGTTCCCTGTGAAAAAATACATGTATATATTACTGTATTCATATTTCCATTTGTCCTGTGGTGATGACCATCTTGAATTTCTGATCAAAAATTAAAAAAAGAATTTTACTGTGTCCAGTATGCGTTCACAAAGGATATCTATATTGAAAATGGATGAAAATCTTTGTTAGAAGTCCAATATTCGCACAAAATTCATTGAAACAAAATGGTGGGATACAACACTTCACGACCAATCATCCTACCAAATATGAAAGCTATTGGACCAAAGACCTCAGAGATGTTGCATTCACAAAGTGAAGCAGGATAGACAAAAAATGAATAAACAGACAAACCGAAAAACCGTATCCCATACAGTAATGTGTGTTATCGGGAGCATTTCTTACATATAACAATTCAAACACAAATATGGTTTTTGAGAAAGCAGTATTAGCATGGCAGTCATACTGGATTTTCGAATGAAACCATACTCAATAATTATAACCTGTGATACATTACTTCTGAATAGATACATAAATACATATCATTAATATTAAGAAAATATTTCAAACAATTAAACACAACTGGTATTCAAATTTTATATGGTACAAATATTACGACACATCAAAGAGAAATCAGTGTCCTACATCATTATCATACAGAACTAGTAATATTGATACATGTCCATTTTTTTTACTATGACTTGTGGGTATCAGTGACTTGAATTGTCAATGGTGTATCTCCCTATATAAGCCATATAACGAAATATACTGGTTCAAGTCAATTTGAGAAGTGTTATAATGTTATATCTCCAATGTTTTTATTCAACTGCCCAAACTGACCTCTGATATCTCCATTTCTACAAAAATGGACATGTATCATTATAAGATTGACACGACGATATATTGTTGATCAGATTTGTTCATTTATTTCTTCATTTAATGTCTCGTTAATCACGTTGTGCTAAAGCAAGTCTGAGACAATCGCATCACTTTATTTTATGAAAAAGCCTCATCAAGATCATTTTCTTCTCTTAGAATACAAAAATAAATCAATATTGCAGATAAACTAAGAGCAATACAATATGGTTCATGTTTAGGCCTATCTCCATCGTCTGGTGCTTTAAATTTATCTTTCAGACTTGTACGAGCAGCATTACTTGTTGAAAATTTTATAGGTTCATCCTTGTATCCCTGACTTTTACCCGTCGTCTTGTGGAAAGATCTGTTCTGTCGTACCCCAAAACTAATCCTGAAAGAAATAATATAGGAATGTTATCAGTCCCTCCCAGAATTTCCAACAGTGTTCTGGCTCAAATTCAGTTATCAAATATGAAATTATACATTGTACTTTCAATTTTTTTTTTTTTTTTTTATAGCTTTTCACATCCATTTTTGAAAATCTTCAATAACAAAAGTCCTTAAGATGAGATGATCTTTTATGTCTCTGCCCTTAAGATTAGATGATATTTTTTAAACAAAAAAATATCGAAAACATACTATTAAACCTTTGGAGCTTCAGTTATCATCATCTATTTCCAGTAGTTCAGACAAGTTGTTCCTAGCACTTACTTTTTATGCTATAAATGGTTATCAAACGTAAGCGGTTTCATGTAATATCACATGAAAAAATTTTGTGCACAAGTACAAGTATTTATACAATGTAAATAACATGAAAGAAACAGTGAATTTTAGTTTATAGTAAGATTTCATCTATATCATGGCAACCAGTTTTAGTGGTGGAAGAAGCCAGAGTACAGTCTTCGAAATTAGACTTTCGAATTTACTGGCCCGAAAACTTCAAAATTAGAATATTTATATAGATTCTATCTAGGCAAAAGTCACTGGTCCGAATCAATTTTAACTGGCCTTGGGCCACCGGACCACTGCTAAAGTCGATGACTGAGTCGGAGTACCTGGAGAGAACCACCGACCATGGGCAAGCAACTGGTAATTTTAAACTTGCGAGTCGAGTGCACCCTTCCTTGTAATTTACAAAGCTAGGCGTGAACCCATGCCATATTGGTGATAAGCTTGAATGAGTTGTTAGGCAATCCAACTACCTAACTCATTGAGCCACCCGGGACCTGAATTTTAATTTATAATTATTTGAGGTTCCTGTGGGTTTCCAAACATAAACTTGTATTACCCTGTGAAAAGGTGAATTTGAGTTTATAATATTAATGTAACAAAATTATGTTAATAGCCTGTCATTCAGGTTTCAAGAAAATAGATTTAAAAAATCCCTCTGCCATTTGATCTATGTATATCTCTTTTAGCTACAGTACAGTCAGAAATATTATATCACTGATATATTTTTTGTTCTGTTTAATTTATTTACTTATACATTGCATTAATATGCTTTTTGGGTGATAGTAAGTAACACTAACTGTAAAAGAAATTTTTAAGATATATTTAATAGAACATATACAAAAGATATATCCAAAATCACCAAGATGATTGATGCGTCTATCACAGTAATTTATCACGCTATGCCCGACTATTGTGAGCTAGTAGAGCGGTTGCCTTTGTGAAGGAGCCTAGACTGGGAAACTGCAATGTTGGCATTGGCTTGAAACTCAAGCATTTTTCAGGTGCTCTTGAGGTTGGACAGTTCATCAGGCCATGCACCTATATTATAAATTGCAAAGCCTTGTAATAAGGCTTGAATTGGATGAGGGATGGGATATGATGTTTAATGCTACTTTCAACAATATTTTAGATATATCATGGCAGTCAGTTTTATTGGTGGAGGAAACCAGAGTACATGGAGAAAACCACAGACTTGCCGCAAGTCACTGACAAACTTGATCATATATATAATTATTTACTATATAATTGTGAGAGAATGCAATTAATAGATGGGGTGTGTCAGAAGCACTGTCCCTTGGTGTTTTTAGCAGGCTTACTGCTTGTTAAGGAATATGCAACATATGTAAAGTTTCACACTGGATCTGAGATATAGGGGACAAACCAGAACAACGATCCACTAAATAATAATAATTATATTTATATTTTTAGAAATATAAAAACCCCAAACTCTGTCCTTTTTCTTTTGTGTGCATGTCTCATTTATCAATCATGAATGTTTGTATTGTTAATGATGCCTAATGTGGGCCCTATGATTAGGCAATAAAATGTATTATATTCTATGAATAGGATGAGAGGTTACCATGTTACGATGATGTAATGAAATTATGTTAATATATTACCCTGGTCATTCAGGTATTTTAATAAATATAAATAACTTTATTAATCTAGTGGACATCTCCTTAAAGCTCTGATGGTAGAGTGGTTATGTGTGGAACATATGTGGTTAGATTTTAATACTGGAAATCACAATCACCTGTGAGGCTGAGGTTTCTTTGATTTAAATATTTTTAATTTCCATTTACAACTGATAAAATCAATTTTAACTCAGCTAAAATTATTCTCTTTATCCCATGGCATAGGGGTACCTGTAAAATGCGAAACGAAATAGATCGAAACGAAACGAAATAAATCGAAACGGAATAATACAAAATGAAAGAAACTTATTTTAATGAAAAATTAGAGAAAGTATCGTTTAAGCGTAGAAAAGATAGTTTATTGTATTCCAGGTTATATTCATTTAATGTATATTTCATTTATCATACACATTTATATGTTCTGGGGGCCCGGGTGGCTCAATGAGTTAGGTCGTTGGATTTAACAACTCATACAAGCCCATCACCAATACGGCGTGGGCTCGTGCCCAGCTTTGTAAATTACAAAAAGGGTACACTCGACTCGCAGCCGCAAGTGATAAAGTTTACCAGTTGCTTGTCCAGGGTCGGTGGTTCTCTCCGGGTACCCCGGCTTCCTTCATCACTAAAACTGGTCGCCATGATATATCTGAAATATTGCTGAAAATGGCGTTAAGCACAAAAATTTGAATTCTTTATATGTTCTGTAATATCTACGAGTGGCTCAATGAGTTAGATCGTTGGATCTATGCAACTCATACAAGCTTATCACCAATACAGCGTGGGTTCGCGCCCGGCTTCGTAAATTACTAAAAAGGGTGCACTTGACTAGCAGCCGAAAGTGATAAAGTTTTCCAGTTGCTTGCCAAGCGGCCGGTGGTTCTTACCTGGTACTCCGGCCTCCTCCACCACTAACACTGGTCGCCATGATATAGCTAAAATGTTGTTGAAAGTGGCGTTAAAACACCAAAAATTAAACAAAATAAAATCTGTAATATCTATGCATTGTATTGGATACGCTGTGTGTTTACACAATTAACTGTGCTTTATCCAATAAACCATCTTTTGGAATTGGCGTTTATTTTTTTGATATTTGGTCGAATTTCTTAAATCTCCGACACCTCGTTTGAGATTGTGTGTGGTTATATGGACTAAGCCCATATTCCATAAGGTTTTCAGTTCATCCGGCACTTTGTGAATCTGCATGCAAGTTTCAACCTATATGACCCTTGAATTTGTGACCTTAACTTTTGATCAAGTGGTTCCACACAAGAAAAAGTTTCTGGCAAGAAGATCTTTCACAAAATTCCCATAGTGTCCACTGTTAAATTAAGTCAGACTGTGGTGGCAACCTTTGATTTCCGATCAGTTTTCAATTCACACGTTTGTTAGAGAAAATTCCTACAATTCAATAATTAAATCTGTAATACATTATCTGTCAAGAGCTCTTTGTACAAACTTCCAGTAGAGTCCAAAGTTAAACTAAGTTTGACCCTGACGGCCATCTTGGATTTCCAATCGGCATGTGATTCTCAATTTAGAAGAGGACAAGAGGAGAAAGGAAAATTCTGATGCTAGTACTAAAAAAAACAAATAAAAAGAAGAAGAAAAAAAAATCAATTTATCAAACAGGTGCTAGGGACCGTATTGAACTTGCAGTGAGATGTGAGCGTTTGCTCCAAGTTGAAGGCCTCACTGTGACCTTGAGATGAAGAACAGCAATAAAAGTGCTGTTCCTTTGCTTTGGGTTTTGTCAAGTGCGTGTAGGGATTTCATACACCTTAACCCTTCCTTTTTTATTAATTCTGACAAGAAGATCTTTGAACCAAATTCTAATAGGATCCAATGTTAAACTACATGTAAGGGGCCCGGGTGGCTGGGTATATGTTAGAAACAAATATAACATTTCACGCTTGTTAAGTTTTCAGGTCATATAAAATTCCCAAGTATTGTGTCTGAACTTTTTTACTTCTTGCCAAAATTAAGGGAGAGGTGGCGCTCGCACTCCTCGCAGCCCCTTCATATGTGCATGTTCCCTCCCCTCTTCAAGTTAAATGGCCAGTCCCCAAGTCTTAAAAAAGAAACTTAACATGTAGTTTTGCAAGATGAGTGTACCGTTTTGTGCAGTATACCGTTTAAATTTTGCCAGATTGGTCATGATTTAAAATGTCTTTTTATCTTGACAGTCTTTCTTATAATAATAGAAGCCATAATTTGTTGCATATTTGAATATGAATATATGTTGTTTATCTCATCGTTAGCAAGGGGTAAACTTTAAGAAAACAATGAAAAAAATTCTCAAGGGCAAAAACTGAAATAAATATATAATAAATAATTGAATAATTAAACAACAACGGTAATTTTGCAATTATTTCGAAGCGGCACTAATAAGCATTCTCAAGTAACAGTACCCGGCCTACCTTACAAAATGGTGGGGGGTCTTCTGGTGCCGCTGGACCCCGACCCCTGTACATACGGATTCTGATGCCAATTTTAGATCCAATCTCAAGACTTGTCTAACTAAAGCCTCTTTAAGCCCCAATTTTTGAAGAATAATCCAAGCAAAAACATATATACCCCTTTTCAGCCATTTATGAATGAAAGATTAACCCATGCCAGACATATAATCAATAATAGGGCCCCGATTGTCAGACCATCACCATGTATATAGGAAGTAATATCCCCCCACGTAACAGTCATTTTCATTTTGTCATTCGGCACAGTATAGCTGGAATATCACTGATGTGGCGTTTAGCAGTCAACAATCGATGAATCAATCAGTTCGTCATTGCTAGATGAAGAACGATTTTTTTTAAATATAACCTGGAAAACAATAATTTTTTCTACTATCCTTTTCTACGGTCAAATGATACTTTCTCTATTTTTTTCGTTTAATTTTTGTCTTGTATTTACCACAGGTACTCGGGGATCCGATCCTATCCCCGAGTACCTGTGGCTGTGGTATTTACCCAAGAAATTGTTTCGTTAAAATAGGTTTTATTTCATTTTGAATTATTCCGTTTCGTTTCTGTAAATTTCGTTTCGTTTCGCATTTTACAGGTACCCCATGGCATAGAATTTTAACATGAGTAAAAAGCCCCCTCCAATAAATTTGACCATCATGCCTTCATGGCATCAATATCAAGTACATGGCAACAAAAACCTATGGGAATTCACCTGTGAATATTTCTGATGCAAGTTAGAGGTCTTAATGCGGCTGTCATTCTAAATAGAATCACACGAACTTATGCAGGGGATTATAGTATATAACTTATGCAATCATCATTGATCATTCAAGGGCAACAACTCAAAGTCATGTTTTCACAGATGCCGTAAAAAAGTATTATTTTCTGTAAAAATGTTTGTTGATAGATTAAAAAAAATAGCTAATATCGTTTTTGTGATTTATTTCTTAATTAAATGGTATGCTATCATGTTGAAAAGAATTTATATTAAATCTGGTAACAAATTATTATTTTACGACTGTCGTATTCGTCCTTGACCTTAAAATATGGCGGGTGCTCTTGAACTAGAATTATCAAAACAAACACAAGTCTTCCGATTTTCAAAGTGATAAACCCCATTTATTACGTTTGTTATTTATATAAGTGACACTTTATACCAATATGAATGCATGTCATTCGAATTTGTACCCGATTTTATTGCGTTAAAGCTGGTAACGGAACGAAAAGCATGGTTAGGATCTTGAACGTTGCTGAGAAAAATGATGCTGCAAAATCCATAGCAAATGTTTTGTCAAGAGGAAGTTCTAGAATGGTATTTTTTTTTATCACATGTCTTGTCTTGAAAACGGATAAAAACTATAAAGTCAAAGCCGCTTTAGATAAGATAAGATACTTTTATTTACCATGCCGCACAAAAATCAAAATTGCATAATCTTCAATATGATGAAGAAGGCAATCATGGCAGAAACAGAAACCAATGATGGGCCCACGAGGGGCATGAATATTCACATATATAATTATTTAAAACAACATATGTTTAACAAAGACAAAGATACAATAACATATTTATAACATGTCATTTATATGTTCAGTGTGGTTGATGTTTTAATACATCCAGCTAGTATGATATATGTATTATATAAATACAATGCAAAATAAATAGATAGAGCCGACTATTTGTATCCTACCCGTGTCTGAAGCAGAGAGGCAAACATAATGATAACCTTTCTGCAGGAGACACCAGGTGACGGTGCTAAAAGGATGATAGTCAACTGAATTTTGAGGTATGAGCCATTTTTATCCTCCCTGTGTCTAAAGCAGAAAGGCAAGCACATAGGTTGCCCTTCAGCAGAAGACGCCAGGGGACGATGCTAAAAGGATGTTTATAGCTCATACCCAAATATTTAATTGTATGAATTGATTATTCTTCCCGTGTTTAAAATTAAAGCAAACAAGTTAGCGAATAAGGTAGCTTGAATGCAGTAAACACCAGGGGACGGTGCCTCAAGGATATGTTAATTTACTCATACAGTTGATTTTGTGTTATAATTAAAAGACGTATCAACTTTTTAAGGAAGATGCTTCAAAATAAATTTACATAATGTTTTCAATAATTCAATATTTTCAGAGTTAAAAAGCCAAATCAGTTTGTTTTGACTGTTCAAATTTCTAAAGTTACTACATACAGTTGTAATTTCAAACAACATTGATTCTCGGTCTTCATCGTATTTTGAGCATTCAAATAAAAAATGTAATTCATCTTCAATAACATTTGAAGAACATTTGTGCATATTCTGTTGTGTCGGGGAACACCTTGATATCTACCCAGTTCTATCTGTAATCTACAGGGTATGTGAGGATGTACAGAGTTTTGTAAAACTTCTCCTTAGCTCAAAATTCTCTTAATGTAAAATTATTGATATTATGTAGATATTTCTCCGACCTAAAGGAAGTTTTGATTTTGCAGTAAGTTGTATATAATATTAACTCCAGAACTGTATCTCTTTTTTTTGTGTGTGGCAATATAGCTATAAATTTGACTCGTTTCAAAACTTTCGGAATTGCAACCTCATCCTGAGTCCCACATTTGGTTAACAATTGTAATGTGCAATGGTTGGGTTCTACACTACCTTTGAAAATTTATATTTATTTATGTCCTTTAATGAGATACATTATGTAAATTGTTATTGTTCTAAACTCTGCCTATTGCTATGCCATCTTAGCTATTCCCAGAAAAGTATAAACATGTAAATACAGAATCAACTTAGGACAAGTTTGCAAAACCTGACACAATATTTCATGATAAACATGTGCAAAGTTAAGTTGCTTCTATATTTCTAATCTTTTCTCGTAGTTATGATGGCGTATCAAAAGGCAGACTTAAGATTAAGAACAATGAACATTTATCCCATTTGAGGATGTAAATATAAATATGGAGAGGTAACTGTAACTATGGAAACTTGTAGAAAAATATTAAACGAAATGATTTATTTCAGTTAGGGTATTTTGCCCATAAGTCAGACCTTTCATTATACGACAGTCAGAGTCACATACTTGATGGTACATATGACAAAACTTTCTGAAATCCTTTACTGGTGTTTAGAAAGCAAGAAAAACACCTGAAATTCTTTCGAAGCTTCTTTTGAGTGTTCATTTAAGCCTTTAAAACACATTTATGAAATTCACCCCTGAAACGGACACATTCGCCATTTACACGGATGCATCAAAATATACAACAATAAAAAGAATATAAAGCATCTTTATTTATATTAAATTGCTGCATATTTTCAATCGAACATTAAACATTACTGGGTAGTTTAAATCTATTTCATATTTGTTTTATTCAATAATGTATTGACGAGTGTAAAACAACCAAGACCAGTCAATTCGTCCAATTGTGTCCGAATCAAGGGCATATTTTATGCTCCAAATCTCGCCCTTTTCAGGAGCACTATGACCGAATGCAGACATTTATTGATGACCGATGATGTTTTATTTAAATATAGTTACGTTTGTCATAACTTGATACTTCGGATGCAAAATAATTAAACATCCAGAAATAAACTGAACTAGCCAGCAAAGATGTCTGACATAGAGTTGAGCTACCCTATACACCCCAAGCTAACACTTCGACTAATGAAGCTATATTTTAATATAGCGGATGTGTCAGAGTGGACTAGGGCGCTGGACATAAGGCTAAGTGATTGGTGCTGCAATGTATAAATGTTGTGAGTTCAAATCCTGTCACGGTGAGAACAAAAAATTTGTCAGCTCAAAATTATAATTCTAACACTGTTGGGTTAAATTTTCAGATTCATATATATAAACTCATTTGTTTTCTTTCTGCTACTGGGGTCTTTGAGGTCGTGATCGTATGGTAGTTAGATTTATAACTACCTATGCAATCAGTGGCTGTCACCACTAACATTGTGAGTTTGAATCCCACTCATGGCGAGGTGTACTCGATACAACATTATATGATAAAGTTTGTCATCAGTGCCTTGTGGCAGGTTGGTGGTTTTCTCTGGGTACTCTGGTTTCCGCCACGCTTTAATTGAAATATTGTTGAAAGTGGCATTAAACAGCCTAACCTTTTATTTCAAACATAGAGACTTTAAAGTAGATACAGAAATTAATGTTTTATTTTGACATGTTGTGAAACAAGGCAAAACTATACATATCAAACTGTAAAAACATGGTTTGTTGTACATTCCTCTCTTTATGTTATAGTTTTGTCAATGTCGACCTTGAATTTAGGAAAATACAGTTGATCTCACACGGTCGGTGACTTTAGCACTGGTCCTATTACCACTGGCCAGTAAAAATGTGATTGCACCATTAAACTGAATTGATTTTTTTTTATTGTAATGGTAATTGAGACATACCATGATAAATCACTGTGATAGACGTATCACTCATATTGGTGATTTGGATATATCTTTTGTTCTATTAAATACATTTTCAAAATTTCTTTTACATTTAGAGTGTTACTTACTATCACTCAAAAGGCATATCAACTTGAGTAAATAGATTAAACAGACCAAAAGATATATCAGTATCACTAAGAAAAGTGATACGTCTATCACAGTGATTTATCACATTATGTCCCTGACTGTACTGTACTTAAAATTTGCAATTCGTTCAACTTCATTGATGTCTCATGACCATATCTTTCTTTCACTTTTTCAAGCACAGGTACATATTAAGGATAATATGACACTTGAGGATTACCAGTTTGATTATATTTTTTAATAATTGATCTTGCTATTTGCAGAGGGAAGGATTTTCAAAATTTAACAAAATTTATGAATTTGATTACAACATCCTGAATATGAACAACTGTACAATGACCATGACCAGTTTATCTGGACACCTGCTGGGAATGGAATTTATAGGGCAGTATAGAAAATGGTAAGTAAGAGGGTTACGGTTCTGGTGTTTATCTGGACACCTGCTGGGAATGGAATTTATAGGCCAGTTACAGTATAGAAAATGGTAAGTAAGAGGGTTAAGGTTCTGGTGTTTATCTGGACACCTGCTGGGAATGGAATTTATAGGCCAGTTACAGTATAGAAAATGGTAAGTAAGAAGGTTAAGGTTCTGGTGTTTAATGCACTTACAACAATATTTTAGTTATTTCGTAGAGGTTAGTTTCAAAGGTGGAGGAAACCACAGACCTCCTGCAAGTCACTGAAAAGTAGGTTAGAAGATAATCGGTATTACACATAAAATAGTAATTTCTATTGTCAGAAGAATAATTGAATCTGTTTACACTTTGTTTGCTTAATTAGAATTGAGAAATGTTAGTAACTTTTTTTTTTTATTTTTTTTTATGAGGTCATAATAGTTGCCCTTTGAATTTATATGACATCATTCTGATAAACTATTGCTGGTATATTGATAATAAATATATATAATATAGATCTCAAATGTAAGCAGGGTTTTGATTGGACAAGCATGCCTAAATGTCAGTTTGCATTCATGGCAACATCTGTGGTATGTAACACAAAATGTAATCCCTATTTGGAACCCCGTTAAAAACAAAACCAACGTCCATCCAAACTACACTTTAGTGAGCATAATATAAAAAGTAACACTATTATTAATTTCAATATATAAATGAGAGTTATTTCATCTTACAAATGTATTTACTCATTAAATTCTTCTCCTCTGAAACCGTTTGGCCAAATGAACCGAAACTTGGTAGGATGCATCTATGGGCGGTCCTCTCTAAAGATTGCACATTTTGTCTCTATCCATTAACAAACATGGCCACCACAGGCATTCTTGTTTCTGATTGGCCAATTAAAAAAAATCTTCTCCTCTGAAACCGCTTGGCCAAATGAACCAAAACTTGGTAGGAAGCATTTATGGAAGGTCCTCTATAAAGATTGCTCATTTTGTCCCGATCGGTTAACAAACATGGCCGCCACAGGCAATTCTTGTTTCTGATTGGTTGTTTTCTAAAAAATCTTTTCCTCTGTTAAAAGAAAGATAACTCTTGCCTAAACTGTTAAAAGAAATATAACTTGCCATTATCTCCCTTTGAAATTAACTAATGCTGATATAGTGTACATGTTTATTCTATACATTACAAGTAGATATTTACATTTTAATATTCCTTTTAGCAAACCTTCCCAAAGGAAATATGAGCCTTTGCCATCACTTGGTGTCCGTCGTCTGTCATCCGTTTACTTTTCACATTTTAATCTTCTCCTCTGAAAACCCTCGGCCAAATGAACTGAAACTTGGTAGGAAGCATCTATGGAATGTCCTCTATAGAATGCTCATTTCGTCCCGATCGGTTAGCAAACATGGCCACCACATGCAATTGTTGTTTCTGATTGGTCGATTTCTAAAAAAAATTCTCCTTTGAAACTGCTTAGCCATATGAACCGAAACTCTACATGTATGGAAGGTTCTATATTAAGTTTCCTCAAAGTAGAATGAAAGGTGAGCGACAGAGGCTCAGCCCACGGAGCCTCTAGTATGACCCAATTTGGTTGAAACTGTACAAATGGCTAAAAAAATGTCTATCTTGGGCCACAAATCTGCTTCCTGGGTTGTTTATCAACATATTTCTAACAATAGAGAAACAAGTAATGGAAGACACTTTTGGCAGCTTCTTTCAAGGTGAACAACCTTCAAAACTGTTAGGGGCCCGGGTGGCTCAATGAGTTAGGTCGTTGGATCCAACAGCTCATACAAGCCTATCACCAATACGGCGTGGGTTCGTGCCCAGCTTTGTAAATTACAAAAAAGGGTGCACTCGACTCACAACCGCAAGTGATAAAGTTTACTAGTCGTTTGCCCATGCTCGGTGTTTCTCTCCAGGTACTCCGGCTTCCTCCACCACTAAAAACTGGTTGCCATGATATAGCTGAAATACTGCTGAAAGTGGCGTTAAAACCCAATTAATCAATCAAAGCTGTTATCCATCATGCTGTCCTCAAACACATCTATAGCATTATTCTGTTCAGCTGCAATTGCTTCCACAATTGTTTCTTATTGACTTTCAGAGTGTTTGCATTGATGATTTATTTGGTGAGTTTGATACTCTAAACCCAGACAAGGCAGTTAAATATATAAATAAGTCTTTGCCTTAATGTTTTTCACCTACTTGCCCGAAAACCAAATTTAGAAAAATTTTCTATTTATTCATACAAATTCTTTCATAATTTTCACGTGTCCGAATCCAGTTTTACTTGTCCCATTCTTCGGACAAGTGGGTTAGAGCGAAGACTGTTATAAAAGATATACAACGACCTCCAATGTTTCATGAATGTACAATCACAAGAGATTGTTATTTGTATACTACATTTGTATACAAAGAAAGTAAAATGTTTTGTATACTTTTATTGTACAGCAAATGTTATGATTGCAGGATACTATGCAACATCAGGAAATGCTTGCTTCAGTCACAGAACAAAAACAGCTAGATGGTATTTTACAGGTGTTATATGGTCAGTTCAATCATGAAAGTTGCAGGAATAAATAGCATCACCATTATTTTTCTCTGTATTTCTTGCCTTGTATCATATTAAAATGGGTTTTTTTGGTTAATTTTCTCTGCTTTCATATATTTTTTGTTATTGATTTTACAGGTACAGCTGTAGTCCTGTTTCTTTGTTTGATGTAGCTGTAGAGAAATATTGTCCAGAAAATATGAATGACATCAAAGTAAGCAAGTAAAGCGAACAGTGATATTGAGTTTTTAGAACAACTTTATATTCTGGTCGCACATCATCATGGAAATTTGCTCTATTACTGTGTACTGTATTTGTACTTATTTTCGCATGATTTTGGTAATAACTTCAAGTTTGTGTGTTTTTGAATATATCATAATCTTAGTAGTGAGTATGAACTATCACCCAAATCATAGTTTCGTCTTAATGTCAAATCTGATCGAGGAAGCTTTGGATTGTATTCTTGTGTACTTATTTTCCCAAATACATACATGATAGTGAAATACTGAGATTTCTAAGTGGAAGAAGAATTTGTATATCATTCAATGAAATAATGTTTATTTCACAGTGTGACGTCACAGCGTTACCACAATCTAAAATATCATTGAGCGTCCGACAGTGAAAATGAAATTTCTTTTTGAACTGTCTCATTAGCATAAAAGTGTAAAATATATGTAATAAACAGTATTACTGGTCTTTTATTCCAAATATCGAAAATAAATAGCTTGTAACCGTGAATTACTAAGTTGTTTAGTTACTCGTTATTTATTCCAGATATTCTGAACGCAGTTGTAGTTATACTACAATTCTCAACTAGTAATAGTTTTATTTTTCAGTTTAACCTTGTGTCTGAGAAAGTAGTCTAAAGCTAAACTGAATAACTATCAAGAGTTGAGAAACATTGAAATTCACAAGAAATAATTGAGAGATTTCTTCTCGAATGATTCAAGGGCTGTCATGGTCGTGATTGTATGGTAATTTACAACTACATGTGCAATCAGAGCCTATCACCACTAACGTTGTGAGTTTGAATCCCGCTAATGACTAGGTGTATTCAATACAACATTATGAAATATGTGATTAAATTTGTCAGTGACTTGTGACAGGTCAGTGGTTTTCTCCAGGCACTCCGGTTTCCTTCACCAATAAAACTGATCGTCATGATATTAACTGAAATATTGTTGAAAGTGACATTAAACATTATAACCCTATCTCTAAAGCAGGTTTTACTGTAATCATAAAATGTTTTAAAAAATGGAAACTTCCAGTATTTAATTGATACTATATAAACTTATTTGCTATGAACCTTAATCTTTCATGGAATTAGATATTGTTTAACAAAAAATGTTGTATTGAAATAATTGATCACTTTAGTTGTTGAGTGCATGTTTATCATGTAATTTGATTGTTACCTCACATTGTATTAATAGAGAACTTTGGAAAGAGAAGTAAGAGGTTGTCAACATTTAATTATATGGACAGATTGTGACAGAGAAGGAGAGAATATTGGATTTGAGGCAATTCAAGTCTGTAAAGCTGGTAAATATTTATTATTAGATTATAGTTATTATCAAGATTATTAATGATCTTCAAATTCTTTTTTGTGAAAGGACATGTCTACCTGCAAACTGTTTTCAGGGACCTATCACTATAAAGATCGAACTCAGCATGTTGTTCTAGTGCAAAGCGGACACCATCATCATGTCATCAAATATAACTCACTCCATTATTCAGTTCCTGTGTTATACCTACACAAAACTCAACTGCATCAGTGGTGTAATGGTTAGCACGCTCGCCTCGAGTGCGATAGATTGTTGGTTCAAGCCCCGATCGGGTCAAACCAAAGTCTATGAAATTGGTATTTGTTGCTTCTCACTCACTCCTACATAAAACTTACAGATCATATCTATATGCTGTCAGATCAGCACTTTCAGTGCTATGTTTAAGCTTAACAAAACTAAATATTTTATGAGATGTGGAAAACGATGCATGTCCGAGTAGTATTTGAAATGATGAACTATAATGAAATATTGAAAATTTGTGTTACTACTTTGAACTGGTATATGTATTGCACCTTAGATCATGAAAATTAAGAAATTAAGATAATTTTTACATACATTTTATTATTTAAAAAGTTGTTTCTTTTCAGTTAAGCCAAATATTCAAGTTTACAGAGCTAGATTTTCTGAAATAACACCACAGTAAGTAATTTTCAGAAATATTTTATTCATGACAGCTAACTATATATAAAAGAAATAGCTTTACTTTAAAATAATGAATTATTGTATAATTGCTGATGATGTAGAGTTTGGATGGCCAGTTATACAGATATTTGTTACAGTAAATTTTTACATTGACGTAGACAATTTTTCAGTTAAAGGATGTTTTACTTGTAATTTTGAATTGGGAAAAACAGTTTTTTTACTGTTGCAAAAATAAGACATTCTGACAGATAAACTCCTTATTTAGTACCTCAAAGTTTGAATATCATCCAATCCAAATTGACATTACAGTTTGCATTATATATTATGTAATACAGTGAAACCTTGTCTTAACCAAACCTCCTTGGAACCAACTTTTTTGCTCGGAATACACAGGTTAAACTAACACAGATCTCATACATTAGGACTTTATTTAAGGTTTGGTTTATGCAGGATTCCAGTTTATTCTGGGTTCAGTTTAGACAGGTTTCTATGTAGGTAATATACACATGCAGCAGTGCAGATTAGCATGTGCCAAATCCCCCATATTGAGCAAGCGATTAACTGGGTGCATAAAATATACTGTTGATGAGCACGTGTACCACCTGAAACAATTACCGGCAAAGGCAGATTTTTTTTCATCATCATTATATATCAATGTTCATAATAATAGGTTTCTCCAAATACAATGTATACATAATAGGGATGGCAAACAGTTCAGAATTTACTAACCGGTTACTCGAATAATCTTCTGACCGATTACTCGGTTAACCGGTAGATATCATTGTTCAGTTCAGATGTAATCTTGCAAGGGACAAATCAATAAGGCAATGTCAATAATAAACTTATATTATATAAAGAATTACAAACATTGAAACAAACCAAATTTATCTGTACAGTTCTTTTTTTAGATTAAGATTAAACATTGTCACGGTCTATTGTGTATCTTCTTTTTCTGGTACGTAGTTCTTATTAAGAAAAATGACATGGTCCACGACAGAAGAAGATAGTCTGTTTCTTAATTTATTGACGAGTAATCCTGTGGCTGAGAATATGTGCTCAGACGATATGGATGTTCCGGGAATACTGAAATACTGACGTGCAAGCACTGACAATCTGGGATATTTTATACTGTTTTCTTTCCACCACTTTAAAGGATTTATGTTAGGATCACACCTCTCACGTGTAAGCCATCCAGAAATATCTGACGAATGTTTTAGCTTTAAATGATTAAGCATATTGCTAGTTCCTCATGTATATGTCATTTCTAAATTGCACAGTTTGCAATTCACAATTTTCGACTCCACATCTCGTTTAAAATACGACCAAGCTTTCGATTGTGGTGGAGGCATTTTGTAATGAAACTTCAAACATTTCAATTGCAAGTTAATTAGACAGATGAACAGTTTTTACAATTGTTGTGATTAGTTATGGTTGTAAAAACACGAATACTCGAGGGATAGTTATCGTGTCTTATCACAGTTACAGTACAGGTAGAGACATGGTACGATAGATGTCCGACGTGTCGGATCTGACATGTCAGACCTTAGGTCGGACAGAGACAGGTAATAAAATACCTGTATAGAAACAGCAGGGTGCAATTAACAAGATTAATTATATGATGCTTGGCTAGTTTTATCTACATGTACCTGTTACAGGTGATAATTAAATTGAAACAATGTTGATTTCATGAGATGTAGCATTTTCTTTTTCAGGTGTGGATACTTGGTAGAAGTAGGTCACAAAAATCAATATTGTGCAAATACGTAATTACCGTTTTATTCGCGACAGCATGTGTTAAAATTTACAAGACGTGGTTAAAAATAAAATATTTGGAAGAAAATAAATAAAAATAACAACTAATATTAATGTAGGTCTCCAAATATTGTAGTTACACGTGTTTCACTTTACGGCGGTTTTCAACTGGATTCATGAATACTCATGACTACTTGGAAGTGTTCTATTTATAGAACCATTCTGATCGCCCTCATTTCTACAATAATCTCATTAATGAAATTTCCAAGAAAAATCAATTGAAGTGTACAGAATAAATTGGTAAACAAAAACGGAATTTAAAAGAATTATGACTTGTATGAATCTTTTATCGGAACAAGCTCAGTTTTACAAACAAATTTTGGTCGGCTTTTTTGTAGTTTCTCATCTGCATCTAGCCTCTTTAAAAATAAAATAAAATAAAAATCGGGCATTTATTAACACAGTTTTTATATAATTAGATCGATGAGAAACTAAAATATTTTTGATCTACCTTTACGACGAAAAAACATCGAATGAAACTGACAAGTCACTCTTTATTTTGTCCTTAGACATATTTACACAGGAAATTGTAATCAAAACAATCAATAAACATCACATGTACACGCTTCCTAGGTGTCAGTAATCTAGAGCATGCAGCTGTTGATCTTACCTGTGTAAGAAAAGGGAGTAGTGAGGGGTTGATATAAAAATTATTCAGAGGAATGTCACCAATTTGAAAAATTATTATCATTTTGCTATTTTGTTTAATGTGGATGAAATAAAATAAAAAATATCCCCCCCCCCCCCCTCCCTAAAAAAAAATAAAAATGATAATATAAAAAGTAATAATTGATTTATTGATTGATTTTAGTAATTTTAAGGGATGACCAATTTTTTTAATTGAGAAAATTATTTTGAAATTAGGAAATACAATTTCTTTATACAATGTACTAAAAGATATGAATATGAACTTATTTAATTTAATTCCAAGAATAACTTTTAATATATTTGATTCCAAGAATAAGTTTTAATATATTTGATTCCAAGAATAAGTTTTAATATATTTGATTCCAAGAATAACTTTTAATATATTTGATTCCAAGAATAACTTTTAATATATTTGATTCCAAGAATAAGTTTTAATATATTTGATTCCAAGAATAACTTTTAATATATTTGATTCCAAGAATAATTTTTAATATTTTTAATTCCAAGAATAACTTTTAATATATTTAATTCCAATAATAACTTTTAATATATAACAACAATTTTCATGTTTATCTTTATTTGTATGTAAAAAAACAAAAACAAAATAAATAAATAAATAAATAAATAAATAAAATAGCTCATTTTTTATTTCAGATTATCATTTGCTTTTCTTTTCACTTTGTATCTTCATATTAAAATTATACATGAAAAAGAAGATAATAATTTAACAATATAGCCATACAATTTTTTGTTTCCTGAATATGTTAATTGATCCCAGTACAAGTTTATGACATCTTAATCAGATATTCCAGGTAGATTTTGTATATTGTCACAGCAGCTATGCAGTGATCTACTTGTATCAGACTACATGTCTGACCAGATGTCTCTCAGAGTGATATGTAGTACCATGTCTCTACCTGTACTGTATTTAATTATTGATTTAATCCGATATCTAAGTTTATTTACTACATGTACTTTAAATATTTTTTAACTTTTATGAATTGAGAAAACTGATAAGATCAAGATATTTTCATCATATTTTATCAAAACTTAACGAATAATCGAATCGCAAAATAGCTAACCGGTTACGATCTTTCCGACGGTTAACTCAATAATCGTTGCCATCCCTAATTCATAATAATAGTACTTCATAAGATTTAGTTTAATTCAAAAGTCCCATATATATTGTTTTCTTCCAATGCATGTGCTAGATATTATTCACTGAAACAACTATCAGCAGGTAGACATATCAGCAATGTCGCCCCTCTTGGTTATATTATCTTGATTCAGAGGTCTCTTCTCCTTAATGCTTAACAGAAAAGTAGCAAATGCCAATTTTATACCTGTTATTTTTGGTTCAACTTGGCTGTTGATCGTTCCAACCATCTTCAAACTCTCGCCAGGAACTCTAACCATTAAGTCACCAACCTTAGGCAGTATACAACTGTAGACATGTCTTGAGCATAATAAAAGTGTTAAGGAATTATGATATTTATTTTGTTATTTTTGTTTTGTGTAGAGCAATAGCTAGAGCCTGTATAAACTTAGTTCCACCAGATAAAAGAGTGAGTGATGCTGTGGATGTTAGACAAGAACTTGATTTAAGAATAGGTATCCTTGTAATTATAAGTAGTTATAGTTGCCATACTATTCAACAATCAAAACAATTATAGGGCATGCTTTTTGTTTTTTTCAATTCAAGGATCACTTCCATGTCAATTAATAGGAAAAAAAGTTTAAAACAGCGATGGTCAACAATTCCACCAATATCAACAAAACGAACAATCACCTCTTCACTTCAAATAGTTGAACATAAAAGAGACTATGTCATTTGGCATAGGGGAAAATCCATGACCTGGCTTAGAACTGGCACAAAAATAGGGTGGGGTTAAACTGGTTATGTGATTCCAATCCTCCCATTCTGATAAGTGGATCTCCAATGACAATATTGATATAAAGTGGATCTCCAATGACAATATTGATATAAAGTGGATCTCCAATTACAATATTGATATAAAGTGGATCTCCATTGACAATATTGATATAAAGAAATAATAAAAAACTTGCACAGATTTGATTCCAGTTCTAAAAATCCACACACTATCACAAAGATTATTGGCAACATAAACATGCATAGTACAATGTATGTTTTTTGAATGTTCAAAAACATTGTTTGCCTATCCACCGATATCAAATTGGTATGGATGCTTTAAACCAACAGTTTTTATATACATAAGTAAAACAGAGGAAATTCTAACAAGCATAAACATATCCGATTGTTATTCTTTTTAGTACAAGGGTTAGGGTTATGGTGTTTAACGCCACTTTCAACAATATTTCAGTTATATTGTGGCTGTCAGTTTTATTGGTGGAAGAAACCAGAGTACCCGGAGAAAACCACCGACCTGACGCATGTCACTGACAAACTTTATCACATAATGTTGTATAGAGTACACGCTGCCTGAGCAGTATTCAAACACACAACGATAGTGGTGATAGGCACTGATTGCATAGGTAGTTATAAATCCAACTACCATATCAACACGGCCACGACAGCCTTCTTTTTAGTGCAATAAATTACAAAAGTACAAAAGAGAGTTTAAACAGTGATGGTCAACACTTTCACCAATTTCAATGAAACAAACAATCACCTCTCACCTCAAATCATTGAACATTAAAAAGACCATGACATATGAAATTGGAAATCAGGGTCATGGCTTCGGACAGATACTAAAATATGTTTAAATTTGGTGTGAAAATGAACACAGAGTAATAATAGCTGTGAATCAAATAAACTTTCTAATTATATTTAATGTTTTAGGTGCTGCATTTACTAGGTTTCAGACATTACGACTACAGAAAATTTTTCCTAACGTATTAGCCGATCAGCTTATAAGTTATGGTAGTTGTCAGTTTCCTACGATGGGATTTGTTGTAGAGAGATATAAACAGGTCCAGGCATTTATACCAGAACCATTCTGGAAATTAAAAGGTGAAAACTTATTTAACATACCGGTACTACTTGTTATAACATCATATGTAATTAACCAGAAACCTGTGTTCATCGATCATTTCATTTGGTGTCAATTTTGAAAATTGTGGTTAATTTACAAATCAGTGGTGAAAATGCATTAATTTTTTTAAGCTTAAAAATCTTCACAGTTTCCTTTTTCTTGAAATTTGTTTGAAACAGCTGAATCATGATGGTTTAGAAATGAAGAAAATTAGATTTTGAAGAATTTATCTTATTTTAAAATTAATGGGTCTAAGAATGAGAGAAATCATCATTTAATTTTTAGATCATTTGAACATCAGTTCAGTCTTTGGCTAAATGTTTACTGACAGGCGATTTTATTTTGCAAACAAGCATGAATAGTGCTATCCCAATTGAATTTGTATGCTATATTTTGACAAGAGAAAATAAATACCGAAAATATTGCATAAATGTTTGTGTGATTCACACTTGTTGGCAAGATAGGGTTGTCAGCCAGCATATGTCTATTTGATATATGTTTGCTTTTCACATTGAAATCTTCTTAGACCAAAATTTTGCATGATAATGGTCCTCTAAAATAATTCCTTATTTTTTTAAGATATGACCAAAAAAAAAACACTTAGGGCTTTTCCAGGAAAAAATACCCGGTAGGGTCGGAACGCCATTGATTTTGTTTTATCTAGGTGGGGGGCGTGAAACGTATTTCTTTTCTGGGGGTTGTTGTCAAATTTCTATTTAATTTTTACCATTTCGGTATATTAAAATAGACCTACTTGCCGGCAAGTCGTGTCACTGTGTTGTTCGTTAAACGGTGTATAATATTTGGTTGTTCGTTCCGCGATTTCGCTTCTTTTGCATGATTTTTAAGCCAAATTGTCTCCCTTTATCTTCCGAATGATATGTTATGTAAAAGATGGAGAAATATGAATGATGAACTGGTACCTGGCTCTTTTATTTTTGTTCCTGTCGAAAACGAAACGTGGTCAAATGGCACGATTTCTCAAAAAGTATTTATCCAAAAATAATAAACTATGCATATTATTAATCCTTGAGATATAAGCTTTAAAATGGTGAAACATTTATTTGACAGACATTTGATTTAAAAGAGTTATACGTGATCAAAACAAATATTTTGATACAAATTATCGTCATTTCTGCCATTGAAAAATACTGTCCTGCCACGATTTAGGATATCAAATGTCAATATTTTTTTTAAAACTGTATATCAAATTAAAGCCTTTAACATCTTCTTTATTATGGAATTTACATCATGAAAATATCTCATTCCATTCAAAAGTTATACCTATAAACGTACTGGAAAATACCTGTCTTGGTTTTAAACCCTCCTCCTCAAAAATAGATAAACAACACACTTTATAGGTCACACTTGTACTTGCATTACTACCATTATACAGTATTACAGATTTGATCAGTCTGTTTCAAATTTAATTTCTATTTTCTAGATGGGGGTCATTTTAAGTATTTATATTTATGTGGTGGTACCCCAAATTATTGATGGAGTTCCCCCCCCCCCCCCCCCCCCCCCCCCCCCAGGTATTTTTTTCCTGGAAAAGCCCTTAGTCATATAAGCTGAAACTTTGTAGAAATGACAACTAGATAGTCTCCAAATTTCCTAATTTTGTCATATCCAATATTGAATTTTGGTAACACAGGACATTATAGTCTGAAATATGTAAAAAAAAAAAAATCATCTTTTTTAAACATCTTTCTTTGACTTTTGATTACTTATTAATATTAAATCTATTACAAATATCAATGGTGATTTCTTTTTATACTAGAGTGATTGTCTACAACCAACAGATTAAACTTTCTCAGCTGGTTGTCAGTTAAATATAGACATTTCCCGATTCATTAATTGTTTAATGACAAGTGAACAGTATACAGTCAGCTATTGCCATAGCGAAAACAAAATATCAAGCTATATATTGATCTTGGTTTTGTACTGTCCATAAATACTTTGTGATGGCCACTTGTTTTTCCCCATGAAATATGTAATTATCTGAGCTGACATAGAAATATTTTCTGTTTACAGTATCGCACAGCCATGAAGATGGTCATGTTGATTTTACATGGAAGAGGTAAGTTGTTGAAGTTTCAAATCTTATATATATATATTAATCCATTCCACTGCCTTTAAATAACATAAAATAGACTTCCTGATGTTATGATAAAACATAGAAAAAATGATTTACAAATTTATATCTATGCTGTGTTATAGATAATTGGTGTAAAATAGGAATTTATTTTGTTTCTGATCAAATAAGATTAAAACTGGAACAATTGTATACAAGTCTTCTAACATGGAAAATATTGAAATTTATTAGAATCATTGAAAAATTATAATATTGAATAATTGTTGTAAGAGCCAATATAGAATAAAAATGGTGTTAAAAACTTTTTTATTGTTCAAGAAATTAGTTTTGATATGATGATCTTTTTCAGAAACCGTTTGTATGACCATCTTGCTTGCTTGGCATTATATGAACAATGTATTGAGGTAAGGCAACAAAAAGTAAAAATGCTTTGTATTGGACATTATATGAATGTATATTGTCATATGTTTCTACATGGCGGGAATTAACAAATCTACTCTGATTTACAAGTCTAAATGATTTTTAACTTAGTGGAAGTAATGTTTATTCAGAGAATGTTCATTTCATCATAATCTGGGTAACAAAACTGACATTTTCTAAATATAATTACTTAAAGTTGTGCACAGAAGAATCCAGCAAATTTGTAGTTGTACATGCATTCACTTAGACATTTTTTTTTTCATATAAATTGCCATTTAAGAATAGAAACAATTAATGCAAGTTATAAATTATTAATGTTTAACTTTGGTTTGACAAATAATTATAATAGATACAACAATTTGTCCATGGTCAAATGTCCTATTAATCAGAGGCGTAGCTGCATATACGCTGTCACGCAATGGCGTGCACATCAACAGGTTAAATATAATTGGGGAAATAAAATAAAAAAAAAAAATTGTATTGCTACTTTTTACAGTCTAATTAAATCAGTATAATTAATATATCGCTTATAAGACGTACTAGTAACTATGTATGGTAATATATAGACTAGCAAACGTTATTTTATATCGGGGAAACTGCTTCCATGCACAGCATCTACTGCCCCGTGCTGTAAGCAAAATAACTGGTGATCATGTCACTACAATATCACTGGGGTAAAGCTGATGACCGTAGCTGCAATTACGGTCATCCCAAGATGGCAGACGTGGAATCAGGTAAGAATGTTTTTTGTCGATTAAATTGTTTCTATAATGTATTTTAAATGACACATGCATTAGTACGATAGTAATCTATGATAAGATGACCGTAACTGATCATAATTGTTTTGAAAGATGACTGTAATCTCAGTTTTCAGTTACGGTCATCTAAGCGATTTTTTTAAATCGGATTTTCTCTTTCATATACATTTTTCAGTCGTATTTTGTGATTTCCTTGTGATAAGTTCATAGATTACCATCGTACCAATGCATGTGCCATTTAGAATACATTATAGAAACAATTTAATCGACAAAAAAGATTCTTACCCGATTCCACATCCGCCATCTTGGGATGACCGTAATTGCAGTTACGGTCATCAGCTTTACCCCAGTGAATATATGAGGCATACCAGGCTGACATTGATTTGTCATTAGAGGGTTTCAGGAGAGAAATTGACAGATGACGAACCCGCTGGTCATTACAAAACGGAATGATGTGCCAACATCACTTTGTACCATACTGTAAATCCAGTTCTCTATCGTTCTACAAATACAATTTCATGTGTTTTGTTAATCATGCCAATAGAAAGCGCTACTGCTGAAAGGTCATTTAGTGTACTGAGACGTTTGAAAACTTATGTTAGGTCGACTATTAAGAATGACAGGCTGTCTTCCCTTAGATTGATGCATATTCATCGAGATTTTGAAGTGGACTTGTACAAAGCAATGAAGGTGTTAGTATCAGCTAAGACACGAAGGACAGATTTTGAACAATTTTAATACAAATCAGGGTGGGGGAGTTGCAGACCCAGACCCACTCCCTTTAAAAAATTATGGCGTGCACACTATAATATGTCACTATTAAGCCTCCGCTACGCCCCTGTTAATCATGGGGGTTATAGATGTTTTCTATATTTTTCAGAATCCAACAGCTAAAGTGATAGATGTTAAATCAAAGACAAAAAGTAAATGGAGACCTGTAGCCTTAGATACTGTGGTAAATACAGACCATTAGCTTTAGATATTGCTTTAACCCTAGTACTGCAGGACGTCAATATAGTGATTGCCCATATAACTTTATTGTACTGCCGGTCGTCGATATATTGATGTACTTCCGGTAGGTTCATTCAGTGCAGGACATCACTATATCGACTTTCTATATTAGGTAAAGTTTTTTAAGTTCTATCCAATCAAATCAAGCAGATATATTTATTTCTGGTCAATAGTACGTCAGAAGAAGGATATCCCAATAGAAAACTGTTTTGATTGGTTGATTTCAACATTCCATTCTAAATTTATTTTGATGACAAAGTTGACCTCGCGTTCGAGTTGTAAACAATGGAAGTGATTGAAAATGTAGCGGACGGCGATGTGATTCTAGAGCAGGTCGACCCTGAAAATCAAGATTTTGTAAGAAAAATATTTTTAAGCGAAGATTCAGATGAAGAATTTTTAGGTTTTGGTGAAGATGATTTGGAAAATGATGAGCAAATCGCAGCGTTTAAAGATAACTGGATACGTGGAAACCTCGATACACGTGCGCTTGCTTTTGATGCAGAGAACAAATTAATTAAACTTTGATTTGGGAGAAAATCCGGAGATGATTGATTTTTTTCGATTGATTATTGATGAACATTTCATAAATAAAATAGTTGAAGGAACAAATCGCTACGCTCATGACTTTTTCCAGTCAGAGCAAGGACAACAGCTGAAGCCATACTTGTGGTTCAAATTATGGGACGATGTCAAGCGGGGTGACATGATGCGGTTTGTAGGAATGATAATTGGCATGGGACTAGTTCAGCAAAAAGATCTTCATGACTATTGGTCCAAAGATGAACTACTTGAGACACCATTTTTCCACAAAGCCATGCCACGAAATAAATTTTTACTGATGTTTTCTTTCCTCATCTCAACAATAACCACAATAACATTCCTCGACTGGCTGGACATGACCCTATATTTAAGATTAGACCATTTTATGAACATTTTCGTACTAAATTTCAAGATGTCTATTACCCATGAGAAAACATTGCCATAGATGAAGGAATGGTTGCATGGAGGGGACACCTTTCATTCAGATTGTATCTGCCAGACAAGCCAGACAAATTTGGAGTGAAACTATTTATATTATGAGATTCTTCCAATGGATACTCTTCTCGGTTTGAGATATATCACGGTTCAGATAATAACCCTTCACCGAAAGGCAAAATCTATGATCTTGTGATGAGACTCATGAATCCGTACCTGAACAAAGGCCACAAGTTGTTCGTAGACAACTATTACACCTCGCCAATATTGTTCCACAGCTTGCGTAAGCTGGGAACTGGTGGTTGTGGCACGTTGCGAGCAAATAGGAAAATAGGAAAGGTGTTCCAGATGATATCAAGAGTGTGAAGTTGAAGAAGGGAGAAAGTGTTGCCATGACAAATGGAATATTGCAAATATTGAAATGGAAAAATAAAAGAGATGTTGACATGTACATCTATTCACAATGCTGAATTTGGAAATACGAGAAAAAATGACAGAAATACTGGACAGGCAATACAGAAGCCAGTTGCAATTCTGGATTATGATAAATATATGGGAGCTGTGGATAGGTGTGATCAAATGATTTCATACCCAACCTTTAAACGAAGAACATTGAAGTGGTGGAAGAAAGTGTTTTTCTATTTATTGATGCTGGCAACACTAAATGTGTACCTGCTATACTCTGCGAGTTCTGTCGCAAGAAGAACAGAAAACCAGTCTTACATCAAGTATTTAGACGTCAAGTGGCCAAGAATCTGATCAGCGAGACCAATCCACCATTGCCAATTGTTCATGGGGCTGTAAATCCACGAGACCTCGATCATTTGACTGGACGTCATTTCATTAGCAAAATTGTCCAAAAGGAGGGCCAGAAGTCTAAGCTGTAAAGAACATGCCCAGTATGCAATGTGCCAACAGGGAAAAGGAGAACACCAGTGGATGCAAGAAAGGTAGTCAGATCTAAATATGAATGTAAAGACTGTGATGTGTGTTGATCCTTGTTTCCGAATTTACCTACAAGGACTACAAAACTGCACACAGGAAGATTCTAGTGATACAGACTATTAAGAAAAAATATAAAACAAATGACAAGGTGTAAATATTCTTTATTTGCTGTAAATATAAATTCAAAATTTTTTGCATTTTGTGAATATAAAAAAACAATGGACTATTAATGACCACACAATTTTTGGATTACTCTTTTGGAATTTACCATCTTCTTGTGGTAAGAATACTTTTCTATTACTGCATGATATGCATGAAATCTTTAGAAGATAATATAAAAAGAAAAAGTTTACACATTTTTTAATCTTCTAATGCTAATTAATGAGAAAAACAAAATATTATTACAACTAAAATAAATAACAATCACATTTTTCTCCTTTTATTTGATATATCTCAATAAATACATAATCCACTGTCATTTTCTTTATATTGGGAAATTCAGTATTCAATCCTGAAAATAAAACACATTTAATGTTATTTTATAAAATGTACAGAAATTATAGAAAAACAACAAAATAATAACATAGTGTAAAAATGATAAATTTCTCCAAAACAACTTGGCACAGTGAGATGCAGAGGCTAATTAGCATCATGGCACAGCTGTGCACTGATAATCTAAATATAGCTGGCAGTACTAGGCTTAACCTAAACTCTTATACTTCTTATACAAGACATTATAGAAACAAAGTTTTTTGATAACCAGGTGAGCCTCTAGTTAATTATCTCCCTTTTTGGGGGGGTCAAATATCTAGCACTTTCTTTGAAATAAAATCTTTCATTTCAACCTTATAATAAAATGTATTTCCATTCTTCTCATGTGCTGCCAGTTTGGTGATCCTTATCTGAATCAGATCTTATCATGTTTTTTTTACTACAAAGTATATTAACAATGTCAGTTTAGTTTGATTTTAGTATGTGTAGCTCATTATATATGTATAACAATGCAATACAGTAGCAGAAGCTTGTACATTTTAGGAATTAGAAAAGATGGCTTCTAGAAAACTAAGAATAAATGCCAAGGAAACAATGAAGATTGCAGAGAAGTTGTATACCCAGGGATACATTAGTTACCCTCGTACAGAAACAAATATATTCCCTAAAGAATTAGACTTGTCTGGCCTTGTAGAACAACAGACCAGAAATAATAATTGGGGAGGTTTGTATTCAAATTAGATCATTGCTTTTTAGCTCAGTGGACCATTCAACTTTTGCCATGTCTGTTTCGTCCTTTTGTTTGATTTTCACATTGTAATCATCTTCCTCTGTAACCACATAGCCTATTTAAGCTTAAATAGTCCAGTCAATTTACGAAAAACCCGGAACAAATTGCAAAAGAAAAAATAAGTAGCCTAATATCTTTATATACACATGTTTAAAGAAATATAAAAAGTCGCCACAAAAATAATAAGGGGAAATGCATGAATTTAATCACGAAAAATTTATGATTTGGACGTGAAAACTATTGTCGACCATTGCGCTCCATACGATATTATAAAGTATGGAATCGTCTTAGGTATTGCAGACAATGAATAGAATTAAACAGATTGTTATTGAAAATTATTTATGAAATATAAAGTATGCATAAATATAAAGAAAAATAAATACATTACAGTCGAAATATGATATAATAAATGCACCAGAAATGTACGACCTTTTCCATTTTACTGGACAGAGAGCAGACGATTTTTTCCGTACCAACATATTTTGATAAAACGTTCATTAAACATGATTTTTTCACAAAATAAAAATTCAGTTGCTCTAAAGCTTTAAATAAATGCAACCATAGCACATATTTTCAATAAATATAAACAAAATACAGATAAAGTAATCGCAAATATCGTTTTAAAAGTGACATCACGTTCAATTTTTTTCTGAAAATTACGGCGGCCCGTCATGGACAGAAATAACGTTGCGATATGTTTAAACGTTGTGCGCATATAAATGTATGCCCAATACATCAACTCTTCTATTACATCTCATGATTTTTACTTTAAATATTGCTATGCAAAGAAAGTTATATTTGGAGAAAATGAATAGTGAACCGAAATAGATAATAAATTTTCAATGCTGATTAAATTATAAAAAGAAATTATCATTCGAATTTCTGAATACTGATCGACATTTAGTTTGATAATCTTTTAATTGTATGTTCTTAATTTGCTTTGCATGCATATAGCTCTCTGTCTAAATGAAAATGAAACTATTAAATAGTTTATTTAAAATATTATCCAATCAGAACAACAAATCGCTGGCTTCACATCACCTATGATTACCAAACACGATAAAAAAAATTGTCAGTCACTACTCGGTTTTGTTTGAAAAAAAAATTAATGGAGTTTCATTTAGGTATTTTTGGGGTTTGTTGTCATGTCAAATCCAGATGGCAACAGGGGCCAGTTTTACGAAGATGTCTTGGGACTAAATCATGTCTTCTGATGGTCTTACGACATATCTTTGTCCCAAGTATGTTTACCTATCCGCATCAGTTCACAAATTTTGTAGTGTCGAAGACAAAAAATGAGGAATCATTATAGAAGACTCCCCATACATAATTTGCTCTACTTTTAAAATCAAATGGCCAAGAAAATTAAAGAGCAAATGACAAAAATAAGAAATTTTAAGGTGAAAACGCATTACCGTTGCTTAGGAGTTCTCCTTGTTGCCATGGTAACTGCACGTTGCCATGTATATCATCATATTGTAATTTTATTCAAGTATGGTATTTAAAACAAAACCATATTTGTTTCTGAAGATATGCTTAAAAATAAATGTCAATATTTTAATATGCAAATTTGTACTCGGAACTGAAGAAATTATCTCCCTTTAAAGGGTAAAAATGTAACAAATTATAAAGCCTAAGAAATATACTTAATCCTCACTATATCCATGGCGACTTTTTTTCTGTTAAAGGGGATGCAGTAAAGTTGCTAAAACACCTCTTAGAAATTCTTTTGCAATTTGTTCCTGGTTCGGCTATATTTCTCATAGATTGACTGGACTAAAAGTTACTTGAAAGCTCATTGGATGGTTTTGTTTCAAAATTATCCAGGACAGATAATAAACATTTCTTCAAACTGCCACAAATTCTACATTTTAGACTGCAGTTAGCTAAAATTCAAACAGTAGATACATTATAATGAGTCGTACAACTGATGTCCTAAATAGTTATGTGTAATTTATAATTTATGCCAGTTAGATTTTGACAAATATTTGTATTAAATTTTTTTTTCTGTAAAAACTTTTTCCATTTAAATTGGTTGCTGTTACTGAACATAAAATTTGTTATTTAAGAAAAAAGATATTTAATTTCCTTGTAAACAACTAGACCAAATTGGCAATTAATATGAGATGGTCAATGGCAATGAAATATTCATAATTGAGATGCAATATACTAATAAAACTGACTGATAATACAAAATGTACTGAAATATTGTCAGAAGTGTCATCATTCTATCCAATCTTTGGAAGATGTAAGCAAAAAATGGCAAAATTATTGTTGCATACCAAAATGATGCCTTTAGATTTTATTGTGTACTGCATTTAAATGTTTTTCTTCATGATATTTATCATTATTACTGATTTACAAAAATTAAAGAGTGATTAGTTTAATTGTTAATTATTCCTGTCTGTCCAACCGTCATAAAAATTTGCATTTGTCAACTCCTCTTACATTTTCAATGGGAATTTCTCAGAACTTTGCATGCTTGATCAATACCGTTGGAAAATTGGATATTGTTGCTGCAGTATGATCAGACCACTTGTCTTTCATGAAGGATCCATATTAAAATGTTTTTGTTTATTTTTTGTAAGATTGGCATAATTTGAAAAGCACTTTGAATAGTAATTGTATAGGACCATTTTGATTTTCAGATTTTGCTAGAAGAGTTTTAGAACAAGGACCTATTCCTAGAAATGGTAAAAAGACTGACCAGGCTCATCCTCCTATCCATCCAACAAAATATACTGATAATTTACAGGTAATAAGATCAAATTATATTTCAGAAGAGTGTTGATACAGTCAAGTCCACTTAAAATGAAATCGGTTATAATGAAAAATCAGTTATATTAAACAGTTTATTTATCCCCATCGACCGTCTGGTTATATTGAAGTTTTGTTTAGTAAAAATATTTCACCTTCTCCTAAACATACATAATAAGTTGGGGCTGCCGTGGTTGTGATCGTATGGTAGTTGGATTTACAACTACCTGTACAATCAGTGCCTATCACCACTAAAGTTTTGAGTTCGAACTCCATTCATGGCGAGGTGTGCTCGATACAACATTATGTGATAAAGTTTGTCAGTGACCTGCGATAGGTCAGTGGTTTTCTCCGGGTACTCTGGTTTCCTCCACCAATAAAACTGACCGTCACGATATAGCTGAAATATTGATGAAAGTGGCATTAAACACCACAAACCTAAACCTGTAATAATCTATGATCGGACATCACAATGCAATTTATTTATTTACTATGATGTAGTTTCTACTAAGAACTTGAAAATAACAGAAGGGATTTTGCTTTAGTTCTCTGACAGTTTTTTGCATTTAATTAATATTTCCCTATTGTTTTGGGAATCCTTGATTTGGTGATGATGTCTTACAGTGGTCAACATTGTATATGCAAATTTTATCCTTCACAATAACACAGGAAATTTTAGCATATGCGATTTTACTAGGCATTTGTTACTGCAAAAGTGATGTCATTTTAATAGGGAGGAATGTGGTAATTATGAATACAGTAATCTCCTTTTGTAAGGCCACTCTTACCAAGGCCACCCCTCTTATAGGGCCACTCTCACCAAGGCCACCCTCTTATAAGGCCATATATCAGTTGCACTGAAATAGTAAAATACCAGTAAATTGTCCCTCTCAAGAGAGGACACCTCTCTTATAAGGCCATATATCAGTTGTACTGAAATAGTCAAATAACGGTAAATTGTCTCTCTCAAGAGAGGACACCTCTCTTAAAAGGCCATATATCAGTTGCACTGAAATAGTAAAATACCAGTAAATTGTCCCTCTCAAGAGAGGACACTCCTCTTATAAGGCCATATATCAGTTGCACTGAAATAGTAAAATACCAGTAAATTGTCCCCCTTCAAGAGAGGACACCTCTCTTATAAGGCCATACATCAGTTGCACTGAAATAGTAAAATACCAGTAAATTGTCCCCCTTCAAGAGAGGACACCTCTCTTATAAGGCCATTATCAGTTGCACTGATATAGTAAAATACCAGTAAATTGTCCCCCTCAACAGAGGACACCTCTCTTATAAGGCCATATATCAGTTGCACTGAAATAGTAAAATACCAGTAAATTGTCCCTCTCAAGAGAGGACACCTCTCTTATAAGGCCATATATCAGTTGTACTGAAATAGTAAAATACCAGTAAATTGTCCCTCTCAACAGAGGACACCTCTCTTATAAGGCCATATATCAGTTGCAGTGAAATAGTAAAATACTAGTAAATTGTCCCTCTCAACAGAGGACACCTCTCTTATAAGGCCATATATCAGTTGCACTGAAATAATAAAATACCAGTAAATTGTCCCTCTCAACAGAGGACACCTCTCTTATAAAGCCACTTTTACATTGCACAATAAGAAGAGAACTACCGTATACAGTTAAAATTTGTTATTTATATAACTATTAAATGATCATACATTGTATAGAGAAATAAAATTTCATCCCCTTTACAGAAGTATCAAGGTGTAAATTTGTTGGGGCTAATTCCATGAACACATTAGGGATCATTTTGTCTTGAAGATAACAAGGTTTGTTTGTACATATGCAAATAATAATACACTTGTACATATCTATTTTCAGGGCAATGAACAGAAAGTATATGAATTTGTTGTCAGACATTTTCTTGCATGTGTATCTCAGGATGCTCAAGGGTTTGAAACAACAGTTGAAATAGATGTTGCTGAAGAAAGAGTAATAAGCTATTTTTGTTTAAGCATATTTCTTGGGAAGATAATGTCATAGAAAAAATAAATAAGGGATTATTCTGTATAGAATTGGGAATAAGAAAGGATATAAATAGATGTGATTATTATGCCTTGCATAATATTTTACTATATAAAAGTAATAAGAACAATTTGGATGTTTATGGAAAATATGTTGACGAAGGAGACAACCCGATGAACAACCCAAATATATATATAATGTAGAGGGAAACAATAGGTTGTCACCTGGTCTACGACAACCGGAAGTGTGTTGAATATCAGTTTTTGTTTTCAATCCAGTTCTGTAAATATATTTTCTATACCAGAAATTATTTGTTGTCTTCTTCAAAACAAAGCATTCCTTTTGAAGTCATAAACATCTTAGTGTAGTTTCGTTATAATAAAACAGTTATTGCCTTCATATGAGGTGAACATCAAGTTGTCAACCCTTCAGAGGTTGTTTTCCCTCAGGCTAAAGCACTCAGGTTGACAATAACTGAAATATTGTTGAACGTGACGTGACGTTTCAGGGCTCCCACTACTTTGAAATCAGAGGGAGAAGTGACTTCTCTTTCAGGTGCTGACAAAAGAGAAGTGAGAGACAACAGGGAGAAGTGGTGAGAGTACAGGGAGAAGTCAAAATATTTCTCTAATTAATTGTACCACTTTTCACATTCGCGGGGCATTATCATGGCATTCGTATGTTATAATGTACTTGTTATGCATTAAAGTATATTCAGTAGTTGTTCCTTGTTTTTGTTAGCATATCATCTCTCTGATTTACATATGTCCTTGTATTTGTTTTTTGTTTGTTTGTATTAAGTAAACCCTTTTCAGATTCTTTGTTTTGTCTTGCACAGATGATAAAGGCACATACATGTATATGATAGTCAATAAAATTGAATGATAAAATTTATTTTGACATCAGCATTGTTTCAAACAAGTCACACATAGATAAAATGACAAAACATTAGATAAGATAAATATATGCCCAAAAAAAAGCTGTGAAATTGCTAATTATTTAATCACATTTTAATGAGTGTATATTATTTACATTGCTTCTCTTTAATCACTGATTGATATTGATTAAGAAACTAATCATATCCACAAAGTTAACAATCCCTTTGGATAGCCGCCATCAAACCCCAAATAAATGAAATGAAACAATACCGACATTATTTTCCCGAGTTCGGATCAGTAATACAGTTTTTATATTCGTAACTGTTTCGATTACGTCCCTTTACAATGCCGGTTTGAAAAACGGAAATTTTGTAGTAAAAATATACCGATGTTTTTTTAACAGTTAAAATTAGCAAAGCGACATGGTAAAATTACAGGGCGACTTCCACTTCTCTTTTGGCACTAGTACAAAGCGAAGTGAGCAGCCACAAGGCGACTTCTTCGCCCGAATCGCCCTCCAACGTGAGCCCTGACGTTTAACACCATAAATCAAACTATATTTAGAATAAAACAATGAAAAGAGATAGAAAAAGATATAGATTGTATATAAAAAAAGTATTTTTTGTTTACTGTTTGATTAAAACATCCAATTGGTGATGGTTTGTAATTATATATTTTCAATATTCTTTCTTCATTTCATATCACCAGTTTACAGCTCAAGGATTAATGATTACTGCCAAGAATTACTTAGAAGTTTATATATATGAAAAATGGAATGCCAAGGTATTTTTTAGATATTTTTATATTGTCAACAATTTTTAATTTATAGGAATGACATGATTCATGATCACCAACTATTTCAGTTGACTCTCCAGAATAGATTTTTTTTCAAAGGAATGAATGTATTTATGTACGTGTACATTTATATGTAAAAGTGAGTATTAATCTGTTATATGTGAAAAAAAAGTCCTTCTTTCTGACTGCTTTACTTAGAAGGGAGATAACTAAAGTTATCATGCAACGATATGGATTTATATGAACCTTGAAATTAATTCCATCTAAATTTCAAATGATGGTAGATAATAGACAGTTTTTGGAACATCTTTTTTATTCCTTTTTTTTTTCATTTTAAAGTCTACACTGGGATTTTATATAAATACATCTTGAAAAGCTGTCTTATTTAATTAATACATGTATTTGTTGTAAATATTGTAATGTTTTAATTTTTTTAGGTTATACCAGTGTATAATAAAGGAGATTCCTTCCAGCCAAACAGTCTTGAGGTAATACATTTAATCAATAGATCACCATGCAAAATGCATACTACTCTCATGTAAAATCAGTTGCTGTGAAAGTGCCTTTATTCGTTGGCCCAAATTTCGTTATTTCTACAAAATGCATTGATCCATGAGTTTTTGAATTTGTGGTTTCAAACATTACAGACAACAATCAATGGGAAAATTGTACTTCGTTTGATTTTTATTTTCGTGGTTTAAGTGGACAACGAAATCAGTGAAAATTGGAACCCCAAGATTAATAATGATTTCAAAGTATTAGATTTTGTTCTGAAAGTGATATATTTGATTTGAATATTTAAAATAAAAAAGAAGTATAGAGTACCACTCAACTGCAGGCTAAGGGTCATTTTATGGTATGAGTTATGCACATGATTGAAGACCTTAACATGACTGTGAAATGTAGAACAGCAATAAAGGAACTGTTTCTTTACTTTATTTTGTGTCCCAAGTGTAAAATTAGATAGTCTCTCATGTTCATTTACATCCATATACTTTCTTACTAATCTATTACGTTGTTGAGGAAATATGACAAAAATTAATAGATTTCCATATCTTTTAATTTATAGATGGATGCCAGTGAGACTAGTCCACCATCTTTATTGACAGAAGCAGATCTAATAGCTTTGATGGATAAACATGGAATAGGTAGGTATGAAGCTGTATAAAATCTTCTCAAAATCCCTTACGTTGTGAGTTCGAATCCCGCTCAGCGAAATGTACTTGATACATTATGTGATCAAGTTTGTCAGTGACTTGCGACAGGTCGGTGGTTTTCTTCTCCGGGTACTCCGGTTTCCTCCACCAATAAAACTGACTACCACGATATACCTTAAATATTGTTGAAAGTGGCGTTAAACACCATACCCCCTCCACTGGATTTGTAGGAATTATCTATAGATTATCTTTTAAAAAAAAGAAATGGTATTTTCTTATTGGAGTAAGTATGAAGAAACCTTCATTTCAAATACAGCTTGGTTATTTGAACTGAAGTTAATGCAGGAATGATCAATGTTTCTTTCTGATAAAAATTCCAATACAACCAACTGTGGGTGTCCATAATAGATTCTGATGGCCTGAAATATGAACTTATCTTGTCTAAAAATTGCTTTGCCTTTCAAGCAAAAGAAAAATTGTACAGATGAACTGTTAAGAGTATGATTGTTACTTAATTTTATGCTAGAATTATAATATTTTTATGAAGAAAAAAACATTTGATGATAAAGATGTTTCATTCTTTATAGGAACAGATGCTACCCATGCAGATCATATAGAAACAATTAAAAGTAGAATGTATGTAGGAGTTAAACCTGATGGTAAATTTGTACCTGGAGAATTAGGAATGGGACTTGTAGAAGGTAAGGTACCCAGTAAAACTTGTCTAAACCAAACCTTGAGTAAACCAGACCCAGTGAAACCTGTGTAAATCGAACTTTGAGTAACCCAGATTTCTGTATGAAACAAACTTTAAATAGAGTCCCAATAAAGTTTTTGTATATGTAGCCAACATTGATGTGTCTGTGATCTATTTTATCTGACATTATTTTTTAAACAAATTGAAATAGCCGGAGTCGAGAGAGCTGTTACATTTTCGTTTAAAGCAAATTTCTTTGATTTGAATGATAATTGAACCAAATCGCATTAAAATAGATTTTTTTTTATTGCTGGTCACTTTTCATCAATTTCTTTGATTTGGCAGTCAGTTATCCTTCAGTCTCTAGACATAGATGCACACACACACACATACACACAAAACAAAGTATGACATGAATATGTACAGATTATATATTTATATGATTGATTTCTCTCCATGAAAAAATTACATCATGCTCTACCTAGATTACTTTGCTGTGGTTCCTGTAATTTGACTTGTCAAGGTTCAACTATAATACACTAATATTATTTTAAGGTTATGATTCAATGGGATATCAGATGTCAAAACCAAACTTAAGAGCAGAACTTGAAGCTGACCTCAAAAGGTAAAAATATCTTTTTGTAGCAGTTATTGTTTTTAGCTCACCTGACCCAAACATATTATCATCACTTTGCGTATGTCATAGTCAGCAACATATGTAAACTGTTACCTTTTCAATCTATTTCTCACAAATCATTGGCCCAATTGGAACCAGACTTGGTAGAAATGTTGTTACTTGTGTAGTTCTCAACATTTCTGCTTGATTTTTGTTTCATTTGGAAATTTAACATGACTGCTAGACCAAATTATGCTCTCTGGTTTACTTAAATTTAAAACATCTTCTTCTCCAAAACTGCATAAGTGATGGTAATTGTTCCTTGGTAGAAATATTCATTATATGGCCCTCCTAAGTGGGGAAATGTTTTGACATTATTTTTATCTGAATCAACTAAACCATTTAATAGCAGACTTTGCTGAAATGTTCCTTGGATGTTCCTTTACAAGATGTTTTTTTGTTTGTGCCAATCTGAAATACAAGGTGGCTGCAACTACAGGGTATAGTTTTGATACAGGACCAGAGCTTTCAATATTGTTCAAGTGTACCAGTACTTCACTATATACAGCTTGTACTTTGTATTAAAATTTGAACATTTTCATGTATATTATATACAATACTCTTTAAAATCAGGAAGTACCAATTACCATTTTAGGCAGGTAAAAGTACCTGGTACCCTTATTGAAAGGCCTGTAGGGTGCCATTGAAATATAAAAAAAAAAATCTTCAGAATCTATAAATTTGATTGAACCCAAACTACATGAATAATCATGGTATAGTTGCCTTCAAAATATTGTTTGTGTTGATTGAAAATCCAAGTTAACTGACTTCACAGGAATATAGGGAATATGAATAACAAGTTTTTTTTCTCAAATACCTCAAATTTGCTTGAATACAAATGAGGATGTAAGTGATGTGAGCTCAGGGCTAGAGCTTCTAGTTTTACAATGCATTTTGAAATCACAATTATTTTCCAAAAATACTGTTTTTAACTCTGACACCTGACCCAATGGGACATGTGAACTATTGTCATCCCTTTGTGTCAATCAATTTCCTTAAACATTTCACATTTCACCCTTATTATCTGAAGCTATTGGACCAAATATTTGACAGGAAGGTTACATAGATTGGTCTCAACATGGTTGTGATTTCAGACATTTAACATAGATGCTATTGTATTTTGGGGTTTTTAATTGGCTGAAATTTTCAACAAATTCAATTATTGTTGCATGCAATATTAATTTTAAGGAATTATGTTTTCTTTTTACAAAAAGTGAATTTATATGTGATCGAAATAAATAAAAAAAAAGTTTTTATTTTCAGAATTTGTGAAGGACAGAAAAACAAAGAAGGTATTTATATGTTAATACATATTTATGTTATGTTCTGCTTGTTCTTAGCTCATATAGTCATAACCATTTGAACGTTTGCAAACTTTGGATTATACCAGTCAGTAGTTTGACTAATCGTTATCCAGATGGTTGATACCTGACTCTGTCAAGCCTTTGAATACAGAAGATGTAGTCAACAGGTTGTATCATAATAACTATCATACTAGAATACAGAAGATGTAGTCAGCAGGTTGTATCATAATAACTATCATACTAGAATACAGAAGATGTAGTCAGCAGGTTGTATCATAATAACTATCATACTAGAATACAGAAGATGTAGTCAACAGGTTGTATCATAATAACTATCATACTAGAATACAGAAGATGTAGTCAACAGGTTGTATCATAATAACTATCATACTAGAATACAGAAGATGTAGTCAGCAGGTTGTATCATAATAACTATCATACTAGAATACAGAAGATGTAGTCAGCAGGTTGTATCATAATAACTATCATACTAGAATACAGAAGATGTAGTCAGCAGGTTGTATCATAATAACTATCATACTAGAATACAGAAGATGTAGTCAACAGGTTGTATCATAATAACTATCATACTAGAATACAGAAGATGTAGTCAACAGGTTGTATCATAATAACTATCATACTAGAATACAGAAGATGTAGTCAACAGGTTGTATCATAATAACTATCATACTAGAATACAGAAGATGTAGTCAGCAGGTTGTATCATAATAACTATCATACTAGAATACAGAAGATGTAGTCAGCAGGTTGTATCATAATAACTATCATACTAGAATACAGAAGATGTAGTCAGCAGGTTGTATCATAATAACTATCATACTAGAATACAGAAGATGTAGTCAACAGGTTGTATCATAATAACTATCATACTAGAATACAGAAGATGTAGTCAACAGGTTGTATCATAATAACTATCATACTAGAATACAGAAGATGTAGTCAACAGGTTGTATCATAATAACTATCATACTAGAATACAGAAGATGTAGTCAGCAGGTTGTATCATAATAACTATCATACTAGAATACAGAAGATGTAGTCAGCAGGTTGTATCATAATAACTATCATACTAGAATACAGAAGATGTAGTCAACAGGTTGTATCATAATAACTATCATACTAGAATACAGAAGATGTAGTCAGCAGGTTGTATCATAATAACTATCATACTAGAATACAGAAGATGTAGTCAGCAGGTTGTATCATAATAACTATCATACTAGAATACAGAAGATGTAGTCAGCAGGTTGTATCATAATAACTATCATACTAGAATACAGAAGATGTAGTCAGCAGGTTGTATCATAATAACTATCATACTAGAATACAGAAGATGTAGTCAGCAGGTTGTATCATAATAACTATCATACTAGAATACAGAAGATGTAGTCAACAGGTTGTATCATAATAACTATCATACTAGAATACAGAAGATGTAGTCAACAGGTTGTATCATAATAACTATCATACTAGAATACAGAAGATGTAGTCAACAGGTTGTATCATAATAACTATCATACTAGAATACAGAAGATGTAGTCAGCAGGTTGTATCATAATAACTATCATACTAGAATACAGAAGATGTAGTCAGCAGGTTGTATCATAATAACTATCATACTAGAATACAGAAGATGTAGTCAGCAGGTTGTATCATAATAACTATCATACTAGAATACAGAAGATGTAGTCAGCAGGTTGTATCATAATAACTATCATACTAGAATACAGAAGATGTAGTCAGCAGGTTGTATCATAATAACTATCATACTAGAATACAGAAGATGTAGTCAGCAGGTTGTATCATAATAACTATCATACTAGAATACAGAAGATGTAGTCAACAGGTTGTATCATAATAACTATCATACTAGAATACAGAAGATGTAGTCAGCAGGTTGTATCATAATAACTATCATACTAGAATACAGAAGATGTAGTCAGCAGGTTGTATCATAATAACTATCATACTAGAATACAGAAGATGTAGTCAACAGGTTGTATCATAATAACTATCATACTAGAATACAGAAGATGTAGTCAACAGGTTGTATCATAATAACTATCATACTAGAATACAGAAGATGTAGTCAACAGGTTGTATCATAATAACTATCATACTAGAATACAGAAGATGTAGTCAGCAGGTTGTATCATAATAACTATCATACTAGAATACAGAAGATGTAGTCAGCAGGTTGTATCATAATAACTATCATACTAGAATACAGAAGATGTAGTCAACAGGTTGTATCATAATAACTATCATACTAGAATACAGAAGATGTAGTCAGCAGGTTGTATCATAATAACTATCATACTAGAATACAGAAGATGTAGTCAGCAGGTTGTATCATAATAACTATCATACTAGAATACAGAAGATGTAGTCAACAGGTTGTATCATAATAACTATCATACTAGAATACAGAAGATGTAGTCAACAGGTTGTATCATAATAACTATCATACTAGAATACAGAAGATGTAGTCAACAGGTTGTATCATAATAACTATCATACTAGAATACAGATGTAGTCAACAGGTTGTATCATAATAACTATCATACTAGAATACAGAAGATGTAGTCAGCAGGTTGTATCATAATAACTATCATACTAGAATACAGAAGATGTAGTCAGCAGGTTGTATCATAATAACTATCATACTAGAATACAGAAGATGTAGTCAACAGGTTGTATCATAATAACTATCATACTAGAATACAGAAGATGTAGTCAACAGGTTGTATCATAATAACTATCATACTAGAATACAGAAGATGTAGTCAACAGGTTGTATCATAATAACTATCATACTAGAATACAGATGTAGTCAGCAGGTTGTATCATAATAACTATCATACTAGAATACAGAAGATGTAGTCAGCAGGTTGTATCATAATAACTATCATACTAGAATACAGAAGATGTAGTCAGCAGGTTGTATCATAATAACTATCATACTAGAATACAGAAGATGTAGTCAACAGGTTGTATCATAATAACTATCATACTAGAATACAGAAGATGTAGTCAGCAGGTTGTATCATAATAACTATCATACTAGAATACAGAAGATGTAGTCAGCAGGTTGTATCATAATAACTATCATACTAGAATACAGAAGATGTAGTCAGCAGGTTGTATCATAATAACTATCATACTAGAATACAGAAGATGTAGTCAGCAGGTTGTATCATAATAACTATCATACTAGAATACAGAAGATGTAGTCAGCAGGTTGTATCATAATAACTATCATACTAGAATACAGAAGATGTAGTCAACAGGTTGTATCATAATAACTATCATACTAGAATACAGAAGATGTAGTCAACAGGTTGTATCATAATAACTATCATACTAGAATACAGAAGATGTAGTCAGCAGGTTGTATCATAATAACTATCATACTAGAATACAGAAGATGTAGTCAACAGGTTGTATCATAATAACTATCATACTAGAATACAGAAGATGTAGTCAACAGGTTGTATCATAATAACTATCATACTAGAATACAGAAGATGTAGTCAGCAGGTTGTATCATAATAACTATCATACTAGAATACAGAAGATGTAGTCAACAGGTTGTATCATAATAACTATCATACTAGAATACAGAAGATGTAGTCAACAGGTTGTATCATAATAACTATCATACTAGAATACAGAAGATGTAGTCAGCAGGTTGTATCATAATAACTATCATACTAGAATACAGAAGATGTAGTCAGCAGGTTGTATCATAATAACTATCATACTAGAATACAGAAGATGTAGTCAACAGGTTGTATCATAATAACTATCATACTAGAATACAGAAGATGTAGTCAGCAGGTTGTATCATAATAACTATCATACTAGAATACAGAAGATGTAGTCAGCAGGTTGTATCATAATAACTATCATACTAGAATACAGAAGATGTAGTCAACAGGTTGTATCATAATAACTATCATACTAGAATACAGAAGATGTAGTCAACAGGTTGTATCATAATAACTATCATACTAGAATACAGAAGATGTAGTCAACAGGTTGTATCATAATAACTATCATACTAGAATACAGAAGATGTAGTCAGCAGGTTGTATCATAATAACTATCATACTAGAATACAGAAGATGTAGTCAACAGGTTGTATCATAATAACTATCATACTAGAATACAGAAGATGTAGTCAACAGGTTGTATCATAATAACTATCATACTAGAATACAGAAGATGTAGTCAGCAGGTTGTATCATAATAACTATCATACTAGAATACAGAAGATGTAGTCAGCAGGTTGTATCATAATAACTATCATACTAGAATACAGAAGATGTAGTCAGCAGGTTGTATCATAATAACTATCATACTAGAATACAGAAGATGTAGTCAGCAGGTTGTATCATAATAACTATCATACTAGAATACAGAAGATGTAGTCAGCAGGTTGTATCATAATAACTATCATACTAGAATACAGAAGATGTAGTCAGCAGGTTGTATCATAATAACTATCATACTAGAATACAGAAGATGTAGTCAGCAGGTTGTATCATAATAACTATCATACTAGAATACAGAAGATGTAGTCAACAGGTTGTATCATAATAACTATCATACTAGAATACAGAAGATGTAGTCAACAGGTTGTATCATAATAACTATCATACTAGAATACAGAAGATGTAGTCAGCAGGTTGTATCATAATAACTATCATACTAGAATACAGAAGATGTAGTCAGCAGGTTGTATCATAATAACTATCATACTAGAATACAGAAGATGTAGTCAACAGGTTGTATCATAATAACTATCATACTAGAATACAGAAGATGTAGTCAGCAGGTTGTATCATAATAACTATCATACTAGAATACAGAAGATGTAGTCAGCAGGTTGTATCATAATAACTATCATACTAGAATACAGAAGATGTAGTCAACAGGTTGTATCATAATAACTATCATACTAGAATACAGAAGATGTAGTCAACAGGTTGTATCATAATAACTATCATACTAGAATACAGAAGATGTAGTCAACAGGTTGTATCATAATAACTATCATACTAGAATACAGAAGATGTAGTCAGCAGGTTGTATCATAATAACTATCATACTAGAATACAGAAGATGTAGTCAACAGGTTGTATCATAATAACTATCATACTAGAATACAGAAGATGTAGTCAACAGGTTGTATCATAATAACTATCATACTAGAATACAGAAGATGTAGTCAGCAGGTTGTATCATAATAACTATCATACTAGAATACAGAAGATGTAGTCAGCAGGTTGTATCATAATAACTATCATACTAGAATACAGAAGATGTAGTCAGCAGGTTGTATCATAATAACTATCATACTAGAATACAGAAGATGTAGTCAGCAGGTTGTATCATAATAACTATCATACTAGAATACAGAAGATGTAGTCAGCAGGTTGTATCATAATAACTATCATACTAGAATACAGAAGATGTAGTCAGCAGGTTGTATCATAATAACTATCATACTAGAATACAGAAGATGTAGTCAGCAGGTTGTATCATAATAACTATCATACTAGAATACAGAAGATGTAGTCAGCAGGTTGTATCATAATAACTATCATACTAGAATACAGAAGATGTAGTCAGCAGGTTGTATCATAATAACTATCATACTAGAATACAGAAGATGTAGTCAGCAGGTTGTATCATAATAACTATCATACTAGAATACAGAAGATGTAGTCAGCAGGTTGTATCATAATAACTATCATACTAGAATACAGAAGATGTAGTCAGCAGGTTGTATCATAATAACTATCATACTAGAATACAGAAGATGTAGTCAGCAGGTTGTATCATAATAACTATCATACTAGAATACAGAAGATGTAGTCAACAGGTTGTATCATAATAACTATCATACTAGAATACAGAAGATGTAGTCAACAGGTTGTATCATAATAACTATCATACTAGAATACAGAAGATGTAGTCAGCAGGTTGTATCATAATAACTATCATACTAGAATACAGAAGATGTAGTCAGCAGGTTGTATCATAATAACTATCATACTAGAATACAGAAGATGTAGTCAACAGGTTGTATCATAATAACTATCATACTAGAATACAGAAGATGTAGTCAGCAGGTTGTATCATAATAACTATCATACTAGAATACAGATGATGTAGTCAACAGGTTGTATCATAATAACTATCATACTAGAATACAGAAGATGTAGTCAGCAGGTTGTATCATAATAACTATCATACTAGAATACAGAAGATGTAGTCAACAGGTTGTATCATAATAACTATCATACTAGAATACAGAAGATGTAGTCAGCAGGTTGTATCATAATAACTATCATACTAGAATACAGAAGATGTAGTCAGCAGGTTGTATCATAATAACTATAGGTACACACTTTTTGACTATGAAAAGATGTTTATTCCATTATATACACTCGTGTCATGCCTCTGTCAATCTAACAGTCTTTAAAATACATTTCATTCTCCTCATCTAATTCTTGCATGTTACCATTTTTTTCAGAAGTTCTACAACAACAAGTACTTAAATATAAAGAAGTATTCATTGAAACTTGTAGACAGGTATGTTATACTTCGAAAAGTTTGTTAACATCGATACAAAAACCAAGATGGCCACCATGTTAAGTCCTATTTGAAAAGGTTAAGAAGCCTTCTTAAAAAAACCTGTCAACTGATGAATTCCAAGGTTTGTATAAAAAGGATCATTAAATGCTTTTTTAAGAAAAGTTTATAGTTTTTATTTCGAACGGAAAGCTAAAATGTTCACAACTGCTGGTTGTAGTTTAGCATGGGATGTTATTTTGGGGTTGACAAGCCTTCTTTTAAGAAAATTAATGATTTTGTTGAATCCAAACCATACATGAGTGATCATAGTATTGATCTTTGTGTGGATTGGAAAACCAAGTGGCTGCCATCACTAAAAATATTTAAACACAAGATCCTTTGGGGAAAATAGCATTATCAGAAATAGTAGAACTCATTGAACCAAAATGTACATCAATAATTTATGGATGGTTGGTCCTTGTATAAAGTTGAATTGATTAAATTGTAATTCATAGACTTTATCTGCATACCCTTTCAAAACATGTCAAATCCATGTGGAACATTAATATCTTGGTGATACTTATCTTGCTTGTTGTCTTTTTTTATTTTCATGATACTATTAAGAAAATATTTTGAAATAACTAGCCTGTTTGTATTTTATTCACTGTCTTTTTTTTTAATATTATTTAAAATTATTGATGCGAAAATATATTTTACTATTATTAGTCCTTGTATTTAAAAACAAACAAACAAAGCAATTTTTAAGCTAAAATTTCAGTAAATAGAACTCTTTTGAAGCTATTTTTTTTATATTTTTAATAACAGATTATCTGGTATACCTGGTAAATTAATGAACTATTTTTGTTTTTTCAGGCTATTAAAATAGATGAAGCACTATCACAGTATTTAGGTGAAGCTAAAAATCTTCCAGTTGAAGATGGTACATTTTTTAAGATACTTTATAGGCATTATGTCTTCCCTACGTTATTTTTAATGTCTTTTTCGTTACACATTGTTATGTTCCAGGGGCATTAAGTTTTACCCATGTTTGAATGTCCCACATTTGATTTTCTCTCAATAAATTAAGCTCCCCTTAAACAAATCATTTGCAAATTATGCACAAGGAGAAAGGCCATAATAGGAAAGCCAAGTTCGATTTCGGACTTTACCACTTTTTTCTGTTCTGGAGTTGTGTCCCTTGATTTTCCTAGTGATACCTGTATACTTTAGTGCGAAATTGGGGCATCTGTGTTTTATGAGCACATTCTGCCATTTTTGTTTTTTATAAATCCTGGAGCTGGCCGATTCATTGACATTTATAGTAAACCCTTGTTACACATGTTATTTTGTAGTTTTAGCACATGTAGTGAGTCTTTGTTTATAAACATGAAAAATAAAAATTTAACAAAATCTAAAGTTAATAATACTCCTTTTATAACAGAAACAGGGATTTTACAGCCCCATTTTCAAAGATGAATAATTACTTGACATCAAAATTTTTACAAGTACATAGACATAAAGTTCACATAAAATGTAATTGGGGGCCGTCGTGATCGTATGGTAGTTAGATTTACAACTACCTGTGCAATCAGATGCCTATCACCACTAAAGTTGTGAGTTGGAACCTCGTTCATGGCGAGGTGTACTCGATACAGCGTTATGTGATAAAGTTTGTCAGTGACTTGCGACAGGTCTGTGGTTTTCTTCTGGTACTACAGTTTCCTCCACCTATAAAACTGATTGCCACGATAAACCTAAGCCAAACCTAAAATGTAATTAGTTTTAATGTTTTTCATGCAGTTCTCATGTCTGGGGTTGTCCCCATTTCCCCCCATAATTTGCATGTCTGGGGTTGCCCCATTTTAGATGATTGTTGAGTTTTCTGATTAACAAATATCAAGATAAAAAGTCATTATCATACAGTGTATTTATCCTCTGATAAGGTAGTGAATGTCCCTGTTTACCTCATTTGCATATACAATGTAGTTATGTTTATTCAAAACAGATATTCTGTTGTTTTGTTTTTAGTTCTGAATATAATGGCTTCTCTGCCAGTGAAGAAATGCCCTAATTGTGGACAAGATATGACTCTGAAATCAAAGAAAGATAGAAAAGGGTAAGACATTGAAAAAGAAATCAAGGCATGGATATGTGCAATGTTTAACACCATGATCAACATTTACAATTAAAACTGCTTTAGTGACCACCTCTATTAAGCAATAAATTGTATTTTATAACCTTAATTTCTATTTCCCTTTGCAGTGCATTTTATATCAATTAAACCTGTATTAAGCCACCACATGTTTTATGTGACCCTATATCAATGTTCCTATGAAAAGTCACATAAAACAGGTTTGATGGTATATGATAATGGTAAATGTTATTGGTAGAGGAAACTGAAGTATGGGAAACTACTGATCTCTGTAAAGCACTGTTAACGGTAAAGTTAATCACATATAGCAGGCCTTGCCATGGTGAGTGGGTGTATTACATCTGTTGATTACACTGTAACACTATTTTACACGTATAACATCTGTTGATTACACTGTAACACTATTTTACAGGTATAACACCTGTTGATTACACTGTAACACTATTTTACAGGTATAACACCTGTTGATTACACTAACACTATTTTACAGGTATTACATCGACAGTTGATTACACTGAAACACTATTTTACAGGTATAATACCTGTTGATTACACTGTAACACTATTTTACAGGTGTTACATCTGTTGATTACGCTGAAAGACTATTTTACAGGTATAACACCTGTTGATTACACTGTAACACTATTTTACAGGTATAACACCTGTTGATTACACTGTAACACTATTTTACAGGTGTTACCTGTGTTGATTATACTGTAACACTATTTTACAGGTATAACACCTGTCGATTACACTGTAACACTATTTTACAGGTATAACACCTGTTGATTACACTGTAACACTATTCTACAGGTATAACACCTGTTGATTACACTGTAACACTATTTTACAGGTATTACATCGACAGTTGATTACACTGAAACACTATTTTACAGGTATAACACCTGTTGATTACACTGAAAGACTATTTTACATGTATAGCACATGTTGATTACACTGAAAGACTATTTTACAGGTATAACACCTGTTGATTACACTGAAACACTATTTTACAGGTATAACACATGTTTATTACACTGAAACACAATTTTACAGGTGTCACATGTGTTGATTACACTGTAACACTATTTTACAGGTATAGCACATGTTGATTACACTGAAGCACTAGTTTACAGGTATAACACCTGTTGATTACACTGAAACAATATTTTACATGTATAGCACATGTTGATTACACTGAAAGACTATTTTACAGGTATAACACCTGTTGATTACACTGAAACACTATTTTACAGGTATAACACCTGTTGATTACACTGAAACACTATTTTACAGGTATAACACCTGTTGATTACACTGAAACACTATTTTACAGGTATTACATCGACAGTTGATTACACTGAAACGCTATTTTACAGATGTTACATGTGTTGATTACACTGTAGCACTATTTTACAGGTATAACACATGTTGATTACACTGTAGCACTATTTTACAGGTATAACACATGTTGATTACACTGTAGCACTATTTTACAGGTATTACATCTGTTGATTACACTGAAACACTATTGTGCAGGTGTTACACCTGTTGAGTACACTGTAACTTTATTTTACAGGTATAACACCTGGTGATTACACTGTAACACTATTTTACAGGTTTATTGGTAATTTGTGTAGTTTTCCTTTGAAGTGTGTCGATTGATAAAGCTTATCTCAACGTACTGGTCGTGATATCAAAACTATTAGGTCAGTTCATATTAGGCATGCGTCAACTACCGCGCATGAATATACTTGTTTTTAAAAAAAGATTGATTGCGTCGTCAAAATCAATAATACGGGAAAAGGTCAATGTCATTTTTGTTACTATCGTAAACAAAGCATTTAACGTTTGACCATATTATTTCAATAATCAGCATCCCTTAAAACCAAAATGAGAGAAAACCAAGAAATAACTACTTTGTAAAGATTGAACATCATTATTTAGGCTTACATTGTAATTTGTATATATACACTGCAATATCTAATGATGATTTGAAATTGAAATCAATCCAATTACCGAAAAGAGCTAAAAATTTAATACAACATAGCACTGATCGGTAACATGGAAGACTCAAATAAAACTTCTGTATTCCGGATATGCAAATATATATACATTTGTTGTACACCCCCCCAAAAAAAATCAAAAAAATCATATATATATATATATCTACTATTCTTGGTAAGAATAAAGACTGTGTCGGTGTCTATAATTAACTTTCTAAAATTAATAACATAAAATCTTAAATGCCTTCCGCGTGGGATGAATATTATGGATGTCAATTGGTTTTAGCACAAGTTTTTATGACAAAAATTACTTACCGGTATCATATTCGAACATTATAATTTCCAAAACACACTTAAATCCACCAAAATCATGATAATGTATAACATACGTCAAATAATAAAAAACACATCTTGCTGCCTCGTTAACTAGTTTTTGAATGAATTTCGCGTGCCAGAACCGAATCACATTTACAAAACCAGATCCATCCGCAAAAAAATTATCCCATCAAAATATCGTTATAAAGAATTCATTTGATTATTTTTTTGAAAATTAATAATAAATTACCGATAAACAGAATATTAGGCATTTTGTTTTTGGGACTGACTTTATCACGGGGTATATCAGGTGAGCCAAAGCGGCTCACCTGATATACCCCGTGATAAAGTCAGTCCCAAAAACAAAATGATTAATATTCTGTATATAACACCTGTTGATTACAGTGAAACACTATTTTACAGGTATAACACCTGTTGATTACACTGTAACACTATTTTACAGGTATAACACCTGTTGATTACACTGTAACACTATTTTACAGGTATAACACCTGTTGATTACACTGTAACACTATTTTACAGGTATTACATCTGTTGATTACACTGAAACACTATTGTACAGATGTTACATCTGTTGATGACACTGAAACACTATTGTACAGGTGTTACATTTGTTGATTACACTGAAACACTATTTTACAGGTATAACACCTGTTGATTACACTGAAACACTATTTTACATGTATAACACATGTTGATTACACTGTAGCACTATTTTACAGGTATTATATTGGATGTATGGGATATCCCAGCTGTAAGAATGCCATATGGTTACCAGATTATGTACTAGAAGCTTCAGTAGAGGATTCTATATGTCAGACGGTATGTATCAGGGGTGTGGAAATACTGAAATGTTCTACTTGTCCTCGGGCAAGTTATCTGAAAAAAGTTACTTGTCCGCACAAAATCCTACTTGTCCTGATTTTTTTTTAAATAAACATTTGATACTTGCAAAAACAGTTGCTAATTTGAACTTGTTTATATTGTCTTTAGCATCAATGCGTCAAATTTGAAATAAAATTTGAAATAAAGTTAACACAAGCATGCCTGCCCAAATTTAAATTGGAATTTCCAATAGGAATGTGCAGTCAGAGAATAGCGGGTTGTTTTTAGATGCAGAATAAGCTGTGTTGAAAAAAATCTCATATCAATCAAGTTCATTTTGATTAACCATGGCAATGGCTTTATCCATCAAACCAGTAATGTATTTAGTTTTAGTGGCATCTTCATACTTTGCAGATGATTGGTGGGAAGTTAAGTATCCATTCTGTCCACGATTTTGCCTATAAACATTAATGATTTCTGGTCAGCAAAATCTGAATATTTTCTGCAGATATTGCAATATGAGACACTAGGCCTATCAGAATCCAGCAGTAACAATGAGAAATCGGCTAGCCACTTGGACTGAATAGTGTTGGCGTTGGGTGTTTTTCCTCAAATTATGTGTCCTTTTCCACTAGAGTTTTGCATTTGTTAACTTTCTCATGATGTTCATTGTGGCCAGAACCTTTCACAGTCTTTTTTTTATTATTGAATATTTGTCCATTGTCACGACTGCAACCCGATTTGCATTACCGTAAATTGGGATATTTTGGCGGTTTTCTGTCAAAATGTGGATGTTTAATTTTGGTGTGTTTAATTTTTGGTGCTTTGCAAAAGATGATTGTTTTATTTTGGTGCTTTTCAAATGGTTAGAAAAAAGAAATTCTCGTGACCAATGTTTTTTTTTTATTGTAGATCAAAAACTAAGTCAAATACCACCGGTATCTCACCGGAAGTTTGTTTAAAAAAGTAACTAAGAAATTGGATACGGGCGAAATACAAATACTTTTTCCGGATGGCATTATCTGTGGATGAAAATTAATAAATAGTGATGAAATATTTATTAGCTAAGATGATAAGATGAACTTTAAAACAACATAAAACTCAAATTCAAAATATAATGAATTTTCTTTTCTTTACCATAAAGATACCGTTATCAAACCACTGATCCGTAATGGTCTACCTGCATAGGCTACCTTAATTAACGTTTGTCAATAGGTGTTTTTACAACAGGTGTGAAATCCGTAGCAATTTATTTGACTGACGACTGCCAGTATACTAATCATACAATAAAAATGTCAATGATTAAGACCCTAGAGCTAAATTGACAATTAACATTTAGTTTCTTGTGAAAATTATTGTACATAAATTGTTAAATTATAAGCTTTATTTATGTGTGGAGTAGATCTGCTTTAAGTCATTATAACTGATAGCTGTGGATTATTGATGTATTTGCTTGTTTTACTTGGACTATCTGATTTGATTTATAATTTTTTTCACAAAGTTGAATACAAATGAAAGATTCACCCGTGATTTCGCGTTTATAACTTTGATAAAATATTGGTATTTTTTATTTTAGCGGACGTTATTGTTTGGCGTGTTTAATTTTGGCACTTTCAAGAGAGGCACCAAATAAACCAAAATAAAACTACGGCCAAAATATCCCAATTTACGGTATATGTTCACGAATGTTAGTCCTATTTCTTTACGAAAAGCTGTGGACAAGCAAGGAAACGTCACATTCGGAACATCAATAAAAACCTGTTACACGGCCCCGGTTGTCGTTAAGAAAATACAGTACAATAAACATTGCAATCGGGTCGTAATACTCAACTTAGAGCTTGTACAATTCTGGTTATTTTTAGCTGCTTTCGGAACACCACTGACGCGATCGTTTCTAATAAATAAATAAAAAAACGCACAAAACATTTATCTCTATAACCGTCAATATATACGATATAATATCATTTGAGGAATTGTCTTTCCAGAGTACTTTAATCAAAAATTATTTTTATTTGTTGATTTTTACTTGTCCCCGGGCAAGCTAGCTAGGAAAATCTACTTGTCCGGCAGGTTCTATGTACGAGTCGGGCATGGCAATTCCACACCCCTGTGTTTGTTTTGTGACATTTGACTGTCTTGGTGTGAAAGGGATCATCAAATATATTTATAATGTTCAAGATATATAGAATAACAGCAATTTTGCAGGTTGAGACAAACATTATCATTTATATCACATTGAGTCTGACAGGATGAACTCTGATACTGGTGATAATGTATATCAAGACCTTCAAAACTGAAGTTACTGTATTTATCAGTAACATCATAATGTGTTTAACGTCACACTGACAGATAATTTTGAAGATAAGAGTGAGTTCATCGATACAGACAATATCACATGACGAGATCAAAGGGAAAATATCCAAATTACCAATGATATAAGTAAATGTAAACTTATTTCAGGTAAATAACTTGATAGATTTCAGACTTCATCTATGTTGTTAAATGATCACCAAAAATAAATTTGAGTGGAAATAAAGGTTGTACAATTTTACAACAGCAACAGCTCATGGGGGGGGTGTACTCGATATAACATTATCTGATAAAGTTTGTCAGTGACTTGCGGCAGGTCTGTGGTTTTCTCTGGGTACTCCAGTTTCCTCCACCAAAAAAAGTGACCACCACGGTATAACTGAAATATTGTTGAAAGTGGCGTTAAATACCATAACCCTAACCCCTACAACAGGAACATGATGCAATTCATCAATAACATTGATATTGTAAAATTAAATTACATTTTAATTTTTTTATCTGTTTCAGTGTTTACCAAATGAAGTAAAAAATATAAAATTCAAGTTTAAAAGAGGATCAGTACCACCTATGATGCCTACAGAGTAAGTTAAACATACATTTAAAGGATTGGTGTAGAATAAGTTAAAGATACATTTTATGGATACCTTTGGAGTAAATAAATGTTAGAGAAAACCAAAGGGGCAATCAAGAATGGACAATACGGACACTGGCAACATTAGGTACACAAGACACAGGACGAAGATAAACAAACACAAAAACACAACACAGAAAACTAAAAAGATGAGCATTATGGACCTCACCAAAAACTGGGGGTGAATCCAGGTGCTTGTGAGGGGTAAGCAGTTCCTGCTTCTTATAAGACACCTGTTTTGTAGTAAGTTATATATAATGTAGTAGAATATCAAACAGGCAGTAATAAAACTTATATTCCATTTCAAATAAGATATGTGTCCTAAAAATATAGAATCAAATAAAATACCCAATGACCATAGAACTGACCAATTGAAAGACTAGAAATTTCTCACCAATATGACATAGTGAATTTGAAATGTTCACCAAAGGATAATATGAAAAGACTACCAATTTAATGTAAAAATAAGTCTACAGGAAATATAAATTTACTTACTACTATATTGGATAGACTATCAAATATAACTCTTCCACAATAAGGTATAATTATATTTCAAGGAAATGCATCGGTGGTGTAATGGTTAGCGTGCTTGCCTTGAGTGTGGAGGATTGTGGGTTTGAACTAAAGACTGTAAAATTTATATTTGCTGCTTCTCCACCATGCAAGCAGCATTAAGGAGTAAAAACAAAGACTGTTTGGCTCGTAATCAGCATAATGTGTCCAAGTGGAGCGACATGTCTACCTACAGACTGCTGTATCAGTGAACTAGCACTATATTAATCAACCTCAACGTGTTGGTCTAAAGCAAAGCGGACATCATCATTATCTCATTGAAATGTAATTTGTTCTAGCCATGATATAACCAATGATTTGCTCACATGGCATAAAACAACAATCAATCACTATATTTTAAGATTTCTTAGTGAATAAGTTAAACAAACATTTTAAGGGCACCTGTGGAATTTACTTTAATGTTTCCTATATTATAAAGGAAAATAATATATTGAGGTTTCCTATCTTCGATGATAAGGATACATAAGAGATCAAACATATGATGCTATAAAATAAAACTTGGACATAAGCAATTGTTTCATCCCCCGATCAAATCACATTGAATGAGCAAGCTTTGGTTTTTTACTAACAGCCATCTTGCTTGTTTGTGTAATATTGTTTGTTTATATTACAGATATTGTGGATGTGTAGGTGGATGTGACAGTATGTTAAATGAAGCCCTTGATTTATCAGGTACAACATTTATGTACTTAAGTAATAATACAGGCAATTTCCATATATTAAATTCCATCCAGTGTTGCTGGTAAAGTTTATTTTAGCTTACCTGGAGGTATTGTCATCCATCGACACCTGTGCCTGTGTAAACTTTTCCTCCTTTCAATCTTCTCCATAAACCACTTAGTCAAATGAATTAAACATCTTCAAATTGTGTTCAGGCTCCATGCTACTGGATGATTCTGACAAACCAAATTGTCTTCTGGAGGTTGACAACATAGGGTCGAAAGAACGGTGTTCTTATGTCAATCTAATCATAAACTGCTGTCCATTTTAGTTTTGGTTTAAATACAATTTGCATCAGTATTATTGTTCATGCTTGATATGCCTTATTTCTGTTTATAGCATCACAGCGTTCAAGGCCTTCCAACAATAACAGACCAGGATCGTACCACAACACATCTCTCAATACTTCTATACCAGATAGTGGATATGGTAGTTCAGGACAATCCAGATCATTTTCTACCCAGAGTTCAACATTCCAAACTCCAAATACTTCCTATCAAAGAGGAAGTAGTACTAACCAGAGACTTCCTGTTCAACAAAGTAATATTGGACATCAGAGAGGATCAAATCAAAGTAGAAATAACAATTCACAAATATCTAATGCAATTAATAGTCCTTCTGTAAACATTCAAAGAGGAAGTGGAAATAACAATAGGGGAGATAACTCTAGGGTGCCACTTTTACCAGTTCAATCATCAGACAATAATTCTGTTGTATGTAATTGTGATGAAGATGGAGTACTCCTGACAGTCAGAAAAGAAGGTCCGAACACGGGTATGATCTTGTTATTTATATAAAGTTTTATCACATGTATGTTTCTGGTTGAAAATACTTGTTCATTCAAGGTCCAAACACAGATGTGGTCACATTTATACAAGGAGTTAGCGCAGGTATGACCTTCTTATTCATAGTTGTTCAAACAACAGATATTGTCTAAGGCTGTTTATACTAGATCCAAACACTTGACCTCTCTGGCCATCATTCTATGGTACATAGATATGAGTTGTCTATGAATTGGTGCCCATCACCAATATGGTTTGTAAATTCAACTCCCATGTCTGATGATAAGATGTACTTGATAAAACCCTGTGATAAAGTTTGTAAGTGACTTATAGTAGATCATTGGGTTTTTCTTGCTAAAAACTGGTATATCAACAAAATAACTAAATTATTGTTGAAAACACAATCCAATACATCCAATCACAGTTATGATTTATGTCAATGCACGGACAGACAAGATATCTTCATTTGTCCACAATTGTTTTTTATTGTTACTTATTTCGATGAGATTGTTAACTATTATTTGAGTGAGTGAGTGATTGTTGTTTAACGTCAACTCAGCAATTTTTCAGCTATATCATGGCAAGAACAGTTAATTTTCATGAGATGATGATGATGTCCGCTTTGTACTAGACCAACACTCTTAGTTGGAATTTTATAGTGCTAGCTCACTGAAACAACAGTCTGTGGATAGACATGTTGCCCCACTCTGACACATTATCCTGATTCCGAGCCAGTCTTTGCTCTTTCTCCTTAATACTGCATGCTTAGCAGAGAAGCAACAAATACCAATTTTATAGTCTGGTTTGACCGGATCGTGACTCGAATCCACGGTCTTCCACACTTGAAGCGAACATGATAACTGATGCGGTTTTAACTATTATTTGATGACTTTATGATGATATAATACAGATTCTATATTTGTATTATAGGTCGACAGTTTTATAAATGCAGTAGTTCAAAATGTAATTTTTTTCTCTGGTTTGATGAAGCTGGTGGAAATAATAATGACAGTGGTGGAGGATATGGGTCAAGTGGAGGTAACTCTTACAGGTAAGGAATGGCAACTGCATTCAGTTTCTGGAGAGTTTTAAACAGGTTGTTAACAGCAGGTGACCGCTAATTCAAGGTGACTGTTAAGACAGGTTTTACTATCTTCATATTATTAAGTTAATTAGATTTAACATGTGAATAACAACATTTACAAATTACTTATGTTCAACGACACCAATGTTTCTCTCGAGAAATTTTATCCACTACAATGCCACGATATAGCTGAAATCCTGCTAAGGTTAGTATTAAACACCAATCAATCAATCAATCAATCCACTACCAAAATTGATATTTCTGTCCACGAACTTTGCCTTCATCCACAACTAAAACTAATATTTCTCTCTACAAACTATGACATCATCTACAACTAGAACAGTGATAACTCAAATTGAAATTGTTCTTCTACATACATATCCTTAATAATATTCTAAATATTGAAAACATTTATTCAACGTCTACTAAATGAAAATTAAAAGTTAAGTAGTAATGTTTAACAAGTTACGTAGTAATGTTTAACAAGTTAAGTAGTAATGTTTAACAAGTTAAGTAGTAATGTTTAGCAAGTTAAGTAGTAATGTTTAGCAAGTTAAGTAGTAATGTTTAACAAGTTAAGTAGTAATGTTTAACAAGTTAAGTAGTAATGTTTAGCAAGTTAAGTAGTAATGTTTAACAAGTTAAGTAGTAATGTTTAACAAGTTAAGTAGTAATGTTTAACAAGTTAAGTAGTAATGTTTAACAAGTTAAGTAGTAATGTTTAGCAAGTTAAGTAGTAATGTTTAACAAGTTAAATAGTAATGTTTAACAAGTTAAGTAGTAATGTTTAGCAAGTTAAGTAGTAATGTTTAACAAGTTAAGTAGTAATGTTTAACAAGTTAAGTAGTAATATTTAGCAAGTTAAGTAGTAATGTTTAACAAGTTAAGTGGTAATGTTTAGCAAGTTAAGTAGTAATGTTTAACAAGTTAAGTAGTATTGCTTAAAAAGTTAAGTAGTAATGTTTAACAAGTTAAGTAGTAATGTTTAACAAGTTAAGTAGTAATGTTTAACAAATTAAGTAGTAATGCTTAACAGTTAAGTAGTAATGTTTAACAAGTTAAGTAGTATTGCTCACTGTATAACCAACAACAACACAAACCACTTGTCTGGAAATCTATGTCTTGGATTGGGACAGGTGCAAAATGTGGCAGGGTTAAACAGGTAAATGGGTACCTAATAATCCTTTTGATATTTAGCTATAGATATCTAGTGGAGTATCACAAACATTATCATACTTGATTTAGTAACTGGTTCAGATAATAGTTGTGTAATAAAATACATTTAGTTGTAGAATTACAAAATGTATGTTTTTTTCTAAATTTTGTGATTTTTTTATTTACAGAGGAAATTATCAGAATGCAAGTAGTAATAGTGATATTCCTTGTTGTCAATGTGGAAATCCTGGGAAAAGGTATTTTACAAATTTGTTTTGTCCCTACCCAACTCTCCATACTTTTCCTGTGGCAGTCAAAAGTCTGTGCCCATGTCATCCCATACTTTTCCTGTGGCAGTCAAAAGTCTGTGCCCATGTCATCCCATACTTTTCCTGTGGCAGTCAAAAGTCTGTGCCCATGTCGTCCTATACTTTTCCTGTGGCAATCAAAAGTCTGTGCCCATGTCGTCCCATACTTTTCCTGTGGCAATCAAAAGTCTGTGCCCATGTCGTCCCATACTTTTCTCATTTCTGTATGATTTTTACGTAGATGTTGTTGTACTAGGTCTTTACTTGAACATCATGTAATATATGCTGCAGGACGTTAATCAACCAGTATCACAGTATTGACAATTTCTCCCAATGGAAATTGAAGAAATTGTTAACCAGACGATTTCAGACTCAATGGTTAGATTCTTTACACACAATTTTTTTTTAAAGAATGTAAGGGCCATAGTGGTCGTGATCGTATGGCAGTTGGATTTATAACTTCCTATGCAATCAGTGCCTATCACCACTAAGGTTGTGAGTTAGAACCCCACTCATGGCGAGGTGAACTCGATACAACATTATGTGATATAGTTTGTCAGACTTGCAACAGGTCAGTGGTTTTATCTGGGGGGTTTCCTCCACCAATTAAACTGACTGCCACGATATACCTGAAATATTGTTGAAAGTGGCGTTAAACACCCTACCCTAACCTTAAAGAATGTAAGAAAGAAGAAAGGCAATGAGATCAAAACATTTACAAACATTTTAATTTATTCCCAATATTCAACCACATAGTCTTTGAAGTATTATTTAAGATATAGGCACAAGAAGGTTTAAGATATAGGCACAAGAAGGTTTAAGATATAGGCACAAGAAGGTTTAAGATATAGGCACAAGAAGGTTTAAGATATAGGCACAAGAAGGTTTAAGATATAGGCACAAGAAGGTTTAAGATATAGGCACAAGAAGGTTTAAGATATAGGCACAAGAAGGTTTAAGATATAGGCACAAGAAGGTTTAAGATATAGGCACAAGAAGGTTTAAGATATAGGCACAAGAAGGTTTAAGATATAGGCACAAGAAGGTTTAAGATATAGGCACAAGAAGGTTTAAGATATAGGCACAAGAAGGTATCTCTTTTTTATGTTATTTCTTTTAAAGCGAATGCTTCTTATAAGGAACACATATTATAAGTACACAGCTGTTTATTATAAGAAAATGTTAATGTATATGCGAAACAAGTATTCAGATGATATAATTAAAATCGTGATCATGATAACTTTTAAATCTGATTGTGTTTATTGTTCATTCTAATATGACGTCCTTCTTTCGTTTTGTAAGCAAACAAGCTATTTATTTAAATGGCAAAATCTCATTAAGCCAGATGATAAAATCACAAAATAAAATTATTTACACTGTTGTCAAGGTTTTAAACATCTACATGTATATTCACTGAAAATAACAAGTCAAAAAATTTATATATATGCGATGTGCAAATAAAACGTGCAAACACAATATTATTGCTACAACCAGGGCTCACCAAACCAGACGAAGTGGGCGACTTCTTCGCCTTGGTTTCAATGAAATCGTCCAATTCCTGTCAAAAAGCAAAGTTTTAGTTGCCCTATCAGTCTTTTGAAGTCTGTATTTTTTTCACCAATAATCATACTTTTTCTTCAATATTCACATAAAAGGAGCTCCCATGTTCCTGAAAATTGACCCATACAGAATTTGATGTTCAATATTTTATTCCAAACTCGTTAATTGCATCCTTTTTAAGATCATTGTGCAGCACATTCGTTTTGTGAAAGGTAGGGGAACATGCGGTAGTGGGGAAAGAAACGTTAAAATTTGGATCGATTTTCGGAAGTCTCCCAACTTTTCCCTCACTTTGCCCTAAAGTCAAAAGAGAGAGAAGTCAAGTCGCCCTGTTTTTACTATGTGTGGTGAGCCCTGGCTACGACTATTCCATCGTTAAGACTTTCCCATAGAAAAAGCATATGTTGATGCATTATAGTCTACTAGAATTTGGCATGTTGAAAGATTGAACAGCCAACCTGCGCTGCATAAATTGTGTGTGACCTTGCCCTCAAGCATAAATATAAATTAATGTCTTTCCCATTAAAGTGTACTACCGTATTTGTACTGTTAGACATAAGAATTGAAATAATTCATGGAAGCCATACTGTGTTTTGAGTTTTGACATGGGTTGGCAGGATATTAGTAAATTTTAAAATACTAATATCTGCCAACCCATGTTAAAACTCACAACACTATGGCTTTCATGAATTATTTCTCCATTTAGTTATGACATGAATATATATATTCTTACAGCTTGACTGTACAAAAGGAAGGACCAAATAAAGGGAGGCAATTCTTTCGCTGCCCTAAACCAAGAGAGGAAGAATGTAGTTTCTTCCAATGGGCTGATGAGAATTCAGGTAACTGTATATAGGTTTTTAGCTCACATGACCAAAAGGGTGTGAGCTGTTGCCATTGCTTGCTTTCTGTTTATCACTTTTCAATCTTATTCTGGGAATCTTCTTCACCAATAGGAACCAAACTTGATGGAAATTTTCATTGAATAGTTCTTTATAACAGATTTGTAGTTTTGTGCAGATCTGAAATTCAAGATAGCAGTCAGGACTGACGATATGTTCTAAAATTTCCGAAATTCCCACATCAGAAGCCAGATAATTGATAATTAAATTGTAGGAATGTTCCTTAGATAGTCCTCTACCAATTTTCTGTTTTTGAAATCGATGTGAAATTCAAGATGATAATAGTATTTGCTGTCATAATTTTTTTCTCTTCGCCTGCAACGAAAGTCCTTGAAGTCAAGACATAGGTATTACTTTCCGATAGTGACGGTGTTAGCAAAGTAAAGTTTTTGTGATTAGGTAAGTTTCTCAATTACCATACAACTTAGGCTCACCATACTTGGTCCACACATTGATCATGGAGGGTACATGTCAGTCAAGCTTTTGTCACCTAACCATGACCTCATTTTGATGCTCTATTGACTTTGTTAAATTTACATTTAAGTTTTTTGTAATTAGGTCAGTTTCTCAATTTCCATACAACCTAGACTCTCCATACATGGTCCACACATTTATCATTACATGTAATGGGTAGCTAGGCATTTGTCACCTGACCTTATTCTCATTTTCATGGTCTACTGACTTTGTTAAATTTTCATCAACTTTTCATGATTAGGTTAGTTACTCCATTACCATATTTAGTCCACACATTGATGAGGGAGGGTACATTTACATATTTATGCACATGTCACCTTAACTTAATTTTAATTTCATGGTACTTTGATTTAGTTTGTTTGTGAAAAAAAATTCACACAAACAATTTGCAGAGGTAAGGGAAGACACATTTGTGTCAACACTTGTGATTGGTTTCTGATTGGAATATCTGCTGTCATTAAATTTATTTTTAAGAATACATCTTTCATATTAAAAAGTAGTTATGTTATTTGATATTTTCAGGAAATAATGGAGGTGGTGGAGGAGGCAATAGAGGAGGTAAAAAGAGGGGAACCAGCTCTACTTCCTTTGAACCTGGTGCTAAAAGAGCAAGAAAATGTGGTCTTTGTGGAGTGGAAGGTGAGCAAACTGTTGTTGATTATGAGGTGTCGTAAGGATCAGTTACTAGAAAAAAGTTATTACACAGAAACCATTATGTCTACAGATGGTTACAACAATGACAGATCCATAACATAATATGACTGCCAAATTTTTGCTGTCATATACTTTATTTACAGAAAACCTTCAACATAATGAAGATTATTGTATACAATTCATACAAAGCTAAAATAAATTGAAATCAACAACTAGATGTAGTAAGCTGCACCAATTCACTATTCATTAATACGTTTATGCATCTGGACATGCAGACGGACAGACAAGGGTAAAAGAATTTATCAATGTATGCCCACAACTTTTAGTCTTTTGTAGGCTTAAAATTTGTATCAGCTGATTTTGATTTAAGTTTTTGTTTGTTTTGATGATCTGGCAAATGACTTTTGCATAACAAACAATGTATGAATCAGAATGGCACAAGCTCACATGACCTCCCACCAGCTGAGCTGACGTTTTGTTTCTAGACCTCTAAAAATATATGTATACATGCCAAGCTTCAAGAAATGCTATGTGTTTTTAAATCATTGTCAAGTTAAGCTTACATTTAAACATCCAACTTTGACCTTTGCAATATTTTTCTGTTAAAGTTACACATATTTTTTGTTAAGTATGTACATGGTTTTCATCAAATCTATTAATGTAGCCATTTCCTTCACCAATAAAACTGACTGCCCCGATATAACTCATTAACTGAAATTTTGTTGAAAGTGGCATTAAACACCATAAACCAAACCATCTTGTAATGTACATTTTTTTTACAGGACACACTAAGAAGACATGTCCTTATAAATAGATGACTGATCAAGATTTACTTATGTTTTAAATAAAACTTACAACTGAGTTGTCTTCCTTTGGTTCTATGGAAAGTCTAATGAACTTTTTATCTTTTTACTTGACACACCAAGAAGACATGTCCACATAAATAGATGACTGTGATCAAGATTTACTTGTTTTATTTAATGTTTTAAATAAAACATACAACTGAGTTGTCTCCCTTTGGTTCTATGGAAATTCTAATGAACTTTTTATCTTTTTACAGGACACACTAAGAAGACATGTCCACATAAATAGATGACTGTGATCAAGATATATTTATGTTTTTAAATAAAACAGATATACAAACATCTTTTAATAATTCTATAGTAGATAATAGTGGAGTTTGATACCTGTCCAAAAATAATTGTTATGTCACCTGCATAGCACAGATAACATAGGAGGGATCATTGTCCTCATCATACAATTGTTTATCTGCATATATACTCTCTATATATTTTTGTTAACTGCTTCAGTGGTGTAATGGTTAGTGTGAACACCTCATGTGCAGTAGATTGTGGGGTGAAAACAAAGACTATAAAATTGTTGCTTCTCTGATAAAAATGCAGAATGAAGGAGTAAGAAGAAAGACTGATTGGCTCAGAATCAGGATATTGTGTCCGAGTGGAGCGACATGTTTCAGTAAGCCACCACTATAAAAATCCAACTAAGTATGTTGGTCTGATTGAAATGTAACTTTTCATGCCATGATGTACATTTTTGTAGCTAAAAAATTATTAATTTGGCATTAAACAACAATCACTTGCTATTATTTTGCTAAGGTTAGGGTTAGCACCTTAACACCACTTTCAACAATATTTCAGTTATATTGTGGCGATCAGTTTTATTAGTGGAAGAAACCGGAGTACCAGGAGAAAATCATCAACCTGTCGCAAATCTCTGACAAACTTTATCACATAATGTTGTACACCTCGCCATGAGCTGGATTCGAACTCACAACTTTAGTGGTGATAGGGGGTGATTACACAGGTAGTTGTAAATCCAACTCAATATATTTTGCTAGATATCAAGAGTAAGAAAAAAATATATAATATTTTCAATACTTTATTGACTTAAATTTTGAAATTACAACATTATTTAGTATTGAAAGAAATATGTAACAATTGTATCAAAATATAAACAAAGCTGTGTTTTCTGTCAACTTAAAAACAAAATAATATTATAAATGTTGCCGAAACTAGGAGAGGATAATGTTAAAAGACTTCACCTTTTAAAACTAAAACCCTGACATTTTTACTTTGCACTAAATAGCTATAATATATGCTGCAAGTCTTAGAGATCACTAATTTTCTATGCGTACCAGATACATGTAATTTAAAAAAAGAGTGATTTGAGCTTGTAAACTAAATCCCTGATGTTTTTAATATTGCAATAAAGCTGTACTTCTGAAAGGTCAGTAATGAAGACGACCAACTGCTTTATCCTGCTGCATTTGTAATCAACATATTGTAATTTTGACAAAAACTATGTTTTACAATGTACCAAGTTTACAATTTCTCCTGGTAATTCAAAAAGTCAACTGTTTCAATCCCAGAATTTTCAATTCTGTGTTGTACCTATTAAACAAATTAAAAAAAATCAAGAATTTTTTTTTCCATTTCAGTGGAACTTTATATAATTTATAAATACCTTTAAATTATATTAGAATAAAATTCAGAAATATTAATTTTCATAAATCAATTAAAAAATAAATAATATTAGTTACCGAGTTATCCCTCCTCAGATAAACGTATTTAACTGAATACCATATCAAGAACTTCCTACCGTCCAATCTAAACCAAATTATCCATACTATAGTATCCTTTTCATAAATTGTGTGCCACCAACAACAAAATCTTTGAAACTGTTTTGGTTGTTTTGTTTTCATTTAGGAATAGCATATTGTATAACTATGATATATTTGCTTAGCACACACATTTAGCATATAAATATCAATCCAGTTAAAACTAAGGTATATTAAAATACTAGTATATTAATAGTTTAACTTCATTATGTTGAAGTCAAAGGGACATTAACAAAGTTTTCGAGACCTTAAGGTCAAAAAGCTTTTGAGCACGAGTTTGTACTCGTACTAAAACAGACAGCTAATCAAAACACTGTATTAAATAAATACTTTGTTCCAATTGAAAAAAATTTGGGGAAGAGAACAAAAATCGTACTCGAAAGTTTTATGACTAAACGAGTACAAAACTGTACTGTAAACTTTTATGATCATAATCCTCAGGCTTAGTAAGTCTTGCATCTTGTACAAACAAATCATAATTTCACAAAGAGAATTATGTCAATGTGACTAAACACGATCTAAATTTTATAAGGTTTTATATGAAAAATGAAGAAATTCTTCTGCCTTGTCACTTGGTTCACAGAAAATGGACAAAGTTTTAAGCTGATGCCCCTGCCCATGTCATTTTTATTAAACGATTTATGTCAACTGGTAAATGAAAAACCCTTTGAAATCTACTATATAAGATCCTTTTTGATACTTTAAAACACATGTATATCTCTTGTTTTACTGTTTCATTCATTTTGATACCATGGGTACTTCAGCAAAAAGAATCATGGGTACTTAAGTGTTGTGTAAAAACTAAATGCAGTAAGTGAACCATGACATTTAGGTCACTGCATCCTTTTTGGATGTGAATGATGTTCATAAATATACAAGTATCTTTTTTTCCAGGAAGTTGCATGATGTTACCAAGTACACTTATACAAAAAACCCTGATTTGAAAATTTATAACATGAAGTGTACAAAATGACAAAGACAAAATTAATGAACCATGACATCAAGGTTACAGTATAATTTCTGGACATGATTGTTATAGTTTCCTTTCCACAAGATGTTGTGATGATGATACCATGGGTACTTTGATAAAGAGAATCTTTATTTAAAAAAATAATTCCCAAGTGTTACCTCTATATGTACAAAGAGAAACACTTTTGCCCTTGTACTTTTGCAACCGGGAACAAAAATCGTCATAATGGCACAAAATTGCTAAAGCAAATATTTACCAGACCTTCATTTATTCTAGTACTTTTTCAATTTCAAGGGGGATAACTTTGGAAAAGTATGTGGTATTATTGGAAATCACAAAAAACATGCACAAAATTAAAAAAAATAATATTTAATTGATCAGGAAAAATTATGACTGAAAAGTAATTACTTTATGTTCCCTACCATAATTTTTGTAGATTCTATGTTAAAAACATTTAAATAGAAATCAAACGAGTTTTGACTTGTAATTTCATGAAATGTATAAAAATTAGAGAGAAAAAAAATATAGTTAAAAACAATCTAAATTTGAACCAAATATGTTCTACATGTTTTGAACCAAACATGATTTATGTTTTCTTAAATATTAACATCATTCAATTTTCTATTTTGTAATTTACTACAGACAACATAGAATTAGACATAGGGTGCTGTCCATCATGTGGTTAAATCAAAACAAAATTGGTTCATTAATGGTTTCCTGTCTATAATGAGCTTATGAAACAAGGGGTGCAAAAACCAGATCAAAGTCCAGCCAGTTTGTATAACAGAGTCCCCTTTGTCCATTGTGTACAATATATAAAGTTATCTTGCCATGCTGTTTAAAGTTACAAGTAAAGCTTATTATCTAATTTAAAAAAACTAGTATCCCTGTCACAAAGCTTTAATGCTGCCTTGCAAAAATGGCAAATCTTTCAAACTAACAAATCCCATCGTCCGTAATCCATGGCTGACCATGCCCCAAATTCAGCTGAGCCAATCAGATTCTAGATAAATAGTCATGCGACTACAAGATTTCTGTCAGCTGACCCTCGGATGATGAGTGGAGAGTATCGGAGCATGGTCAGCCGTATGTGACTGAGGATGAATGAATCCCAAGTCCATTTAAAACAATATAATACATTTGTGTATATCAAAAGGACATTTCTTTTTTCTAAAGCTCCTTTATATGTCATCAACAACAAACATTTGGACAATACAATTGTTTTAACAACAAGTTCATGAATTATATATGTTTTAAAACTTTTATTGGTAATTCATACATTTTAGCTTTGATCTCTTAGGGATAATTTCAGTAGCAACGGATTGACAATGATACCGAAAATTATCGGTCAGTGTAACCTAAAACACATTATGACATTACCGATAAAAAAAACCAATAATGTCAGTTTTGAATATATCGACATACATTTTCACTATTATCACAGCTCGTCCTTTTGGACTCGCTGTGATGCCAGTGATAATGTCTGTCTCAACCTTCATAACTGCAATTATTCTATATATTTTAGAAAGAAGTACTTTCGGCCATAATCAACTGTAATTTCAATAATAACAAACTTTTATAAAAACTATACATTTTGAAACAACTAACTGATATTTATCACAAAGGGGAAAAGGGGGTGGGTTAATCTATACTTTTATAAAAAAAAAAAAACAATAAATATTGTAAACTGTATACATGTACAAACTTTTACTTGTTACTTTAAGAAGATAAAACAAGTCGTAACAATAAATCGTGCTATGTAATACAATTTACAATATTATTATTACCCATAATTCTATTTCTTCACAATAAATATCAAATTAACTTTATAATCATTTCATTTTTAATGCTACATTTTCTTACTCATTTTTGTTATAAAATTAAAAGAAATATTACATTGATAAAAAAAATCAGCTTTAACCTGTTGGTTTCCCCATTTTGTTTTGGATGGAGGTTAAAAAATTTACTCATGATATTTTTTTTGTTTTGTGCAATTTATTTCTTCTACATTTACTAATAGTATATCACTCTGTTATAAAAAAAATGAAACCTTGAAATAAGTTTCATAATGGTAAATGCAATGAAAGCTGATCGTAATTAGGCAATACCAATGACGGAATCCAATTACATGCTAGTAATAAGACCCCCTTTCTGTTTTTCATTAAAATTTTTTTTATCGTGAACTAAAACAGATTTCAGTTTACAATATTATTTTTCAGACATAATACAACCTTGAAGTTGAAGTATATTTTTTTTCATGCCTTTCTCAAATTAATATTTTTTTTAAATCAAATTAATTATTGATAAGAAAATAATTGCTATCATTTATTTCAACTTACTTCTGAATGTATTCAAATACTTGCACAATAATAGTTAAAAGTTCTAAAATATAAAATATTTAATATTCAGGTGATTTTTTTTTAAAGTTTGTTGATTTGTGCTCGCATCACAAATTTTCACCCATAATAGACTACCTAATATTTTTAAACTAATTTTATTAGTTTGACAAATATGACAATTTCTCATATTTATAACATTTTCTTTTACCATTTTTTACTTTAAATAAAGAATTTGATCATTTCACTCTTTTCCAAAATTTGATCAGAACATTTTCTTTTATTATTTTTTTTTGCTTCAAATAAAAAGATTTAACAATAATTGGATAACATTAGTGGCTCATCTTCCTTTATACGGTTATATTGTGTCAAAGTTTGAAATTTAAAGCTTGACTCCATTTAACTTGCTAAAGGTACCATGTATATTGTATATAATGCAATAATGTTTCTTATTGCATTAGAACAAATAAAACATAGGTCAATTATTGTCAGAGGAATAACATGTAAAGGATGTGAAGTCTAAAAGGTGAAATGCAATGTTCATTAAACTTTCTGAAATATATCGCCTTCTTTTAGTAGTCTGCATTTACAATTTTTAATCAATTAAATTAAAAATAGATTTTTAATTTAGCCCCCCCTTCATTTTTCTGGGATGCTATGACATATTAGAAAAAAGGGGGCATAGAATGTTTGAGAGACCTTTCTCTTTATGCATTACTTAAGTGTCTAAAAAAAATCAAACTACCATAATTTTTTGACTGTAGGACGAAACTTTTTACTTAAAAAAAACTTATCTGATCAACATCTATGAAGAATTTGTTAATTCAGAATATAGTCTGCATAGACATATAGTACATAAAATACCATTGGTGTAAAATAAAAATTCTCACAAATCATTGCATTTCACCTTTAATAACAAGCAATAATAATTCAGATATCAAACTTACAATAACTTCTTTTTCACCTCTTCAAAGCAAAATTTTTTTGTTTATATATTTTTTTTCTCCTCAAATTTATAGATATTTTTATCCACAATCCTATTAACAGAATTCAATATTTTTTGGGCATATTCATCTTTAAAAAAAACCCTATTTTTATCCAAATTAAACCACCAATTACAACAGTCCATCCAAGAACCACAAAACATAACTTTCAGATCTTTTTTAACATTGTCCTTTCAAATCCATTCTGTTCAGGTGTTTCCAATTTGTGCTCGTAGCCTTTTCAATTCATCATGTTGGATGTTGGTGACAGCTGTTGCTTGGGACAACTGAAAAACAAACGTAAATTACAGATTATTTTTTGACACAAAAACAAATTTTTTATATATGATTGCAACTGATCATTTTGTCTCCTTATTCCAAGTTACCTATGACCTTATATAAATTTGACCACAATTTTTATATCTTGTATGTGGAACCAATCTGTATAAAAAAAATCAACAAGAAAAAGGGGCCATTATTTGGATGAGAAACCGAAAAACATCAATTTCTAGGCAAAATAAATGATCTTGCGTTACTGTCATAAAACTTTTGATCATGAGTTTGTTATTGTATTACACCCCTTCCCCCCCCCCCCCCCAAAAAAAACCAGCCAATCAGAACACTACCAAATAAATACTTTATTCTGACGAGTCAATATTTGAGTATGAGTGCAGAAATTGTACTCAAAATGTGTATGACCATAAGGCCCTAAGTATGTTATGAACATGTATGGGTCATTTGTAAAAGACATTATGATTGGACAATATTGGAGTATGAATATGCAAATCGTATTCAAAAGTTTTATGACCATAATGGCCGAAGTATGTTATGAGGAAGAATGTAGTAATATTTGGTTAAATGCCATGAAGTGTGATAGGAGTGAGTGAGCAATTATTGTTTAACACCAAATAAGCAAGTTTTCAGCTATATAATCGAGAGAACAATTTACATTTTGATAAGATGATGATGCTGATATCCACTTTGTACTAGACCAACATTCTCAATTGGATTTTTATAGTAAAACAACAGCCAACAGATAAACATATTGCTCCACTCTGACATATTATTTTGGTTCCGGAGACAACCAGTCTTTGTTCTTATTCCTGGGTACTGCATGCTTAGCAGTGAAGCAACATATAGCAATTTTATAGTCTTTGGTTTCATCTGAACTGGGCACGAACCCAAAACCTACCACAGTCGTGGCGAGCATGCTAACCATTACACCACAGATGTGGTTAAAAAGTTTGTCAAGAGGTGTAGATTAACTTATAGTATGAAGACCCAATATATAAGCTTTCTCTGCTATGCATAACACAGTTTAAATAGAAATCGCAGAGTTTCCATGAAAATTAACAATTATGAAGAAAATTAACATTTGCAACAAGGAAATCATGCAAAATCAATCAAATGATGGATTTTTTTTGTCATAATTACAAGTCTATACATTTCAAAATAAATGATTATATACAAACCATATTTAGTAAGACATCAATCTTTAACTTCAACAGAGCAATTTCCTCTTTCATTTGCTGTTTTTCATGTTTTAATTCTGCAATCTTGTTAGACGAATTCTCATTCTGAGCATCTAAGATTAAATTGAAAAAAAAAATTGTATGGGCCTCAATGAAGCCTGTAATAATTCAACTGATTAATAATTATATCTTATACATATATTACATACAGGGCTCACCACACTTAGTAAAAACAGGGTGATATGACCTCTCTGTTGGATGAAGTGAGGGAAAATCTGTGAGACTAGCAAAATTTTAACGTTTCTTTCGACTCTTCCCACATGTCTCCCTACATTTCCCAAAACAAATTAGCGAGTTTGAATAAAATATTGGATATCAAATCATGTATGGGTCAAAATTCAGAAACATGGGAGCTCCTCTTACGTGAATATTGAAGAAAAAGTATGATTATTGGTGAAAAAATACAGTGTTTGTAAGACTGACGAAGACAAAAATGTCGTCTTTTCGCAGGAATAGGGCGATTTCAATGAAACCAGGAGAAAAAGTCCCCCATTTTGCCTAGTTTGGTGAACCCTGCCATATATAAGAGGGCGATTGCTACAAAATGTTCGTATGGTAGTTTTTGAGAAAATCTTCATTCATATTCCCATATTGTCCATATGTTAAACAATGTCTTATGGTGGCAACCATTTTAGATTTTCAATCCACACATAGAAATATTTCTATTGGTTGTTATTGAGGAGACTATTTCAAACATTTACTTAAATTTATCTCTCTAGATCTCATACTCAGCATATTGACCTCTCTTAATAAACTTCATACCTTAATTTAATCAAGAAATCATGATCATCCCTATTAAGTTTAGTTCCATTTGATCGAACAATTACATATGAGAAGTTTGAAATGTAAAAAGTCAATGATGACAAATGTTCACTTAGCCTTAGGTAAGGTTAGCTAGAAAGACATTTGACCTTTATGATAATAAATCATTCACAATTCTTTATCTCTCACCTCTATTAGCACATCTTTCATTCCGATCTGTAATATTTTTCAGACGTCTTTCATTACGAGCTGTTATATCTTGCAGACGTCTTTCAGTTTTTTCTAAGTCTTTAAAAAGGATAACATTCATATTCTGAAAACAAAAATTATACATAGACAATTGTGTAATACATGTGTTGTCTGTCCCCATTAGCACCATATAGAATTTAGTTAAATAAGGAGACATAACTGTTTGGGAAATTTGTATGTTGCTATAGCTTTTTAATATGTGAACTGTAAAATAAAAACGTAGATATCAAATTTAGTGCTTTTCTGGAATAACCCGTCATCAGGTAGGCTCAATATCGAAAGATTGGAAAGCCAAATAATTTGAAGTCTTGGGAGCAATAAAACCAAAGGGCCTAAACAGGATAGCCAAAATCGGCTAAGGTCACCTATGTCTGAGTGAGAGAATTCACATGTTAATACATGCATTTATTAATATGAATCAAAGACCACTGGCAAAAGTGTAAGCTTATAATAATTTAATTTAATGCTCTTGTTGTAGTTGTCAATTTTTTTCAAAATACAATTAAAAAGTTGGCACCGTCAATACTAGATGCTCTCTAAAAAAATGCAAACAGACAAAATATATCAGGCAAAACACGTGTGAAGTGAAAAAAAATGTGAATTATAATTTTCAGAAGAAATAACGCTGGTCAACCCTCCTTTTCCAAATGTCATTTCATAATCGGGAAGAACTGACAAATCAAACAGCAGTCGTAAGAAGAATCAATTCAAACTAGGTCTAAGTAAAAAATAATTTGATTAGGAGGTTATGGTGTTTAACACCACTTTCAACAATATTTCAGTTATATCGTGGCTGTCACGTTTTATTGGTGGAGGAAATCAGGGAATACCATCAACTTTCAACAATATTTCAGTTATATCGTGGCGGTCACGTTTTATTGGTGGAGGAAATCAGGGAATACCATCAACTTTCAACAATATTTCAGTTATATCGTGGCGGTCACGTTTTATTGGTGGAGGAAATCAGGGAATACCATCAACTTTCAACAATATTTCAGTTATATCGTGGCGGTCACGTTTTATTGGTGGAGGAAATCAGGGAATACCATCAACTTTCAACAATATTTCAGCTATATCGTGGCTGTCACGTTTTATTGGTGGAGGAAATCAGGGAATACCATCAACTTTCAACAATATTTCAGTTATATCGTGGCTGTCATGTTTTATTGGTGGAGGAAATCAGGGAATACCATCAACTTTCAACAATATTTCAGTTATATCGTGGCTGTCACGTTTTATTGGTGGAGGAAATCAGGGAATACCATCAACTTTCAACAATATTTCAGTTATATCGTGGCTGTCACGTTTTATTGGTGGAGGAAATCAGGGAATACCATCAACTTTCAACAATATTTCAGTTATATCGTGGCGGTCACGTTTTATTGGTGGAGGAAATCAGGGAATACCATCAACTTTCAACAATATTTCAGTTATATCATGGCTGTCACGTTTTATTGGTGGAGGAAATCAGGGAATACCATCAACTTTCAACAATATTTCAGTTATATCGTGGCGGTCACGTTTTATTGGTGGAGGAAATCAGGGAATACCATCAACTTTCAACAATATTTCAGTTATATCATGGCTGTCACGTTTTATTGGTGGAGGAAATCAGGGAATACCATCAACTTGCAACAATATTTCAGTTATATCGTGGCCGTCACGTTTTATTGGTGGAGGAAATCAGGGAATACCATCAACTTGCAACAATATTTCAGTTATATCGTGGCGGTCACGTTTTATTGGTGGAAGAAATCAGGGAATACCATCAACTTTCAACAATATTTCAGTTATATCGTGGCTGTCACGTTTTATTGGTGGAGGAAATCAGGGAATACCATCAACTTTCAACAATATTTCAGTTATATCGTGGCTGTCACGTTTTATTGGTGGAGGAAATCAGGGAATACCATCAACTTTCAACAATATTTCAGCTATATCGTGGCTGTCACGTTTTATTGGTGGAGGAAATCAGGGAATACCATCAACTTTCAACAATATTTCAGTTATATCGTGGCTGTCATGTTTTATTGGTGGAGGAAATCAGGGAATACCATCAACTTTCAACAATATTTCAGTTATATCATGGCTGTCACGTTTTATTGGTGGAGGAAATCAGGGAATACCATCAACTTTCAACAATATTTCAGTTATATCGTGGCTGTCACGTTTTATTGGTGGAGGAAATCAGGGAATACCATCAACTTTCAACAATATTTCAGCTATATCGTGGCTGTCATGTTTTATTGGTGGAGGAAATCAGGGAATACCATCAACTTTCAACAATATTTCAGTTATATCGTGGCTGTCACGTTTTATTGGTGGAGGAAATCAGGGAATACCATCAACTTTCAACAATATTTCAGCTATATCGTGGCTGTCATGTTTTATTGGTGGAGGAAATCAGGGAATACCATCAACTTTCAACAATATTTCAGTTATATCGTGGCTGTCACGTTTTATTGGTGGAGGAAATCAGGGAATACCATCAACTTTCAACAATATTTCAGTTATATCGTGGCTGTCACGTTTTATTGGTGGAGGAAATCAGGGAATACCATCAACTTTCAACAATATTTCAGTTATATCGTGGCGGTCACGTTTTATTGGTGGAGGAAATCAGGGAATACCATCAACTTTCAACAATATTTCAGTTATATCATGGCTGTCACGTTTTATTGGTGGAGGAAATCAGGGAATACCATCAACTTTCAACAATATTTCAGTTATATCGTGGCCGTCACGTTTTATTGGTGGAGGAAATCAGGGAATACCATCAACTTGCAACAATTTTTCAATTAGGAATGAAGTCCTAAAGTCTACAAGTGATCATAGTCAAAAATGAACCTGAATTTTTTAAGAAGTACCATATATAGCGATATTCAAATTCTGAAACCATTAAATTTGTTGATTTTTCTCCTTTTAACAGGAAATTATCCCTCATCAGTATTGGCTACATGCTGCCACAAACTTGAAAATCAACTTGAGCTGTATTTTATGATCAACAATGCTTTTACCAAAGTAGAAAGATACATGCTGTTGCAAACTAAAGTTATCATCTAGAAACCATTCAGGTGGACAAATAGACAACTATATGCTCCCCCCAATTTTTTAGGGAGCATAAAAACAAGGAGATGAAATATGCAACTACTTTTAAGTATATTACCTTATTCACTACATTGGCCGTTTTCTTCCATGTCTTCAGATGGTTGACATGGAAACCTTTTCTTTTCATTGCTGACCTTTTCCAAAATCTTGTTCTAGGCATTGTTGGAAGGTAATCTGCTAAAAATAAAACTCTAATGATGAAACAAAAGAAATGAAACCACATTTATGTCAGGAGCAGTATGATACAACCACAACAAGTTGACAAAGTCATCATGCCCCAGTTTTACTGCAATCACATTTAAATTGAAGGCAATAACTGATACAGGAAAGCCACTGTAATTACTATCTAAAGCCATTGTCACAATCAATTCAAAGAAAAAACCCGCATCAAAATTAGATGAAAAATTGTGCTTACCTTCCAAATATGCAAAATTTTGGATAATGTTTCCATAAAAAAGATGGCTCATTTTGCAACAAAAAAATGTATTAGAATTGGATGAAAAATACACTTTCGGTTAAATTTATCTCAGAAACCATAGGAGATCGAGCAAATCAATTGATATACATGTACTACATAAAGGTCTCAATACAATCAATTAACACAATTTAAAGGGCAAAAAAACATATTAATATTTGATACAGAATTAAATAGGTGAAATTTTGGCCCTTTTAACCCTTTTTCAAATAAAAGAGATCATTTTCTTTATTGACTCAAAAATAAAACTCATTAGGGATTTTCCAAAAAATCTGGATTGAAATTGATGAAAAATAATGTTCAAATTTTTAAAATTGCAAAAATTCTTAATATAATTAATTGAAATAAAAATTGGAGAGAAAAAATTTGGACCCCTTTCAAAATAACATGACTAAAAAACTTGGCTCAATAACCCATATTAAAGAAGATCAATTTGCCAAAAAACTTGATCTTTATTCTTGTGTTAAAATTTACAGATTTGTCTAGTTTCAACTGGCTTTATTCTAGGATCCCTGTGTTAAAATTTCAGAAAGATTTGTCAACTCATTGTGTTAAAATTTCAGAGGGATTGTTCAACTAGACATATCCTTCTGGTCAACTAGAGTCTAGACGACTCCTTCTGACATTTTAACACAATGATCCTGGGCCTAGAATAAAAGGTTGGTATTTTTGTTTTTAATTTTCATTAATTCATATTGATTTGTTTTTCACATTGAAATGTAGATACATGCATAGTCACTATTAGTGGTTACCTTTTTTTGTGTTATGCTACTTTTTATCTAGCATATTGATGTGGTTTTTTTTATCTATGTAAAGCCCCATAGGGTAATTTTTTTATTAGATAGGACACTATACAAATCTGGTATAATATATTATAGATTATTTTTTAACCAATTTCGATGTGTTTTTTTTCCCTTTGTTGAGAACTTTTCAGTAATATGTCGACAGATTTCTTCTATTAAAAGCTATTGCACAAAAAACATTATGTGTACAAATGCACGATGACTGACCCAAAATACAATACAACTGCCATTTTTTGTGAGTAGGACCAGGAAAATCAAAGACAAAATAAAAATGGGTCATTTGTAAAAGACATTCTGATTGGACAATATTGGAGTATGAGTAAGCAAATCGTCCGCGAAAGTTTTATGACCATAATGCCCTAAGTATGTTATGAGAAGGAATGTAGAGTTAGGGTTATGGTGTTTAACGACACTTTGAACAATATTTCAGTTATATCGTGGCGGTCAGTTTTATTGGTGGAGGAAGCTGGAGTATCTTGAGAAAACCAAATAGCTTGTTCATGTTCATGCTACATCTAAAGTTTTACGGATCAGACAACGATAAGAACAGGGAAGGCTAGGAATTAGATAATGTAATTGTATATTAAACTTGACTATATCAGTCGCCACTTATTCTTAAAACATGAGTGTATTTTTTTGGGATGTTTTTTTTTGCAATTGAGCTGGATTTTAAAATATAGCTAGAATGCCCATGGAAAATCCACCAGATTTACTTTAAATTTGGAATTTTTTGCAGTGTTTTTATTCAATACAAAAATTACGACCAGACAAAGATAGTAACGAATAAATTTCATATATTGAAATACATTTTCTTGTTTTGTACTTTAGTCTTTGATTTGTCCAGTTAAACCTATCTAAACTGAACTTTGAATAAACCAGAATCCTGTATAAACTGTGCTTTAAACAAAATCATTGGTAATCTAACCTGTATAAATCGAACACCTGTCTATTCTGAACACATAAGATAGTCCTAATGAGGTTCGGCTTAAGCAGGTTTTGTTGTGTTATCAAAAACACATGATGTTGTGAGTTCGAATCTCGATCAGGGAGAGCTGTACAACATTATGTGATAAAGTTTGTCACTGTCAGTAACTTACAGCAGGTCGGTGGTTTATTCCGGGTCCTCCGGTTTCCTCCATCAATAAAACTGAACCCGACGATACAAGTTACAACTAAAATATTGTTGAAAGTGGCATTAAACACCATCAAACAAACAAACATATGTATTTACAAGGTCATGAATATTATGGAACGAGGTCACATGAAAAGCAAAAAAAGTGTAAATTATTGATTGTTTTCACCTTTGAGAACTGTCAAATTAAAGTGATAATTTTACTGCTATAAAATTGTCATAATAAAGTGATAAAAAATATATTAAGTGTTTTATCTTTTTTTATCTAGAATGTGATTTCATACTGTGTCAACAATAGTGGTGTTCCGATCATCCATTATGATAGAAAATCAGTCGATTATTTGAATTTCAACGACAATCGATTTTACTTTTTTTAAATCGATCATCTTGACTTATCCGCAAATATGTATTTAGAATCTCAATGACGTCTTAAAAACGTTTGTAAGAGACAGAAAATCATCATTTTCAAAGTGTAAAACTGACATAAACTCATCAAAATGATGGAGACTAGCACAAGGGAAACTAGTCAAGACTCCAAACTTTATGACCAACCAGGAGCTAAAAAAAGCATTGTGTGGAAATATTTTGGATTCAAAAGATGGACATGCAACTAAAACCAACTTTGATATGATAAAGGCTATATATATATATATACATGTACAGTGCTCCCTTGGTCTATCGCCCCCTGTTTTATCGCCAAAATTCTTGTCTGTCCTGATTTCCCCCATTAAAAATACCCTGTTATACTGCCAAACTCAGCTACCGCCATCTGCCACAGGTTTTCAGACACAAAAGTCGTAAAACCAATTTAAATTCCCCTGCCCACAACTACCTTTTGACAGCTGTGTATTGATCCGGGTAATTATGGAATGTCAAGACTGGTCATTGGACACGGTCATTGATCTCATAGGGTCGGAACAGGTGAGTTGTTTTGATTAGAATAATTACCTATATTTACTTTTCTAGTGATTACTTTTAATCCTGAATAAAAATTGTAATTTAATGTCGTCCTTATATCGTTTTCAGAAACCATGTAGCTTGATTTGGGATATGATGCAATAATGTCATATTATATCTACGTTTTTATTATATGTATTTAGAAACATAATAATACAGTTACACTTTTTATACAACAACACAAGATGATTCAATCTTTGGTTCATAAAGGAGTGTCATCATTCATTGCATAACGAGCATTTTCCACGTTTTCTTCGTAATCCATTTTGACAGTACCAGACGAAAGAAGTAAACAACGATACATTAATAACGAAAACTGATTGAACCTATTCTAATTTATTTATTTGTTAAACATGTATTATTTATACTTATGTCTTTGTACAAATGCAAAATGTATGTCAGTCGAGTTGAAACAATTTTAGAAAGTTTATCTTTTCATGACTTCCGGTTTTCAATGTCCCTCAGTTTATCGCCAAACTCGTTATACCGCCAAACTACCGACTGCACAGAAGGTGGCGGTTTAACGAGGGAGCACTCTGTATATATATATATATATATAAAAAATGTCAGAAATCATATGCTAACAAAGGAGAGCACCCCTTCAACAATAAATATGTTTTTTGTACTTGAATAACCATCATTTATGGTAATAACAATAATAATAAAATATTTTTTTAAGTTAATTTCTTTAACAAGCAACACATTCCGATTATAATCAACAATCGAATTGTGACAGGCATCCGAATATTCCGATTAATCAATTACTTTTTCCTAGCAGATTTCCAACACTAGTCAACAATTCCACCAATATCAACAAAGTGAACAAACAACTCTCTTCTTCACTCACAGAACAAAACAAAAATGACATATGGCATTGGAAATCCAGGTCCTGGTTTTGAACAGGCACAAAACTGTGGCAGGATAACTGGATTATTTTAATACATTTCTTGTTTTCTATTTGCTGTTTTTCCACTCAGCATGCAGTATTAAGGAATAAGACAAAAGACTTGATTGGTTCAGAATCAGGATATTATATGAGTGGAGCGACATGTCTAATTACAGACTTACATGTAAGCATGTTGGTCTATTACAAAGTGCACATAATCATCATTTCATCAAGCGTAACTTGTTTCTGCCATGATATACCTGAAAAATTGCTAATTTAGCATTAAACAACAACCACTCACTCACTTACACTTGTCTATAATAAATTTTTAAGTTTTACCTCTTTGAAGTTAATATCTCTTGCGTCTTTCCTGTCTCCTAGCTTTATACCACACCTTCTGAACACTGGGCACCCTGAGGGTTTTTGTGTCAAGTACCGGTAATTGGTGACCTAAAAATTTTTAAAATCCTATAAATAAGCTTTGGTTTGGTTTATGATGTTTAACAACTTTCAACTTTCAACAACATTTCAATTATATCATGGCAGTCAGTTTTATTGGTAGAGGAAACCAGAGTACTGGAGAAAACCACTGACCTGTCACAAGTCACTGAGCTCCAGTGGTCATAGGCATTGATTGCACAGGTAGTTGTAAATCCAATTACCATACGTTCACAACAAAGACGGCCCGCTATATATAAGGAATTGTTTGATCGAGGTTCAAATGAGATATGTGACTAATTTAGACCAAATTTTATGACTACATGTACATTGCATTCGATGGCTGGTAAGCAAGTTGATTTGTACAGATAGAAGGAATGATTCATAACAATTTTTTGTTAGGTAAGTGTTTTATTGTTTAAATATATAAATGGGATTTCCCAAGCAGACAATTTGAAAATTTATTTAAAATAATTACCATCTCATTTATGTTAAACAGCAGCAGATACTAAGTTAATTTTAATTGGATACAAGTTATACTTCAGCACTAATAATACCTCCAATAATTGGAAAATTTACTTTAAGTGGGGGGGGGGGTTGCAAAAAGGTGGGGGTCCTATCCCTGAGTATCTGCGGTGCAACTGTTTAGCAAATAAACCTGTATTAAAAATTAAACAGATACTTGTTTTATGTTTAATATGATTTTTAAAAATGGTGTATGCAGCAATGTCTGCAATCAATCAAAATCATTATTTTCCTATCATTATGTGGAAAAAAACATCAAATACATGGAATTTATATAATATATCTGATATTATTACAACACAATCATTTATAATTTTAGTTTGGCTTATTCTAGGTAAAAATAATCAGACCCAAATCCAGTAACTGTGGTCTTAATTTCATTACAAAATTTGTGATATATGGACTTTATTGCCAATAAATAACATTACATCATTAAAAAGTGCTAGTTAAGATCAACCTATTACTAGAAAAGACATGTACGATAATAATGTCCGATTTCAAATTGATGTGTCCGTGACATTTACGTGAATGGAAAATTCATGAAATTATCGATGATATTAAGTTATGTTGCAAATTATTTACCTGCAATATACTCCTTCTGGTGTGTGTACACTTTCCTAATCGTATATCTTTCTTCTTAAACTAACACATTTTGTCAATTTAAGTTGAAATGGTGACCCAGATTTCAGAACATTCGCCGGGTATTGCTGGAGACCCTGGCCAGCTGATTCGCTGCAAACTGGTTCCCACTTGCGTCAAGAGTAACCAGGTCAAAGAATATATTAAAAAATGAATATCGGAATGGATTTACAAATCCGATATTACACAATAGTACCGTCCAGTCCATATTTAATAAGTGTTAAGGTTACCGTTATAATGTAGTAATGTGCAAAATTATAATAAATTGATACAACCTTTTAAAATTTTGAGAAATTATATTCAAGATGCCAGCCATAACCCCCCACAGGGACTCGGTTAATCAGTGGACATATTTTTTTAATTATTTTTTTTAATTATTTTACGTGTTTTTCCTATTTACTTTCTGTTTTTATTAAATCATTATCGTTAGCACCTAGATTTTCATGTTTACAGTCAATGTGCAATATACTATCCACATTCATATACTAAAATATCCTATTTTAGTATATGGATGTGGATAGTATCCTATTTTAGTATATGGATGTGGATAGTATATTGCACATTGACTGTAAACATGAAAATCTAGTTACTAACGATAATGATTTAATAAAAACAGACAGTAAATAGGAAAAACACGTAAAATAGCTTTAAAAAATATGTCCATTAACCGAGTCCCTGTGTAGAGGAATCATATTTCTATGTCGAACTTATGTTGGGTGGCGGTGCTACTGTACATCTATACACTGTGCACTGTGCTGTTTCCATCACCATGAATCATAAAAAACACTATCCATTAATTTAAAAGTGACCTATTTACACTTGGATTAAAAATTGTCTCACAATTAAAAGAGGCTCTACAATCCACAAGGAATACACGTTTAAAAGATAATAGGCATTCCAAAAAAATGTAAAAGAGGAATATCTCATCACCATTTGCACTCAAATTAAATATTCTATTATAATATACCAAAAGATCGATTTTTTTATATCATTTAACAGATCCAATAATTTGACTATGTATCAGCATGTCGCAAAGGCGTAGCATCCATTGAGGCAACCGAGCAATTTTTTTTGCATCGGTAAAAAAAAAATGGATAAACACAACATCTTAAGATATAACTAAATCGTAAACATAAACTGTAAGTTCTAAGTTAGCATCGGTTGTATCATACTGTATGCAAACCAGAATTATTTTTTGGGGGTTCAGAAATGGTTCTACTATTTTCCCCGGCGAATGTCATTACAATATCAACCTGTCTGAATAAGGATTATGTTTGAGCCATATATCTTCTAAATATGATTGAAGACTCCTTGATGTGTCAATCAACTCTTATATCATGTAGTAGTGTAAGGAGCATAATGAACATTTTACGAGATGAACGCATAGATTCATGTATTCTAATGTCAATAATTTAAAAAATCTACTTGTGGCTAATTTGCCAAATTAAGGTAATAACTACTATCAAAACGTCAAAATTTTAACATAAGAAAAAACAAAAACAAAAAGTCGAACGCCCCAAAACATCCTGCCTCGGTAAAATTCCAACTCAAGCTACGCTACGCCCATGTGTCGGCCTAAGGAAATCTGGTCGCAGGCTTATACAGGCCCATCACCTGAATTATTACGCAAAAGGTCAACCTAAGGACAAACCGATCATACTCATACAGACTCATCAACAAGTCAGTATACGGACAGCCGGCCGCGCTAGCACAAGCCCTCGTCATTAGACAACAAGTCAATCTAAGGACAGCCGGTCGTACTCATGCAGGGCCATCACCACTAGGCAACAATTAAGCCCAAGGAAATCAGGACTCACTCAGTCATACAGGTCCATCATCATTACGCCGGCCGCACTCACACAGGTCCTTGCCATTAGGCAACAAGTCAGCACAGGGACAGCCGGCCACACTCATAAAGGCCAACCGCCATTAGGCAACAAATCAACTTCTAAGGATACCCGGTCGCACTCATACAGGCCATCTCCATTAGGCAAAAGCAGCTGATCGTTAGGCATACTGTTTACAAAAAAAATATAGTTAATCTAAATTTATGCCAGGTAAAATCCATTTGCCACAATATATATTGAAACTATAACAGTACAGAATCAACTTACGGTCCTGCTATTAAATAGGCATACACCCGGAAATTAAGTATGAAAAAACCTATATGATATAGGTATCAAAGGATTATCCATGAAACTAAGTCATGTAAGCTACCGCACATCTCTCCAGTGTATGGTATCATAATGTTCTTAGTGAAAATATAAGCTACCCTTTATACCTATGTCATGCAATGAACAGACGTAAGGTACATATAATATATGCAGCTTATATTATCTACATGGTAAACATTATGATACATAATAGCATACAATGAACCGATTCAAGGTAGCTTATATTCATGGAAAACATGCCATGGACACTGGAGTAAAGCTAATGACAGTAACTGTTATTACGGTCATCCCAACGTGGAATCAGGTAAGAATTTTTTTTGTCGATTAAATTGTTTCTATAATGTATTTTAAATGGCACATGCATTGGTACGATAGTAATCTATGAACTTATCACAAGGAAATCACAAATTACGACTGAAAAATGTATATGAAAGAGAAAATCCGATTAAAAAAAATCGCTAAGTGACCGTAACTGAAAACTGAGATGACCGTGTGATTGCACCGCCGAATTATGATCAGTTTCGGTCATCTTAGCGATTTTTTTAAATCGGATTTTCTCTTTCATATACATTTTTCAGTCGTAATTTGTGATTTCCTTGTGAAAAGTTCATAGATTACTATCGTACTAATAATGCATGTGTCATTTAAAGAGGCATTAGCTACGATTTTGACCAACAAAATTATATGTTTTGGAAATTGGTAAATAACTTTAAAATGATGAAATAAAGGTAAATATTTCACATTAAACAGCTTATCGTACCACCTTTCGCTTTTTGAGAACGAAAATTACCATCGATTTGTTATTTCCTTGCAAGCAAATAATTTGACCTCGCTTTCTCCGTATGCAACTGACCTTACTAGTGACAGGTAAAAACGAGTAATTTGTATTTTGTTGCTTATCAACTGCAAACTTGCATGGTTCTTTGTCCGTAATTAACGCCGACTAAAAGCAGATCTACAGAAAATAAGAAATAAGTGCATGGTTGTATTGATTTAATGACGATTCGGAAAACTCCGTAAACAATGTCGATAATTAATAAGATGGCGTCATTTTCTTGATCGATCTCAAAACACGAGCAGTTGCACCTTTTTTCCCCGATGTGCGTACATTTCATAACATTTATAAGTTACAGAAACACGTTTTATTAAGGAATCAATCATATCTGATAGTTTTTATGGGTAACAAAAAATTACGATTTTGTCAGATAATGCCCCTTTAAAATACATTACAGAAACAATTTAATCGACAAAAAAGATTCTTACCTAATTTTGAGCTTATTTTCATGAAAAACAGTGCCTTACTTGAATCACACATAGGCCTCGCGTGAGGTAGCTTATTTTCACGGACAACATCCTGATACACAATACATGACACATGTTTGAGAGATGTATGGTAGTTTTATTTTCATGAATAATACTGTGATACCAATAATTTTATGGATAGCCCTTTCGTACCAATATCACAAACTGGGGAGACAGAAGGTAGCTAATTTTCATGGACAACCTTCTGAAACTTAAATCATCCAAGGAAGGGACGTAAAGCAGTTTCATGGATAACAATCTGATACCTGTATCTGTATGAAACACTGGAGATATGTATGGTAGCTAAGAGACGTAAAGCAGTTTCATGGATAACATTCAAATACGCATACCTGTTTGAAACATTGGAGATATGTATGGTAGCTTACTATTATGGATAATCCTTTGGTACCTTTGTCATACAAGGAAGAGATGTACGGTAGGTTATTTTCACGGAATACATTACGATATCTATATCATATACTAAGTAATGAACAAATGTAAGGTAACTTATTTTTATGGAGAGCATTCTTATACGTACACCATAAACTGGAGAGATGTAAGGTAACTCATTTTCACGGACAGCCTTCTGATACCCATGGCACATGTTTGAAAGATGTAAGGGAGCTTATTTTCATGAAAATAAATTGATACCAATATCACACACTGGAGTGATGTAAGATAGCTTATTTTCAAGAATAACTTTTCTCTGCCTGAAACACGCACCACACTGGTGTCAACAAAGGTAGCTTTTTTTCATGGACAATCTTCCGATACCTACACCACTTGCTTTAGAAATGCTTGACTGAGAAATGAAAGGTAGATTATTTTCATGGATAACACTTTGATTTAAATATCACCTACACGAGTGATGCAAAGTATGCTATGTTCATGAATAACCTCCTATTACCGATATATGACACATGCTTGAGAGATGTAAGGTAGCTCGTTTATTTTCATGGGTAGCCTATAATTCTAATATGGCAAACTAGAGAGATCTAAGGTAGTTTATTTTCATGGACAACATTCTGAAACTTATATCATCCAAAGATGTAAAGCAGTGTATTTTCATGGATAACATTCTGATATATGTATATATATATGAAACGCTGGGGAGATGCAGGGGCGGATCCAGGATTTCAAGTTAAGGGGGGGGGGCGAACTTAGAAAATTTTTGGGATATTTCGTGTGAAAAATCACGATTTTACGCCAAAAAATCATATTTTGTCCAATTGCGGAGGGAGGCGCGAAAATTTATGGGGTATTTCGTGTGAAAAATCACGATTTTACGCCAAAAAATCATATTTTTTCCAATTTCATGCGCCCCTGAGATGTAAGGTACCTTACTATTGAGGATAACCCTTTGATACCTATGTCATACAATGAAGATAGATTCATGAAACACATTATGATGCCTATATCATACAATGAACAGATGCAAGGTAACTTATTTCCATGGAAAATCTTTTAATACCTATGCTACGTGTTTGAGAGATATAAGGTAGTTTATTTTCATGAAAATCATTTTGATACCTAAATCCCACGCTGAAGATATATAAGGTAGTTTGTTTTCAGGAATTACATTCTTCTATTTATCACACATTGAAGAGATTTATTGTAGCTTATTTTCATGGGTAATATCACATGTTGAAGAGATGTATGGTAGATTATTTTCATAAATAACATTCTGACACAAATATCACCACACAGTAGATATGGGAGGTAGGTTATTTTGTTTGATAACTTTTTGATACCTGTTTCATACTATGAAGAGGCGTAAGGTGGCTCATGTAAAATTAATATACCTATTATATATATTAAAAGGTACAAAGGAGGGATGTAATGTCGCTTGTATTTTAATGCAGCATACCGAAAATGTAGTAAATTGTGAAGGATAATAAGACACAAAATGTCCAGAAAATAAACAGAAAATAAACTTAAACTCGTATGAAAATTTAATACAGATGTATGATGAAAATTCCATAAAATTTTCAAGTAAATTTTATTAAATTGCTAGCAATTGTGCTGGTAATACTGTTATGGGACTAATAGTTCATGCACCAGGAGTGACATTGACCCATTAGCTTTGGAACATACAAACGTTGAATTATTGCACCATATGCAAATTTCGATGACTAATGTCTCATCAGTGGGGATTGAGGCCAAATTAATGGAAATGGGGGCCAAAGAGTATTACATGATGAAGAGTAAAAAAAACACAAATGAAGAACATTTATAACAAGTTTGTAGCTAAAATTAAATAACGTTAAAAAAAACCCCTCATAAACCTAAGAAAAGTATATTTTTTTATTACCAATATACCATGGGCCCGTTTTTTTTTTCTGTTCAATCATTCAAAAACGTTAGTGAACGAGTGATTGTTGTTTAATACCAAGTGACCATTTTCCAGCTATGTTGTGGGAAGAACAAATAACTTTTTTATGAGATGATATCTGCTTTGTACTAGAACAAACAAAACTGGATTTTAATAGTGTTAACTTGTTGGAACAACAATGCACAGACACACACATCGCTCCTGTCACTGGACACATTATTCTGACTCTGAAACACCCAGTCTTTGCCAATCATAGATGGAACCGACCATCTACCCACTCGATGTGAGTCACTAATCATTACACTACCCTAGCGGTATTGCTTGTTATAACTAAGCTTCTTGGTAAAAGGGGAATAATTGGAATAGTAAATTTTCATGGCTATCATCTGGAACACCTCTCAGTCCGAATGACAAAAAGTAGCTTTATTTCACTCTAAATTACTTACTATATTTAAAAAAAATCAGAATGCCAAAAGGAACGATTAATTGGCGGATTAAATATAATACACAATTTATATAGCGCTATATATAATAGATAAAAAATTACTCTAAGCGCTTAAAGTAATAAGATCAAATCTTCAGCTAATGCAGTTATGAATTATTACACAAAAATATAGAGTTTGTATGCCTTGGTAATCACATATATTTTCGTTCAAATATTCTTTAAAGTGAATATATAATTGCTTCCGTCATCTGATTATTATTTTGGACATCCCCGGTTGTTACGTCATCAGCATTATGACCTTTGACCTGCAAATTCACTCTGCCAAACACCGGACTCTATCTTTGTAGTTGCGACAAATTATATGTTTTTAAAGGTTTAATTAATAAAAAATCACACATTTTTCTCCTGAATTATACATGGTTCTTTTTTTTTACTTGAAATTAAATGTGTAGGCCCTTTGTGTTCATTAAATATTTTATTGTAATTCTTTGTGTGGTGTTTTTAGAGACCTAAATATATGATTGGTGATTTAGTAATTGCTAATATGTGATTATAATTCAATCATGCAATCAAAATATTGCACCCTACCTTAATTCAATGCCCCACAGATCAATTGTCGTTACATTAGTGTGTAGACTTCATTTAACCCTTGCTATATGCCACTGACCAGGTGAGCGATATAGGCTCATAGGGGCCTCTGTTTAATATTTTTTTATAACAACATGATTTTCTGTAGAAATTACTGTTTGTTTGTTTGTTTGATGGTGTTTAATGCCACTTTCAACAATATTTCAGTTATATTGTGGCAGTCAGTTTTATTGGTGGAGGAAACCGGAGGACCCGGGGAAAAACCACTGAACGGTCGCAAGTCACTGACAAACTTTATCACATAATGTTGTACACCTCGTCCTGATCGAGATTCGAACTCACAACATCAGTGGTGATAGATACTGATTGCATAGGTAGTTGTAAATCCAACTACCATACGAAATTACTGAAAAATGAATGAACTTACTGACTAGAAAATATAGCAATATACATATTAAAAAAAAAAAACAAGTCAAGTATTATTATTTACCTTGATATAATTCCTTTTTACAAGCACTACACAGTTACAATTATACAATCAATTAAAAAATACCTACAATATTCAATGTCAGATATGTTAAGTTTGTACGTTATTTACAATAAAAACAGATAAAATTACACAACTGGTACAATAACATGTAAAAGTTTACGATATACTGACGGACAGACAGACAGGCAATGGACACTGTACAGCAAGATATACAAATGAGTTGATCATTGGACGGAATAACTTATTAAATTATGAAATTGTTTTGATTTAAGTTTCTATGTTGACAATACAATGTATACATCTATATGGTATGGCATGTTGCGATTTTGTATCAAATTCACTGGATAAAACAATGAAGAAACATAAAGAGCACAGATTGCTCTAATAAAATGTTCATTAACTTGTATCACATGATACATGTAATTGTTGTAACTTTGTGATGTAATTGACTTTCCAACTTTCATATACTAGTATGACAAATATAATCATTCTAAAGTCACAAATACTATATTTAAAAAAATGTATTTTCTAGTACTGGCAATCATCGTTTTTTCCCCACCTGTGCTCTCAATTGTTTAAGTTCTGTTTCATGGTAATGTGATACAGCTGAAGCTTCTGCAAGCTGAAAATAAATTAAAAAAAATATATTTATTATCATGTACATGATTTTATGCATGGTGTGATGATGCAGATGTCTGTACATGTATCAGGTTAAATTCATTGAGTGGACATTATCACTTGTCTGCATCGTCTATTGTGTGAACATTATCACAAGACAGTGTGTACGTATGAGAGTAGTGATGCAGTTTATATAATACCACTTGGTAGACGTGGACATATTGTAGCAGCGTTACACTCATATTGCCATTTCGTTGGTTTGCAGTTCAGTAATCTTTCATTAATTTGAAGTCTATAACCCACAACAATTCTCCAAATATAGGTAAGTTAGGTTTTTACATACTAGTAAATTTGTCCCCAAGGCATTGTCTGTATACATTAAAAAATATTACATCTACTTTTCTCAAAAACTTTATTAATGACACCATATGCTTTACAGTAGTTTTTCCAGATTTTTGTTGCCACCAGATTTAATTGATGGATAAGACTGGACAATGTATAGGGTATCAGAAAGTAATTTGTTAACATTACTGCTTATACATGTAGGTTCAAGAGGAACAAATATTCCCCTTTATACAATGTGAACCAATAATTCATTGTTGATGGTATTCTATTGAAATTTAAAAAAAATTGAAGATCAATGGTGGACAATATACTGTTACAACATGAATCACTCATCTGGCCAACAAGCTTCAAATTTCCAAAAGCAGAATGATAACCACAGAAACCAATGAAAATATATTGATATGCTTAGACTACTGGATTACTGAACCCCCACCTCAACTATGAGATGTATTTTGTCCAGCAGTGGTGGCTATCTTGGATTTCCATTGATTATTGCTTAACATACAGCAGTGGTGGCCATCTTGGATTACCATCTATTTATTGATTAATTGATTTATTATTGCTTAACGTCCAGTAAGCAGTATTTCAGCTATATTCAGGACGATAAGTTCAATGATATATAAAACTATATAGAAATGAAGGAAGGGATGGGTCAACAACTTTTGACTGCCACTGATAAAGTATAAAGAGTTGGGTAGGGTCAAAAAATGTAGTCTTTTGTATAGTCGCTACAATGTGCCTACTCTTTTTCAAAATCTACTAAAAAGGTCTTTAGCATGTAGGGAGCATGGCACTCTCTCCAAACATTTTACCCACTATGGCCCACAGTCTGGCTCTCCGTAATATAACATGACATCCTCCATTGAGAGGGCTCTCCTATCCCAACTTCAACATAAACAGAACAACACTTTATGTTTCATTAAAAAAAATAACATATATGATACATTTCATTAAAATGAGGCTACTGTTCAAATCTCAACTCATTTGGTGAAAATATATGGCTTTATTGGCTCTGTAGGAGTATTCTACCAACCTTCCCCTAATCCCCCATGCTCCTTATGGTCTTTTTATCTTTTTATAGTAATAGTGCCCATATAGGTTGGTTGGTTGATGTGAACATCAAATTCAATTTTGAAAGTGCATACGATAGAATTCCATCAGGATAACTCTGTTCAAGCTTCGTTCAATTTATCCTAGTGGTTTCAGAGAATATCGTTAAAAAAAGTTGACAGAAGGACGGATGCAGGAAGACTCATAGCAAGTGATGAAAAACAAAGGCTCATATGACCTTCAGATAAAAAAATACTTGCCATGTCTAATAAAATATCAATTTTAAGTTTGAGTAGGTTGTTTTCTTCAGATATTTGTTGATTTTCTTTTCTTAGTTTCATCACTTCTTTGTGACTGGCTCCTCCACCTCCAGTTTCTGAAAAATAATTAAATTAAAAAAAAATTGTTTAAAAATGTTTATGATGTTCCCGTTAACAAAATATGGGTCAGAGTACATTTTTATTCTTTTACACCAATTATGAAACCACACTTAATCAAAATCTATGCCATCCAAAAGTAGTCTGCAATGAGGGTCAGATAAAACATTAAACTAAAAAGACTAATAAAAATATGGTATATGTTACACTATCCAAATTCAAAAGGTGAAATAATTGCTTTATTAGTGTTAGGGTTATGGTGCTTAACATCGTTTTCAACAATATTTCAGTTACCGTATATCGTGGTGGTCAGTTTTATTGGTGGAGGAAACCAGAGTACCCGGAGAAACCCACTGACCTGTCGCAAGTCAATGACAAACTTTATCACATAATGTTGTATCGAGTACATCTCACCATGAGCGGGATTCAAACTCACAACTTTAGTGGTGATAGGCACTGATACACAGATAGTTAAATGTATTTACAGCAATGTATCTATCTCCTTATGGTCAGAACATCCATACAAATTTGTCAAAGGTTTGATATTGTAATTTACCTTGAACCCACATTCCATTTTCAAATTGAACTTCATTTCCTCCAAGTCTCAATTTAACCGGTCCAACATTTGGTCCAAACTCTTCCCTGGCTTGGTCAGCATCTAAACTGATGTTAGATAGAGAATGGGCTCTTCTTGGTGGTGTTTTCTTTGGAGAAAACTTATTTCCAAACAAGTTCAGAGGCATTTTCCTAAATAAAAAAAAATACATGCATGATCTATATACGCTGTGTATTACATGTACAAAAATATATGTACATGATGACCTACTTAATGGTGCTGTATTTCGTGTATGACTGCCAATAATGGGGCTTCCCCTTTATATTCTGTTGATTATGTCACATAATTTTTTTATGGAATATTTTTCATTATCCCTAAACAAATCACTTCATTAAGAAAATACAATGGTCTGGGTGTATATGTATTTCACTTATTTTCTTGCATTATTCTGGAATTGCCCCAAACAACTAATTCTAGTTGAAAATGGAATGGAATAAATTTGGATTGGTTCTACAAATAAATGTCATTTCTTTATATTGGTACATAATTACTGAAGTAACTTGGGGGATAAAAATAGGACCACCTTCTCCACTGCTTGGTGAAACTCCTCCAAAAGGGACAATTGTGCCAGTTATAATTGTAAGATTTAAACTTATTTTATTGTTCATAATAACAACAAATGGATCAGACACAAGTTTTACAACTTAGAAATGTCTTCTCCACTAGTTACATCAATTTACATATAATCAGAACAGCATTAAATACATAATAAAATAATTGTTCAGAATATGAAGATGAAGAAAAAAACAACAACATACAATAGAACGAAAAAAGCAAATTTCAAAGATTGGGTTGGAGTATGACTGAGTGTATGGTATGTGGGTTCATAACTACCTATGCAATCAGTGAAAATCACCACTAACGTGAGTTTGAGTCCCCCTCAGGCGAGTGTTTACTCAATACAACATTATGTGATAAAAGTAGATCAGTGACCTGTGGCAGGTCAGTGGTTTTCTCCGGTTTCCTCCACCAATAAAACTGAAATATTGTTGAAAGTGATGTTAAATGCCATACCCTAACCCAATAAAAAAAAAAAAAATTATCTACAGTATGTATCGTCACGGTATGTGTTTTCGTGTGTCATCTGTTTTCGTTTTATCCATTTTATTTTGATTTCCACAGCGCACGCATTATTTTTGACGTGTCCTCCGGTTTCTATTTATGGAACGTAAACAGGACTACAACGTGACATCTGTAAAAAATGTTAAAGTTTGCTTTTAAAGACGCAAGTACCAAAAACAGTGAACCTACCTACTGAACCATACTTTTTGTAATGCTAAAAATTTACTTCATTTATAAAGTAGCTGGAAAAAAATCTAGAAGGGCTATATAAAATTTAACTATGTCGTCTGCCTCTCAGACACCGGCTCTTCCTGTCATGTTACTGATCATACTTGTAAATAAAAGAGCTGACTGAAATGTGCCTGTTTCTTATATAAAATACATGTCATTTTGCAGTGCATTGTGGTATCAGCACTAAAAAAAAACATCTAAAGTAAACACAATTTTAAAAGTGGTCATTTTCAAACATTCTGTTATTTTATTTAGATGTAGTATGATTTGTAGATGGCCAGAACCATGAAATTTTAAAACGAGTCATTTCCGGATTATATATTCGTTTCCATCCCGTATATCGGCCTTGTTTTTACTTCGCACGAAAACAGATGACGCCATTTTACTGACAACAAAAGTTGCCAGATAATCGAGAGTATATTAAAATACAAGAATGGCTTTAAAAACAATCTTATGTACAAAGAAATATTTAACTAGCCATTCTTTAAAAATTCAAATCGTCATATGAATGAAGGGTTAACACTGTTAATAGCTATATCTGAAAATCGATAATAGCACGAAAACCGATAACACGATGCTATGACTGTCAAGAAGCTGTTTCTGATTCTGATCTTTGCATTGTTTTTGGTCGTCAATATCATAAAAATCAGTTAAAATTCAGGATCATTTTCGTCAATATGTCACGATGAACTTAAAATCCAGACCATTGTTTTCAAAATTGTGTCCTCTTTTGTTTACAAATTTACAATTACAGTTTGAAATAAATTGTGCGTCTTGTTCATGTAGTGTAAAAGACTTTAAGAGGCAGGTTTTTCTTTTAACATAAGAAATATCAATTACCTGTTATTGTGGCGATGGAAATATTGTAAGTACTCTCAGCTGTCAAATGTATGGGTTATGACATGTTCCGAATTTTTTACAGTTGAGTTATCTACTCTTACCGGAAGTTGATTTGTTCTTTCTTAATCTGCCGGGCATGGGAGATTCCACAGGCGAACAAGAACTAAATTTTTTGCCATTAATTTCAGATTTATTAAAGAGGTAAAATAATAGATTATACACCAACAACTATACATAGCAAATACGTCAAGTTTCTTTAAATTTTAATATCCTGGCATTTGATAATCGAAGAAAGTGAAAAGTCAGACATCCTCCGGATTTTACCTTCATTTCAATGGAAAACTTGAATTTGATTAAATATATAATTTAAAATAAACCTGCCATATATGATATGAATTAACATGATTACCGGTATCTACCATCTTTATTGAATATTCTTTGACTGTTTGAAAATATCCACTTTGAATGTAAATGTTGGGGGAAATGCCTGCCCACACTATAGTCTATAGTATATCAGTATATGGCCACAGGCACTTGTTTCTGGTAAAAAAACCGATTTCCAGTCAAATCGGCCTCAAAATGAAAGTCATATCGGCCCAAAAAAATAAATATAAAAAAAGAATAAATAAATAAAAATTATATATTAATATAAATTAATATTTTTAGTTAAAAGATGTAAAATTTAAATCTTATTGGTGAGCGGATTCTTTTGTAAGGATCAAAGAAATTAATTAATGATTAATTTATGGCATAATTAAGTGATTAGCAATTTACATAAAACGTGATTGGCGACAATTATATAATGATCTTTATGTTGATTAGGAACATTCTTTGATGATTTTTTCTATTGTCTATAAATTCGCCTTTTAATAAAAAGAGGGCATCTAAATAACCAAGCCAAGAAAAACAACTCGGATTGAGAAATTCTTTAGTTTATAAAAGATTATTGATTATTTTAAGCATGGCTAGATATAGTCAGACGTTTATATTTAGTTTATTTTCGTATCAATGGTAAACATTTACTGGTACAAAACACAACTGTACTTACTAGACAGTTTTAATTCTTCAATAATTAAAAAGTATTGGATATATTTAAATATTTTGCTCAATGGTGTTCAAACTATTTAACTTTGCATGTTGACAATAGTAAACAACAAAAATGGGGCCGATTTGACTTGGGGCCAATTTGACTAGGGCCGATTTGACTTTGGGCCGATTTGGTTTGGGGCAGATTTGACCTGCTTCCAAAAAAAACCATACATGTAGATACTATATATACAGTGGTGGATCCAGAGACTCTGTTGACGAGGGGGGCTCAGTTATGGAGCAATATTTTCAATAATTGATGGAACCAACTGTAGTCCCAAAGCGGTTCTGGCCTGTAGATTGGTAAACCTTGTTTTAATTTCATTTAGCGTACAGTAGAGAAAGGGTACAGTTATTGACTTCCCAAAGTAGTCTTCCGGACTCTCTGCTTCAACATTATCTCTCATTATTTGTCTCCCGCATATTCTAGGTTTTTTAACCTCTATGTCTAGCGGTTCACATATTTTAGCACTCCTCAAAACACTGGTGGTTGAATTGTTCAACATTTGCTCTGCAGTCTAGTGAGCTCTGAATTAAATTTATGCTTTTTAAGGCTCTGCCTATGTCAAGTGATCTCTCTTGTAGTGATCTTGTAGAGGACCTTTGTAAGTTGGAATAACTTGTGTCCGATCCAAATGTTATATAGTTAACAATAAAATAAGTTTAATCTAAATCTAGTGATCTGCTGAGCCCTTTCTTAAAAGCCAGGCACATTTGAACAATAACAATGGTTACGACAAAATCAAAGTTGCAAATGGAATTAAACAAAGAAGTTACATCAGCTTCTTCTGGTCTGGTGTATGTGTGTTTTGGCAGTTTTGTAAAGTGCTCAAGGGTTTGAACAATAGCAGGGAAAAAATCTAATTTAAGTCTATTTTATTATACCCCCCACAAACAAAGTTTGAGGGGGGGGGGGATATATAGGAATCACCCTGTCCGTCTGTCCATGCACCTTATAAGTGCAACTCCTAAACCGCTTATTGGATTTTTATGAAACTTTACACATTTGTAGTACACTACCTGCAGATGTGCATGAAGGAATATGGTTGCTGTCCAAAATTTAAAAGGGGAAATAATTCAACTTATAATTTCACGAAAAGGGGGGGGGGGGCATGTACCTTGTAAGCGCGACTCCTACTAAACTGCTTATTGAATTTTTATGAAACTTTACACAGTTGTAGTACACAACCTGCAGATGTGCATGAAGGAATACCGTTGCTGTCTAAAATTTAGAAGGGGAGATAATTCAACTTATACTTTCACGAAAAGGGGGGTTGTGTACCTTGTAAGCGCAACTCCTCCTAAGCGGCTTATTGGAGTTTTGTGAAACTTTACACAGTTGTAGTACACTACCTGTAGATGTGCATGAAGGAATATGGTTGCTGTCCAAAATTTAGAAGGGGAGATAATTTAACTCATACTCTGAAATACGTTCTATATGGAGAGATGGGCTTGTAAGCGCAACTCCTCCTAAACGGCTCATTGGATTTAAATGTAACTTTACACAGTTGTAATACACTGCCTGCAGATGTGCATGAAGGAATGTGGTTCTTGTCAAAAATTTGGAAGGTGATGTGACCTATATCCTCTTGTAAAAAAGTTAGGAAATGTTGTAATCCTCATGTATACTGATGAAACCGTATTGGTTTTAAACAATCCCACTTTGTTGAAGTAGAGAGGCCAGGCTTATATATTTACAGGGGACATGTGGATCTTTTGGGGTTATTGTTAAAGATGTCATTGAGCTGAGCATTTTGAGTCCTTGTTTGTGAAAATTGGGTAATCGATAAGAAAGTTATGAGCATTTGAAGTTTTGAATTTTATCCCCCCCTTTTTTCCAGCTTGGACGCTTTGTGAAAATGGAGAAAAGCCCATTTTTGGAAGCACATTTTTTAAAATATAGCAAACTCTCAAGTATAAATTTTTGTTTATGTACAGAATGGGTTTCATACTTCTGGAATAGTAACCAATATACGCAAAGACAATTTCAAATTCAGAGATTTTGGGCAACCAAAATTGCCGAAAGCTCTCTTTTGACATAGTCCAGAAGACCTCTCTGGCCATGTTGAAGCTATTTTTTTCAGAAAATAGGTTACCTGCATATTGTTTTGGTTTAATTTTACTTGAAAACCTTGTGGCGACCCCTAGATGTATGTTCTTGGTTAGTTTATTTTGGAGATGGGATGTTGTCTCCTTGACATAACTCCATATCTGTTCATTTTTCATAGGTAACTTGCTAATATACCTCAGTTCTAGAGGTGACTGTGTAGAATGAGTATACTCATCATTCATTGAAGTTTTTACAGTGTTCTTTAATAGTAATTTTCTTTTGGTCTTTCTAAAAAAAATTATTGGTGAAGAGTAGGTGATTGTCTCTTTGGCATCTACCACATTGAATTTGTAGATTTAATTAAAATCCGTTCACAGATTTAGAAGGTGTTTCGGATAAGATATAGATTCACCATAACTTGAAATTACAAAGTCCATTTTTTAAATACAGGAAATCCCAAAAATCAAACATTATAAATATAAACCAGTAGGTACACATCTTTAATGTAAATAGAATAATGTCTAAAGAAAGTTTCATTTGTCTGGGTGGAGTTGCAAATAAGAGATTGGCCCTAGCTCAAGCGTTACGGACCGACGGACGGACTATACCCAAGTTGGGGTATAATAAAAACTCTGGGTCAAAAAAATTAGGACAACAGAGTTGAAACTGTACAACATGCGTTAAAATGTAACGGACGGACAGGGGCGTGGATATAATACTACTGCTCCATTTTTTTGTTCAATTAATATTATTAGTTATTAATCGCACCTCAAACAAATTTCTCTATCAGTAATTGGTTATATATTACGTCGATCACATGGTGACCGCCACCATCATGAGACTATAGGGAGTCAGTAGCTAGATATCTACATGTATTTGAAAAAATCGCAAATTGCATCCCAAAGAACCTTGATCTTCCGCCTCATCCGATCTCATCTTGCTGGTAATTTTTGTTGTCTACAGTACTCCGTTTTCCGTTTCAGTTTCAAAGATATTGGCTAATAAACAGTTGTGCTTACAGTGCATGAAAGGCCGTTTTCAAGTATTCGTTACTTGCAATATCAGTAGAAAGTTTAATTCATAACTATAGGATCAGTTTTGCAGAAAATTCTATTAAATACACAGCTACTGCGATCATCAAACGTTTGAAAGAAATCAAGTTTTCACACAATCCCTTACTCCCCTTTTTTATTAAGCAAAGCCCAAAAAATTCTAAGCCCTGTGGAGTAAAACCCCAAAAGTATACAGGTCCTGCGAACCACAAATGTAATATATGTACAAAGTTTAAAAGAAATATATGAAGGTGTTCTCAACTTTCGACATTACATGTATATCTTGAACTTCCCTTATTTCAACACAGTCCAATAATAAAAAAAAAAACTTTGGAGTAAAGCCACCAAAAGTATACAGCTCCTGATAATCTCAAATGTAATAACTGCAAAGTTCTCAAATTACGGCGCGACACGGCACGGCAGCTGAGAATCTGTGACGAACAATTTTGGGACTTGCATGTTCCTACGGACGGCGGTGATACTGAACTCCCTGACACCTATAGACGTAACATAAAAATTGCAATTTCCATTTATCTTTTATGGTGTCTGAGAAAATAGCCAAAACTCCTAAAATTGAAAAAAAAAATTAAGGGATACAACTTATAAACAGATTTTGATGAAAAATTGCTGTGATGAAGATCTCATCTAATTGCTGATCATTTTTTTTTATTATTTATTTTTTTTTTGCACTAACAATTTATTTGCTACTTAGTTTCTGAGATTTCCTTTCAAAATCTGATAATCATTGACATCTAAGCATTCGTAAAAAAAATCTGTTACAATAATGGAATTATTTCCACAAAATTTTCGACTCTGTCCAATTAGTTTACTAAAACAGGGCATCTATTGGTACATTAAATGATACCAGTTAACAAATCAAATATCTTTATTGTCAAATAAACAAGTAAATGTTTGTGACAAACAATGAAAAAAAAAATAGAAAGACAGTATCAAAAGAGAAGAAAAAATATGCGAACATCAGGACTCTTCTATTTCAGTTCTAATGACCGTTTTAAAAAGGAGCTGATTAACTTCATATGCTCTTTTGATAGTGGGTTTAGTAAAAATGAAATCTTAGAACTAATTGTATTTAATTAAAAGTTCATCCCAGTGTAGCATATTAAAAATTGTTTGCCTTGGATCTTCATACCCCACCGCGTTTCACATATTGTCTTCAAACTGTCACAACTTTGGAACCAATTATCTGATCACACTGAAATTCGAACTTGATCTGCATTTTATGGTACCAAACAACAGTACAAAATTTAAAATCCGTTCTCAAGTTCTCAAGAAATTAGGAAATCTATATATGCCCGTATCACAAACACTCGATTCGTGAACCCCCTTTTCGAGAATTCCGCCTATATCAAGAAAAATCACATATTTTCTCTTCTGTTCAATAAAATTATGTTTATATGATATGAAATAGGGTACCTGTAAAGTGCGAAACGAAACCGAACGAAATAAAACGAAACGAAATGTAACGTCGTTTCGTTTCGATCGGTTTCATTTCGTTTGATTTCGTTTCGTTTTGCACTTTACAGGTGTTGGTGGTTATACCTATATGAAATTGTGACACTAGACATGTTTATATAACGGTTTAAGACAATACCTGATTAATTGGTATTTTGACAACACATTCATAAAAACTTCAAATAAGCTTGAAAATTTGATTTAGCATAATTACTTATAATTACCTCTTTGAAGATTAATTCAATACAAAGAAATTAATTTGTATTTTCTTTTACTTTCATTACACAGATCGAAACCATTCGATTAAAAGCCATATCGTGACGTTAACTAGCCTTGAAAAGCGTATGTTAATATATGTGCTTGACTAAAGTATTTGACGGGGAGGGGGCTGAAGCCCCAAAGCCCCCCTTGAATCCGCCACTGATATACCACAAGGTAAGTAACCTTTCATTTGTTAAAAAAATCTATGTCATCGCGATTTTTGCGTTTTTTCAACTCGACGGACACCAGCATGGAGGAATGGCCTACATGTACATCATGTGAAACTACAATAATTTATCTACAAAATGATGCATAAATGATGCATAAAACACATACCTTTGCTGAACCTCAACAATACAACAGACCTTTTTCTTCTACAAATTTATCTACAAAATGATGCATAAAACACCTACATGTACCTTTGCTGAACCTCAACAATACAACAGACCTTTTTCATCAATAAACCAGGAAACTGGCATGTTGCTGCTCCACAGTGAAAGAAAAAAGAAGAAAAGTTGTAATAAAAATTCTATAAAAAATACTGAGATGTTAGAAAAATATATATATTGCATTCCAATCAAAAAAATAATAAAAGTGTTTTAATTTCTGAGAATAAAAGTATAGTTTGAATGCAAATCTGTTGCTATTTTTAGAATTTTTCTAGCTTCTCCCATGTTTTAACTTTCCCGCCTATAAGACTTTCAGTCCTGTTGGTATACTTCAGGGAAAAATCCAGAGGTTGTATAGAAAGTTCACAAATTTTGAATTCTCAGTATTTTTTATAGAATTTTTATTACACCTTTTCTTCTTTTTTCTTTCACTGCAGAGCAGCAACATGCCAGTCTCCTGGTTTATTGAAGAAAAAGGTCTGTTGTATTGTTGAGGTTCAGCAAAGGTACATGTAGGTGTTTTATGCATCATTTTGTAGATAAATTATCGTAGTTTCAGATGATGTAGGCCATTCCTCCATGCTGGCATCCGTCGAGTTGAAAAAAATGCGAAAATCGCGATGACATAGATTTTTTTTACAAATGAAAGGTTACTTACCTTGTGGTATATATAGTATCTAGGTATATATTTTTTTACCAGAATCAAGTGCCTGTGTAAGACACAACGTCTAGTGCTTGTGTTGACACCTTATTAGTGTTTCAACAAAACATTTTGACGTCAAGTCTTTTTTTTTAACTGGATTACATGTCGTCTGTAACCTTATGTGGAGTAGACAATATTTTAAAATGAACAATTCAATAAAAATATTGAAACTACGTTTTGTACAATGGTACTGACATTTTGGATTTTAATACCTCAGGGTTTGGAAGGCTCATTGCCATTGGTCGGTTGAAAAAAATTACTCCTGATCAGGACATGACCTCAAACAGGATGTTAGTTACTCCTGATCAGGACATGACCTCAAACAGGATGTTAGTTACTCCTGATCAGGACACAACCTCAAACAGGCTGTTACTTACTCCTGATCAGGACATGACCTCAAACAGGATGTTAGTTACTCCTGATCAGGACATGACCTCAAACAGGATGTTAGTTACTCCTGATCAGGACACGACCTCAAACAGGATGTTAGTTACTCCTGATCAGGACATGACCTCAAACAGGATGTTAGTTACTCCTGATCAGGACACAACCTCAAACAGGATGTTACTTACTCCTGATCAGGACATGACCTCAAACAGGATGTTAGTTACTCCTGATCAGGACATGACCTCAAACAGGATGTTAGTTACTCCTGATCAGGACATGACCTCAAACAGGATGTTAGTTACTCCTGATCAGGACATGACCTCAAACAGGATGTTAGTTACTCCTGATCAGGACATGACATCAAACAGGATGTTAGTTACTCCTGATCAGGACATGACCTCAAACAGGATGTTAGTTACTCCTGATCAGGACACGACCTCAAACAGGATGTTAGTTACTCCTGATCAGGACATGACCTCAAACAGGATGTTAGTTACTCCTGATCAGAACACGAATCTCAAACAGGATGTTAGTTACTCCTGATCAGGACATGACCTCAAACAGGATGTTAGTACAGGTATATTGACCAAAAAAATATTCAACAAACATCTACATTTGTAATTTTAATTTCTTATCAATCAAATCCTATTTGTAATTATTTTCCTGATAGTAACTGGTGACCACCATCTTTGTTTACAGATTAGACTAAAAATTAATTTGACATATAGCACCATTCGACATCACTCATCATTGTCTCATGAAGGGTTCATGCTTAAACATATCAATGATTTTTGAGAGGATTTTTTGTTCATGCATTTTTACTAACAGACTGCAGTGTTGAAATATGATCCATTATGGTGGATCATGCCATGGTGGCCATCTTGGATTTTCAATTGAATCAAAAGGATAAATATCGACTTAATAAAGGACAGCTAAATTCATGCTCAGTTTGTATTCAAATAGTTTTGGGGAAAACATTATTGAGAGGAAACTCAATGTTTTGTTCTGTCTGCAATAAAATATCTACATATAGCTCTAATACAATACAATAGATTAACTTATTTAATTACTGCAAATTTGGTTTCTTGAAAAGTTTCCTCCCTGACCCTCTTATCAGAATCCCAACAGGTTAACAAGATGTCTAACACCACCTTCAACAATATATCACTCTGGTGGCCACCTGTATTGGAAGAGGACACCAGGGTACCAATATATAGAAATTCATTGATCTTCCATAAGTTGCAGACAAATTTGATCACATAAGATTGTATCATGTATACAACTACACCAACGGATTGTGGGCATATAGATGTCAAACAATTTATCAAGTCTTCAGTTACTGTAATATTATTATGTTATATTGTTACATACATTTAGCTTAACTGCATTGGTGGTGTAATGGTTAGCGTGCTTGCCTCGAGTGTGGTTGATCGTTGGTTTGAGCACCGATCGGGTCAAACCAAAGACTAGAAAATTGATGTTTGTTGCTTCTCCGCTAAGCACGCAGCATTAAGGAGAAAGAGCAAAGACTGGTTCGCTCAGAATCAGGATAATGTGTCCAAGTGGTGTGGCATGTCTACCCGCAGACTGTTGTTTCAGTGAGCTACCACTATAAAAATCCAACTAAGCGTGTTGGTCTAGTACAAAGTGAATCTCATCATCAACTCATTGAAAATTAACTTGTTCTCACCATAATATAGCTGAAAAATTGCTGAGTTGGCGTTAAACAACAAACAATCGCTCACTAATCCATATAATTAGCTCATGATTTAATTCATTACATTTGTTCTTTGCAGTGTGGAAAAAGAATCGGGAGATGTACATGTAAATCAAAAGATGACCGAACTGAAAAATAAACTAGAAAAAGCTAAAGAATTTGTAGAAAAAATGCCAGGGATACAACAGAGCCAATCAGAACAGATAAAACAAATAGATATTCTTAGGAACCAGCTAACAGTTAAAACTGCTTTATTAGAGAAATACAGAAGCATGGACAAATTTGATTTGTCAAGTTAATTTTGACTTTTGCCATAATATTTTACTAGCATTAATAGATTTTAGTAAAAAAAAATACAAGATCTGATATTTCATTTTCAACAAAGCTTTGAATTTATGATACATTATAAAAATATTTGAAATGGAAGATGAAATTAAAGACGAGCAACACAGTATATTTGTGAAAGATCCAGATGAATGGATGCAATATGTATATAAACAGGTAAACGTGTTTGTGGAAGATGGATTTGAATATACTGGCTGGCTATATACAATTGATCCTGTATCAGAAAGCATTGTGTTAATGAAATTTAATGGAGACAAAACTGAAATGGACATTATAAATGGAAGTTCTGTTAATTCAATATCAATTATTGATGGAAACACTGAAACTTACAAGGCAAAATTAGACGCCATGTTTAGACCTGAAGAAACGGCATCTTTAACAGAGGAAGAACTTGAAAAACGTAAAAAGCGACTTAACTTGTGGTTGATTAAAAACAGACTTCCAGTGCAATTGATTGGTAATAACAAGGAAATACTTTCCATTTCCGATGCATTATTTATTGAACCTCCATATGGGGCAGATAATTGTCGCAGTACAAACGAAATTATTCTTGGTCGTATTCAAGGTCTCATTAAAAATATGCCATTGGACCATGAAGATTGGTAAACCATATATTGGGATTATCATACTGTATTATTTGGACTGGACTATTTGAGACTTTTTTTTTACTATAATAGTCTCCTCATCATAAACCTATGGAGATGATGGCAATTTTTCATCCAAATTTCAATTCATTAAATGTTATGTAATATAATACATTGTACATGTAGTAATAATAAACATTTGTGAACAAAAATATTATTATTTCATTTTTACCTGCACATAAAACTCATTGTATAAGCACAAATTTGATTGGACAACATTCTGCACACCTATACCTCTGTGTTAAAAAAACATATTTGTAAACAGATCTAAGTTACAATTCAAATAGGAGAAATATCACAGGAAAAAAGTTACAGTATTAGGTTATAGGAAGTCACAAAGGACAATCATTGCCTTAGATCACTAAACCACAGCATACTATTTTAATTAAATGTCAATAACAATTTAAGATTAGCAAGAAAAAATATGAATGCAAGTTAACATGAAACAAAGTATAGTGAGTGATTGTTGTTTAATGCCAATTGAGCAATATTTCAGCCATATCATGGTGAGAATAAGTTAAATTCGATGAGGTGATGATGATGTCTGCTTCATATTTTTTAGCTCACCTTGCCAAGACTACACTTTCCACTTCCAAACATTCGCTGGTCACATGACAGTCCCATTGAATGTCTGATTTGTAATTATTGAAATATAGGTCTTGATTTTTCGGGATAATGTCATTACTCCGACACTCAATACTCCAACAATCATTACTTCGACAGTGACCGATAATCTTTGCAATTCTGGCGCTTTTAACAATCCAAATGCAGTATGGGACTGCCCATTTAACTTGAAAGAAGAGGCATAGTTTTTATCCAGAGTCAGAAGTTTTTTTCATATTGTTTTTAAAGCTTTTCAGCGCGAACCAACAAAATATTTTTTACAAAACTTGAAAAGAAAATATTATTTCATGTAGATCTAATAAAAATGCTTTCTGTGATTAGTTTGTTTCTTCGATTCCTGTCATATTTTCCTCAAAATTCAGGATAGCAAAAATACATGGCCTATATGTATACCTTTTCAAGTTATCAAGTCGTCTCGTAGTTAAGCGACACCTACCTACCATTCCATCAGATGCCTACAGAATTGGGTTTGTTGAAGAGACCCGTACTACCTGCGACCAATACTGTGGGTGGTTGCAACAGTTTCAGACAGAAATTTCTTCACTCGCATTCGGTCGAACTCATTGAACTCATTGGGCTCGTAATTTTGTGAGTTTTTCCCCTTTAGATTGTTGTCTGTGTTCCCCGGGTTTGTATATAAAAGGCCAAGATTGGATTTGGTTTTTTGTTGTTGTTATTTTCCTTCACTTCTTTATTGACTCCGCACAGGACACTTGTAAACACACATAAAATTAACAAATGTGCCAAGTTAGGTAGTATTCTGTTGGGTGTTTCTTGAGAAGATGGTGAAAATATTGTTTCCCATAGTTTCAATAAAATTTTGACCTTTACAAGTGGTCATTTTGAAATTCGTAAATGGCCCAAAAACTATCGAAACTTGTTAAAGACCTTCATAGAAACATTCACACCAAATTTCATTCAAATCCGTTTAGTGGTTCTCAAGAAGAAGATTCCTGAAATATACCCTTATATATCGACCTGATTCAATATGGAGATGATGTGATGGTATTCGAAATTTTGTTAGGTTTCTCCTGAACTCAGAATTACTTAAAATCTGAGTTCAGGAGAAACATCATAGAAAGATAGTTTTCTCTTCCATAAACAGTTTTAAATTTTACATAAGTTCTCAATTTACCATCAGAACATTTGTTCCTATCTAGGGCCCATTGATGCCTATGTGCTTCTAGAAGTATTTTCTTGACTGTTTGTTTTGAAACTTTTTGATTAGTTGACAGTTGTTTAAGATTAGGAATGTTATTCAAAATTTGTTGTAAAGCACCATCCCATGAGGATATCCGGTGTTCATATAATTTTCTGGAATGTGTGTATGCATCCTTCAACAAGGGAAAAGTGTCCAAAGTTTATAATAAAAAGTTCCCATACTTCAGAGCAATATAGTAAAACATGTTAAATCATATGTCCTAAGCAACGTCGCTAAGTAAACATTGACGCGCGGGAACACTGAAAACATAGTTCATCTAAATTTTCGACTATATCTTTTATTTTCGTCAATGAAATAAATATAATAATCAACTGCACGTCGTGAATATTGAATATATGATCACTCGTGCCGAAACGCATTTAGATTAAACTCGTGCACACTCGTTTAATCTGATGCGTTTTGCGGCACTCGTGATCATATTTTCAATATCCACTCCGTGCGATTATCCTATGGTTGTTTGGAGTTGCGATTAGATAGGATATGATGATACAGTCCGGGATGCATGGTCGGAGTATTAATGAGTGTCGAAGTAATGACTGTCGGAGTTATGAGTGTCGGAGAAATAACTGTCGGAGTAATGAGACGACCCCGTCTTTTCCAATATCTATCCAGCCTAATGTATTTAGTGTCGGGGCGTTTACTACTGTATCTGGTAGTTTGTTCCATCTACTTGATACCCTTAATGTAAATGCATACTTTCTCTTGTTTGATTTTACATGTTGGTGAACTATCTTGTTCGAGTTAATTCTAGAGCTGAATCTTAATCCAGTTTCATTCATCAATTTCAAGAATGAACTAGCCTCTCAGTAAGCTAATGTAGGTAACCCTATTTTTTTTAATCTTTCGGGATATGACAAGTTTTTCATTCCAGGAAATTGTTTAGTTAGTCGTTTTTGGACACTTTCTATCTTTTCTATGTACTTCATTTTGTATGGTGCCCAGACAGAGCTGGCATAGTCTAAATGAGTTCTGACTAGAGTTTTGTATACCACCAAAAATGACTTTGTATCTAAATACTTGAAAGTCCCCCTCATTGCTGCAAATATGGAAGAAGCTTTTTTGACTTTCTACACATAATTTCCATCTTATTTCAGAATGTAAGAAAATTAACATTGAATTTATGTTATTATCAAGTGAGTATAAATTAACTAACTATACATGGCCTACAGCAAAGTAAAGACAGTATACATGTATACCTATTAATAAAATAATTACTGCCCTTATTTAAAAACAGTATTTCGAAAATTCTAGCTTAGCATTTTTTCAAGACATCTATGTCAAAAGTTGAAATATGAACAAAATCTATAATGACAACCTAAACATATTAAACAAATTTCCGTTTTAATGGCCTTTTAAATAATAGTTTCCTTGCTAAAATGGTTTGCCACGTTTACCTTTTCTTTTCAAATATCATGAATTGGTAAGATGATTGTAAAAAATGAATTAAAATTTTACCGTACAGTTTTAAACTGAAAAACAATTGAATTAGTCGAAATAAAAATATAATTTGTTTACAATGATTCTTGGTAGTTTTTTTTATATATGAATATTTTGTCTTTTCCAGATCAAAAACGTAAAGTATGCAGAATTTGTAGTTCCAAAGTGAGAACATGGTGTCCTGACAATTTGTGTAAAGTTGGATTAAATGCGTCGAAGATTGCTTCAAATCATTCCACACGAGGATAGCAGAAGAATGATTTTTTTTTATAGTGAACAATTATATTAAGAACGGCCCGTTATTTATTAAATAAAGAAACGATCAGAGATTCTATTGAACATTTATATTGGATTGATGTATTTAGTGTTCAGAAATTTCTTATAATATATTTGTTTACAGAAGAACTATCAATAAAGGGATAGAAACAGCTAAATTAGACTTAATTTTACTAAATGGTAGATTTACAAAGGTAACAAAAATCATAAATTTATTAAAATAATAGATTGTAGCTACACTCCAGTCAATACGACGCAAGTACAAACGCGTTGTAAAGGACGCACCGACTCCCATCAAATGAGCCGTTTTCCAGACGTTTTTGCACGATTTTTATGACGTTGAATATAAACGTCGGTAAATTTGAAAACGTCGCCCCAAAAGGGTTAACTTAAATGTTTTCTAAGGAAAATCTTAACTTAAGTAGCTTTATGCATACGGGCGCCGGTCTATTTCAATAATCAACTAACATCAAGCAAAACTCGAACTGTTTTTATCGAATACATACCAACTAATAGGGATCATTCAACGTTCTCTAAAAAAGTATATATCTGACAGGGATCCAGAGTAATACTCACAGATCGGTAGCAATATCCATTCAGTTTTGAAAACAATAACCCCCCCCCCCCCCCCCCCCCCATTTACACGGTGTGGATTGACACAATACTTTTCTGGGTTTTTTTTCTGCGTTTCCTGACTAAGCGAATTCGACAACGGACTGTGCGCGGGAGATGGGACTATGACAACGTGAAGGAATGTTTTTCACAAATATTTTACCCCAAAGTAATAAGCGAGTGAGTGATTGTTGCTTAAAACCAACTCATCGTTTTTTCAGCTATATCATGGCGAGAACAAGTTAATATTCAATGACCCTGACAAATGCTCGGCATGTCAATGCGCTAAGACGGCACTGCGACCTGACTGAAATGAAGAATTCAATATACGCTGTTCATTAACTTTAGTGCCCAAGTGTAAATTTGGATAGTCTATTAGCCATATTACCTTTCTTACTTATATTAGGCTGCACTTATTCACAATTTTGTAATCTATGATACAGGTTGTGAGATACATAACACTTTTAACGACAGTGTGGTTAAAACTTAATAATTCCACCAATAACAACAAAACTGTGTTTGTTTGTTTGTTTAATGGTGTTTAATGCCACTTTCAACAATATTTCAGTTATATCGTGGAGGTCAGCTTTATTCAAAAGCCTTATCCTCCATATCATGACATTGTATAGTGTTTGGACGAAGGAGGCATCACAAACAATATCATTAAAAAGAATCTCCCGGCAGAGAAATGGAAAGAGGTTCAATTTTCCATCATATCCCGTTTTTGTGACCAATTAAATGCTTTTTTTCTTCAATTGTTGATTTAAAGGAGAATAAGATCAATAATATGATCATTATTTAATTTATTTATGATAAGCCATGTATATATAAACCTTATTGTTCTTATGGTACAATATGTTTTTTTTTTTTTTTAATTATTATTATTTTTAATTTAAATTGCGTTGTATATAATTTTAACCATTCTAGCACATATATTTATTGGTAATGGATTGAACATGCTAGGAAATTGTGTGTAAAGCTAAAGCTATTTTCCTATATATTTCAACTAAAAATAAATCCTAAAAATTAACAATCATGGAAAAATTATGTACAAATAAAAACCACTCGTATAAACATAATGAGCAAATAAACGAACAAAATATAGACAATTCCGAACGTTTTGGTGTAAAATTTGTTAAAATCTATCCAGCTATCCAGAAATGACTTCAAAATAATTTAAAAACAAAAAATGGTTTTGGTTGATTATATAGGGATTTTTTTTTACATTTCCCAATACTTTTGACAGATGACTGTACATTCCTGGTTTATGGTGACGGTGACGATTCCACAGGCACTCGTGGCACGGACTTACCACCCCCCTTTTTTCTAACTTTCTGTTTACAAATTTATTTTCAATCAAATTTCTTGATTTTTTTTTATTATTTCATCTCTTTTTCCTTATTTTAACTTGTTCTTGTCAATATTCATACAATCTTATGCTAACAACAACTTGCATGTATTGACCCTATATAGATACTGATTATTATAAGCTCTGTAATAAGTTTCCTCAAAGCAGAATGAAAGGTAAGCGACACAGGCTCAGCCCACTGAGCCTCTAGTTTGGATTAGTGCTAGTTCAGTGAAACAACAGTATGCGGGTAGACATGTTGCTTCACTCCCAACACATTATCCAGATTCTGAGCCAACCAATCTTGTTCTTTCTCTTTAATGCTATGTGCCTAGCGGCAAGGTGGGAAACCGATTGGCTTATGGCTTTCCACCCAGATAAATGTACAGTACTCGCCATCACTCAAAAGAAAACACCCTTCAAACATGACTATATACTTCACAATCACATTCTCGAACCAGTAACTTCAGCAAAATACCTTGGAGTTACACTACAATCGAACCTTAAATGGAACACCCACATCGACAATATCACTTCAAATGGAAATAAATCTCTCGGATACTTAAAAAGAAATTTACAGATATCAAACCCTGAAGTAAAATCTCGGGCATACCAAGCACTAGTGAGGCCAAAACTTGAATACAGCTGTAGTATCTGGGACCCTTATACACATGACAACATAAACAAACTAGAAATGGTTCAAAGACGAGCTGCTCGCTATGTTCAAAACAATTACCATAATACTAGCAGTGTCACTTCAATGATTGACACTCTTAGGTTGGCCAACTTTAGCTGAGCGCCATCTTAAAACCAGATTGATCATGTTGTATAAAATAACACACGCTTTAATTGCTATCCCAAACAACATACTCATCCCAACTGACAACAGAACTAGAAAATCACACAATCGGACATTTAGGCATATAACAACACAAAAAGATACATACAAATGGTCATTTTTTCCACACACTATAGTACAATGGAACATCTTACCACAGACAATTATCTCAAGTCCATCAATAGACTCTTTCAGAGAACAGCTAACACCCGCTGTTCTCTTAAACATTTAAATTTCAAATACAATTGTACATAGTTTTAAATTTTTTGTTTTATTCACACTTTTGATTTCACTTTATTTCACTTTATGAAATTTATGTAAATATTTTTGTAAATACCCACGCATGCAACAGTACGTAATCTCCAACGCCTTGAAGGTGTACTGTATACCTAAAAAAAAGAAAAAGAAGCATCAAATACCAATTTGATAGTCTTGGGTTTGACCCGAACTCACGATCTACTGCACTTAAGATGAGCATACTGGCCATTATGCCCCTAATGCGGTTGAAAGGAAAAAAAAAAGTTCAAGTTTAAATAGAAGTTACGGTATATGGATTATTGATTCATGTCATTCACTGCAGGATTTTTAATGATAAGTAAGATTCGTACCTTAATTTGAGCTTGACAATGGTTTGGTACTGAAATAATGTGTAATAACATATCCATTCATTCTTACATGTAGCTTCAGATTCATACAGGTAGAATTCATTTTTTTTATAAAAAGTGCTTATTATATTTTTATCACATATGCCACTAAAAAGTGCATGTATATGATATTTTCCAATTTTTACACAGATATAGACCTGTACTTAAAGATAACAAAAACACAATGAAAATTACACAATCAGATTTCTTTGGAATATGCCACATTCAACAATATTTCAGTTAAATTGAACATTGTGTTTAGCTGCCACCAAAGTCTGGTTTTCCTCACATATTAAATGCCGATCTTGTATATTTTGTCATCCACCAAGGTACATTGCATTTCAAGCTTAAATGATCTAAATAATATTTCCAATTTAATCATAATACCAGTTAAGTTATTTCACATGTTTATGAGCGAGTGAGTTTTTTTTTAGTTTAAGCATATTTTTATTTGCTAAATATAACAAATAGGGATCGGACACAAGTTTTTCCAACTTATGAAGTCTTCTCCCGAGTGAGTGAGTGAGTGAGTGGAGGGTTGAGGTCCCATTTGCCAGTTTAACCCCACCACATTTTTTGCCTGTCCCAAACGAGGACCTGGATATTGACGTCATTTGTCGTGGTCTTTATTTATGTTCCGTTCATAATTGTTTGAATGCTAGACACTTCGGCACCTGTGTGAGACATTTCGGCACTTGTGTTTTTTTCTTTGATTTTACGTACAGAATTTCCAATTATGGAAATACAATATTCTTATTTGCCAACAGATTAATCTGTTTTCATAACGGTTATTTCTGATTTGAACAAAGCGTAACATATAATATTTTCTCTGCGTAAAGAAAACATTTTTTGTTTATTTTAATCACGTCTTTCGAACTGGCCTTCTGATTAATCTCAGAATAGTCATAAAAAATATGGTTGTTGTTTTCATAAGGAAAAATTGCATACGACTGGTTTTTGTCTATTTTGCTTTTTGGGGTTTGCAAGAATTTTTTTTTGTGAAAATAGCTCCAGAATCATTGCTGCATCAGGCACGGATCCAGCAGTTTTGAAAACGAAGTCCCAGGCTCTTGTTTGCCAATTTTTACCCAATTTATATTTGAAAGAAAATGCGGTGCCGATTTGACACTTTTTTTCAACGGTGCCTTAATGTCTTTTTCAACGGGTGCCGAACTGTCTTGATACCTAATTGTTTAACCCCAAGTCAGCTATTTTTCAGCTTTATCATAGTGAGAACAAACTGCTGAAATGATTAGGATGTCCATTTTGTATTAGACCAACATGTCAAGTTGGATTTTTTGTGCTAGCTCACTGAAACAACAGTTCATAGGTAGACATTTCTCTCCACTCTTAAGACACATATTTCCGATTCTTGGCCAACCAGTCTTTATTCATACTCTTTAATGCTGCTGTTCGGGGTAAAAGCAGTAAATACCAATTATATAGTTTCTGGCTTGACCCGGCTGGGGATCGACCACACTCGAGGTGAGCATGCCAACTACCGGTATTACACCATCACAGAATTTTTCAATCTGAAACTCTTTCCTATTGAAATCTACATTTCGGTCTAGAGGCCAATTCCAGCACCATCCTTTTATCTAAAAGATGTATTGTTTGTATATATTTGTTCTTATCATATAGTTGGATGTCCACATGACATTAGACATCAATAAGTGGCTCTCAAGCCAGGACCTGGATTTCCATAGGCATATGTTGTGGATTTTTTTTTAGTTCATTGAGATGAGAGGTCATTGTTTGTTTTGTTGATAGTATGAAATTGCCGACCATCACTGTTTAAAGTTTCTTTTCATGAGAATGAATGTAGTGGCCAACTATGGTTGACAGATCATTTTACTGATAAGTAGACTTAATCATATAAACAAGACATAAATTTCTGGATACTGGAGAAGACTCAAACCCACAGAGCTGCTGAGATGTGGGATAGGGGCGTCTTCTTGAAGGTAGGGTGTGGATGCTTGTCAGGTTATAATATGGATGGAGTTAGTGATATGGTGTTTAATGCCACTTTCAACAATATTTGTTATATTGTGGCGGTCAGTTTTATTGGTGGAGGAAACTGGAGTACCCGCAGAAAACCACCCGACCTGCTGCAAGTCACTGACAAACTTTATGACATAATGTTGTATCAAGTGGGATTTGAACTTACAACATTAGTGGCGATAGGTACTGATTGCATAGGTAGTTGTAAATCCAACTACCATACAATCATGACGGCCCCTATAATATGGAAAGCCTGACCATGGACCATATTTGAAGAGGGTCATACTCCCTGCATACTAAAGACCTCTTTTGTAGATTTCTAAAAGGATTAGGTGTATTGTAGCTACTATATTAACTATAAAAGACTAATTTTTCGGCCCTACCCAATTCTCCATATTTATTCAGTGACAGTCAAATGTTGATCCGGTTGACCCATCCCTCCCCATTTCCATATAGTTTTTATATATTGTGCAAACTTGTTCTCGTCCTGAATATAGCTGAAATACTGCTCATTGGATGTTTAGCTATAATCAATACATCAATCATGATACAAATTTCACCAAGTCAAAATGCCATGAAATGTCAGAATACATGTGACTAGCTGACATGTACACTTGCATGATGAATGTAGAAAATTATGGTGAACCAATGATGTATTATTGTCTATGTTTTGAACACTTTGCATTATGTGATGGGAGGCACAAAAACTTGATACTACACGGGGCAAAGCAATAGCCATTGTCATGACTTCCACAACTTCTGTCTCAGGTGAGTAAAATAAAACCATTGAAATACATTTGTAGTTATAAAACAATTTTATGGCAATACAACAATAATTTGAGAATTAATGTTTCAATATTGGACTGAATTTCTATTAATGGGAAAACTTAAATGTTTTTTTGATTCATGAAAAGGATGCACTATGAAATGAAACTACAATTAATTGAAAGAAATATATAAGTTGTTGGCAATAAAAGTAATGATCAACATCGTGTATTCAAACTGTTAATTGTAACATGCTTGGCACTTTGGAATTGTTGTCTCCGAACTGTTATGTCTTGGTTTCATGCCAAAATAAGTACGATATTTCTTCTGAAGCTCTTGATATATACCATTCCTGTAAAATAAAAAAAAGCTTGAAATGTTGATTAAAAATTTGCATCTAAGTTAAAAATATATGGAAACTAGAAATTGGGTCTTTTACCAAAAATATCTGCTACTTTTTTTTTAATGTTTTTCCTGATGTATAAATATTAAATATGGATGTTTATATGTATATTAGCGTTTTATTATGTTGGATAAGGGAATGAAATCGATTTTAAAATTCGGTCAACGATAGATGGATGCCGCCATTTTGATAGCATCTCGATACCAATTATCACATGATGTCTAAATATCACCACGCCCCAAAACAAGCGTGACAAACCGGGGTCCTCATTCAGTGTCGATATGGCTTGTCAGTCGTAATTCTTTTTATTTTTCTTATTATTCTAAATATATGAATTTATTACACAATCACTTTTTGCAGATTTACGTTTTGTTTCTATATACTTATGGCAAAACAAACGAATTGGAGAAAACGGTCCATCTTTTTTTGCAGATTTACATTTTGTTTCTATATACTTATGGCAAAACAAACGAATTGGAGAAAACGGTCCATCTTTAATGAGACACATCTACAAAAGATTTTTTTCAAAAATTGAAGAACTACGAAATTATGTGAAAAAAAAGAACGGACATCAGAACAATGCCATGAATTCGCAAAAAAATTAAAATAGGCCTATTCTATGGGGCAAAATTGTTTTAATGATATTATTTATAAAATCGCACTTTGTAATCGATCGTTAATGCACTACAATAAAGCTACACATAAGCTCTGCTTCTTAGCTAAAAGCACAGAAAGTTACAGGGTAGGAAGCCATAAAATTGAGAGAATTATGTAAACATATAATTTGTAATAGTTTTCATTTGACAATTACAGACGATGAGTATTATAAATACTTTTAAAGTTTATTATACAAAACTTCAGGGTACATCTCTTATGTAATACAATAATTTGTTTATGGAAATACAATATTCTTATTCACCAATAGTAAAAAGATTAATCTGTTTTCATAACGGTTATTTCTGATTTGAACAAAGCGTAACATATAATATGTCTCTGCGTAAAGAAAACATTTTTTGTTTATTTTAATCACGTCTTTCGAACTGGCTGACCCTTCTGATTAATCTCAGAATAGTCATAAAAAATATGGTTGTTGTTTTTATAAGGAAAAATTGCATACGAATGGTTTTTGTCTATTTTGCTTTTTGGGGTTTGCAAGAAGAATTTTCTACCCTGCCCTGTTCACCCTGCTTTACTTCATAAATTTGGTTGTTGCTATATCAATCTGATGAGGCACAAAAAAAATCAAGATAAAAATGAACAATTCAATATAACTTATGATCAATGTTAATCTTAAGATTTTTTTGTGAAAATAGCCCCAGAATCATTGCTGCATCAGGCGCGGATCCAGCAGATTTGAAAACGGGGTCCCAGGCTCTTGTTTGCCAATTTTTACTCAATTTATACACAAATTTTACTAAATTGTCGAACACCCCCTTGATCTGCCAGTGTGCATTAATATGCACCCATTCCTAATGTATACTTGATCAGGGTCGTGTATTTTGATCACCTATTAGAACCTTTAAAATGTGCATTGCATCTCCTATTCTAGTCATGGGTAGCATTAAAGGGTTACAAAATGTGTTTTGCGTTTCTGATTATTGCCAAAGATTGTGACACATGTATTCAAGTATTCGGTCAGAGTCCCGTCGACCGGATGTAAAATGACACTTGTATATTCTGCCTGGCGACTTCCTGTGTGGACCTAAACTCATTACGCAATATTAGGTACCCTGCTGAGTGAACTGGTGTGAATGTACCTGTCGTTTTCAGAATGAAAATAAAAATAAGTAAATCCCGCTTTTCACTTCTTATTTCAGGAATTATTTGCCTTAATTTATTGAAGAATAAAATATTTAAAATCAAAATATGGTCTCTCGCTTCTGAAAATACATGAAAAATATAAGAAATATATTTTCCGCATAATATTTTACGTTTCGCTCATCAAAAATGACAAACAAACAAAAAAAGGAAAAGAAATTAACATATTTAAATCACTTGCTCGCTCCAACGTTTTTAGCACAAAATCCAAAGAACAAGAAGAAATTTGGTGTGGCCTAATCTCTGTCTATTTTGACTGCTCTTCATCTGTTTATATCACTCATGATCATGATCTCTTCCGAACTTTGTCTGAATGAATATCAATGGATATCAAAATTATATGTCAAGTTTGCTTACAAGGTTCTGAGCTGAAAAAAATCATATATTTAGGTTTTGTGCCTTCTGGGGGGTCACTGAGCAAAGAGTTTTTTTTTCTTTAAACACTAACTTTGTAAACTCAGTTGCCAACCGATCTCCTAACCTTTAACTTTTAGTTCTTTTATTAAAATTAAAACATCTTTTATGAACATCGATTGTTAAAATTGTGAATACATATTAATTATGAGACAGCTATATATAGTTAGGCCAATTTGGCGCCTCTAATAATGAAAACTTATAATTTCAAGGATGGTGTATACTTTTTTATCATCTAAAACATAATTACAATTATAATTGTTCCTGTTATTTCAATATTATATTTATTCTCATGTCTTAAAAATATTTTATCTTTAATAAATAATAAATGATCTTCCAACTCGTCTTGGAAAGCAAATAGTGTGTAAATTTTATTAATCCGATCAATACACAAGTTACGCGTTGTCAAAATTATCCATTATATTTTTCAGCACATTAGCAGAAAAACAAAATGAACATAATTGTAAAAGGGATCCTACATATAGTGAATATAGGTGACTGTTGTAAAACACTCTTTCCGTTGTAAATATAAAGGAAATGAAACATTTTGTTCATTTAAAATAGTTGTTTGTCAAAAAGGTACGTAGCTGTTCACTTCAGTATTTAATTTTCCAACGGTTATTAGATCTAAATTACAGTTCTCTGAGCGCTTTAAATGAAGCGAATTTAACATCAGCGACCCAGACTTTAAATTTCAATCCCATTCACAACCCATGAAAAAATTATAAATTAAAATTACAAATTTGCGATTTGCTTCGTTATTTGTGGAAATATGTTGATAAAACATTTGTGAATATGTATTTTATATCACCAGGAACATATTTAGCTAACATGTAAAAAATCGTGAAGTTTCCCTTTAATTTAATACGAAGTTGAAAAAAAAGCCATAAATTGAAAAACAAATTTCAATCTGGGGAAAAAATATCCATGTTGAGGTAACCGTAATCTAGCATTAACAATTATAATGACACCATAATTAAATCATAGGAGTTGTGATCAACATGATTGATTAAATGGTGTTCAACGCCACTTTCAACAATATTCAGTCATATCGTGGCAGTCATTTTTATTGGTGGAGGAAACCAGAGTAGCCGGAGAAAACCACCGACCTGACACATGTCACTGACAACTTTATCACATAAAGTTGTATTGAGTACATGAGCCAGATTCGAACTCACAACGTTAGTGGTGATGGGCACTTATTACAAACGATCACGACTGCCCCTTGTGATCAAAATGTTTTCAAAAAGTCTCAATATGCTGCATAGAATGTGGCCATTTTCTTGAAGCCCACCTTCGCATTTCTTGTATATACATGTATATATGTTCAATCTAGTCAAAATAAAAAACTCGGCCACAATAGGTGGCCCGAAATTTGTCACAGATAATTGTTAGTTATTACTGGTAATGCGAACAGAACTTGCTGCATGATTTTAGTTAATGTGAACAAGTAATGGTGAATAATCCTATTAATTGGCCTGATTTTCATGGGGAGACAACTCTAATTGGTTTGGTTAGGCAATATGGTGTTAAAGAAGTCTATTACACAGGTAACTCAAATTGGTCTGTTGTTAATGGTTTTAAAGGAGACAAGTTTGGTTCCTCAGTGGGAGCATAAAAAACTCATCAAAAATATAGAAACAATAAACAATCCACATAAAAAATCCATGATAAACCCTAGGTGATCTTGCTTGGAAGCTGGTATGGCCAGGATTCCTCAAATCAATCCCATTCTTTATTATGTGCCAATGATCATTGTACCAAAATTGCAGTTAGATTCAGTCAATTAGAACAAAAGTTTTTGCATAGAAATCATTGCATCTACAGATGGACAACAATGACAGATCAATAACATACTATTGACTGCAAAATATTTGATGTTGTACAAAAAATTGCGATATTCAATACCTATGTCTCAGTTTCATGTAGTTATGTTCATATTTCAGACAAGTCTGAGTTTTTTTGTTTTTTTTTTGCATTTTCCAGACCTGATGATCCTGATATTTTACATAAACAATAAGTCAAAACATGCTGTTGAAGACCCTACTGTGACTGTGAAGTGAAATGTAATGTTGGATAGTCTCTCTTGTTCATTTACATCCTTTTACTTTCTTACTATTCATACAAATAAGTCATATTCCAAACAAGACCAGACAGTCAATACCTGGACATATTTACTGTTGTCTTTTAAATGTTTCCACTCCATCAATTGATCCATTCCAAGATTTTTTGTTGATTTCTAAAAAAAGGATATAAATATTAGTGAGTGAATGATTGTTAGTGAGAACAAGTTACATTTCGACGAGATGATGAAGATAATGATAATGTCTGCTTTGTACTGGACCAACATCACTTTGTTGCTATCTCACTGAAACAACAGTCTGCATGTTGACATGTCACATTACTTGCACACATTATCACGATTCTGAGACAACAAATTTTTGCTCTTGCTTCTTAATGCTGTTTAGGACAGTAGCAGCAAATACCAGTTTAATAGTCTTTGGCTTGACCAGACAGGGGCTTGAACCCATGATCTATCACACTTGAGACAAGCATAGACAGGGGCTTGAACCCATGATCTATCACACTTGAGACAAGCATAGACAGGGGCTTGAACCCATGATATATCACACTTAAGACAAGCATAGACAGGATCTTGAACCCATGATATATCACACTTGAGACAAGCATAGACAGGGTCTTGAACCCATGATCTATCACACTTGAGACAAGTATAGACAGGAACTTGAACCCATGATCTATCACACTTGAGACAAGCATAGACTGGGGCTTGAACCCATGATCTATCACACTTGAGACAAGCATAGACAGAGGCTTGAACCCATGATCTATCACACTTGAGACAAGCATACTAATCATTACACCACTGATGCTGTCGATATTAAAATTAAGTTAAAATCCAGATATGAGTTGTGGTTTTTTGTGTCATGAATGCATAATGTCACCTTAAATAATATTTCACTCATATCATCGCTCCCAATTTTATTGGTGGAGGAAACTGAGGTACCTGATAAAAACCACTGACCTGTCGTAACGCACTGACAAAGAATAATACATAAAGTTTTATCTAGTACATCTTACTACGGATAGGAATCAAACTTGCAAATTTAGCTGTGATAGGAAAATGTAGCCATTATAATGAAGTACAATGTATTGCATTCTACTTGGTCTGTATTCTACAAAGACCTATCAAATATACCTTGTAGTTTACAAAGACCTATCAAATATATCTTGTAGTTTATAAAGACCTATCAAATATACCTTGTAGTTTATAAAGATCTATCAAATATACCTTGTAGTTTATAAAGACCTATCAAATATATCTTGTAGTTTATAAAGACCTATCAAATATACCTTGTAGTTTATAAAGACCTATCAAATATACCTTGTAGTTTACAAAGACCTATCAAATATACCTTGTAGTTTACAAAGGCCTATCAAATATACCTTGTAGTTTACAAAGACACCTAAACTTACCACACCATGATTTACAGAGACACCTAAACTTACCACACCATGATTTACAGAGACACCTAAACTTACCACACCATGATTTACAGAGACACCTAAACTTACCACACCATGATTTACAGACACCTAAACTTACCACACCATGATTTACAAAGACACCTAAACTTACCACCCCATGATTTACAGAGACACCTAAACTTACCACACCATGATTTACAGAGACACCTAAACTTACCACACCATGATTTACAGAGACACCTAAACTTACCACCCCATGATTTACAGAGACACCTAAACTTACCACCCCATGATTTACAGAGACACCTAAACTTACCACCCCATGATTTACAGAGACACCTAGCTGGCAAGATCTAAACACTGGTTCTGTTATACTGTCCAATGTATTCTCATTTTGACAATCACAACTCAACAACTCATGTGTATCACAGTCAGTTTGTTCATTCAAAGAAAACAGATCCTAAAAAAAAAAACAACAATAAAATAGCTGATCTCAATTAGAATACAAATGACTCCAATGATTGATTTCAATCTTATGACAATATCTGAAGCGAGTCAGTGATTGTTATTTAACGCCAAATCACCATTTTTTTTCAGCTATTTCATAGTGAGAACAAGTTACATTTTGACAAGATGATGATGATGTCCACTTTGTACTAAACCAATACTCTGAGTTGGATTTATAGTGCTAGCTCACTAAAACAACAGTCTGTGGGCAGACATGTTGCTCCAATCAGACATATTATTATGATTCCAAGCCAACCAGTCTTTCCTCTTACTTCTTAGTGCTGCATGCTAACCCACGATCTACTGCTTTCAAGGCGAACATGCTAACTTTACACACAATATTTGGTTATTACTGTATGTCAATTATTTAAGAAATACCTTTTAATGTTAGCTGTGAACTACATAAATGTATTACCAAAGACACTGAATTTGCTTACCTGTCTCAAGTTTTTGACAAGAGTAACACAATGGGTGCCACTAGTAGATCAGGAACTGTTTACCCCTCCGTTGCAACTGATTTCACCCCCCATTTTATTTTTTGCAAGGGGGAGGGTTGTGTTGCTAAATCTCTAGTTTAATGGGTAGTGTTTTGTAGATCATTGTTTGGCCATTGTATATTCTGTCTTTCTTTGATTTACAGCTTCTGATTACCACTTTGGTGATGAACAAAAAAAGAGTGGAATAAATAGTGGTGTTTAAAAACCTGTAATGGATCAGAAATAAAACAAATGTTTATCCCATGATATATGGAGTCACTTAAATACTATGTTGTAATATTTCAATTTTAGTAACACATGATTCACGACACTTATACTTCCCCTCTTTAATGTTAACATAATATACCTTGAGATCATCTAATGAGAATTGTACATCACATTTCCGTTTGGAATCCATTACAGCGCCACTTAAACCTTGTTTACTTATTTGTCTCTGATAAATCTTCTCTTCTATCGTTCCCTATAACATACATACATATAAGTAAAATTTCAAGAGAATTAATTGCTTTCAGATTTATGTGCCTCTAGGTGGATGTTGAATATGGTCAGTGTTAAAATGCATTTTAGGGTTATGTTGTTTAATGCCACTTTTAACAATGTTTCAGTTATATCATGGCAGTCAGTTTTATTGGTGGAGGAAACCAGAGTACCCGGAGAAAACCACTGGCCTGTCGCAAGTCATTGAAAAACTTTATCACATAATGTTGTATTGAGTAAACCTCGCCTGAGTGGGATTCACACTCACAACATCAGTGGTGATAGGCACTGCTTGCATAGGTAGGTATAAACCTGACTACCATACGATCACGACCAAGACGACCCCCCAAAATGCATTTTAAAAGAAAACATTATAAAAATCATTGGAGAAATATTCTCATTTAATATTTTCCCTTTACAAGTGACTTAAATATATCAACCAATTAACTTACAGTAGATAATAGTCTGTAGATATAAACTTGTTTCTTTTGTCCATCCCTCCAAACTCTTGCCATAGCCTATAAACAAGGATAGAGTTCATAATAAGAAATTTGATGATCCTGCATGCTTCTTGACTGTTCACAATAGACACAAATGTCTAAAAACTACCCAGAAAAATTTAGAACAATAAAAATATCCCTGCTGTTAAGTCTCTCATTTACCCGTACAATGTACCATAAAAATATCACGAAATGTGTGCCACAATCATTTGATCTATATACAAAGCCCAATATTTGATCACATTACTATGAATAATTAAATCATTACTAGTATTAGTTCTCTAACTGACAACAAAAATTATCAGTAAATAATTCTCAGACAAACTATGGCCACCATGGCTAAAACTATGATTTGATGTATTGTGTTTAACACCATTTTCAGCAATATTTCAGCTATATCATGGCGACCAGTTTTAGTGGTGGAAGAAGCCGGAGTACCCAGAGAGAACCACTGACTATGGCAAGCAACTGGTAAACTTTATCACTTGCGGCTGCCAGTCGAGTGCACCCTTATTTGTAATTTACAAAGCCGGGTGCGAACCCACGCCGTATTGGTGATAGGCTTGTATGAGTTGTTAGGTAACCCAACTACCTAACTCATTGAGCCACCCAGGTCTGCTAAAACTATGATAATTGTAATCTTCCTATGTAATCAATGCTCATCATCAACAAGGGCAACGCAAAGCATGGCGTATTCCCTCACCAAAAAAATTGACCCAGTGACCTTGACCTTTGACCAATGACCTTGAAAATCAATAGTGTTCCAGATTCTCTTAAGGACTAAGTATGTATCAAGTTTGGTCAAAATCCATTGAAGGATGTTGATTTTAGAGTGTTCACAAGGATGTTACGGACGGACGGTAGCGTTACTATATCCCTTCGCAACTTCGTTGGCGAGGGGATAATAAAGCTTCCTAGAAACGAGGTGATTTTAGCTGGAAATTTAATAATTGCTTATAACATACAAACTACATTACTTGTAAATCATTGGCAGGGTTCCAGTCTATATCATAAAGGACCAGTCTAGAAGCTCCAATCAAGTTTAATCCAACACCACCTGCTTTAGAACTCAGTAGAAAAACAACTGAATAAAGAATAGGTAAAATCATCTTTGTTGTTAGTTATTTTACTCAGGTGTTCTATGCTTGATAGATTTTGTCTAATGAAATATTTCAGGTAACTACAGTCAAACTTGTTGCAACGGTCACCTGCTCATAACAGTCACTTTCATGCTCTCCCGGTGCGTCTTACTATATATTTTAATTCGATATAGCAGTCACCTGTGGTCAGCAGTCATCATTTATTAGTAATTTTCAGCATAAAACTTTGTATAACGGTAAATTTATTTTTAAAATAACACTGGAAGTGATTTCGGAAGATCGGTATTTTTCTCAAATGTACAAAATATATTGATTAATTTAATTAACTAAATAAATAAACACTATGCATTTTGTGAATAAAGGACAGTTTATACTTGGGGTTATTGGATATTTTTATTCATTACAATGAGAGTAGAAATTGATTTACTAAAAATATTTTGTATCTAGTGCATCATGTCAAAATCTTCAACATCTGTAACTAGGAAAGCTTTGAAATTAGACAACAAAGTGAAAGCGATAAATCGTTGTCATGGTGGGAACATTTTTTCGGGCTGTGGCCGAGGAGATGGGTGTTAGTCGAACCCAGATAATGAACATTCTTAAAAGATAATGTGAGATTCTCGACGATTTTGAAAAAAATGTTTCGAGTTCAACATCGTGTTACTGGAAATTGTAGGTCTACTTTCGTTTATTAAATATCTTTATTTATTTATTTATTTGTATGTTTTATTCAATTCATATCATATCGATATAATTTCATAAACAATCAATTTAAACAAGAGTAACATTGCGACAAGAACAAAATAACAAGTAAAACATTATTAAAAACATAACATGACTTAAACATTTTTTTTATTTACAACTAATGTGCAATATTTTGTTGAAAAATCAAAATCTTCATATAAAGATCACCTGTATATAGTGGTCATTTTGTCAATCTCCCCCAGGTGACTACTATAGACATGTTTGACTGTATACTATTTTTTTATTGCCATTTCCAAAATTTGATAAATGTTTATTTTTACAAGAAAATGAAGACATTGTTCCTATTAAATAAAAAGCTTTCAATTTCTGACCTAATGACACAATTTACCTTTCAAGCAGTTTCCTTTGCCTAAACACCTGTATCGCTCACCTGTTCATTCATACAAATCATGTTCAATCAAGACAGGACAAATATTTTATTTATTTCACATATGGTCCTATGTTAATCTTTAACCCATTAAAATAGGACTTTTGGTCCTCTCTGCAATAGTCAGAGTTAAAACAAATCTGTTGTGATACTCCTTAAGGTAGTACCATACACTTCAGGTAAAATTTGATCTGCTCGTTTAATTTTCTTATTTTTTTGGCAGTGTGTTTGAATATATCCACTGAAATTAAAATATCAAAATTTTAACAAATTTCAACCAACAGAGTGAGAGCTATAAATTCACTAGCCACATAGCAGCTTTTCTCTCTGTGGTTTTGATCACCAAGATGCTTGAAATCTGCATACAAACATCATATGATCAAAATGTTCAACTGATTTTAAAGAGTTATCTCCCTGTAGTGTATGGTACCACCTGAAAGGAATTTTTCAAAGGAATTCCAACAGAAATAATAGGATACAAATCCGACATAAAGTATGAAAGTTATCATTTTGGGTGTTGGTGCCTTTTGTCTCCCTTACATCTTGGAAAATGTAAGATCCAATCTTATACTTCTGATTACAAATTTTTATGAACGTAAATGGACTGAAACGGGGACAGATGATTTTAATTCAATTTTACATCAGAAAAAAGTTCTTGCTTTACATATCATTTACTAGTTTGTCATCAAACTGGTTACCATCAAACTGGTTACATAGGCAATATAGAGCAAAGAGAGGAAAAACATTTTATTTGTCATACTTACAATGATTTGAGAAAGTACTATTGAATTGTGACACAATATCTTGTCTTTTCACTGTAGGTGTTTGACCATCTAATCGACAGTATTTAAAATCACTGTCTTCACAAAATTTCTGTAGTATGTCCAGTGTCTGAATTAAAATTTATAGCATGTAAGATAAGATAAATATTACTGTAGATCTATAATCCCACCATATAATACCTCCAGGAATAGTACTTAACATTGATTGATTGAGCAAGTGATTATAATGGATATGTCCACACGGCAGCCTATGTTATGTGTAGACTTCCTGAAGGTTAGGCTACATATGCAATGGGACCCTTCCTCCTAAATACAATTACATGTACATATACACAACTAATGGTTCTTAAGAAGATGATTTAATTGTAACTTTTATATATATTATATACCATTGCAGTGTATTAATGGTGTGAGTTCAAATCCCGTCGAGGGAAAAACAAAAATTTGACAGCTCTAAAATCTAATTCTAACACTGCTTGGTTTAATTTTCAGATATATATATATATATATATATATATATATATATATATATATATAAGATAAACTTTGAAGCAGCAGGACTTGGAGCCTGCTTCATTTTATCTACAAATCATAATCATCTTTCATGTCAAATATTATTGCATTTCAACTGCCGATTCATGATCATGAGCACATTATTTTTTCTTAAATTTACTTAATCCAACCCCTTTTTAGAATTCCTACTGTATCGTCTTCATGAGATATCAAACTTCATTTGCATAAATCTGAATTTCTTTATCCCAAAGAGCAAAAATGCTAATCTTGGTTCCATTTGGCTGTCAACTGCTCTAGGGGATGATTACATTACAAAAAGTTAAACATAAATATGGATGACTCAGAGAGAGATGATAGCAAACGTTCACATGGCCTTTTACACAGTTGCCTAGAGGTAGGGGCTATGGTGTTTAATGCCACTTTCAACAATATTTCAGCTATATCATTGTAGTCAGTTTTATTAGTGGAGGAAACTGGAGAACTCAGAGAAAACCAGACCTGTTGCAAGTCACTGACAAACTTTATCACATAATGTAGTATCGAGTACACCTTTCCCGAGTGGGGTTCGAATTCAAAACTTTAGTGGTGATATGCACTGTTTGCATACCGTATAACCGGTAATTTCTGCGGTGTGAAATTTCTGCAGTTTTGGTCTAAAAAGATGACATTTAATTTTTGCGGATTTTTTTTTCTGCGGATTGAAAATCTCGGCACCGAAAAAAAATATTTTGTATTACAGGAAGCAACAACTGAAGCGATGTTGCGATAAACAACTGGTGCACATTACAGTGATCCTTAGAAGTAAAAACATATTTAGTTCTTTAGAAAGTTTTCAAACGTCACAACTTCTGAATACGCATTTGGTTAACTTCAAATTTGTCTTAAGAAACTATTTTTTCACTGTTTTCGCAATCTATTTTGTTGACAGGAAATACGAAGTCAACAGTTGGATCGATATCGGTATAAACTTTGATATATTTCAGATGTATATTTTTAATGTCGAATTTTCATACTTGATCATATAACATTTTTTTTTAAAGAATTATGATTAGAAGCAATTGTATTCAATTCTTTAGTATAATGTAGACATAAAAACTCGGGTTAACAGGAATTCTACTACCAGTACATTTCTATTTGTTTGGTCTTTAGATGAATCCTGCGATCACGCAGTTTGATATTATTCAATCGAAGCTACTACAACAATTTAAAAAAAAAAATTCTAATGTTAATTTATGAAATAACAATTATAAATATTGCTTTAATAAACTTTATTATGATTGTAAACATTTAATCAGGTGATTGTTTCAATTATATTGTCGGTGTCAGCTTGGTACAATCATATTTCTTGATCTGGAGTAATTGTAATTAACAGGTAAAAATCATCAGGCCACAGCTAAATAACCTTTAATTGTTGTGTAAACATTTATATAGTACCAGGTTTTGTTTATCTGGATATACTAATTACGACTAATTAAATATTTGACACTTACGGCAGAATCGGAGTTAGAGTTTGAAAACGTATTTTGTACGGGACATTAAACATTTATTTGACATAATATTCTGTGATTTTAATTTCTGCGGTCCGGAGTTGACCGCAGAAATTACCGGTTATACGGTATGCAGTTATAAATCCAACTACCATACGATCACGATCAAACGGCTCCTACGAAGTTAGCTAAAACGACACTAAACTAAATAATTGATTAAGTAGGTCAGTACTTTCATCTGTCTATTACATGATTACCTTTGTATGATTGGAAACCAGTACAATTTTTTCTTTGGGACAAAGTTCATGTAGATCATTCAGTAAGCAGGTCAGTACTTTCAGTTTACCAGAGTGTTCAGGGAAACTGTTGTCAGATGTAAAATCATCAGGATATAATGATGACAAGCCTGCATAAACAGAGTCCTGAAAGAGAAAAATCTGTCTTGGTGCTTGCTCAGAATAGAAAAAAACCAATGTGTGCGGCAAGTGAATGCAAGGTACATAAAACTCACACAAAATTTGATGCACTCAGCTTCACTAATTCCTGAAGAAAAACGCTCGAATTCTAAAGACAAATCTAAGGATGATATAGATATTTCTGTCTGTGAGAAAGTTAGTCAGTTACTTGTAGCAGGTTGATGTTTTTTTGTGGGTATTTAGGTTTTCTAATCTAATAAAACTTACTGGTACTTCAACAATACAATTGGAATATTTCCAAATTGGCCAAAATGGCTTTAAACACCCATACCAACCACAATCACTAGTCAGCTAGTTCAAAAGGGGTACCATTTAGATAGGTTTCACTGCAATTAGGAGTTTTTGAATTATTTTTTCACATTCTTCTTCTTAATTCAGTGTTACAAATTCATAAGACTTACCTGTTGCTTATCTTCAGGGCATTCATCAGCTTGTTTAGCCTTCTGTAGTAATAAACTAGGATGATTACATAACTTCTTTAGAGCCCCTATACATATGAGGTGTGGGGCCCCATCTAGTTTACCCATTAAACAGGACCTAATCATTCTACTATTTAATAGTTGTCTGTATAACCTTAGCTGTAATGGACTAGGTCTACAAAACAGTACTATTTCACCTGCAATGAACAATTTTATGAAAATTAGTATTCTGATCAAGATAATATTCATCAAGATTTGTGCAATATATCTTTAAATTCATATGTGTTCCTTTTGATTTAAAACAAAAAACTAAATACAATTGCCAAATATGGTGAAAGTGTTGTTTAGTGACAATAAGATGTTGGTAAATATTGAATTTACAATAGTTACTCCCTTATCTGTCTATCAAAATAAAGTGAGTTGTTTAATGCCAATTGTTCAGCTATATCATGGTGAGAACAAGTTACATTCTATAAGATGATAATGATTTCCATGTGGTACTAGAGAGATTGGTGCACGCAATGCATAAAGCCACCAAAATAAAACTGAAAAAAAATTGTGGGGGACAATTGTCCTGCTCCCCGATTTTTATAGTGCTAGCTCACTGAAACAACAGTTCATGGCTAGACATGTCACTTCACTCTGACACATTATCCAGATTATGAGCCAACCAGCCTTTGATCTTTCTCCTTTTTACTGCGTGCTTAGAGGTGAAGCACAAATATCAATTTCATAGTCTTTGATTTAATCTGAATGAGGCTCGAACCCACGATCAACCACACTAACAATTACATCACCGAGTCGCAATGTAATTGACCCCAGGCCTGCCACCAATGCAATTCCCAAAATGAAACTTGAGATAATGAAAACATATAAATCACTTATATTTCCGTCAAATACTTACTGCATTATACAGAACTTATTTCTGAAACTACAAGATACTAGTGACTAGTGGTTGTATACCAATACATTCCCCCACTTTTTTTGCTAGTTTGTCGGAAGTCTCTCAGATTTTCCCTCACAAGTCTCCCAAGAGAGAAGTCAAGTCACCCTGAAATTTTATTACTATTACTTTCACCTAAACCAGAACCTGTCCTGTTTTTTAAATAACCCTACAACATCCATGTTTCTATCATCTACATTAAATTCATTTACACATCTTTTAAAGCTGTCTAAAAATAAAGTAGATTTAAGCATACAGTTTACATACTTACATTTTGGAGGTAGATATTTGTTGTTGATTTCCTGTGTCCTGCGTAGCATAAAAAGTTTTATGAGGCGTGACAGTTCTGAACCCCTTTCCTCGCCCAGTTCTATTTCAGCAGGTGTTGCCTCCGGTTGTCGTGATGCTACAATCGGGCCTTCATACACTCTCCTAAAGGCTCCACTTGTTCCTAAAAATATGATTAAGAGTTTTCCTTTATTCATATGTACAGTCCAAATCTTTATTGAACAGGATAGCAGATAGAGGCAATTGCTAACTACAGTAGAGTTCGTTTATAACGAAGTCCAGGGGACTCTCGATCTTAGTTCGTTATAGGCATCGTTCGTTATAAGAGAAACAATGTAGAATTACCTCCCCTTTTGAAAATCGTACAGTAGAACTTCGCTGGCTCGAACTCGAAGGGACTGTCAAAATCTGTTCTACCTATCAGTAGTTCGAGCCACCGAAGTCGCGTAATTTTAGAGAGAAAAAAATCTGGTTCTGACCCGGGTAGTTTCATTACGCTATGATAATTGATGCACAGTAAAGTGGGCCTTTATCGTAAAAAAATATTTAATCCTTTAGACAATTCTCAAAGACTACGGCTTCTGAATACCTCTTTGGTATATTCAAACGTTCCTTAGAAACATTTTTTCAACTTTGTTCATGATCTATTTTATAAACAGGAAATATGAGGTCGGGTATTAACACTTGGATCGATATCGGTATAATGCTGATAATTCGGATATATATTTTTAATGGCCAATTTTAAGATTGTAGCCATTTTCCTTTTTTATATTTGAATTTGAAGAATAATTGTTTCTTTTTGGTATTATATACACATAAAAACTCAGGTTAATCGAAATTTCAGAACGATTACATTTCTTTTGTTTTTGGTATTTAGATGAACCTTGAGACCACGCAGTTTGTTGTCTATCATCAAAGAAAAAATAAACAATAGCAAATGAATTAATCTCACACATGACTTTGTTTTTAATTTCTTTAGCTTGTGCATCTATTCATTAAAATTTAGATTACGCTTTATTAATTTTAAATGCAATAAATTAGCGTGTGTGTTATTAATTGACAACTTGTTAATCACATCATTAATACCCACTTTATTGTTTGAATATTTGAAAGAAAAGTCTTGATTGAAATCATTAACAACATCAAAGGTGGGATTATTTTTCAATTATCAATAACGGAAGTGTCAAGTGCACTTGACCATTCTAATATGTGATCGTCCGTGCGTAACGGAAGACAGGTAAACGATTTGTTTGTTCAGCAATTTTCTTTGCTATATCATGTCAATTTTGAGTAATAAAAACGTTGTTTGGGTTTAAAATTCTCTTTGTTATAAGCCTGATTTCGTTATAAAAAATTTGTAGTAGGCCTTCAGAAATACATTGTTTAAATGGCGATGGGACCGGGGATTTATCTTTACTTCGCTATAAGCCTGATTTCGTTATAAGCCTGTTCGTTATAAATGAACTCTACTGTAGTGGTGTTTGTAGACATACACCTCCCTTTGTGCATGCAAATTAAAAAAAATAGAAGAATCTGTGCATAGCACATGGATGCCCAGCTTCCTGCTAAAGTCAACAGGGACATAACTCCAGAACTGGAAAAAAATGGTATAGTATGAATTGCACTTGTCCTGCGTTTTATGGTCTCAGACCTTGTGTATGAATTTTAAATTATTTGCATCAGGGGAACCTAAGTTATAAAGTGGAAACCAAATGCACAGAGTATCTACGGACGAACGTAGACAAAATGAGTAAAACTTAACCAGTGGGGGCATAAAAGGGTAAATAATGAATTCTGAAAACATAACTTGGGTTACAAAAGCTGTATCAGCACAAAAAATGATTTTTGATAGTAGAACAGACAACAAGTCATTTCAAGTGAATCCGAAGAATCAAACAATGAATCGATTAGATAGTTCTAGTTTGGTAATAACCCCCCCACCTTAACACAAGATTTGGATAGCTAAAGTAACAGTAGGTGGTCTTGTCATGATTATAAAGAAGTTGTGTATTTGTGTAGATTTTGTTCCTGTCAGTAGTTGATTATGAAATAAAAGTTTAAACAGTGAAGGTCAACAATTCCACCAATATCAACAAACGAACAACCACCTCATATCTAAAACTACTGAACACAAAATAGATCACAACAGATGTAGGCTTTCATGTCAGAATTAAGCAGAATTGTCAAAATTATACAAACCTAGAATACCAGGATTACAGAACTCAACAATAGAGAAGAATTCCTGTAGGTCGTTTTGTATTGGTGTTCCTGTCAATATTATTCTTCTTCGAGTTGCCATGCTCATTATCAACTAAAAAATATGAAATGGTAGAAAATATTGTGTACTAAAAAATGAAAAACAAGAAATACCACTCTGTCGAATCAGTTCAAAAATCAGATTGAAATATCGTAGAAAGAGGAAAAAATGAAACCCCTAACACATATATACATTACCACTCACTTTCCTGGCTTTGTACAGACACTTCAATAGAAAGTGGCTGTGTTAAACTAGTTTTATGGACCCAAACTTCCTCTCCTAGTGAAATGTTGTGGCTATGCAAGTGTTTTCCACATGAGAGTAAAATGGCAACCGTCATACAAAAAGTGGTTATGTAATAAATATCATTTACAATATGGAAATCCAATAAATTGGAAAATATTTCATTGATAAAAAATTAAAATCAGGATATCTGAATTGTCTATGTCTCATAATATATAATTATGTCTTTTTGATACAATGAAGATCTCCCAAGATGACACACCTTATTTTTAATGTTATTCTGTTAATTATTGTGTTGTACAAGACATAAACTCATTAACTTTTGACTATTTAAACACTAACTAGTGATAAAAATTCTCTAGTAATGGACAATTAATATGTCATCTTTCACATACGATCAGTCAAAGATATTAACATAAAAAAATATGTACAGGTGAATCTCGTTATCTCGAAGTTCACGGGACTGTTGCAAAATTTCGAGTTATCCGAAATTCGACTTAAGGGGAGTGAGGGATTAAGTAACATAGGCAACTCTGTCAGGCAAGTTTGACAAAAGTGGATGCAAACTATTGTTGTCTGTCATTAACAATGCATCGATCATTATTTGACATACATATTATTGTGTAGAATTTTAAACATGTGCGTAAGTATTGATTTTTAAAAAATAATAAATATAAAAAAAAATTTCTGATGAGGTGTTATTACATGTATCTGAATTTTACCAAGCATATTATGTACTATATCATTACTTGTCAGGAAACTTCGAGAGAGAGAAAAGAAACACGCATTTGATTACATCATGTACATACATAATACAGCAATACACAATCGTGTATTTAAAGATTACAAAACTGTTAACAAAACGAACTTTCATAAAAATCTATAAATACCACGTAATTGAATACTAAAAATAGCTTTCATTATTCTGTTGTAAAAGCTGATCGGCAACGTGACAAAATGTTGAAATGTTATTCTGAACAGAGTGTTCGGCATTTTTACATGAATATTGTTTCATAAATAAAACAAGATGAACTGTGAGCTAATGCTCACTTATGATACCCCCGCTCTTCGGCAAACAGGAAGTAGGAATCTGATGGGTTCAAAAACGCTTCCCACGATATGGGGTACCTATATGGAGATTGTGACCAAATATCAGATCTCTGCCATCAATAGTTGCTGAGAAAAATGTGACGAAAAATGTGCATATATGTTCAATGTGTATAAAAATCAACTAAGTCGGCAAACAGAAAGTAGGAATCTGACGGGTCCAAAAACACTTCCCACAATATGGCATACATATATGAAGCTTGTGACCAAATATCAGATTCCTGTCATCAATAGTTGCTTAGAAAAATGCGACGAAAAATGAGCATATATGTTCAATGTGTATAAAAATCAACAAAGTCGGCAAACAGGAAGTAGGAATCTGATGGGTCCAAAAATGCTTCCCACGATATGGGGTACCTATATGAAGCTTGTGACCAAATATCAGGTTTGTGTCATCAATAGTTCCTGAGAAAAATGTGACGAAAAATGTGCATATATGTTCAATGTGTATAAAAACCAAATAAGTCGGCAAACAGGAAGTAGGAATCTGACGGGTCCAAAAACGCTACCCACAATATGGCATACCTATATGAAGCTTGTGACCAAATATCAGATTTCTGCCACTGATAGTTGCTGAGAAAAATGCGACGAAAAATATCTTGGACGGACGGAAGGACAGACGGACAGAGGTAAAACAGTATACGGGGGTATAAAAAGAGTGATATCGTTGTACACAGCAGGTTGCATAATAGCTTCAGAGTTTTCGCTACACTCAAGATGTCACGACATCAAGCCCTTTGAAATTTATGATTAAATAATTTTTCATTCAGATGGTTAAGACTTCAATGCTTCAATTAAGAAATCCAATTGTTTTCTTTACAAATGATAATTAACTGTTATCAAAATAAATCTCACCTGACGTGGTAAACACTTGTTAATTGATTTAATTGATAATTTGGACATAATGAACATAAGTTGAATGGATTTGTATATTAGGGACTGAAAATCTATTTCGAGATACCCGAAATTTCGACACATTGAAATTTGAGATAAGAGGAGTAAATTAAGTTGAAAAGCAGTAAGTTTAAAATGGGACTTCAGAAAAATTTCGACTTAACAGAAATTTCGAGTAAACCGAGATTCAACTGTATATTAAAAAAAAGTATTACTACCAATGTAATGAAACTAAAACTATCATAATGATAGATAATAAATTTTTCCCTATACTTAGTGTGCTAAAGCTGCTGATTAAATTTTCATAATATATTATGGTTAAATTTCGGCAAGAGAATTCCTGTCAATTTCCTTTCAACAGGAATTAATGACGGGAATTAACAACTTAAAAATATTTTTTATGTTTTGGTCATAGGAAAAACAGATTCTCCTTCTGCTCCCAGTGGATTATGATATTTCTCCACTCATGAATGGATAAATATTGTAATCCACTGGTAGAAGGAGAATCTGTATATATTTGTAAGTTGATATCTGCGAAAATCCATAACTTTATATCACAACAGATTTGAATGATCTTACCGACGTAGTCTTAATTGCTGTATTTTTGAGTCTGTGACCTTCATCACAAATTATGAGGTCAAAGTTTATCTGCTTTATAATGTCATAAGCTCTAACAAACATCTCATAAGAAATTATCAGTACTGGGAAGATGGATGTGTTTACAAAGTCCTGGAAGTATAAAAAAAACCAACATTATAATATTGAAAATATAATACAATACTTTGTATTCCAAGTATCCTAAACCAATTCAGTATTGATAAAAAGGTCAAGCATAAGTTATAACACGACAGGTGCAACTAGTAGAGCAGGAACTGCTTAACCTCCCGGAGCACCTGCTCAATCTTTATTTTTCTGTGTAGTGTTCTGTAGATCATTGTTTGTCCTTTTGTCCTTTCTCTTTTGGCCATTGTGTTGTCTGTCCTTCGATTTACGGTTTCCGATTAACCCTTTGATATCTTCAAACTCTTCTTCGGTTTATCTAGTGATTCTTACAACAGCCATTCATTCAGAATTGGGGCAGTTACATCTGCTCATGAGGTTAGACTTGAGGATCATTTAATCTAGACTTTGGGTCATCAGACTGCTATACTTAATACATTCATACTTCACCAAAAGTGATCCAACAGGTTCAGAGACAGCTCATGGAGACTGATTAAAGTATTTCATAAATGTTTTGTACTGACATTTTATTTAAAAAAAAGTGATCGCTTTGTAATGCTCCGGTGTCTTTGCAACCATTTACCGTTAATTATTCAATTATTTGATATCTTAATTGTTACAATCATGTAATGAGAAACCTGAAAGTTAATTACCATTGATTTTTAAAGTCTAGAATGAAAAGTAACCGTTAAATACTGGTAAACTGATACGATGGGAAAAACTTTGAGTGACCATTGCCCAAATTAGTGAGGTGACCACTTATTTGATTTAAAATAACACGTAAATGTGGTCAGGAGGGTCTTAAGCAGGTCGGTTACACCAGATGACAGCTAATTCAATGTGACCGTAAGGGAAGTTTGACTGTATGAACTAATTAAATACCTCCACTCTTTTCTCTGAACTGACACAGTATACAGAAAGTCTCTCTGTTCCTAACCATTTCTTAAATTCCTGATGCCAATTCTAGAAGGATCAACATTGATATTAAATTATATATCTAAAAATAGTTATTATCTAAATGTTAAATAAATAATGTGTTTTCATCTATAAAACTCATAATCTTAACAACTTACTAAATATATAAGTGAATAATTTCAAATTAAAGATGAGATTCAAATATAAACCAAGAAGATAGCCTTATGCTTGAAATATTTTTCTGAAATATTCAAACATTGAAGACTGAGGGCAGCCATGGTCATGATTGTATGGTAGTTGGACTTATGCAATCAGTGTCTATCACTACTACAGAATTATGTGATAAAGTTTGTCATTGACTTGTAGATCTATGGTAATTCCGGTTTCCTCCACCAATAAAACTGACCGCCACGATATAACTGAAATATTGTTGAAAGTGGCGTTAAACACCATAATCATAATCCATAAATAAATTACTATTAAAATGAATAAGATAATTAATTAGACATAGTGTTTATCAAAATAGGTTAGCAGGAAATTTGTAAATTTTATCCATCGCTCACCACACATTATGGCTTCCATGAATTATTTCTTAAGTAAAGATTATGATATGAATTGTTTACTTTCTCAATGCAGTGTGGGAAATGACCGCTCGTCAAACGCGAGTGGAAATTTTGGGTGGCGAGTAAGATCCACTTTATACTCGCCGATCTGGCGAGTAACAGTTGTAAGGCGAGTAGGAACTTGAAAACGCTCGCCATGATAACTGGTTTACAGCTTTAAAATATCATAGCTCCCAAACAGTGAAATTTTCTGTTAACTGTGTCATTTATCCAACATTTTATTAACAATTGTACTCGATAAGAAAACATTCCGCCATGACACTTCATTTCTGTCAACAGAAAAATTAATTATACAATCCAGACCCCGCATAATTTTGCCAAGGTCGATTTCACGATTAAATGAAATATTGTTTCATTACAAATAGATGTGATGACTTAAAATTAATGCAAATAAAATAATTTGGTTTTGAAATATTTCAAACGAATTCGTAGTGAAAACCTACGAGAAAACATAAAGTTAAATATGTGTCGGAACCGGGTTTGACATACATGTTTTATATGACATTGATGATGAGCCAGTTGATAAGACGAAGACAACGAAATTGAGGAAGAAGAGACCAACGCAGCTCTTAAGAGAGTGTTGATCCTTCTTGACCAAGTTAATGACTTGTCAAAATCTGCAAAATAAATTGTTGAACATTACTGCAGTTTATTTGGTATTTGTTGGCGAGTTTAAAAAAAATATCACTCGCCAAACATGGTGAACTCTATTTAATTTTGGCGAGTACTTGTTTCAGTCCACTCGTCATTTTGGCAAGTGTTTGAAAAAAATGGTTTCCCACACTGTCAATGTACACTATTTATAACTTACCTTTACCAAGCTACCAGGAGTAATTACCAAGGCCTGTTTTACAATAGGTTTTCCACCATAAGGACCCTGCTTATAAAGTGTCCTGAAAACAACAAACATATATTTAATAGTCTGTAAAGTGATTATTTCCCATAGTTAATAAGAAATGTTGAAAACACATTGCAATTGATTTCGATGCCATTATGAATTTATATATATGAAAAAAAATATTATGTCATTAATATCATCAATTATGTCCTTGGGAACTTTATCTGAATTTCCTTTTTTTTCAATCATATCGGCCAACACAAGAAGCTGTGATGTAATACACAAACTGAGAATGCACAATTTGCAATGATTGGAATATAATATAAAGGAAATTAATCAACCATACAAAAATAAACTGAAATAAACAATATACAAGTATAAAAGGTCAACAGTCAAACCTTGTGGTCATCTCTATTAAAGGAAAACTCCTGTCAGTTGAACAATTGTTATAATTCAATACATTGTAACTTTTTATTCGTAAATAACTAATTATTAAACAAAAAACACCTTTAGAGCGGCCAAGACACCTCTTCATGTGACGTCATGGGGACGGATCATATTAGTTGAATAAATAACATGTATCTGACTCTTCCCAACATTGTGCCCGTTTGGTTACGTTTTAATATCAGATCAACTGCAATACAATGTTTATAATTGTATATCGTTTTAATTTGTTTATTAATATTCCCATCCCATGTTACATTTTCATAAAACAAAGGAGTTTATTTATATTGAGGGGAGGGTTTCTACGTATAATTTCATGTTTTACGTGATTGGCTGTAGGTTAAATAACTGTCAGTTTTAACTCGTTTTATGCATACACATGCTTTTTTCTTTTTAGTCCCCAATGCCGTCGTACTTTCCCGTGTTTTTCGAGGTCACTGGTCGATGTGTTGACAAGGGTAGTCCTGATAGTTAATTACACAAATAAATTCTTCTCACACTTTCCCTTTTCGTTAGTGCAATAAAATGCTTAACATGAAGTCATAATGATTTTGTAAATATCAAAAGATAAATATACAACGTTATTCTACGATTTACATAATTTTTAATGATAAAATTGCAACTGATCAATGCTGATATAATATATGATACCGCTATTGTGACGTCACGGCTCTTTCGGAAGAGTTTTAATTGCAGGAATAATCCGAGAATGGATTATGCCTTTTGTCTCCTCACATTGAAGAGTTCTGAAAAATGGCCATCCCCATTATTTGGTGCTACAGGCAACTTCAATCACCAAATTCTACCTTACGGTATACTATTTTTAACATTCATTAACACAAATGTCTTTTATTTACTGTCATTTAAATTTCCAGGCTAACTTGTTAAGACCATGGCGTTTTACTTTAAGCAGTCACTTGTATTAAAGGATCACCTTTTTCTTATCCTGACATAGAAAATTTCAAATCAATTGAGCCTCTTTTAAGAGGTGTGCTTAGTCCTAAATTTTCTTTCTCCCAAAGGTGATCTCTTAATACAGGTTTGACTGTACAAGTTTTAATATATAACAACATTAAATGTGATATTTTTGTAGCTGTTTAGCAATATTCTACATTCACAGGCCATTTCTTATCCTATCAAATATTTTGCCTCCCATAATTATCAATGTAATTTCTTTGTCCTTAAAGTAATGGTCTTTAACCAATTGATTCTACCTTCTTAGCTAGTAGTAGTCAGTTAAATTCAAGTCTTCACTAACCTTGCTCCTGTACATGTCTATGTTAAACAAGATGTTGCACGCTACGTCGTGGTAAGAATACCCCCACTCATTCATTTGTAAGTCGCACAATAAACAGGAAGTAAATGTGCGGTAAACCTGGAAAGGGGAGACACGGTACAAGTCACCATGCCAAAGTCATATATCAAATATCAAATCATTTCTTCCAGTAGAAGCTGAGATATCTGTTACGAAAGTGTAAACGGACAGACGGATGGACAAGGTGATTGCAATATAGCCTCCACTCTATGAGTGGGGGTATAACTAGAGCAGGAGATCCATGAATATACAATTTTTCCTCAAACAATAAACACTGGCATCCACAAATTTTAAATAAATTTAGTCCTTAGCCAAATCAAGAACATTATAAATGTTCCCACATTATTTTTTTATCCCCTCACTTGGCCAGGCCTATATGACAGAATGCCATTGTTGGAAAGATATATAAATGGCCATCAAAACTTGAACAATTGAAAAATTGACAATTTAAGGAAGCATTGTAGCATACATACCACAGAACAGTAATACACTGTAGTGTTTTACCAAGACCCATATCATCTCTAAAATATAAAACATAAATATTTAACAAATATTGATAACTACTCTAGCTGTTGTATAGGTTCCTAATGTACTAACAAAACAATTTTTGTGTAACTTCTTCATATTATTAAACATCCAATATACATGTTTTAGAAACAGTTTTCAGTAATCTTCATAGGCTTATTCTTTCTACAATCTTGTAATTTAATACATTTTTCTGACGTCACATCATTGTTTAGACAGTTGAGTATTTTTGAGAATCCAGTTTTTTTCTTTTGTATTTTACTAATTTTTTTTCTTAAAAACATTTAATTTTTGTAAATTTCAATTTAATTTTGTTTTCTAAAGTTTACAAATGTAAATATATAAAAATAAAAACACTTTTGAAGATAGAAATGTATTAAGTAAGAGAATATCCTCCAATTTGTAGATTCTGAATTTTTTTTACAGTTGGAGTGTACAGATCTTGTTTATTCTTTTTATAAATTCTACAAATTGGAGTGTATTCTACATTACAAAAATCTGACAATATTTCCATTCTTTAAAAAAATTATCTTCAAATGTTTTTCTGAAAGCTATTACTCTCTCCATACTTTGGTTTTTTCTACATTGATGAACAAATAATTTGAAATCTGGAAAAGGGCTGAGAATGAATAAGAAAGCCTTACGCTAAGATAGCACCAAGACCACCATAATCTCTAAGACCCATAACACACTCATACAGGAAAGTGACACCTTCTCTTTGATGGGGTCGTAAATGAGTACTTAAATATGGGTCAACTACAACATCTATCACAGGTAGATTTTTCTTGTTGCTCTGCCACTGAAAAACACAAGGTTTAGTCCAATTATCTATGGTAATTAGTCCTAAATCTTTTAATTATCTAGAATAAATTCAGCTAATAATCACTATAAACAAATAAATTTCAAATTATATAAGGAAACAACTTTGAGATGAAATCTTGCATCTTAACCAGTGTAATGCCACATTTTTGTGTCTGACCCAAGCCAGGATCTGGATTTCTAACATCATATGTCATGCTCTTTTTTGTGTACAATGGTTTGAGATGAGGGGTGGTTGTTCGTTTCGTTGATATTTGTGGAATTGCTGGTCGTCACAGTTTAAACTTTCTTTTCATGATGAAGTCTGCCATCTACTAAAGAGTGAAATATCTTTTTTTGTAAATGTAAAGAAACACTATTATACAGATATTTTTCATGAATTACAAAATTCAGAATGTTTTGTGATCTGTTTACAAAGACTAATTGTTAAAAACACAGTTGATCAGAGACATAAAGAGATATGTATATAAAATATGATATTAAATAATTAGAATAATGTCAACATGATACCTGATGAGCTTGACTAGGACGTGGCATAACTAATGCACCTGGTACACTGGGATCATACCTAGGTTTTATATTTATTGCTGTATTCTACAAAAAAATCACAAAAACATGACAAACCATAAAATAGTCTACATCTCCAGGCCTCTACATTAACATATTTTTCAACTTGTCCCTTCGGACAACTAACTAAAAAAAGTACTTGTCCGACTCAATCTTTTAGTTGTCCGAAAAAAAGAATAAAAATTACAAAAACTAGAGAATAATTATCCAGGGCTCCCACTACTTTCAAATTAGAGGGAGAAGTGACTTATCTTTCAGATAGCTCATATGGAGAAGTGGGAGACAACAGAGAGAAGTGGGGAGACTTCTGGGAGAAGTCAATTGCGATTAATCGAAACATTGTTTCGCGACCCCTCTGACATTACCCTGCCCAAATTAAGTAAATATTTAAAGCTGCCTGAACTGATTTGTTCTGGGTTTTTATTTATTCATAACTACCTTAAGGACATATATTCAATGTCACATTTTTATTTCTGTCTACCTTGATTGGAGTCTTGCATACCAGTGATTTTTATGTGTACCCCTCCCCTTTTCCTTTTGAAATATTACTGTGTTGTGATCCAATACCACACAAATTGTAATAACTCATATTTGTGTTATATAAATCCTTGTTTCTGGTAAAAAAAATATACCTAGATACTATATATACCAGTATCTAGGTACATTTTTTTTTACCAGAAACAAGTGCCTGTGATATAAATAAAGCAAAGTATTTTATTTAAATTCACAGAGAAATAAAATTTTAAGTGGATCTTTTCAACCAGATCAGGAAAAAGCTTGTAATATTTGTCCATTTCAAAGGTTTCAATATTTCCCAAAAGTCTAAATCAAGTCCTCTATCGTATTTAGCACAAAAGACAAGTTTAAATTTGGTGCCAAATTTATATCCGATAATTTTTACGTGTCCGTTCTGGAGTGATTCTTGTTCTTATATTTCAAATATTGATATTTCCGTTCATTTAAGTGTTTCTGAGATTGCGACTTTAATTTTGTCAATGTCACAGCATGGAGAACGATAAATGATACAATAAAAAGAGTTTTGATCTGGCGTTTCACTTTAGTTTTAATCAAAATAAATTATGGACAAATTGGAGATCAAACAGGGCTCTTTTATACAACAAACCCAGTATTTTATACCAGTGGAAATAGATTTGTCCGTCGTACCGGCACGTTTGGGAATCTGACTTTTTCACTTGTCCTGTCGGACAACTGTAATACAAGATCTACTTGTCCGACATCAGTTTTCACTGGTACCGGACAATCGGACAAACGTTAATGTCGAGGCCTGATCTCTAGTTTTTATACCAGTTTCAATGTATTAATTTTTTTAAAATTATTACTAATACAAAACATTTGTACACTCAAGTCTAAAATCTCACAGGAAATTTTACTGAAAAGAAAAAATATTTTATATGTTCGATATTTTTTGTTATCTTAACACATATTTTTAAATTGTCTGTCATAACTCACTTCAGAGGGTTTTTTGCATATATTGTATGTATGTATGTGTTTTACATGTACCTGTATACATTAGGTGAGACTTTATCAAAGTATTTGTCTTATTAACATACCTGTATAACAGAACAGTTCTGTCCATCTTGTATTGGGTTGACAAACTTTTTATTGGTTCCTTTCTCTGGAACTGGTACCCTGACTATTCAATAGATTAAAAACAGTCAATTCTAACATGTGAAATGCTGGAACTGGTACCCTGATTATTCAATAGATTAAAAACAGTCAATTCTAACATGTGAAATGCTGGAACTGGTACCCTGATTATTCAATAGAATAAAAACAGTCAATTCTAACATGTGAAATGCTGGAACTGGTACCCTTATTATTCAATAGATTAAAAACAGTCAATTCTAACATGTGAAATGCTGGAACTGGTACCCTGACTATTCAATAGATTAAAACCAGTCAATTTCAACATGTCAAATGTAACATTCTGAACTAGTTTGATCATCTCTAAACATTACTTCATGGGATGGCTTTTGACATTACATGTAAAAAGTTTTAGAATTTCTCAATCTGACAAAAAAAAATCATACTGAACCAGTATTATGAACAAAAAATGGAATGTTTTAAATTAACTCTATTGTATTTAAACACTATTTAATACATAGAACAATGTACAGTGTATCTATAGATATATTAGTTTTAACTAAAATTTACAACAACAAAAAGAAAAAGAAAAAAAAAGTATTTTGAAAAATTAGTGTTCAGAATTTTTTTCAGGTGTTTTGTTTCTAACATATAAAGAAGCATACCTGTATTATCAGACACAATAGTTCCAGCACCAGAGAAACATTTCCCAGATTTATACTGTTCCTCTATCAGTATGGACATAACCTGTAATTAACACATTTTTTTGTCATGCAATAATCAAGAATTCACATAACTGTTTCTTACAGAATTACAATTTAATTAACTTATAGGGTTACAGTTGTGGTGTTTAATGCCACTTTCAACCATATTTCAATTATATCACGGTGGTCAGTTTTATTGGTGGAGAAAACCACTGACAAACTTAATAACTGGATAATGTTGTATCAAGTACACCTCGCCTGAGCTGGATTTGAACTCACAACGTTAGTGGCAATAGGCACTGATTGCATAGGTAGTTGTAAATCCAACTACCATACGATTACGACCACAACGGCCCAATTCATACAACAATAATGTAATGTAATTAAGTTATACAAATCAGAAAGGTGGACATAACATGAGAAATGACATGTGACATTTTGATACCCCATATTAGATCTCAGACACATATTATATTGAAACACTTTGTGGAAAACACTTCCATGACTGCATTATTTCACTATGAGGGGAGGTTTTAGTTTAACCCACATTATTTCACTATGAGGGGAGGTTTTAGTTTAACCCACATTATTTCACTATGAGGGGGAGGTTTTAGTTTAACCCACATTATTTCACTATGAGGGGGAGGTTTTAGTTTAACCCACATTATTTCACTATGAGGGGGAGGTTTTAGTTTAACCCACATTATTTCACTATGAGGGGAGGTTTTAGTTTAACCCACATTATTTCACTATGAGGGGGAGGTTTTAGTTTAACCCACATTATTTCACTATGAGGGGGGGGGGGGTTTAGCTTAACCCACATTATTTCACTATGAGGGGGGAGGTTTTAGTTTAACCCACATTATTTCACTATGAGGGGGAGGTTTTAGTTTAACCCACATTATTTCACTATGAGGGGGAGGTTTTAGTTTAACCCACATTATTTCACTATGAGGGGGAGGTTTTAGTTTAACCCACATTATTTCACTATGAGGGGAGGTTTTAGTTTAACCCACATTATTTCACTATGAGGGGAGGTTTTAGTTTAACCCACATTATTTCACTATGAGGGGGAGGTTTTAGTTTAACCCACATTATTTCACTATGAGGGGGAGGTTTTAGTTTAACCCACATTATTTCACTATGAGGGGGAGGTTTTAGTTTAACCCACATTATTTCACTATGAGGGGAGGTTTTAGTTTAACCCACATTATTTCACTAGGAGGGGAGGTTTTAGTTTAACCCACATTATTTCACTATGAGGGGGAGGTTTTAGTTTAACCCACATTATTTCACTATGAGGGGGAGGTTTTAGTTTAACCCACATTATTTCACTATGAGGGGGAGGTTTTAGTTTAACCCACATTATTTCACTATGAGGGGGAGGTTTTAGTTTAACCCACATTATTTCACTATGAGGGGAGGTTTTAGTTTAACCCACATTATTTCACTATGAGGGGAGGTTTTAGTTTAACCCACATTATTTCACTATGAGGGGAGGTTTTAGTTTAACCCACATTATTTCACTATGAGGGGGAGGTTTTAGTTTAACCCACATTATTTCACTATGAGGGGGAGGTTTTAGTTTAACCCACATTATTTCACTATGAGGGGAGGTTTTAGTTTAATCCACATTATTTCACTATGAGGGGAGGTTTTAGTTTAACCCACATTATTTCACTATGAGGGGGAGGTTTTAGTTTAACCCACATTATTTCACTATGAGGGGGAGGTTTTAGTTTAACCCACATTATTTCACTATGAGGGGAGGTTTTAGTTTAACCCACATTATTTCACTATGAGGGGAGGTTTTAGTTTAACCCACATTATTTCACTATGAGGGGGAGGTTTTAGTTTAACCCACATTATTTCACTATGAGGGGAGGTTTTAGTTTAACCCACATTATTTCACTATGAGGGGGAGGTTTTAGTTTAACCCACATTATTTCACTATGAGGGGGAGGTTTTAGTTTAACCCACATTATTTCACTATGAGGGGAGGTTTTAGTTTAACCCACATTATTTCACTATGAGGGGGAGGTTTTAGTTTAACCCACATTATTTCACTATGAGGGGGAGGTTTTAGTTTAACCCACATTATTTCACTATGAGGGGGAGGTTTTAGTTTAACCCACATTATTTCACTGTGGGGGAGGTTTTAGTTTAACCCACATTATTTCACTATGAGGGGAGGTTTTAGTTTAACCCATATTATTTCACTATGAGGGGAGGTTTTAATTTAACCCACATTATTTCACTATGAGGGGAAGTTTTAGTTTAACCCACATTATTTCACTATGAGGGGAGGTTTTAGTTTAACCCACATTATTTCACTATGAGGGGAGGTTTTAATTTAACCCACATTATTTCACTATGAGGGGGAGGTTTTAGTTTAACCCACATTATTTCACTATGAGGGGGAGGATTTAGTTTAACCCACATTATTTCACTATGAGGGGGAGGTTTTAGTTTAACCCACATTATTTCACTATGAGGGGAGGTTTTAGTTTAACCCACATTATTTCACTATGAGGAGGAGGTTTTAGTTTAACCCACATTATTTCACTATGAGGGGAGGTTTTAGTTTAACCCACATTATTTCACTATGAGGGGGAGGTTTTAGTTTAACCCACATTATTTCACTATGAGGGGAGGTTTTAGTTTAACCCACATTATTTCACTATGAGGGGAGGTTTTAGTTTAACCCACAGTATTTCACTATGAGGGGGAGGTTTTAGTTTAACCCACATTATTTCACTATGAGGGGGAGGTTTTAGTTTAACCCACATTATTTCACTATGAGGGGAGGTTTTAGTTTAACCCACATTATTTCACTATGAGGGGGAGGTTTTAGTTTAACCCACATTATTTCACTATGAGGGGAGGTTTTAGTTTAACCCACATTATTTCACTAAGAGGGGGAGGTTTTAGTTTAACCCACATTATTTCACTATGGGGGGAGGTTTTAGTTTAACCCACATTATTTCACTATGAGGGGAGGTTTTAGTTTAACCCACATTATTTCACTATGAGGGGGAGGTTTTAGTTTAACCCACATTATTTCACTATGAGGGGGGGGGGGGTTTAGCTTAACCCACAGTATTTCACTATGAGGGGGATGTTTTAGTTTAACCCACATTATTTCACTATGAGGGGGAGGTTTTAGTTTAACCCACATTATTTCACTATGAGGGGAGGTTTTAGTTTAACCCACATTATTTCACTATGAGGGGGAGGTTTTAGTTTAACCCACATTATTTCACTATGAGGGGAGGTTTTAGTTTAACCCACATTATTTCACTATGAGGGGGAGGTTTTAGTTTAACCCACATTATTTCACTATGAGGGGAGGTTTTAGTTTAACCCACATTATTTCACTATGAGGGGGAGGTTTTAGTTTAACCCACATTATTTCACTATGAGGGGAGGTTTTAGTTTAACCCACATTATTTCACTATGAGGGGAGGTTTTAGTTTAACCCACAGTATTTCACTATGAGGGGGAGGTTTTAGTTTAACCCACATTATTTCACTATGAGGGTGAGGTTTTAGTTTAACCCACATTATTTCACTATGAGGGGAGGTTTTAGTTTAACCCACATTATTTCACTATGAGGGGGAGGTTTTAGCTTAACCCACATTATTTCACTATGAGGGGAGGTTTTAGTTTAACCCACATTATTTCACTAAGAGGGGGAGGTTTTAGTTTAACCCACATTATTTCACTATGGGGGGAGGTTTTAGTTTAACCCACATTATTTCACTATGAGGGGAGGTTTTAGTTTAACCCACATTATTTCACTATGAGGGGGAGGTTTTAGTTTAACCCACATTATTTCACTATGAGGGGAGGTTTTAGCTTAACCCACATTATTTCACTATGAGGGGAGGTTTTAGTTTAACCCACAGTATTTCACTATGAGGGGGAGGTTTTAGTTTAACCCACATTATTTCACTATGAGGGGAGGTTTTAGTTTAACCCACATTATTTCACTATGAGGGGGAGGTTTTAGTTTAACCCACAGTATTTCACTATGAGGGGGAGGTTTTAGTTTAACCCACATTATTTCACTATGAGGGGGAGGTTTTAGTTTAACCCACATTATTTCACTATGAGGGGAGGTTTTAGTTTAACCCACATTATTTCACTATGAGGGGGAGGTTTTAGTTTAACCCACATTATTTCACTATGAGGGGAGGTTTTAGTTTAACCCACATTATTTCACTAAGAGGGGGAGGTTTTAGTTTAACCCACATTATTTCACTATGGGGGGAGGTTTTAGTTTAACCCACATTATTTCACTATGAGGGGAGGTTTTAGTTTAACCCACATTATTTCACTATGAGGGGGAGGTTTTAGTTTAACCCACATTATTTCACTATGAGGGGAGGTTTTAGCTTAACCCACATTATTTCACTATGAGGGGAGGTTTTAGTTTAACCCACAGTATTTCACTATGAGGGGGAGGTTTTAGTTTAACCCACATTATTTCACTATGAGGGGAGGTTTTAGTTTAACCCACATTATTTCACTATGAGGGGGAGGTTTTAGTTTAACCCACAGTATTTCACTATGAGGGGGAGGTTTTAGTTTAACCCACATTATTTCACTATGAGGGGGAGGTTTTAGTTTAACCCACATTATTTCACTATGAGGGGAGGTTTTAGTTTAACCCACATTATTTCACTATGAGGGGGAGGTTTTAGTTTAACCCACATTATTTCACTATGAGGGGAGGTTTTAGTTTAACCCACATTATTTCACTATGAGGGGGAGGTTTTAGTTTAACCCACATTATTTCACTATGAGGGGAGGTTTTGGCCATAAAACTAGTTAACCCAGCCACTTTTTATTGAATTGCTTTGTATCAAGCCAGGAAAGTGACCAGTCATGTACATGTGTCTTAGGGGTATCCATTTTGTCTCTGTTTCTACAATTTTTCGATTAAATTTTAGAACTGTTCCGACAGTGTGGTATTTTAGAACTGTTCTGACAGTGTGGTATTTTAGAACTGTTCCGACAGTGTGGTATTTTAGAACTGTTCCGACAGTGTGGTATTTTAGAACTGTTCCGACAGTGTGGTATTTTGGAACTGTTCAGACAGTGTGGTATTTTAGAACTGTTCCGACAGTGGTATTTTAGAACTGTTCAGACAGTGTTGTATTTTAGAACTGTTCCGACAGTGTGGTATTTTAGAACTGTTCCAACAGTGTGGTATTTTGTTGTTGTTCAAAATTATATTTGTACTGTAATTATTCAAACTTAACATACTGTATATGTATTGTTTACAAAGTGGACAGTTCCACACTCTTGGTTGGTATGAATGCTTCAATACAAACCCCAAAAAATATCATGGATGCAGGACAATTCACCTGTATCAGTGCAGGACAATTTACCTGTATCAGTTTTCCACCAACTGTAAGTGTTTCATCTTCTTTCAAAGCCAATAAATCTGTGGACTTGTAACCAGCACCTTTGCCAATCCTATGGGCAAAAAGATATATTGATGTTATAGTAAAACCTGTCTAAACCGAACCTCCTTGGTACCAACTTTTACGTTCAGAATAGACAGGTTACCTGAATAAGAATTTTCTACATTGGGACTTTATTTAAAGTTCGGTTTATAAAGGATTCCATTTTTTTTTCAGGATTCAGTTTAGACAGTTTTCATTGTACATTGTTAGTTAGTAAGAGAGGATATGAATGTAAAACTATCCAACATTACACTTAGATACAATTAAAGTAAAGGGATATGGATGTAAAACTATCCAACATTACACTTAGATACAATTAAAGTAAAGGGATATGGATGTAAAACTATCCAACATTACACTTAGATACAATTAAAGTAAAGGGATATGGATGTAAAACTATCCAACATTACACTTAGATACAATTAAAGTAAAGGGATATGGATGTAAAACTATCCAACATTACACTTAGATACAATTAAAGTAAAGGGATATGGATGTAAAACTATCCAACATTACACTTAGATACAATTAAAGTAAAGGAATATGGATGTAAAACTATCCAACATTACACTTAGATACAATTAAAGTAAAGGGATATGGATGTAAAACTATCCAACATTACACTTAGATACAATTAAAGTAAAGGGATATGGATGTAAAACTATCCAACATTACACTTAGATACAATTAAAGTAAAGGGATATAGATGTAAAACTATCCAACATTACACTTAGATACAATTAAAGTAAAGGGATATAGATGTAAAACTATCCAACATTACACTTAGATACAATTAAAGTAAAGGGATATGGATGTAAAACTATCCAACATTATACTTAGATACAATTAAAGTAAAGGGATATGGATGTAAAACTATCCAACATTACACTTAGATACAATTAAAGTAAAGGGATATGGATGTAAAACTATCCAACATTACACTTAGATACAATTAAAGTAAAGGGATATGGATGTAAAACTATCCAACATTACACTTAGATACAATTAAAGTAAAGGGATATGGATGTAAAACTATCCAACATTACACTTAGATACAATTAAAGTAAAGGGATATGGATGTAAAACTATCCAACATTACACTTAAATACAATTAAAGTAAAGGGATATGGATGTAAAACTATCCAACATTACACTTAGATACAATTAAAGTAAAGGGATATGGATGTAAAACTATCCAACATTACACTTAGATACAATTAAAGTAAAGGGATATAGATGTAAAACTATCCAACATTACACTTAGATACAATTAAAGTAAAGGGATATGGATGTAAAACTATCCAACATTACACTTAGATACAATTAAAGTAAAGGGATATAGATGTAAAACTATCCAACATTACACTTAGATACAATTAAAGTAAAGGGATATGGATGTAAAACTATCCAACATTACACTTAGATACAATTAAAGTAAAGGGATATAGATGTAAAACTATCCAACATTACACTTAGATACAATTAAAGTAAAGGGATATAGATGTAAAACTATCCAACATTACACTTAGATACAATTAAAGTAAAGGGATATAGATGTAAAACTATCCAACATTACACTTAGATACAATTAAAGTAAAGGGATATAGATGTAAAACTATCCAACATTACACTTAGATACAATTAAAGTAAAGGGATATGGATGTAAAACTATCCAACATTACACTTAGATACAATTAAAGTAAAGGGATATAGATGTAAAACTATCCAACATTACACTTAGATACAATTAAAGTAAAGGGATATAGATGTAAAACTATCCAACATTACACTTAGATACAATTAAAGTAAAGGGATATAGATGTAAAACTATCCAACATTACACTTAGATACAATTAAAGTAAAGGGATATAGATGTAAAACTATCCAACATTACACTTAGATACAATTAAAGTAAAGGGATATGGATGTAAAACTATCCAACATTACACTTAGATACAATTAAAGTAAAGGGATATAGATGTAAAACTATCCAACATTACACTTAGATACAATTAAAGTAAAGGGATATAGATGTAAAACTATCCAACATTACACTTAGATACAATTAAAGTAAAGGGATATAGATGTAAAACTATCCAACATTACACTTAGATACAATTAAAGTAAAGGATATGGATGTAAAACTATCCAACATTACACTTAGATACAATTAAAGTAAAGGAACAACTCTTTTATAGCTGTTTTACATATTTGTGTATGTTTTTTTGTTTGATATTTTCTCACACAATTTTAAACCAGTAATAATTTATAAGAAACTTGTAAATTATGTTCGTTACAAATGTGGCTGTCACAAGTTGATGAATACTGTAATCATGGAGTACATTTAAGAAAATAAAAGTCTTAGTAGATATCAATCATAGAGGTGACACCACTAAATCAGCCAATCAGAATGTGTAGTAGTCCAAAGTAGTACTGTCTGGAACATAATAAATCTACTTTCACTTTGATTAAGTTATAGAATTAGACACAACACTAATGATCTTTAATTGACCATTAAAACTTACTCTTTCCCTTCCATATCTAATAGTGAAACACTTCTTCCCGATATCACCAATATTGCTGAAAACAAGAAAAAAATTTGGGATGAAATGTAACCCATGGTAAATAGCCATGACTATATAATTTTTCCTTATCAATTTTGTGACTGTAAATACAGTCAAACCTGTATATAAAGGTAACTCAAGGGAACCTGAATATGTTACCTTTATGAGCAGTTACCTTTTATATACAGGTTAAAATTATATGCACTATTCATTAATGGGAAAATGAGGCTGCCTTTCACAGACAGTGATTTATTATATTGAGGTGCCATTTATGAACTTACATCTAAATAAGTCCATTATTATAATAAAAGTACTGCTGGATATCAAGTTTGTGTCAACATACACAATATTCAGACCACCACGGAGTAAAAATTAATAATATGCTATAATATATAAAATATGGAAGAATTTGCTTCCATTTATAGTAAACAGGGATATAACTCCAAATTGAAAAAAAACCATTTAAATCTGAAATAGAACTTGGCCTTCCTTTTATGTTCCCTGATATTGTGTATAAATTTCATATTATTTCTTATGCAGAACTTAAATTATTGAGCGCATTCCAAATGTCGGACAGATGTATGGACATGGGTAAAACTTGGTCCAGATACTTGGCAGTGGAGGCATAAATATAACTACAAATTTATAGTACCACATTTACTGCATCACATGAAAAGTGATAATGGTGAAAAATTAATGAATCCACATACAAAAAAAGACACCATTTAAATAAAACACTGATACATTATCCTGATTTCCAGTCTTTGTTCTTACTTCTTAATATTGCATGCTTAGCAGGAAGTAACAAATACCCATTTTATAGTCTTTAGATTTACATGAATGGTGCTCGACCCATAACCTACAGAGGTGCCAGGTGAGCATACTAACCATTATATAAAGGATGTAGTATAGGGTTAGGGTTATGATGTTTAATGCTACTTTCAACAATATTTCAGCTATATTGTGGCAGTCAGTTTTATTGGTGGAGGAAACCGGAGTACCTGGAGAAAACCGACCTATTGCAAGTAGCTGACAAACTTTATCACATAATGTTGTAATGAGTACACCTCACCATTAGCGGGATTCAAACTCACAACTTTAATGGTGATAGGCACTGATTGCACAGGTAGTGGTAAATCCAACTACCATATGATGATTATCACAACAGCCCCTAAAATGATTATGTTGTAGCATAATGTTTGACAAAAAAGTTGATATTTATTATTGAATACATACCATCTCCTTCCCATTTCTTGTGCTGAAATAATAAAAATAAACAATAAAATCCTGGTAGCTGATTTATTATTGTGGATATTGTTGTAACCATGCAATGCTTTAAGGCAAATTGTGATTTCATTTAATTTTATAAATGAAAAGCAGAAATTTAGAATATCTGAACAATTCATTCTAATATGACATCCTTCTTTCGCTTTGTAAACAAATAATGTGATATATTTACTTTGAAAAATCTCATTGGCACATGTACAGTGCACACATTTAAGCTCCTTTCTCATCAGAGTGTATTTGTACTGTTAGAAATACCAGAATCGAAATATTTCATGGAAGTCATAATGTGCTCTGCACCTGTTTCAAACTCAAATTTGACAGCCCAAATATCATATCTAACTCCCTTCTAATATTTTACAGACTCGTCAACCGTTTAGGTCAGGGATCAAATTTAATGGAAAATACTTGCTAAATGTGAGTAAAAATTAAATTTAGCGAGTAAAAGCCAAAGAGAACTCGAAAAAAATTGTGAGTGTGCTAAATTTTCCTACTTTCAGTTTTGTGTATAAAATCGCAATTGTCAAAAACATTTAAGTGACTGTGACTGTTACATTTACGTCTAATATATGCTTTAATGTTTTATCCATGCCATTAAAGCATTCGTATGACATTCAACTGCATTACATTTTCATGACCTCCATTAATTATGCATGTGTCAAATTACCGTTTTCTTCAGTGTAAACAACAAAAAAGGGAAGACAAATGATGACATTACAGACAATAAAGACTCCAATAATAACAATAGATGTGTAAGTATTATGTTGTCTGTGAAAACTGCTAAAAAAAAGGGAAAAGGTTTTACAATTTGACACCCGGGTTGACCTTTCTGTATATACTGATAAGATGCCTGTGATGTTAAAAATAAACATATAACCAAAGACGATTTGCATATTATAATAAATATAAATGTCTCAATGTGATCACTTTTTTGGGAAGATTTACGTTTTAATTTGAAGTTTTAAGCAGGAAGCACATTGATGTTCTAAAAATAAATTATCTTTGGCTCAACTTGAATTTGTGCAGCTGAAGCAAATAATAATTTAAAAGCCAGTGAAATGTCCTTTAGTATAATAAATAAGGGAACAACAACCATTTCATTCTAATATGAGACAATTTAAAAAAAAACAGGCTCAAAATGAAAAATGAAGCAAAATAAAATATTAGGATGGAAATATTTTATTTATGATGCTCTTTTGAGAGCTAATTCCATGCCTAAATTCTAATATATTCTTGCTAGACTTGCATAATCAATGCTATAATGTCCAATAACCATTAAATTTTGATTTCAAAATTTTAGCTAGTAGTAATTTAATTTAGCTAGTGGAAAAAATTTGTACTGGCTATTTTTTTCTTGTGGAAAAAAAAAGTTAAATTCGATCCACTAGGCTGTCAAATTTGTGTTTGAAACAGGTGGATAGGTAATATTTTTTACCATTAAAACACACCTTCATGAACTATATACAAGCTTTCCTTCCAGAACAGAAATATACTTCAATGAATAACATCATGAAGCCACTTCATGTATGGAGTGCCAAGAACATCTCAAGAGGCACAAAGATGAAAATTTTTGACTCAAATGTAAAATTTGTGCTCTTGCATGGGGCAGAAACATGGAGAACAACAAAGGCCATGTTGTCAAAAATCCAAAGATTCATCAATTACTGCCTACGAAAAATCATGAACATCCGATGGTTCGACAAAGTCAGAAATGAGGATCTTTGGCAAAGAGCAAACCAGGACCCCATAAACACACAAATTACAAAGAGGAAATGGGCACACACTGAGGAAACCACCAAACAGCATCACCAGACATGCCCTCAAATGGAACCCACAAGGCAAAAGAAGCAGAGGACGACCTAGAAACACCTGGCGTAGAGACACAGAGTCAGAATTGAAAGAGTAGGGACACAACTGGAACTCGGCAGAAAAACTAGCGCCAAATCAAGTTAGATGGAGGGAGTTCGTCAACGGCCTATGCTCCCCAGCGGAGCAAAGGGCTTAATATATAATATACTTCTTTGGCCATGTCATAACATTGTTCAATTCCAATTTGCACATTTTTATGTTTTTCATATTGGGGACATCTTTTAATCTTGGAGGAATGTTGTTGTTTTCAACCAACCTGTTCCCTAACGGCCAAAGTTTTTATGATGAAACAAAATAAAATATTGTCAAAATTTCAAACTTTAAATCCCAAGCAAATTTGCATCATTTCCAATTGTTACTGAAATTAAAGACTTTTTAACTTATGTAGAAGTGCTTGATGTTATATTTTCCACGATATAATTGAAATAGTGTTGAAAGTGGTGTTAAAATACCATAACCCCCTTATATTTTTCAAGACTAAATTCCCATTTATGACAGATTTTCATGAGCATAGCAAACCATAAATTTATGAATATGCCAGGAACATCATTACCACAATTGTTTATTGGAGCTCATGTTTAAAACTCATTATCATTGACGTCTTCATGAAGAAAAATATTTCAAAGGAAAGAAGTATTTAAAAATGTCCTATTAATTAACATGGACTTAAACAAGATGTTAACTAACAGTGAACATGGACTTAACCAATTGCAACAACTTGTTTACAAAGGGTAAAAAGGATGTAATATTATTATAGCGAGCCATTAGTTCCACTGCTATGATCTATTAAGTTTAATCTATTTTGACCGTTTGACGGTCAGTTCCACATAATTATAATACATTTACTTCTACAAACCTTTTTATTGGAATTTTTACACCACATTACATTAAGATATCTACAATTGTTAACTGTAATGTCTTCTGGAGCACCTTTGTTGATATTAACTGGAAAACAAAATAGAAGGTATTGGTACTATAAAGCATTAATGAAGAATTTACAGTGACTGTTAAATGTAGAACAACAATAACAATTTTCCTTTACATTAATTTGTTCTTAAATCTAAGGGGTTAGGGTTATGGTGTTTAATGGCACTTTCAACAATATTTCAGTTATATTGTGGTGGTCAGTTTTATTGGTGGGGGAAACCGGAGTACCAGGAGAAAATCACTGACCTGTCGCAAGTCTCTGATCAACTATATCACATAATGTTGCATCGAGACACCTCGTCTTGAGCGGGATTCGAAATCACAACTTTAGTGGTGATATGCACTGATTGTACAAGTAGTGGTAAATTCAACTACCATACCATCACGACTATGATGGCCACGAAAAATATGCATGTTTTGGGTTAAATAAAACAATAAAACAAACCATCGTTATTTCCTGGTATGGGTGGTAATTTCTGTACTGTTTTAAATGTTTTTCCTGGTATAGATGTAAGTTTCTGTGCTGTATTTAGCATGCTTCCTTCTTTACGTTGTCCTGTACAAACTGACTGTAGTGGAGATCTAAATGTCTTAGTAACACTTAGAACTGTAGTCTTCAATCCATCATTGTTTTCTACTACTGGAGAACTGTAAAACAAATTACTTAAGATACAAGGCATAATTTATATATATCATATCTATGAAACTGAAAGAGCTACTCCAAATCTGTGGATATACTCCAGAAAGGAATTTTTCAAAACTATTCAATGGAAAAAACTGCATACATATCAAACTTACAATAAACTAGAGGATGTATCGCTGACCTGATTATTCATACACAATTGTGTTCAATGTTCAATGAAGTCTAGATTTTAAGAAAAAATATATTCATTTTTATACAGAGTTCCATCTTCAACTGTAACCCATCAAAATAGAACTTAAAATAAACAAAATGTGGGGGTTGTTCCTTTTTTGTCCCCTCATATCTCTGAAACAGTAAAAGCTACAACAACTCTGTTGGATCACTTAAGACAGGAATTTTAAGAATTTCGATGGAAAATGTTGCATACAAATACCGTTAAGACTAAATAAAAATATAATCATTTTGATAGTTGGTTCTTTTTTTTCTCATTTTTGACCCTTTTCATCTCGGAAACCATAACAGCTAAGACAAATCATGCAGAAAAGAATCTTCACTAAAAAACTTGGACTTAAAATGCATGCATGCAGATGGCACAGCACGACATGACAACACCAGGTCAACAATGGTTTCCTCGTGCACCAGTTTTACTGCAATCAAGTTAAATTTGAAAACCAAAACTGATATAGGATATTCACCGGAATACTACCTAAAAACTTTGCTATAATCAATTCAAAGAATAAAAAATATGTTTTTTTCTTCAAAACAAAACTGAATTAGCAGTGCCATACCTGATAGTCTTGGTATTGGTTGAAGTAATGTCTTTTTCCTGAAATTTGTAAAATGTATATTAATGTAGCATTGTTAGTATGGTTCATGGCCCACAGGTAAACAGATATCTTAGTTGGTATGTTTTCAACAAATAGTACTTGATGGAATCATACCATTTGTAGCTGTAATGCTAATTTTCTGTTATAACTTCTTTATTATGTGCATGTGGTCTAAATTTCTTAAAATTGAAAATGCATGATAAAAATGCAGAAAGAAGGTTTGAATCAACCAAAAAAAAAACTTATGCAGGCTAAAGAATATATATAACGTACAAGTGTAGGAATTTCATTAACCAATTTAACCCTACCATATTGTTGTGCCTGTCCCAAGCCAGGACCTGGATTTCTAACTTCATATGTGGAGGTCTCTCTTTTCATGCTCAGTGAGTTAAGGTAAGAGGTAATTGTTCGTTTTGTTGATATTGGTGGAATTATTGACCATCACTGTTTAAACTTTCTTTTCATAATATAATTCAATCAAAAGAAATTCTTCATTTATACACATGAAATATCAGCAAAAGTCACATGACAAACACATACCGGTAACTTAGATGTGGATTCCATTAAGTAACAATACTCCAAATATCTTTTAGGGGCCCGGCTGTTACTGTCATGATCATATGGTCGTTGGATTTAAAACTACCAGGATTGATTTACCTGTGCAATCACTAATCACTTATCAGTACCTATCACCACTAAAGTTGTGAGTTCGAATCCCACTCATGGTGTGGCATTTTGATGAGATGATGATGATGATGATAATGTACGCTTTGCACTAGACCAACATGTTCAATTGGATCTTTATAGTGCTCGCTCACTGAAACAACAGATCACAGGTAGAAAAGTCGCTCCACTCTTGACACATTATTATGAATCTGAGACAACAAGTCTTTGCTCTTACTCCTTACTGCTTAGCGGAGAAGCAGCAAACATTAATTTCATAGTCTTAGGTTTGATCCGACCGGGGCTCAAACCCAAAATCTACCGGCCTCGAGGCGAGCACACTAACCATTACTCCACCGATGTGGTCTAATGAGGAAAGACAGATATTTCTAATGTAATTATTGTTCTTACACTGTTATTCAAAATCTTGAAAATGCAAAAAATTCAATTACAGTGAAATAACATATACATGTGCATTAAATGAAAATAAAAAGAAAAAAAGATGCAACACCATCCAATTTTAATTAGATTTGATGTAGCTACAAAACCAAAAAAATAACATTATTTCCAATATAAGAAATAAATGGAAAAAAAATTACTATAAATTCGTTTGAATGTTGCTCAATTGTTGTATTATCTGTAACATCTCTGAATGGTGCTGTAAATCTAGGACGTTTAGCTGGATTGACTTTACTAGGTGCTGCAGATCTTCTCATGATGACAAGTTATACATGGATATCAACCTCTCATTCTCAAATATTTTCTTAATATAGAGGTACATCATGAACATGTTGTATGACTTTTCTGAAAAATATTTTATATATGGGGTAAAAGGTAAATATGAAAAATGAGAAATATTATGTATCTCAATATCATCTAGATTTTCAATTACATGTATCCCCGTGTGACAATAAGTGAGCCAGTCATTGGATAATGTTTGATTATTTTTTTCATGTTTGAAAAGTAAACATTTTTTCTTTTTAATTATGTTCCTCATCTATTCTTGCTCACATGTGTAAAGTTCCATTGAAAAAAGATGATAATAATGACACACTGACCCATATTTGTTTACTACCTTTTTTCCAAATGGCGTCGTATTACGTCACATAAGGCCGGTCAGTGGTAAATAAATCACGTGATTTTGTCAAAAAAGTAAACCAGATTAAGAAAATATAGTATTTTAGCCTTTTCTGTGTAATTGTTTTGTCTTAAAAATTTCAAAAGATGTTTTTTTTATTTAGTTTGAAATTGAAGTATTAAAAATTAATTATTTGATGCAAACATTGAACTTGCTTACCTATATAATGAAATATTTAATCCAGTGAATTTGGTGTTTTTGTTTTTGTCAATGCAATATATTAGACTGACTACATACTGCCATATTTTTGTAAAACAATTAATGACTGATTTCTGTTTATTTCAATTACATTTATTATCACAGAGTGGTAACAATACAGTTTTGTTGATGCTATTTGTAATAATGACAGCTATTTTTCCCCCCAGATAATCTCATTTTTCTGTCTGGTTTAATTTAATTCTCTGTTCAATATATGCTATAAATTTTGATTATTGCTGTTAAATTAATTCTTATGCCAAGAAGTAAGGGGTATATTTGTTATTAAAGCAGCAGTGGAAATGCAAAATAATCTGCCATTTTGTGACTAATGGATAGCACTTGTATGTATTTTCCCGGTAAAAACAGCCATTTTCTAGAAAATGGTGGAATCTGAATGATCAATCATCATATTTTCAAAGTATTTTAAAATACAATTTGCTTGGCCTACATTCCAGAAAAGTCATGATCTGTGATGACGATTACATCAATAAACCGGAAAGGTAAAAATGCTTGGGAAATACCATCACTTAAAACATATTTAACAAGCATAATGATCAGGAAAAAAAGACACTAGTAAAAAGGATCTTTTTAATTTACATGGAATTTATTCAGTTCAATCTTATCTGTTTTAATCTCATCTTGTAATTTTGAAGTTTAAAAGAATTCCCTCTGTGTTTATGTATGTTATGAATATATGGAATGACGTCATTGGTCTCGTGCTGTGCGAGAATTGTAAAAAAAAAACAAGTGACCGACTTTATTGCATGGCCGAGCAGATGTCATGACACTTTTATGTTTTGTGGGTTCTATAAAGACCAGATGTCTGTTTACTACAAACTACATTTTAATACTAACTAAATATCATTGCAACATATGATAAGGAAAACAGAGTAGTGCATAAAGGCGTACCATGGGAACTGTCATATTAAAGGTAGAAAGTGTTTATGGATAAGTTACAGTCACAGCATGTAGAGAATCTATATAACTAACATAAGACACGATATTAGCTGCATAATGAAGCAAATGAGCTACAACGAAACAAGAGATGCTTGTAGTTGTAGGATAAAATTAGTCCCATTAGTACATTCTTTGATATTTTTGTAAAAAAAAAGTCTCAAACACAAACGATGAGTCCAGGATTTACTTATGTATAGACAAGTGCACATATCTTTGTCAATGAAAGAAATATATATTTTTATATTGTATAGTATCCGGGATTCAATAGTAACTTCGATTTCGATAGATCGGTATTTTTAGCTGTCATTCGGAACACTGTGACGTCACCAAACGGAAATCATCGATAGTAAAGCGTCTGTAGTTACTGACTCGAGAATACTACAAAAGTTCAACAAAAATGCCATTCAGAGAGGTAAGCAATAAAATTACTACAAGCAACTGCCCAAAATTTCCAGCATACCTTTGAAGGAAGGCTTTTGATGAGATTAGGCTGAACATGCAGAGCAGAAATGTCTATCTCAACGAGGTACAAATGGTACAATAACAAGGTGATTATTGATGATTGCTTTAAATTAGTTTAAGAAGAAGGTCCAGGACTTTTCACTCTAAGAATAATTTTGAATCCCTGGAAATATTTTTGTCACATAATTATATATTAGATTCGCTACTCTCTAGGTTGCATCTACTCTCATTGTTAGATAAATTATGAATTATCCTGCGATTTTCTTACCGAGGTGCATATTTCAACTTCATTCTTCCCGCTGTATTTTGGTAACATTGTCTCCCCTTGATATACTAAATTATGAAATATTGTCGGATTGTGTTACAAGTTCCGTGTTTATTAAAAACTGACAAATTCTTTTCTTTTTACTGGCGTGTCATGGTATTGAGTGTTCCGTTGTATTTCTACAAGCATATGCAGCTTTTTTTGTCAAGGCGAATTCTTCTATAGAATAAGAATAAGAATAAGAATACTTTATTGACCAATTAAGGACCCACAAGGGGCATAGCAATTACAATGATTGACAATATGGAATACAAACATACAATGTACATAATAACAACAAGGAAATATTGATAATGTCATATAATTATATTATGATATAATTTAACAAAACGCTTGAGTTTTTGATTGTCAGCATATTTGTCATGTTTGGTGGGTGTAATTTTCAACAGACAGTCGGCATTCCAATGGGTACTAATTGTACTCCCTCTTCTCGCCGACTTGTACCTTTATTCGTATGAAGCAGACCTCATACAGGGGGATCTGAAGAAAAACGTAAAGAAGCTAGCCCGATCCTTTAATTTCACGTTCTTCTTCTTCCAAATAAAGGACTAGACTCAAAGGTTTGAGTGTGTAACGTCCCGGAACGGTCCTTTCGCCAAATAATTGTAAATTTGTCGGTGATTTTGTTAATCGCATCTATCCCATTGAGCTTCATACCTTGACATACACCTCGAAATTGACAGTGAGACCCAGTTAAGAACGAAACTTTACGACACTATAGATGATTTAAATTTGTTTCCATTGTGAACTTTCCATTTATATGTAGCAACATTCCAGCAGCACCTACACATGGAGTATATATCTCTTATGTGATCCGATGTTCCAGAGCTTGTGGTTCCTATCATGATTTCCTTGGTAGAGTGTTGCTGCAATCTAACTTTAATTAGGTTGCGTGTTGCTGCTAACAAGGAAGCTACTGATCCAAGGGTTCCTAGTGGTTAAGCTATTAAAGTCATCGGCTTCTGATAATCACTTTGGTATCTTCAAACTTTTCTTAACGCGACAAGGCGCAAAGTTGACCTATGGAATATTTGATTTTTGTCTATATGTATGGGTCAACAATAATTTAATAATATATGAATGGGTATATTTTCCATTCTTCGAATATATGAATCGGTATGGTTTTCATGCTTAGGGAATACATGTATATGAATTGGGGATTCAAACTTCAGCGGCACCACCGGTACCGTACCCTATTTTACCTCAAGTAATACTTCACGAGAAAAGTGACTCGGATAAATCATTGTAAAGGCATTACCCTCGACATGACTGATGTGAACACTTCAGTAAATATAAGTTGAACTGTTTACAAAGAATTCTACCATTAGAAATATAGTAAATGAGAAATAAGCTAGAGCTGTGACTTAAAAACAACCCAACCGAATACGCAAAATATATTCAAAAACATTACGCTAGAAAACAGTTGCCATAGTCGTTTCGGCCATAGTTTATATTTAACTGTTTGAAGAGGGAGTTTCTCTAAATTAAATTGTTAGATTTGTCATATGTATGGATGAAGAAACTGAGTGTCGTAGCCTGTCCTTTTGTATGGATTCTTAGGGAAATTATTTTTTATAGTCATCATGGTAATACACATACGCATATCATATTGGCGTCGAGATAACCGACCATACGTGTGTATTGCTTATTCTGTGACCATTTATGTCTCAGGTTTTGGGAAGTGTGGATCCTTGGTTATAGTCTGTATTTTTGCATGGATTCTTCTGGAAAATATTGTGGATTGCTTCATATGTGATCATTTATTTCATGATTTCAACATCGTTTGGTTATTGGTCTTCCAAATGTTACGATTTTATCTGCACTGGGACATAAATTGTCGAAATGGCCATATGCAGAATTTAAATTTCCTGCAATTTCAGTACTTTGTTATTTACTTTGTTATTTTCGTAAGTATGGATTGAGAAACTGAGTGTCATAGCCAGTACTTTTGTATGGATATTCATATTTTTATTTCAGGTCAAAATTGGTTTATACCATGCCGATTTTATATATGTGTATATATAAGAACAATTGGGTAATTCCTGCAATATTTAAAAAATAAGATATATAATTGATAATCATATAATTTTGATAGAAGAACTCGACTAACTCGATGTTAATGAAACCAGCAACTATCGTTGAAAGTATATTTGCTCTTCTGTCCGAACACATAATATTTCGGGAGGTTTACATTAATTAAAATGCATTTCTTTTAAACAATATTGAAAGTTTGAAATCAAATAATGTTATAAATAGAACATTAAACAATTATTGCCTTCAATGGATGTAAACATCCAGAATTGTTAACCTGAAGGGGGTTGTTTGTTTTCCCGAGGGTTTTAGCCCGAGGGAAACAACCCCTTGAGGGTTAACTATTCTAATGTTTACAATCCATTGAAGGCAATAACTGTTTTATTATACCGAACAACAGACCAAGGATTGGGCATTTAAAGGGGCATTAGCTACGATTTTGACAAAAAAAATTGTATGTTTTGGAAATTGGTAAATAGCTTTAAAATGATGAAATAAAGGTAAATATTTCACATTAAACAGCTTATCGAACCACTTTTCGCCTTTTGAGAACGAAAATTACCATCGATTAGTTATTTCCTTGCAAGCAAATAATTTGACCTCGCTTTTTCCGTATGCAACTGACCTTACTAGTGACAGGTAAAAACGAATAATTTGTATTTTGTCGCTTATTAACTGCAAACTTGCATGGTTCTTTGTCCGTAATTGACACCGACTAAAAGCAGATTCACAAAAAATAAGAAATAATTGCATTGTTGTACTGATTTAATGACGATTCGACAAACTCCGTAAACAATGTCGATAATTAACAAGATGGCGTCCATCTCTTGATCGATCTCAAAACACGAGCAGTTGCACGATTTTCCCCCGATGCGCGTACATTTCATAACATTTATAAGTTACAGAAACACGTTTTATTAAGGCATCAATCATATCTGATAGTTTTTACGGGTAACAAAAATTTACGATTTGGCAGATAATGTCCCTTTAAATAAATACATGTATTTAAACAAAATGTGTGCTTAATAACTTTTGACAAATTTTTAACAAATGTTAAATGCACGCAATGGGTTGTTTACCGGGGAACAATAGGGTTGTTACCCGTTAAACAACAAACAACTATAGTTGTTTCCCGTTCGGGTTAATTTTCACAAAACATTAAAATTGTTTCAGGTCATGCCATTTAATTTAAGCCAATGAGAAGTTAGTGAGGTATAATAATGCGAATTATGATTAACAGGAATAGTTAAGTCAGTTTACAAAATATAAAAATATTCATAAGTTCATATTCATATAAAACAATAATATATATACGGTAAAATTAAACATAACAACCTTTCAGAAATATTTACTTTTCCTTTACTAAGACACATTGAAAATGTAATAAATAGTTTAATAATGAAGCTTACCTGTATTGCAAAGGCGATGTTGCCAATTGTCACAAGCATCACACTGTAAAGCATGCTGCCTTGGTTTCACTTCCTGGTCACACAGAGCATAGAAACACCATGGTGAACGTACAAATTGATTATGAGACTGGAGTTAATTTTTGAATTCCTTTTATATCAAAACGTCGGTACTATAAAGAACTTCCCATTAAGCTTGTATTTTCTTTGCATTTTTCTCAAAATATTTCAACCACTTTCAACTTAGCTTGCTTTCAACTTGAATATTTGATGTATCGCTTTCATGTTTTACGACTATGCGATTGCATTAATTATTGAAAAATGTACATCAAAGTACTAATTATCAAATATAATCATGAAATGTCTTTGATTGAATTTAATTTTCATTCTTTTATTCATATTTCGTTATAAATAAAACCATGGCTGAAACGTCTTTATAATGTATAGCTGAACTGGTACTATGGCCGAAACGACTATGAACGAAATGGTACTATGGACGAAACGTCCTGTAACGCTAGCCATTATACCACAGATTTCCATTTCACACACAAAAAGTCTACATCCAGATCATTCTTATAAATAACTGATTAAACCCATTTAGTCCGTTGCCGAATGACCCCCATCAGTTCGGTGGCAATAAATTAAGACAGAGGCAGTTAATTGTTGCCTAAAGATACAACCACGTTTTCAAGTAAACTATCACATTTATAAATTTATCTTTATGTTGTATGTTATGTCAGTTCTGAGTTTCGTACACGTTTTGTGCCAATTAAAGAAAAACACGTCAAATGATCAGAACAATCATTCAAATATTTCGAGAGAAACAAGACAACTTTTTACTTGTTCGATCTTTTCTGGATTGATAATCAGGGAAAATAGCCGACTCTATCCATTTTATCCTCTCTTTTTCACTTGGCAATCTAAATTGCCGTCCACATGCCCATTGTGAAAGCCATCTTTTTACCAGCATGATTTATTGTTTGTAAACATGTTCTCGTCATTAATAAAACTTGATCCTCACTTAACGTTAATTATAAACAGTAATCAATCTTATCAGAAGTGACTGATTTTAAATTGTAACATAAATGACCATTTGTATCCGCCGAGTTTGACATTTCTACGAATTATTCAGCTTAAAAAATGTGTTTGTAGAACCCCATGGTGTATAATTGTCTGGAATTGATATTGTATCATACTAAATTACCCGGCCAGTCATTAAAACTTTGTTGAATCCAAATGCAAATGGGCGGGACTTATACTATGGTACAACACGTAGATCTGAATATTGTATCATAACTCTAGCTCGATCTGTTTCAAATGTCAATCATTTCATTTCTGTTACAAAACATAAATTAATATACAAAGTGTTTTACTCATGAACGTATTTAAACAAACTCGTCCTTCGGATTCGTTTATTTGTTTAGATAAGTTAATTCGTAAGACCCGTGGTATATATAATACTAATTTTGAAGAAGTAGTAAGTAAGTAATTTTTCGGAAGTATATCTATATACAATTTAGTTAAGTATTTTAAAATCATGTGTTCGCGATCAAGTCCATCAATATTATAGTCCGTTTGACTTCTATAAATCTTCAGAAAATAATTCTTAAAAATCCAGTTTACAAATCAACAATTATTTTTCTAGATGATTATTAACATATGATATATACCGACGAACTCTGACAATTAATTTCAAAATTTTTGGTCCATTATTAAAAAAGTTACCCATTAGGTTTCTATGTTAATTATATTTTCTAAGGTGTAAAAATCTGGATGAGTGAGTACAAATAGTGTAATAGCCAAGCCATGAAAACAAAATAATAGAAATGTGCCTTTCAATGTATATTTCATTGTACCATGCGACATATTACATTTAATTATTATACTTCTCATACTTTTTTCTATATAAATTTTATTGCAATAAAAATACTATTTCCATAGTTTCATTCAATTTGTCTGTAAAGTACTATTCATAGGCCGGTGAATAGCACTTTAATCACATGTTTTTTTTGTTTTGAAAAAAATTTAATTTCTTCTTCAAATGCACACATGAAAATGTATTAGTTTTAAAAAGCATTAATAAAGTAGACTAGAAATCCATCAGAAAAGGGTCTAATTTAGAATTTTGAATTGCACACTTATATTCGTACCAACTATTTTCCTCGGCGTTGCATCGGAAAATAGTTGGTATCTTGGGGACAATAAAAGTGCTATTACCCTCATACCCAGTCAATAAGTGTATAATGTCAAAAGTCTACTCGTTAACTGACCATAGGTGAAAATGATAGTCAATTATTGTTATTGATGTACATTTGTACTTAAATATTTAAATGTGTCGTAAAATTTTTAGCTACCCATGAAAATTAGCTACCTCAAATTTCCGGTAGCTAATTTTCATACGAAATACCCCAACAATTTTCGTGCCTCCATCCGCTCAGCGCATTTTTTTTAAGTGCGCCCCCCTAACTTGAAATCCTGGATCCGCCCCCTGGATCTGTACACAATATAAAATAAAATAAACAATAGATATTAGTGGTGTTCATAGTTGAAAAACAAAATGCTACCTGTATGGCTGTATAGCATGTGATTAAGTTACAAACTATCTTTTTTCAATTTACCATTGCGATGTATCATTTTTACAGCTATTAAAAAATAGATTGGTGGACTATATATGGTAGAATTTAATATTTATGTGATGTTCAATGCAAATTATTCTTTAACTTAATAAGATCATATATGATAATTATTAATCACACTTTTATTATTGCTAACCGTGTTACCCTCTTGAAATAAAGAAATTAACTCATTTACTTACTTATTGACACTATCTTCTGAATTCAAGAAATAAATAAAATTATGTTCCATATATATTTGATAATGAAAGTTGGGAACTTTATTTATTACAATATTAAAGAACTGGTAGCTATTAGATTAATTTCAATTCGAAACTGAAACTATTTGCACACTCTTGATGACAATTTCTTATTTGGATTTTGTAAAAATAGAACTCTAAATCATAAATTTCCAACAGAATGTGGAAGATGGCAAAATATGTGTACAGAACATGGTTTGACCCGATCGGGACTCGAATCCACGATCTACCGCATTCGAGGCGAGCACGCTAACGATTACACTACCGATGAGAGTCTTTGGTGAGCATTTCTGGTCTGTTTCTCAGCGAATACATATATTGTCCAGGGGCGGATCCAGGATTTCAAGTTAGGGGGGGGGGGGGGGGGGGCAAATTAAAAAAATTGCGCCGAGCGGAGGGAGGCGCGAATAATTTTGGGGTATTTCGTGTGAAAACTCACTATTTTATGCCAAAAAATCTTATTTTTTCAAATTTTAGGGGGGGGGGGAATGTGCGCCCCCCCCCCTGGATCCGCCCCTGTTGTCTACATAAATGACAATAGATAACGTAACAATACAAAATACATTGCGCAACGCACGGTCAACTTTTCGCGCTTTCACAATCCTTCGGCAGAAGACACATTTAAAAGCGACTTTTTGAGTACATGTATATAAACAAATTCATATTTAAAAAAAAAAAGATTATCAACTGGTATTTGTTGCTTATAATGCAAAGCACGCAGGATTAAGGAGAAAGAGCAAAAACTGGTTGCTTCGGAATCAGGATAATGTGTCAGAGTGGAGCGACATGTATATCCGCGGACTGTTGTTTCCGTTAGCTAACACTATGAAAAAAAACTAAGCGTGTTGGTCTAGAAAAAAGCGGACATCATCATCATCTCATTAACTTGGTCTCGCCATGATATAGCTATAAAATTGCTGAATTGGCGTTAAAAAACAATCGCTCACTAAAGCTGTTACGTACAGTTTTTATATTTCCCCGACAATGTACGTATATTGTGTTTATTCTGCAATGTCTTATAGTTAAAAAAAAACAACTGGCAAATTGTCTAAAAAGAGCAGAAACAGACATCGTTCTAAGCGTTTTAGACGTCCGCGGTTATAGTGTAAGTTTCTCGGCGTCGCTCGACATGAATCAGTTACCAGAAAAACTATATCTTGGTCAAAATCTTAAACAATATGTGATGAAAGAAGCTGTTATATATAAAATCCTTAGGTACAGACAAAACAGATGTCACACCAATGAGGAGCGATGGACAGAGCACAGCTGACACAAAGCAAAAATCCAACATCCCCAACAGTGTCAGTCCGTATTTACCGTAGAATCACAAGACAACATCCCCGACTGCACCAAAACCCACATCATAAAAACAGCACTCCCAATATCTCTACCAGGTGTAAAAGAAACTCCTACATAACATCAATACCCATAGATTTTGTGCTCCCAAAACTATTAAATTATTAGAAAACAAGATACACTCATTGTTTAATATGATAGATACAAAATGTATGTAAAATTTCCAGGTAAATTAGCTACCTCTATCTCTTATGAAAATTATGTGTACAGAACTAGGTCAGATTGATAAAAGGTGCATTCATGTTGGGTTTTTGTCTTTCTTTTTGATATTTTTGATTGGTTTGTTTTGTTTTGTATTTGTTTGTTTTTGATAACAGATTAATATCTAATTTTATTTGGGTTTTTTTTCTGTTTTGAGGATATAACTTCAGAAGGGCCTACAAATTTATACATCTTGGAATAACAGTAGTACTTTAGGGTGCCTGCATCCTAATTTCTTATGTACATGTATCTCTATTCTTTATCAATAAATGTTTAGAGGTTTGCGTTTGTATTGAATCTGGGCCTTGATGGGAGAGAGGTTTAAAGAGCTGTCTACACCTCATTTATCTTTCACTGCACTGTTCATCACTTGGATGATGTACTCAACCTTTAGAAAGTAGATTGCCAGACGCTGGTACAACATATGAAAATGTCTGTAATGTCATTGAATATAGCTCAAATAAATATTTTGCATCATGCTGGTATGTCTTGTAAGTATAGATACTTGTATCACACATACTTGTCAATTTAATAATTAAATAACAGCCATATATACATGATAATATCTCACACACAAAGTATCTTAACACAAGTTATTTCTTAAAGATTTTATTGAAAAACTCAGACAGGCATGGTGGAACATTAGCATACATATAATACAATACAATATATAGACTAGAGGCTCAGTAGGTTGAGAAGATTTTGTATGAATCGACCAATCAGCAACACGAATTGCCTGTGCTGGCCATGTTTGTTAACAGATCCAAAATGAGCAATCTTTATAGAGGGCCTTCCATAGATGCTACCTACCACGTTTCGGTTCATTTGGCCAAGCGGTTTCGGAGTAGAAGATTTTTAGGGAATCTACCAATCAGCAACACGAATTGCCTGTGCTGGCCATGTTTGTTAACGGATCCCAAATGAGCAATCTTTATAGAGGGCCTTCCATAGATGCTACCTACCACGTTTCGGTTCATTTGGCCAAACAGTTTCAGAGTAGAAGATGTTTTAGGAATCGACCAATCAGCAACAAGAATTGCCTGTGCCGACCATGCTTGCTAAGGGATCAGGACTAAATGAGCAATCTTTACAGAGGGCCTTTCATAGATGCTTCCTACCAAATTAGGTTCATTTGGTCAAGCGGTTTCAGAGGAGAAGATTTTTTTAGAAATCGACAAATCAGCATCAAGAACTGCCTGTGGCGGCCATGTTTGCTACGAATTGAGCCGAAATGAACAATCTTTATAGAGGACCTTCCATATATGCTTCCTATTAAGCTTCAGTTCATTGAGCTAAGGGGGTTTCAGAGCAGTATATTAAAATGTGAAAAGTTTACAGACAACGTCAGCTCAAAAGCTTTGATGAATACCAGAGTACAACACAAATTCTAACACGACTCCTTCTTACGCTTTGTAGACAAACGAGCGATTTATCGATGGTATAATCTCGTTCACACATGTGCCGGTGAATATGACTGACTTTTCCATTGGCAGCATAAATGGTGTGTGACACTTTCCGCAAACGTAAATATAAATTACCGTCTTCCAATCAAAGTATACTACCGTATTTGTAATCTTAGACATATCAGAATCGAAATAAATCATGGAAGCATGAATGTGTTTTGAGTTTTAACATGGGTTGGCGGATATTAGTAAATTTTATCCCTCGTCTCTGGCTCGGGATAAAATACTAATATCCAACAATCCATGTTAAAACTCAAAACACATTCTGGCTTCCATGATTTATTTCTTAATTAGCGGGTCATTTTATCTGAGCCTGAATTACTTACCTGGTCACTTATACAGTTTATGTTCAATAAAGTATAGATTTTGTTAAAAAAATATTTTATAAATTTCGAATTTAACAAATAAATATATGATTTTTGATTCTGTCACATCTCTCCAACAATAAAAGTTACAACAAATCAGCGGGGAACCTCCAATGTAACGAAGGAATGCGAGGTAGCTAATTTTCATGGACAGGTAGCTAATTTTCATGGACCATGAAACGAAGGAATGCGAGGTAGCTAATTTTCATGGACCATGAAACGAAGGAATGAGAGGTAGCTAATTTTCATGGGCAGGTAGCTAATTTTCATGGACCATGAAACGAAGGAATGCGAGGTAGCTAATGTTCATGGGCAAACTTCTGATGCTTATGTTTATGTTTGAATGGTGCCAGGTAGTTTATTTTCATGGATAACACTTTGACACATGTGTCATACATTGAACAGATGTAAGGTAGCTTATTTTCATGGAAAACGTCATGACTCCTATCCAATGTAACGAAGGAATGCGAGGTAGCTAATTTTCATGGGCAGGTAGCTAATTTTCATGGACCATGAAACGAAGGAATGTGAGGTAGCTAATTTTCATGGGAAAAATGAACTTCTGTTGCTTATGCTTATGTTTGAATGGTGCCAGGTAGTTTATTTTTATGGATAACACTTTGACACCTTTGTCATACATTGAACAGATGAAAGGTAGCTTATTTTCATGGAAAACGTCATGACTTCTATCCAATGTAACGAAGGAATGCGAGGTAGCTAATTTTCATGGGCAGGTAGCTAATTTTCATGGACCATGAAACGAAGGAATGCGAGGTAGCTAATTTTCATGGGCAAACTTCTGTTGCTTATGCTTATGTTTGAATGGTGCCAGGTAGTTTATTTTTATGGATAACACTTTGACACCTGTGTCATACATTGAACAGATGTAAGGTAGCTTATTTTCATGGAAAACGTCATGACTTCTATCCAATGCAACGAAGGAATGCGAGGTAGCTAATTTTCATGGACCATGAAACGAAGGAATGAGAGGTAGCTAATTTTCATGGGCAAACTTCTGATGCTTATGCTTATGTTTGAATGGTGCCAGGTAGTTTATTTTCATGGAACACGTCATGACTCCTATTCCATGCAATGAAGAAAGGTCGAGTAGCTAATTTTCATGGACAAGCTTCAGATGCTTATGCTCATGTTTGAACGGTGCAGGTAGTTTATTTTCATGGATAACACTTTGAAACCTATGTCATACACTGGACAGATGCAAGGTAGCTTATATTCATGGAAAACTTCACGACTTCTATCCCATGTACTGAAGAAATTATGCTGACTAGTCTTTGCCTTTATTCTTTTACGCCATGTGCCAATATAAATTGTATAGTTTTTGGTTTGATCAGATCGTTGATCGAAACCACGATCTACCGCACATGATGCGAGTACTCGTAACTATTTCACCACAGGAGCGTTATTGCTTGTTATAACTAAGCGTCTTATTTCTTTGGAATAGATATAGTATAAACATAGTTTATTAATTAATTCAATATTACACATTATGATAATACACATATAAATGGAATAGATATACACATTTTTGTATATATGCAAAGCAGAAAATGCATTATGTACAGATAAATAATATGGTGATTGATATATAGAAACTTGTTCATGTCACTATAAGTATATAATTGTTTAAAAATATTATTAGACTTGAATTTATTTATATTATATATATATATAACCCCGCGGGAACCCCGGTGTATAGAAATGGGACCGAGAGCTTCTTCGGCTTGAAGGGGCGTCCGTCGGTTGTGCGGGATGTATAAATTCACAACCAATCCGTCCTTCGGTCGAGACGTAAATAAAACCGAGGTCCCGTGTTGAGAGATTGCCATCCTCTTCGCACGTTAAAGAACCCAGTATGCTCATGATGAGACCTGTTGCACTGGCTAAATTACACCTTTCCTTGTTTCGAGTCTCGTGGCGTTTAAATTTTTAAATGTTCTCGTCCTGAATATAGCTGAAAAATTGCTCGCTGGACGTTAAACACCAACCAATCAATCAATCAATCAATCATATATTTTATATCGAAATAACTTATTTTCATCCAGATTTTGCTCCATGTAAACAAGGATTTATATATATATATATATAAATCCTTGGTGTAAATGAATAAATAGGAGTTTGCTATCCATTTCTTGGATAAATCTATCTAATTAAATAGATTTCCTCGCCTACATCCACCCCCCTTTTTTCGTTCAAAAATACTAATTACCAAGAATCTATCAAAACATGGTAAAAGGGGAATAACTGGCATAGTACTTTTAATGTATTATTAAGGTAGCTAATTTTCATGGCTATCATTTGGAACACCTTTGTGGTTTAGGAAAATCTAGTTCCGAACGTCAAAAAGTAGCTAATAATTATGGTAGCTAATAATTATAGGACACCTGAGTGACATCGCACAATGTAATTGACCAATCGATGATTATCAATTTTGAGATGAAGAATATATTTGGAGGTGAAGCCAAGCAAAATCCTCGGGATTCTACATAGACTCGTTCCAATGTATATTAATTTATTCGCTATCTTCCAACCAGTCTACTTTACTTTCTGTGTATATTTTTAGATTTGTTTTTACCGCCCTCTAGTGGCAATGAAGCCTTCAAGATGACAACTTATCATGATATATTTAGAACTTTGTAGGTAATGAAAAGTCAACAGTTGCTTCAAGATTGTCGTCAAGTCGATAATTTTTTTTTTTTATAAACTGTATGTAGAAAGAACGTATATTATGATAACTAATCATAGTTAATATTTGGGCTAAATTAAGTAAATAGAAAAATGTCAACATTGACATGATTTCCTGTTCGGGTGGTTTCACCAAACCTGACAACTACATGTATATTACATTACTATAACTTCTGAAGTTATTGTTCTTTTTATATATCATTGTCAGCAATATAAAATACTATTATTCCTATTCCGAGATTCCTCTGCCGTCTAACGGCTTTTATGGATTTTCTGTAGCCGTTACAGAAAATCCATAAAAGCCGTTAGACGGCAGAGGAATCTCGGAATATATTATTCCCAGTTCAAGTTGTCTTTAAGTTTGGTCATAAAGCTACTAGGACTTGATAACTTGCAGAATTACCAAAGTGGTTTATATGGGTTATGGTTATGAATGATGTTTAATGCCACCTTAATCATATTTAAGTTATATCTTGGCCTTCAGTTTTCTTGGTGGAGGAGACTGGAGTACCAGAAGAAAACTACCGACCTGACACAAGTCACTGACAAACTTTATCACATAATGTTGTATTGAGTATCTTTACACCTCACCATGAGTGGGATTCGAACTCACAACATTAGTGGTGATAGGTATTAATTGCATAGGTAGTTGTAAATCCAATTATCTACCGATCGTGACGGCCCCTCAGGCCTGATGGTTTTCGGACAGTGAAAAACTGATCCTTTGTGTTTGGTTTACCAAATTAAAGAACAAATATTTTCGTTCTGTGCCAAAACCTGTTTTTTTTTATAAACTAGGTTTACTACGTCACCAATATTCGACTTCCAAGATATATAAAATATAAACTCTAATTTTCCAGTAGGTATGAGGTCAATATTTACATTATCAAAAACATGGCAGACGATAAAATCAAAATTTGTCTGTACCATTGTGTTTTCTGAATGATTAAATCTTGTTTTAAGGAAAAGAAAAATGGAATTACGAAAAAAGACATTTTTCAACCTGAATAAATATTGATATAGTAGTACTCTTGACTAGGTTTGCTCTTTGTTGTTTCATCCCAAATGTTGTTCATCTCTGTATTATAACACCCTGGAGTATAAATATATTTCTTAAAATTGTTGGATTTCATGTAATGTACATTTTTTGGCATTTTAAAAAATTGAATTTGATATTTTTAGTTATTTATACCAGTACATGAATAAACTAATATTTAGATCCTGTTAATAAATTAATGATCATTAATCATTCTATAAACCAAATGATTGATATACAGTGGAACCTGTCTAATCCGACACACCAAGAGACCAGGGAAATGTGTCGGATTGTACCGGATGTTGGAAAACTCAGGTTTTACTTTTTAGTTGACAGAAATTTGTGCAAATTTAGCAACAGAAAATTCTAACAGGGCATTTACGGTAATTTTATGCATTCAAGCGTACCTAGACCGAGGTTATTTTTGGGCGCTGTTCCAATTACCTCCCGCTATTATATACAAGAATATATAGCGCTACAGAAGCTGTTCCAATTACCTCCCGCTATTATTTGCAAGAATATATAACGCTACAGAAACGTTATAAAAATTGATAACGATCAAAAATTAGTTTCATCTGATTTTTTTTGTATATTTATTATTTTTATTCTTTTAATTTAACATACATATTAAAGTTTAGGCAGGTTTTCGGTTTACTTAGGGTTCAATAGATAGGACTGTAAAGTCTGTCTGGTTCAGGCAGATTTTCGGTTTACTCAGGGTTCAGTAGGTGGGACTGTAAAGTCTGTCTGGTTTAGGCAGGTTTTCGGTTTACTCAGGGTTCAGTAGGTGAGATTGTAAAGTCTGTCTGGTTTAGGCAGGTTTTCAGTTTACTCAGGGTTCAGTAGGTGGGACTGTAAAGTCTGTCTGGTTTAGGCAGGTTTTCAGTTTACTCAGGGTTCAGTAGGCGAGATTGTAAAGTCTGTCTGGTTTGGGCAGGTTTTCGGTTTACTCAGGGTTCAGTAGGTGGGACTGTAAAGTCTGTCTGGTTTAGGCAGGTTTTCAGTTTACTCAGGGTTCAGTAGGTGAGATTGTAAAGTCTGTCTGGTTTAGACAGGTTTTCGGTTTACTTAGGGTTCAACAGATAGGACTGTAAAGTCTGTCTGGTTTAGACAGGTTTTCGGTTTACTCAGGGTTCAGTAGATAGGATTGTAAAGTCTGTCTGGTTTAGGCAGGTTTTCGGTTTCCGTGCAAATAAGCATTTCCAATAAAACTGACCGCCACGATATAACTGGAATATTGTTGAAAGTGGCATTAAACACCATAACTCACACTAACCCATGAAATATTTTTAATAAAAAAAATCAGTCCTTAATTTACAAAGCCGGGCACGAACCTATGCTGTATTGGTAATGGGCTTGTATGAGTTGATAGGTAATCCAACTACCTAACTCATTGAGCCACCCGGGCCCTTGTTAGGTAGTTGGATTACCTAACAACTCGTACAAGCCTATCACCAATATGGCGTGGATTCGCTCCCAGTTTTGTAAATTACAAAACAGGGTGTACTCGACTCGCAGCCGCAAGTGATAAAATTTACCAGTTGTTTGCCCATGGTCGGTGGTTCTCTCCGGGCACTCCTGCTTCTTCCACCACTAAAGCTGGTCGCCATGATATAGCTGAAATATTGCTGAAAGTAGTGTTAAACACAGTAAATCATCAATCAATCTTATTTATGTAGTACATTTAACTTATTAGTGTTTGAATTTTGAAAATAGTGCTTTTTAATGAAATATGATAATAAATATGTTCTTCCTTATTTAAATTGAAAGTTTTATTTATACTGGGTTCATTGTAAGCCTAATTAATTACAGATGAATTTCTTTAATCCCTTTTACACATTATTAATGTTTCTCCCACAAATTTTTCTCTACCTGTATTCCAAAATATCAAAAGTGGGAGAAACGTGAACACACCAACCTAAAACAATTACATAATATATCAGATAATGGTTGTAGCCATGTCCTTTACACAGAAAGTGAAAACAGTTAACTGTAAAATTTTAACAACAACGTATTACATGTATATTCTTTGTAAACTTACTTTTAACCCTAAGGCCTTACCAATGAGCCTCTAATCACCTGCCAATCAGTAAGTTCAAATCATACTATATTTGCCTGTCAATTTGTCAATGGTTTATATTAATGATACACATGGAAGCATGGTAATTTATTAATGAGCATATCAAAGGGTGGGATAAGACAGGATTAATTAAGTGTAGTTAATAACACTGGGATCATTATATAAAGCAGTGTCGAATGTCAGAAGTGACAGGTTTCGGAATACACAAGGTTTTTTTAACAAAGAGTGTTATAGAAAAACTTTGGGACCATGAATTTGTGTCAGATGTTTGAAAACTCAGGTGTCGGATTGCAAAGGTTCCACTCTACACATATACTCCATAAGTAACTTAGGAAGGAAATTGCATTTATAATGATGATAATTAGATACATTGATAGTAATCTTAAAATAACAAAGTAGGGTGAGGGTTATGGTATTTAATGCCACTTTCAACAAAATTTCAGTTATATCGTGGTAGTCAGTTTTATTGGTGGAGAAAATCTGAATACCCGGAGAAAACCAAGAACCTCGACAAAGTAAGGGTTATCATGGTCATAGCTATAGTATTATGTTCCAGTAGTTGGATTTACTTCTACATATCCAATATCGTCTGTTCAAGCCCATGTCAGTGGTGTAATTGTTAGTGTGCTCGTCGGTAGATCGTGGGTTCAAGCCCCGATCGAGTCAAACCACAGACAATAAAATTGATACTTTTTGTTTCTCCACTAAGCACACAGCAATATGGAGAAAGAGCAAAAGACTGATTCAGGGATTGGCTCTGAGTCAGGATAATAAATGTGTCTAAGTAGAGCGACATGTCTACTTGCAGACTGGTGTATTAGTATTAGTGTGCTAGAACTACAAATGTATAAATATCCAGCTCAGTTTAGTACTATTAAAGCAAGAATTATCATCCTCTCATTATGAAGAAGCTTAATTCTTACCTTGATATAGCTTAAATTTTTCTGACTTGGTGCAATTAAATGACAATCGCTCATTAATGTTATAACCATATGCATTCTACGCTACGATATAGCTGAAATACTGCTAAAGTTGGCATTAAACACCAATCAATCAATATACATTCTACTGGTGTGTGAGTCACTTAGGGATGAAGCAATTAACTAAACCGGAAATCTGTTCAGACTCAGTTCTTTCTCATTTGGCACTACACAAGTTCCTTTTAGCTCAGAAGGACAACATGTCAATGAGAAGTACACTAGTATTGGTGATTCTTTGTGTTCGGAAAACCGAGCGACTCGCTTGAAACATTCAAGTCTGCTGTCTCCTCTATAGCTACTAATTTATGAATCCTGTAAACAGTTTTAACCTTTTTCATTTGTCATGTGCAATCTATGACATAATCTTCAACTTGTTGAAGGCGATCAGTATTTGGTAGACATACAGGTAGAAGTAGAAAAATGGACCACCGTCATAGCTTATAGGACATTATGGGAATATTATGTTAAAAAACCTTTTTCTCATCCCAAACAATATATGAATAATCACTCTGGTGATCCTTTAAGAAGTTTGTGTTTTTGTGTTGATTTGAAAAAATGTTGAAGAGCTTTCTTTTCTCTGAATAAGGTCTAAAAAAATCTGTTTGGAGAGATTTACATGAATGGATCAATACTAATTATTAAGTGTACAATGTACATGCATAAATGTTTTAGGGATATATTTTTCATCCAATATTTAGTAAGTTGATAACAATGATAATAGGACAAACGATACATAAACATGCTCAGGTGGGCTTCTTGTTATATATACATGTATACAGGTAAATGTAATCCAGGAAATAGTACACAATATCAGGGTAATAATATTTAATTACTCATAAGAAATTAGAAACTTGTTTATACAGTTATATCTGTCATTCTTATCAAATATTGGGGTATTTAAAATACCAGGAAGTGAAAAAGGACACAACTGGTTTAAAAGAATCAATGAAAATTCAAGTGTACAAATGTATGTTAGAATAAGGTAAATAAGTGGTTTATAATTAAGAAATACTATTCCTTGTGTAGATAACCAATAGTTATTATTGGTGAAAAACAGGTAAGAAAGGTGATAAAAGGAGCCCAATAGATGGACGTTATTGATTTAAGTAACGGTACACGTACAAAATGTATGTGATCAGATTTCAATGTCATATTTCAAAATCCTTATAAAAAATATCCCTGTTAGGTTTGTTGGTTTAGAAATAATAAGTTAACATATTGCATTGTTCTTATTTATTGGTCATTTAAATTTTTTGTCACTTTTCATATTTTTGGAAAGGACTGCATTTTAAAATTTTGTACCTTTTGGTCACTTCTGAAATTTAAAAGTCTGGATATAAAAGGTCAACTTTTTTGGCCTGTTTTCTATAATCTGATCGTAAATTTGAAAATTTCACATGGGTTTTGTTGATTGGTTTAATGAATTTAACTTTTTAGAATTATTTTTAGAATAAAACTATTTAATCCTTACAAGGGTGTTATATTTATTTAAAATTTGTTATTTCCCCCTTGATTTCCCCCTTGATTACAGACTGTCATGGTCATGATCGTATTGTAGATGGATTCACAACTACCTATGCAATCGGTGCCTATCACCACTAACGTTGTGAGTTCGAATCTTGATTATGGCTAGGTGTACTCGATACAACATTATGTGATAAAGTTTGTCAGTGACTTGTGACAGGTCGGTGGTTTTCTCCGGGTACTCGGTTTCCTCTACCAATAAAACTGACCGCCAATATATAACTGAAATATCGTTGAAAGTGGCATTAAACACCAAAACCCTATCCTATGAATCTAATTGCTATATATAAGCAAGAAATCTAAATATTAAAAAGCCTAATGACTAAAGTTAAAATAAATATTCCCCTCATTTTATAGCCATCGAACAGACTATACAATATCATTCTTTTACTCACTGATTTGACCATGACATTCTCTCTTTAGCCAACAATATATATTCTAAATCAAGTAGAATGCATCTACATGTATATTTATTTCTTTGCAGTTGATGGGACTATATAATTATTTATAAGGTAGCAATACCAAGATGTCAAGATATCCTGGTGATAATCCCTCTAGGTATAGAGGGAATGAGGCTGTTGAGTTGTCTCAAAGTAAGTAGCTTGCAGATAGTTCAGAAGAAAACTTGTGAGATTTCTCGAAGTTTGGTATTTTTTGTGTTGCAATCACAATATATATATGGTTATGTCTCTTGGAATAGACAGGATGGGGTGAGACAGATGAATTGTCTTTATTATACAGTCAAACCTGCCCATGCGGTCACCTCTATTAAACAGTCATCTGTATTAAAAGGTCACTGCTTTCGTGTCCTGTCATGGAAAATTTCATATGAATTTAACTTCTTTTAAGAGGTTGCCTGTCTTAAAAGACCACTTTTTCTTTGTCCAAAAGGCGACGACCTCTCAATACAGGTTTGACTACAAGATATTAATTTAAGGAGAGATCATCATGATTGTGGTCACCTCTAGGACTAGACACAAACATGCAAGATGAATAAGAATGTTTGAAATGTCTGAAAGTAGGTACAGTTAAACCTGTCTAAAACGAACCTTTCTTGAATCTTGGGACCAATTTTTGTGTTTTCGAATAGACAGGTGTTCAGTTTCTATCGGGTAAATTAACAATGAATACCTACACTGGGACTTTATGCAAAGTTAGATTTGTACAGGATTCCAGTTTAATCAGAGTCTGGTTTAGACAGGTTTCCAGTTTATTCAGAGTTCTGTTTAGACAGGTTTTCAGTTGATTCAGAGTTCGGTTTAGACAGGTTTCAATGTAATAACATGTAAAGATTCAAATGTATTCCCTTTATTATCCCTCTTTGAATTCACACTTCAATAAAGCTGTTAAGACTTCTCATAATAAAGTTCATCAATTGATATTTTTGGGGATCCTCCTCATCCTGGAAGTAGATAGGATTAGATGGTTTAGAAGAGTTTGAAGATACCAAAGGGTAATCAGAATTCGTAAATCAAAGAAGAACAGACAACACAATGGCCAAAAGAAAAAGTACAAAAGGACAAACAACGATCTACAAAACATACACATGAAACTTAAGATGGAATAACATGAACACTACTTAAAACCAGGGGTGAACTCAGGTGCTCAGAAAGGGTAAGCATATCAAGAGATGAGATGTGTCGTAATGTACCCAAAGTACATTTACAAGAGTTTAATATGGTGCTCTCTTCTGCTACTTTGGAACAGACAAGATAGGACTGTTGAAATATCCTATATCCTAAAGTAGGAAGCTAATCAACACATTCCCATGGTGGATACTACTGGAAACATGGAAAATGAAACTGCATTCTATTCCTACTCCTTCCCCCCAAGAAGAGGTCCAAAGGTGCAGAATGAGTCCAAAGCACAAATAATGATTCCAGGACTCACCTAGACGAGTTGTTAGTATCTCTTTAAAGTACTGATGCAATACCTCATATTATTTGCAGGTGATTTCATTGAGATATTGTTGATTACCTCTGTGGTTTTTACATGATGAAGTTTGATGATCATAGACTATATTTTCTGGAATAGAAGTCCAATTGACCTTTTCTCCACAGTAATAATGTGTTGACCTATAGCCACAAATGATAGTTATAAAAATTAAAACAAATAATAAAAAAATAATATAAAGTTTGTTTTTAGATTTTGTAATGGTAACATAAGAGGGATTTGTTGATTTTAAGAGTGATGTTTATTTTGACAGTTAATCCAGGATATACAGAAGACAGTTTTCAAAGAGATGGCAGCCATCCCATTACTGTTGATATGGGACACAGAATTCCTCTGGAAAGACGACACTCCGAAAGTGATGAACGAAACTGGGCCAGACATGGTACCGGGGCATTACACGATGCTGCAGAGTTGATTAGTGAATTACCCAGCAGGCAGTTAGGTAAGTTTTTACAGAGTGTTAAATATTGAAATGTATCTCTGCCATCAATTTTATGGTTATAGATTAATACATGGTTGATGAATCTATCCAACAGCCAATCATGATTATGTTAGTGAGTTACCCGGTAGTCAATCATGTTTAATGAGTTATCAGGTAGACAATCATGATTAGTGAGTTATCCTGTAGACATTCATGATTAGTGAGTTATCTGGTAGCCAATCATGATTAGTGAGTTATCTGGTAGACAATTTTGATTAGTGAGGTATTTGCTAGACAATCATGATTACCGAGTTATCCAGTAGACCATCATGATTAGTGAGTTATATATTAGACAATAATGATTAGTGAGTTATCTTGTAGAGAAACATGATTAGTGAGTTATCTGGTAGACAAACATGATTAGAGAGTTATCCGGTAGACAATCATGATTAGTGAGTTATCTGGTAGACAATCATGATTAGTGAGTTATCTGGTAGACCATCATGATTAGTGAGTTATCAAGTAGACAATCATTATTAGTGATTTATCCGGTAGCCAATCCTGATTAGTGAGTTATCCAGTAGCCAAACATGATTAGTGAGTTATCAGGTAGATAAACGTGATTAGTGACTTATCCAGTAGACAATGATGATGAGTGAGTTATCTGGTAGACAATGATGATTAGTGAGTTATATGGTAGCCAATTATGATTAGTGAGTTATCCAGTAGCCAAACATGATTTGTGAGTTTTCAGGTAGATAAACGTGATTAGTGACTTATCCAGTAGACAATCATGATGAGTGAGTTATCTGGTAGACAATCATGATTAGTGAGTTATCTGGTAGACAAACATGATTAGTGAGTTATCTATTAGACAAACATGATTAGTGAATTATCTATTAGACAATAATGATTAGTGAGTTATCCTGTAGACAAACATGATTAGTGAATTATCCTGTAGACAAACATGATTAGTGAGTTATCCGGTAGACAATCATGATTAGTGAGTTATCCTGTAGACAAACATGATTAGTGAGTTATCCTGTAGACAAACATGATTAGTGAGTTATCCACTAGACAAACATGATTAGTAAGTGATCCGGTAGACAATCATGATTAGTGAGTTATCCTGTAGACAAACATGATTAGAGAGTTATCCTGTAGACAATCCTGATTAGTGAGTTATCTATTAGACAAACATGATTAGAGAGTTATCCGGTAGACAATCATGATTAGTGAGTTATCCTGTAGACAAACATGATTAGTGAGTTATCTGGTAGACAAATATGATTAGTGAGTTATCTGGTAGACAAACATGATTAGAGAGTTATCTGGTAGACAATCATGATTAGTGAGTTATCTGGTAGACAAACATGATTAGTGAGTTATCTATTAGACAAACATGATTAGTGAATTATCTATTAGACAATAATGATTAGAGAGTTATCCTGTAGACAATCATGATTAGTGAGTTATCTATTAGACAATCATGATTAGTGAGTTATCCTGTAGACAAACATGATTAGTGAGTTATCCTGTAGACAAACATGATTAGTGAGTTATCCAGTAGACAAACATGATTAGTAAGTTATCCGGTAGACAATCATGATTAGTGAGTTATTCTGTAGACAAACATGATTAGAGAGTTATCCTGTAGACAATCATGATTAGTGAGTTATCTATTAGACAAACATGATTAGAGAGTTATCCGGTAGACAATCATGATTAGTGAGTTATCCTGTAGACAAACATGATTAGTGAGTTATCTGGTAGACAAATATGATTAGTGAGTTATCTGGTAGACAAACATGATTAGAGAGTTATCTGGTAGACAATCATGATTAGTGAGTTATCTATTAGACAATAATGATTAGTGAGTTATCCGGTAGACCATCATCATTAGTGAGTTATCCGATAGACAATCATGATCAGTTCATTATCTGGTAGACAATCATGATTAGTGAGTTATCCTATAGACATTCAGGATTAGTATGTTTTAGTATTTGACTTTGTTCTAGTGTGTCACTGTGAAATACATATTAATTATTAGTATTTTTTTTTCGCAAGACACAGATTATCAGGTCCATATCATCCATATCAGATGAGCTCAAAGAGCGAATCTGATATGAACCTGATAATCCTTGTCGAGCGAAAAAAAATACTACTAATTTGTTTATCGGTAATTTCACAATTTTAACACAGCTTAAAAAAAGCTTTTGTGATTTTTTTGTTGTGTTTTGACCTTTTTTTAATACTAATAATTTGTTTATCAGTAATTCCACAATTTTAACACAACTTTGTGATTTTTTTGTTGTGTTTTGACCTTTTTTTTTAATGAAAGGTTTAGTGATGTCTCGTTAGACTGCACATGACAAATGACCAACAGCTGATAATTTCTAGTATCACGAGTCGGTGGTCAACTGAACGTTGTTACTAAATTTATCGGTTGGTAAAGATAAAAGGAAACTAACAAATTACCGATAAATTACTATATAATATGTATTGTCTATTCTTTCATGTGGATTGATTATTTATGTATTGTCTATTCCTTTATGTGGATTGATCATGCCACGATATAGCTGAAATACTGCTAAAGTTGGCATTAAGCATCAGTCAATCAATCAATTGATTATAAATACTGCAGATTTTACCAATGAAATGTGGCTACCCAGTGGATATAAATTGTGATGGATGTCGGTACATTCTGATCTTTTATCATCACGAGATTTCAATGTCATTGGTTTTATTTATTTTCAGCAGTAATGCCTGACTTGTCAGAAGGTATATAACTGAAAATTATTTGTTTTCTTCTACAGAATTTGCATGTGACTTGTCAAAAATTTTGACAGGACTGTGACATTATTCACGGTGGAATATTCATTGCACATTTTCTCTTTTATTCAATACTAGTAGTTGTACACATATAAAACACATAATGTCATGGAATTTAAATGATCACAAATGCCATAATCCCACTATATCTGTAAATCAGGATTGTTGCAATGACAAAACTCCATGAATATGTGTAGATATCAATTTAAATGTTGGGATAATATGAAGCAGCCGGCCGCGATACTGGTATTACCAGTATTGTAATATTTACAATACTGGTATTACCAGTATTATAATATTCACAATGTTGGAAATACCAGTATTGTAAATATTACAATACTGGTAATACCAGTATTGTAACACTGTACAATACTAGAAATACCAGTATTGTAATGTTACAATACTGGTAATACCAGTATCGTACATATACAATACTGGATGTACCAGTATCATGCATTTACAATACTGGAATACCAGAATCGTTGATCTATACACAATACCGGAAGCTCCAGTATTCTTCATCCAACAATACTGGTAATACTAGTATTGTAAAACACACGATACTGGAAGCTCCAGTATTCTTCATCCAACAATACTGGTAATACTAGTATTGTAAAGCACACAATACTGGTAATACTAGTATTGTAAAATACACAATACAGGAAGCTCCAGTATTCTTCATCCAGCAATACTGGTAATATTAGTATTGTAAAACACATAATACTGGAAACTCTAGTATCTGGTAATTTGACACGTGTGGGCAGAGCCTAATTCTAACTGTAAATCACAGCTCATTGTATTTACCGTTAGTATTAGGCTCTGCCCAGTCATGTCAAATTACCTTACCAATATATATCAAACTCTAAGGAACCATACAAAATATTTTGACATTACAGGGCTTTTGCCTCTTATGTTATGTACAGCAGAAATGACGTTTGAGTATGAATTATATTCAATTCTTTTAGTATAATGTAGACATAAAAACTCGGGTTAACCGGAATTCTACCTAATCTTCCAATATCTGCAATACTGGTATAACCAGTATTTTCCAGAATCTTCCAGTATCTGCAATACTGGTATTACCAGTATTTTCCAGAATCTTCCAGTATCTGCAATACTGGTATTACCATTATTTCCCAGAATCTTCTGGTATCTACAATACTCATATTTTGGCAATGACCAGTATCTTCTAGTATTGCAGATACTGGAAAATTCTGGAAGATACTGGGTAACTAGTATTTACCAGTATCTGTACCAGTATTGCAGATACTGGAAGATACTGGTAAAATACTGATATTACCAATATTGTGTACCAGTATTGTAGTACCAGTATTGCGGCCGGCTGCTTCATATTATCCAAATGTTGAGCATTCAATAATATTAATGTACAAAAATGTGTAAAGAAAAACTAGTATACATAAGAATAATTAGTTATTTCTTATTTGAGAATACCAGTACATAAATTAAATCATTTGGGTGATTTTGTACCTGACTTCTATTGCATGATTAGTTATTATCATCTAATGATCTTTTTACTCTTTTGGTCACAGGTGCTCCTTTTTAGTTAAGAAAAGTTTGAAGATACCAAAGGGGTAATCAGAAGCTGTAAATTGAAGAAGGACAGACAATACCACTGGCAGTAAACTGATCGTGGTAACTGCAGTTATGACGATCACAACATGGCGGGGGTAGAAATAGGTAAGATCGTTTTCTGCTAATTTCTCCATTCTAACGTGTTGTCAAGAATTACTCAGCCGCAAGGTTGATCTGTACGATTTTGTTGTATGTGTGTGTTCTTGATACCATATATGGTCTCGTTACCAAGAAAATAGCCGTCGGAAATTTAAGGAAGATAATCGTAACTCCAAAAGAAGATAATCTATTTTTATATATTATAATTTATGGAGTTACGATTATCTTCCTTAAATTTCCGAGGGCTATTTTCTTGGTAACGAGACCATATATGGTATCAAGAACACACACATACAACAAAATCGTACAGGTTAACCTTGCGGCCGAGTAATTCTTGACAACAACACGATAGAATGGAGAAATTAGCAGAAAGTGATCTTACCCATTTCTACCTCCGCCATGTTGTGATCATCGTAACTGCAGTTACCATGATCAGTTTATCGCCAGTGAATACAATGGCCAAAAGAAAAGGGTCAAACAATGATATACAAAACATTACACAGAAAACTAAAGATTGAGCAACATGAACCCCACTAAAAATTGAGGGTGGCAACTGTCGTGTGCTACTGTCATTACAAACCTCATTATAAGTCATAAACGAGGAAATGACCGGATAAAAATTACGACAAACGGAACATATCCATTGTCATTTGTGACACCAATAAATGAATATTTCATAACACGTAACCAGGTCATGGTGGCGACCATAAAACTTTTGAAACTTAACCACTAGGAACCCTTGGCTCAATATATAGCTTCCTTGTTAGCAACAATATTTCTCGTGTGTTTTGTAGAATAGGAAATTGAGTCCTTGCATTTGATAATGGCTCTTTTATTTTTATTAAAATATCAGAGAATTGGTTATGGTATATCATAAGCCCTTTAATCTGTTCAACCTAAATGTACTGATAGCAACATAACTAAAATCACATTTAGCATAATCTTTTAGTTGCATTCCAGAAAAAAAATCACAACAATAAGATGAACTCATACATTTATTTAGTTTGCACTTATACTGTGATTGGATAAGTACCAATTACAGTTTGAAATATTGTTGAAAGTGGCATTAAACACCATAAACCAATTACAGTCAAACCTGTATTCAGGGGTCACCTATTGGACAAAGAAAAAGTGGTCTTTTAAGACAGGTGACCTCTTAAAAGATTTTCAATTCATATGAAATTTTCTATGACAGAACAAGGAAAAGTTGACCTTTTAATACAGGTGACTGCTTAATAGAGGATACCACATGGGCAGGTTTGACTGCACATCTATATATAAATACTAGTAGCATATTTTATGTCAACTGGTATATATAATTGAAGTTATTGAAAAATCAAAATGCAACAATTCCATATATTATCCTTCAAAACTCAAAAGGGTCATCATGATTGTGATAGTATATATCCGACTGTGACATCTGCTCGGTCATGCAATAATGTCGGTCATTTGTTTTGATTTACAATTCTCGCGCAGCACGAGACCAATGACGTCATTCTGTATATTCATAGCATACATAAATGCAGAGGGAATACTTTTCAACGTCAAAATTACAAGATGAGATTAAAACAGAGAAGTTTGAATTGAATAAATTCCATGCCAGTAAAAAAGATCCTTTTTACTAATGTCTTTTTTTCCTGATCATTATGCTTGTTAAATATGTTTCCATCGATGGTATTCCCCAAACATTTGTATTTTTCCGGTTTGTTGACACAATCGACGTCACAGTTCATGACCGTTTCTGGAATGTAGGCCAAGCAAATTGTATTTTAAAATACTTTGAAAATATGATGATTGATCATTCAGATTCCACCATTTTCTAGAAAATGACTGATTTTACCGGGAAAATACATGCAAGTGCTCTCCATTAGTCACAAAATGGCAGATTATTTTGCATTTCCACTGCTGCTTTAATAACAAATATACCCCTTACTTCTTGGGGTAATGCAATGAAATTCACAGAGAAGATAGAAAAAGAATTAATTTAACAGCAATAATCATTTATAGCATAAATTGAACAGAGAATTAAATTGAACCAGACAGAAAAATGAGATTGTCTGGGTAAAAAAAACCTGTCATTACAAATAACATCAACAAAACTGTATTGTTACCACTCTGTGATAATAAATGTGATTAAAATAAATTGAAATCAGTCATTAATTGTTTTACCAAAATATGTCGGTCTAATAGATTGTATTGACAAAAGCAAAAACACCAAATTCACTGGATTAAATACTTTTTATGTGGGTAAGCAAGTTTAATATTTGCATCAAATAATTAATTTTTAATACTTCAATTTCAAACTATTTAAAAAAAAACATCTTTTGAAATTTTTAAGACAAATCAATTACAATGAAAAAGCTAAAATACTGTACTTTCTTAATCTGGTTTACTTTTTAAGCTTGGTTGGCTTATGACAAAATCATGTGCTTTATTGAACTTTGACCGACTTTATGTGACGTCATACGACGCCATTTGGAAAAAGGGTGGTAAGCAAATATGGGTCAGTATGTAATTATTATCGATCTTTTTTCCATGGAACTTTACACATGTGAGCAAGAATAGATGAGGAACATAATTTAAAAGAAAAAAATGTTTACTTTTCAAACATGAAAAAAATAATCAAACATTATCCAGTGACTGACCGACTTATTGTCAGATGAGGATATATACCAGTAATTGATTTAACATCTACAAATGCAATCAGTACAATAAAAATGTGAGATTGATTTTTTTGGCTAAACAGATAGTGATATGTCTGAATTTGTAGTTTTGATACTTGTTCATAGCTTCTCTAGTTGCATATGCCTTTTGTGGTGCACTAAATTTTCGTGGTTTGACGATACCAACAAAAACCCCAAAAATTGGTATTCAAGCAAACAAAAATGAATTCTCAGTAATATTTGAATACAATGTAATAAAACTGAACACTTTGATTGGACATACCATTTCTGATTTGGAACTAATTTAAAATAAAATTCCTCAAATAACTTCGATTTTAATTACAGACAGAATGGTCAATGAAACTGGAAAATCACTTAGAGCTAGAAAGAAGAACCAGAAAAGAACACTCCATGGATCATTACGATTTCACAACCAGAGACCAGTGGATGATCTAGCAAACACAATGACTCGAAATGATGTTTTAATGGATGAATTGGCTGGAGATATCAAAACAAATGAAGTCCTCAGAGGAATGTCTTCACAACATCTATCAGACAAGAGACAAATTAAGTAAGAAATTGGCTGGTTGGTTTTATGGTGTTTAACACCACCTTAAACAATATTACAGTTATATCGTGGCGGTCAGTTTTATTGGTGAAGGAAACCTGACTACCCGGAGAAAACCGCCGACCTGCCACAAGTCACTGACAAAGATCATCATAATTATAATGTTGAAGTTTGTCAGTATTATATGATTAAAATTTGTCAGTGACTTGCAGCAGGTCTGTGGTTTTCTCCGGGTACTCCAGTTTCCTCCACCAAGTGAGAGAAAAGTTTACTTACATGTCAAATAAATTTGTAAATGACTTTGTCTCGGGTGATAAATTCTTTCTTCGTGTGATATCTACCATAGCAACATTATCCAAGGGCAGTGTGTTAATAATATAAACAACAACTAGAAACCATAAATGATTGTATATTGCATACTTTATATCTAGTATGCACTCTTTCATCTGATTGTAATAGAAATATCTATTGGTGAATGGAACTTTCTGAATTATTGAGTTTCATGCATTGTAATATGTTTGTTTGTTTGTTTGTTTGATGGTGTTTAATGCCACTTTCAACAATATTTCAGTTATATCGTGGTGGTCAGTTTTATTGGTGGATGAAACCGGAGGACCCAGAGAAAACCACAGATCTGTCGCAATCACTGACAAATTTTATCACATAATGTTGTACACCTTTCCCTGATCGAGATTCGAACTCACAACATCAGTGGTGATAGGCACTGATTGCATAGGTAGTTGTAAATCCAACTACCATACGATCATGGCCACGACAGCCCCTGCATTTTAATAGAAATATCTATCTGAATGGAACTTTATGAATTATTGAGTTTCATGCATACCAAGGATGATCTGTTATATTACTAGACAAAAAAGTGGGTATTATATACCCCTTTTTCGATATATTGTTGAATATTCATTAAGGCTGGTCAGATATACTTCTGTGCCAAAAGATATGGTTATTATATATAATTCTTTACATAATATATATATTTTTTTACCAAGGCTGGCCAGTTGTATTTCTTAGCAAATGAGTTTTATATATAACTCAATGTAATTAGTATATTCATGGTCAGACTTTAACTTTCATACAACAGCGTTTTACTCTATCGTGCATTTATCGTTTTCAGACACAGAGTATCAGAAAAGAGAAAAGAAAAAACTTTGAGCAGGAGAAAACAAGAGAAAAAAATTGGAACTTGGAAGTATTTAAAATACACAATAGGGATGGTAGGTTAATTCTGTGTCTTATTGCAAATATACTATTGATAGCATGATACATGTTAATTTAATTTTTAATTTTTAAAATGCTGTAATTTTTTCTACTGTTAAAGGGTTATTTTATATAATCTATGTTTAATGAGTGAGTGAGTGAGTGATTGTTGTTTAGCGCCATATCAGCAATTTTTCAGCTATAGCATGGCGAGAATGAGTTAATTTTCAATGAGATGATGATGAGATCTGCTTTGTACTAGACCAACACGCTTGGTTGGATTTTTATAGTGCTAGCTCACTGAAACAACAGTCTGCGGGTAGACATGTCACCCAACTCGGACACATTATCCTGGTTCCGAACCAACCAGTCATTGTTCTTTCTCCTTAATGCTGCGTGATTAGCGGAGAAGCAGCAGATACCAATTTTATAGTCTTTAGTATGACCACATCGGCGCTCGATTCCACCATCTACCGCACTCGAGCCGAGCACGCTAACCATTACACCACTGATACGGTTCCATGTTTTAATGATACATTATTATTGATGAGTAGTGATCAATTTTCATATTCTATTTATAAATGAAAGATTAATGCAAATTTTTTCCATGAAAAGAAAATCTTAGCATATATATAGGTATAGGTGAAGAAATGAAGATATATCACTGGATATTGACTCCTCTGTTACCATGGTTACTGTTCAGAAATTTGGGAAAATATTCTATTATATAAATTTGACATAACAGCTAGAACAGCAATAAAAGGGCTGTACCTTTACTTGAATTTGTGTCTAAGTGTAATGTTGGATAATCTCTCTTGTTCATTTACATCCATATCCAACTACCTGTGCAGTCAGTGCCTATCACCACTAAAGGAGTGAGTTCAAATCGTGCACAGGCAAGGTGTACTCCATACAACATTATGTGATAAAGTTGGTCAATGACTTGGGTCAGGTCAGTTGTTTTCTCCGAGTACTCTGTTTTCCTCCACCAATAAAACTGACCGCTATGATATAACTGAAATATTGTTGAAAGTTGGGCTAAACACCATAAACCTACATCCATATCCTTTCTTACAAATATGAAGTTTATTGCTGTAATGTTATATGTTATTTTTCAGGCCTGGGTGCATTTTAAAAATAATATGAAGGAATTTGCATATTCATTAGAGCCGTGGAAGAGCTTGATGAAGAAGGTAGAAGGACATTTTGGTACAGGTGTCGCATCGTATTTCCTATTCCTTAAATGGATCTTCCTACTCAATATACCCGTATTTATCTTGACCTTTGGGTTTGTGGTTCTACCACAGATTTTGTTTCGGTACCATCCTCCAGTAACAACATCAGTAGTCAATTCAACTTCACACAACCATGTGCCATTCTCAGGAGCAGAATTATTGACGGGAGCAGTAAGTTTCATTTATTTTATCACATTTTTCTTCATAAGTTATGATATTGTAATTCTCTTATAACTGCAATTTATCCATAAAGTCATAAAGTATATTTTGAATGTAGATTTTACAATGACATGCAAAAAGTATTTGTTCATTGTACAATTTTTCAAAAAATATATTGAAAGTTGATCTCTTGTTGGAAATTTATAAAATTTTCACAAAAATTTCTAGAACTTTCTACAGTTTCTTCTGAATGCATTTTACCAGAAGGAATTTGAGAAACAAAATCCCATTTTACATCATGATTTTAAGTAAAATCAAAACTTTGATTTCTTTTCTTCGTACGTATCTCAGTATCAATAATGTTTTCAATGATAAATTAAAATGAATGAAACACTGTCCTTAACCTGCAATTGAACAACACCAAAATACAATTAAATCTAGACCATTTTATATAGCTTATAGAAATTACAAGGAAGATATTTCAAAATCATGTTAATAGATCATTTTGATTAATAATATATTTGGTCTTGATCATGAAAGTGATTTATATTATAGGGCTGGTTCAATGACACAGAGCTTTACTATGGGTATTACACCAATCAGAAAATAGCTGTACCTTTATCAAATAAAGCTCAATATGACATGAAGTATGCTTACCTGTTTACCTGTGGAGGTTATTATATGCTGTGTCTCTTTATATTAGGTTTTAGGTAAGTTCAGAATAAAAAAAGGGTAGTGTTATGATGTTAAACACCAGTTTCAACAATATTTCAGTTATACTCCCTTCCTATGGTACCGCGGGTTCTATGATACCACAGTATTTATTTTGTCTGTTCCTATGCACTGCAGCGCCACCCGCCGGTTTTTCTATTTATATATTCATAAACACAACCGTCACATTTATCGGAACGTCTGGTCATTCTGTCCAAATGTCTTGAATTTTTGTAAGTACACATATTTTTATCTTTTCCTTAGAAATAGCAGACATTTTTATTTTACCCTGATACCATGCTTTGTAAAATGTCCAATAATTAAACCATAGTTGTCATAATTCGTCTGCTATTTTTTTAGAAATGTCGTCCGTTTGTTTACGTTTCATTTCAACCCATTATGGGATTTTTGGTGCTATTTTTAGTTACTTTCTAGACCGACAAAGTTGATGGAAAAATTAAGCTATGAAAACATATTAACCAACATAACGTTACATCAAATTGACTCAACTTCGTTACATTTGTTATTTCAAAGAAACTTTACTTTATTAGATGTGATAAATTATCAAGATTTTCTTTATGGTATAAGTTTGCCAGATATTCACCTTGATTTAGTATTTATGAATGATGTCTTGATTTGTCAAACATTGTGTCCCATAACATTAATTTTGCAATTACCACGATATCATAGGAAATCATTTCTGGGAGGTACATCGGCGTTGTCATAGGGAAAAGTGGCGAAGTATTTTTAAACAAATTCAAAGAATAAAATGGATTGTGGGGGAAAATAGGTTTCTATACTGGGGAATAAAATATAACATTTTTGGATTAATTCCAAAAAGTAGTTACGTTACACAGACGTTAAACATTAAGTACCGCGGTACCATAGAACCCCGGGCTATATTATGGTGGTCAGTTTTATTGTTGAAGGAAACCGGAGTATCCAGATGAAAACCACCGACCTGCTGCAAGTCACTCACAAACTTTATTACCGTAATTTTGTACCAAGTACACCTCATGATGAGTGGTATTCTAACTCACAACTTTAGTGGTGATAGGCACTGATTGTACAGGTAGTTGTAAATCCAACTACCATACGATCACGACCACAACAGCCCTTCAGAATGAAAAAAAAAAAGATTACTGATGCCCATGGATAGAATACCAACATTTTAATGTGGTATTAAAAACAACAGAAATTCTCATTGGACAAAATTATTTGGTAATAAGACTTGATTGGACAGTATTTTTAGTTAATGAGATCTAATTGAACAATATTCTTATATGTTATCATTTCATCAAGAATAAATTCAATGCTTATTGTTTTGAAATGTCCGATAAAACAAATTCTTAATTTAGAAAGAAAATCAAGCATCATTTTCACTGATAGCAGAGACAAATACAGATACATATTTCCAAAGCAAAATCTACATAAAAAAGTAAATAAAATACAATATTGTATAGGATAATTTCTTAGCAAAATGGTGATCATTAAGTTATATACAATAAATCTTAAATGAATAATTGTCAAACCTGCAAATGTGGTCACCGCTATTAAACAGTCACTTGTATTTAAAGGTCACCTTTTCTTTGAAAATTCCTAGAAAATTTCATATGAATTAAATCTCTTTTAAGAAATGTGTTGTGTGCACTAAGTTTAATATCTACTTTCTTATTAACAGGTCACCTGTCTTATAAGGCCACTTTTTCTTTGTCCCAAAGATGACCTCTTAATACAGGTTTGACTATATTAATATTGTGTTCAGCAGTCAGTCGGGCTATTATTATATCAATAATAATTACAATGTATCATTATTATCTTACAGCATAACAAAGTCTTACAAGAAAAACTACGTAGAAGGAAGCAGTACAGCTAATTTTTACCATGTTAGTCATGTGTTCTGTGGATGGGATTTTAACATCACTTCAAAAAAAGCCAGTGACCTAAAACATAAAAGTTTTTATAATGAAATGAAGGTAAAATATAAGAGCTAATAACTTTAATTTCCTTAATTTAGTAAACAAGATGTGTTGTTATGTATGGCATACGATAGTATGGGGGCATATAGTTGATCGTTTTTTCCATTTGTTTGTCCGTTCATTCATTCTTCCATCTCACTTCTTTTTGTGAATGCATCTCCTCTGAAGTCGTCGGTCTGATAACTTTCATATTTGGTAGTATGATTGGTCATGATGTGTAGTTGATCATACTATCCTACCAATTTGATTCAAAGATTTGTGTAGGAATTATGGGACGTTTTCATCCAATTTCAATATAGTTGTACACTGTCAACGCAACTCCTCTGAGCTCGTTGGTCCGAAAGCTTTCATATTTGGTCATATTCCGGATCTTATCGTAAATTGACGCAGTTGATAGTTAAAGATGACAGAAAATACTGAGATAGAACAAAGAAAATCAAACAATTGTCACTTATTATTATATTGTTGAACATTGCTAAGCTTGTGAGGAGTTGTAGAAAATATGTTGTTACATGTATCAAGGAGCACCGACAATCCGTTATTTTTTGTATCTTTAACATTGACCAACTAATTAATGATCATGAATGAACTACAAACAATGCCTTATTATCCCCTCGCCAACAAAGTTGCGATGAGATATAGTAACGCTACCGTCCGTCTGTCCGTAACATCCTTGTGAACACTCTAGAATCAACATCCTTCAATGGATTTTGACCAAACTTGGTACAGACTTAGTCCTTAAGAGAATCTGGAACCCTATTGATTTTCAAGGTCATATGTCAAAGGTCAAGGTCACCAGGTCAAATTTTTTACCGCATTCCATCCCTGTGAGCACTCTACAATCAACATCCTTCAATGGATTTTGACCAAACTTGGTAAATACTTAGGAGAATCTGGACCCCTAATGATTTTCAAGGTCACAGGGTATAATTTTTACCTTGTGAACACTCTAGAATCAACATCCTTCAATGGATTTTGACCAAACTTGGTACATACTTAGTCCTTAGGAGAGTCTGGAACCCTATTGATTTTCAAGGTCAAAGGTCAAGGTCACAGGGTCAAATTTTTACATTGTGAACACTAGAATCAACATCCTTCAATGAATTTTGACCAAACTTGGTACATACTTAGTCCTTACGATAGTCTGGAACCTATTGATTTTCAAGGTCATATGTCAAAGGTCAAGGTCATAGGATCTAATATTTACCTTGTGAACACTCTAGAATCAACATCCTTCAATGGATTTTGGTCAAACTTGGTACATACTTAGTCCTTAAGAGAATCCGGAACCCTATTGATTTTCAAGATCATAGGTCAAGGTCACCAGATCAAATTTTTAGGCGAGGGGATATGCCATGCTTTGCATCGCCCTTGTTATTTTAGTGATGAAATAGCATCCAAGCCATACAATCATAACTGAGAAATGATTTGTTGTTAATCGGATTATGCTTCACAGCTGGAAGTAATCAAACTTCCAGACTTGACATGAAAATTGACAAATACATTTTATTGTTTCTTTTCTTTTGATTTCAATCATTAAAATGTATACACAGTCAGTCTGACAGTCTAATTATACACTTAAGTCATCCTGACACCTTTATACATACACACACTGAATCTTATCAGTAACATTATTTATTATTTTACGAACGACTAGTCACACTTTTATATTTAGTTTATTTTCGTATCAACGGTAAACATTTACTTGTATGAAACACAACTGCACTTGCCAGTCTTCATTCTTCAATAATTAAAACGAATTAGATGCATTTAATGATTTTGTGAAGCAGTTTAAGAAATACGAAAAACTTTTAACTTTGCATGTTGACAATGGTAAGCACAAAAAATAACGGGCATGTGATTTCCGGCCTGAAAATAGAGTGAAACACGTTGTTCTTGTTTATAATGTGTATCCCTCCTGCAAAATATAGAATCTATGTAAAATCTAGCGCATTATACTTAAGTAATTATGGTAGTTTTGGTGCTGGATAATCATTTCTTATAGTGTTAATAACTGTTAACTAAAAGGTAGCTGCACTATCAAAACAGTTCAGTTTAAAATATGTGGGGTTGGGGCATGCTGTTGTTACAATATTGTCTTGGTTTTTTTATACAAATTAACCAATAAAAGGGAGATTATTGAATGAATATTATATTTTGTTACAAAATTATTGCAAAAAAATGGCAAGTCGTGTGATTTTTATGAACAATTATTGAGACTTGCCTTAATTTTTTTTTTTTATAATACATTTTAGGAATATTTAGCTGGTACAAAGAAGAAAGAAAAGAAAGACATGTCATATAAGTGTAAATGGTACTCTATCCGAGTCATATTCAATCTTATTGTGCTTTGTATGATTGGAGGTTCAGGATATCTCATCTATTACATTCTAGAACAGGACTTATCTTCGGTAAGTAATGGAGGTTCAGGATATCTCATAAATTAAAGAGATATTGGGAGAGAAAGAGAGAGAGAGAGATTGGGAAAGAAAGAGGAAGAGAGAGATTGGGAGAGAAAGAAAGAGGGGGAGGAAGGAGAAAGGGAGAGAGAGGGGGAGGAAGGGAGAGTGATTGGGAGAGACGAGAGGGAGAGAAAGAAAGGGGACAGAGAAAGAGAGGGAGAGGGTGAGAGAGAGAGGGAGGGGGAGAGAGGATGAAAGAGGTAGAGAGAAAGAGAGGGGGAGAGAGAGAGAGAGAGAGAAAGGGGAGAGAGAGGGAGAGAGAAAAAGAGGGGGCAGAGAGGGGGAGAGAGAAAGAGGGAGGGGGAGAAAGAGGAAGAGGGGGAGGGAGAAAGAGGATGAGAGAGTGAGAGAGGGAGATAAAAGAGAAAGAGAGAGAGAGAGTGATGGAGGGAGAAAGAGAGGGGGAGGGCAGAGGGAGGGAGAAAGAGGGGGAGGGAGAGAAAGTGGGGAGAGGGTGGGAGAAGAGAGAGAGTGAGAGGGGGAGAAAGAGAAAGAGGGAGAGAGTGGGTGAAAGAGAGAGGAAGAAAGGGGAGAGAGTGGGTGAAAGAGAGAGAGAGAGGAGGATATAAAGAGAGAGGGGGAGAGAGAAAGAGGGAGGGGAGAAAGAGGGTGAGAGAGAGAGGGAGAAAGAGGAAGAGAGAGTGAGGGGAGGGAGGGAGAGGAATAAAGAGAGAAAGAGGGAGGGAGAGAGAGAGGGAGAAAAGGGAGAGAGGGAGAGAGTAGGTGAAAGAGGGAGAGAGGGAGGGGGAGAGAAAAAGGGAGAGAGAGAGAGGGGGGTGAAAGAGAGAGAGGGGGAGAGAGAAAGAGGGAGGTGGGAGAGAGAGAGAGAGAGAGGATGAAAGAGAGAAAGAGGGAGAGGGAGAAATAAATAATAAATAAATAAAAATCTTTATTTAGAGAGAGTAACTTATTTGGATTATACCAATTTTCAATAAGGCTCTCTGAAAACAATACATAAGTACATGGACATAGATATCAGCAAAGTATATATAACACAATAACATATTCACATATTTTAAATAAATTAGTGCAAATATAAAAAAAAAAAAAAAAAAATCAGTTTATCAATAATTTAATAATATGTAAAAGTTTTTGAATTCAAATACAGTTTTCGAGGTTTTAATTTCATTTGGTAGTGAGTTCCATACTTTTGGCCCACTAAAAGAAAAACTTGATTTGTACAATTCAGTATTTGGTTTCGGAACAAGAAAATTATCTGATGATGAAATTCTAGTATCGTATGACTCCTTGTTATTTGCAGAAACAATAAGATTTGATAAATATTCCGGGGCTAATTCATTTTTAGCTCACCTGACCCAAAGGGTCAGGTGAGCTATTGCCATCACTTGGCGTCCGTCTCCGTCGTATGTCGTAAACTTTTTCAAAAATCTTCTCCTCTGAAAGTACTAGACCAATGGAAACCAAACTTGGTCTGAATCATCACTAGGGTGTCTAGTTTCAAAATTGTGTCCGGTGATGTCGTGCACCAACCAACATGGCCGCTGTTACTAAAAATAGAACATATGGTAAAATTGCAGGTTTTGGGTAATAACTCAAAAACCGTTAATACTATCAAAAATCTGACATGGGGATAAAAATGATCAGCACATCAAGATCTACCCACCCTGCAATTTTGAAGTAAATCTGATTACCCATCTTGGAGTTATTGCCCTTTTTTCATCAAATTTGTAAAATTTTAATACTTTTCGTCTTATATTTCAAAAACTATAAGAGATAAAGGTTAACTTTAAATTGCAAAAATGTGCAGCATATCAAGATCTACCAACCCTGCAATTTTGAAGTAAATCCCATTTCCCATTTTGGAGTTATTTCCCTTTTTTCATCAAATTTTCTAAATTTTAATACTTTTCATCCTTTATTTCAAAAACTATAAGAGACAGATGGTAAGTTGAAACTGCAAACATGTTCAGCATGTCAAGATCTACCTACCCTGCAATTTTGAAGTAAATCTGATTACTCATCTTGGAGTTATTGCCTTTTTTTCATCATTTTATTTTTTTATTTTAATACTTTTCGTCTTATATTTCAAAAACTATTTAGAGATAGATGTTAAGTTTAAATTGCAAAAATGTGCAGCATGTCAAGATCTACCTACCCTGCAATTTTGAAGTAAATTCCATTACCCATTTTGACCGATTATGCAAATTAGAAAAAAGGGGGGATGAAATTAAAAAAAAAATCTTCTCCTCTGAAACTACTGAGCCAATCTCAACCAAACTTTGCTGAAATGATCCTTGGGTGGTCCCCTTTCAAAATTGTGTCCGTCAGTGCCGTCCTGTATCCAAGATGGCCACCATTACTAAAAATAGAAATTTCTTCAAATGGCCAAAACTGCTCTATATTAAGCCAGAAAGTGCCCAAATTTGAACTGTATAAGCATAATGATGAGCTTTTTAACATATATTAGGGGATTTTTTATGTACTTTGAACTTTTGCCGATTTTGACCGATTATGCAAATTTGAAAAAAGGGGGATGAAATTTAAAAAAAAATCTTCTCCTCTGAAACTACTGAGCCAATCTCAACCAAACTTTGCCGAAATGATCTTTGGGTGGTTCCCTTTCAAAATTGTGTCCGTCAGCGCCGTCCTGTGTCCAAGATGGCCACCATTACTAAAAATAGAAATTTCTTCAAATGGTCAAAACTGCTCTATTTTAAGCCAGAAAGTGCCCAAATTTGAACTGTATAAGAATAATGATGAGCTTTTTAACATGTATTACAGAATTTTTTATGAACTTTGAACTTTTGCCAATTTTGACCGATTATGCAAATTTGAAAAAAGGGGGGATGAAATTTAAAAAAAGTCTTCTCCTCTGAAACTACTGAGCCAATCTCAACCAAACTTTCCTGAAATGATTCTTGGGTGATCCTCTTCCAAAAATGTGTCTGGCATTTCAGAACACCGACCAAGATGGCCACCACAGCCGAGCTTAATTTAACATAGGACCCTATGGGAAATTCCCATAAAAATCTTCTTGTCTGAAACCATTTGCTCAATAAGAACAAAATTTTGATGAAATAGTCATTGGATGGTTCTCTTCCAAAAATGTGTCCGGCGGTTCGGCCCTTCGATCAATTTTTTTTTTTAATTTTAATACTTTTCGTGTTATATTTCAAAAACTATAAGAGATAGATGTTAAGTTTAAATTGCAAAAATGTGCACCATGTCGAGATCTACCTACCCTACCCTATTTGAAGTAAATCTGATTACCCATCTTGGAGTTCTTGCCTTTTTTTCATCAAATTAAAAAAAATAATAATACTTTTCGTCTTATATTTCAAAAACTATAAGTTTAAATTGCAGAAATTTGCAGCATGTCAAGATCTTCCTACCCTGTAATTTTGAAGTAAATCCCATTACCCATTTTGGAGTTATTGCCCTTTTTTCATCAATTTTAATACTATGATCTTGTATCTCAAAAACTATTAGAGATAGAGGGAAAGTTTAAACTGCAAAAATGTTCAGCATGTCAAGATCTACAAAAAATTTTCCTCTTGAAATGCATTTTTTTGTTGACTCACTGCTTTTGGTTACTCAAATAATCAATGTGAAGTAGGAAAAGCTAAATTTTGAGAATCATTGACATATATGTTTTTTTACAGCAATTTTGATAACTTACATTAAAGGGGGAACCCCTGCCCAAATTTTTTTGTAGAAGGGGTCTGCAATGACGAAGGCTACATTTGTTAATTTTTTTTACCGAAGTTATCAAGTTTTATTGACTGATGTTGTTATTATACCCAGGTGAGCTATACAGGCTCCTGGGAGCCTCTAGTTAGCTCACCTGACCAAAGGCCATGTGAGCTTTTGCCATCACTTGGCGTCCGTCGTACGTCGTAAACTTTCACATTTTAATCTTCTCCTCAGAAACCACTGGGCCAATTGCAACCAAACTTTGGTGGAATGGTCCTTGGATGACCCCCTTCCAAAATTGTGTCCGGTGATCCTGACTTCCAACCAAGATGGCCACCAAGCTAAAAATAGAAAAAAGGGGGGATGAAATTTAATTGTCCATTGCTGCTTTAGTATAAGTCAAAATGAGCTCAAATTTTAACTGCAGCTACATGGCAAGAAGTAGTTTAACATATATTCGGGGTTTTTCTGTGGAATTTTTCTTTCAGCCGCTTTATACCGATTATGCAAATTAGGCAGATTTTGATAAAAGATCACATTTAAATCTTCTCCTCTGAAACCGCTGAACTAAATTAAACCAAACCTGGCAGAGATAGCCCCTGGGTGGGTTCCTTTCAAAAATGTGTCCGACAGCCCCACCATCCATTCAAGATGGCTGCTGTTACTAAAAATAGAAATTTCTTCAATTGTCCATTGCTGCTTTAGTATATGTCAAAATGAGCTCAAATTTTAACTGAAGCTACATGGCAAGAAGTGGTTTAACATATATTCTGGGTTTTTCTGTGAAATTTTTTCTTTCAGGCGATTTATAGGTGTAATACCACTAAAGAATTCTCCCTAGCCTTCTATGTTAAATAACATCTTTTTGAAATTTCATACAGGATTCACCTTAAGTTTAATCTAAGTGACACTCATATCTCATGGAAGGGGTACCTAATAGGAAGCTTAACTCCGAAAATCAACATACATTTAATGGCATATAAGAAAAAACAGACAGTCTGAAGATGTCTACCGTCAAAAATCCTACTTTCACTTTCGATTTAACACAAATTCAGGTGGTTTCTTTCCAATGCAATAATTTTTTTTATTTAAAACCACAAGGACATCAAATATGGGCTTAAAATTATCCTAAAATGTGTAGGTTTCTGCTGACATTCAGTATTTTGCAGTATCTAATAGGGTTTATTTTTTATCCAACAATGTAGGAATCCATTTTCTGTTTACGTACTACTTTCCCATACGTTCTTTTCGACTGGTACCCATGTTTAGTGGTAATACACCTATACCGATTATGCAAATTAGGCATATTTTGATAAAAGATCACATTTAAATCTTCTCCTCTGAAACCGCTAAACCAAATTAAACCAAACCTGGTAACTGCAGCTACATGGGAAGGAGTAGTTTAACATATATTCCATTTTTTTCTGTCAGCCAATTTATACCGATTATGCAAATTAGGCATATTTTGAAATAGAATAAAGGGGGGATGAAATTTTAATTGATCATTACTGCTTTAGTATGTTTTGATAAAAGATCACATTTAAATCGTCTCCTCTGAAACCGCGGAACCAAATTAAACCAAACCTGGCAGGGATGGTCCCTGGGTGGGTCCCTTTCAAAGTTGTGTCCGACAGCCCCGCCCTCCATTCAAGATGGCTGCTGTTACTAAAAATAGAAATTTCTTCAATTGTCCATTGCTGCTTTAGTATAAATCAAAATGAGCTCAAATTTTAACTGCAGCTACATGGCAATGAGTAGTTTAACATTTGTTCTGGGTTTTTCTGTGAGATTTTTTCAGCCAGTTTATTCCATTTAGGAATATTATGAGATAAAAATCACATCTAAATCTTTTGCTCAGAAATTTGAGTTGAAATGATCATTGGGTGGCCCACTTTCAAAATTATGTGTAACACCCCCATTTTCTATTAACTTTAGATGTAAAATTGAAAACCAGGTGAGCGATTACAGGATCCTGGGAGCCTCTAGTTAGATTTATACATTAATAAAGCCTTGTGATAAAGTATTCTTTTCGTAATTGGAACAATCCCATATTCCCGAAATAGTTCTCTAGTTAATCTTCTCCTCTGAAACCCCTCAGCCAAATGAACTGAAACTTGGTAGGAAGCATCTATGGAAGGTCCTTTATAAAGAATGCTCATTCAATTTGTTCCGATCCATTGACAAACATGGCTGCCACAGGCAATTCTTGTTTCTGATTGGTCGATTTTTAAAAATCTTCTCCTCTGAAATTGCTTGGCCAAATGAACCGAAACCTGGTAGGAAGCATCTATGGAAGGTCCTCTATAAAGATTGTTCATTTCGTCCCGATCCATTTACAAACATGGCCGCTACAGGCCATTCTTGTTTCTGATTGGTTGATTTCTAAAAAAATATTCTCCTCTGAAACCGCCAGGCCAAATGAATCAAAACTTGGTAGGAAGCATCCTTGGAAGGTCCTCTATCAATATTGCTCATTTAGTTCCGATCCGTTAACAAGCATGACCGCCACAGGCCATTCTTGTTTCTGATTGGTCGATTTCTAAAAAATCTTCTCCTCTGAAACCGCTTTCCCAAAATAGGGAGAAAATGGGTGAAAAAGAAAGGGAAAGAAAGGATGGAGGAGAGAAAGTGAGAGAGGGGGATAAAGAGAGAGAGAGAGAGAGAGAGGGAGGGAGGGAGGGAGGGAGGGAGAGCGATAAAGGGGAGGGAGAGAAAGAGCGAGAAAGGAGAGGGGGAGAAAGGGGAGAGAGAGAGAATGAGTGGAGGGAGGGAGAGGGAAATAAATAGGGAGAAAATGGGTGAAAGAGAGAGGGAGAGAAAGGATGGAGATAAGAGAGAGGGGGAAGGAGAGAAAGTGATAGAGGAGGGAGAGAGGGGGATAAAAAGGGGAGAGAGAGAGAGAGAGAGAGAGAGAGAGAGAGAGAGAGAGAGAGAGAGAGAGAGAGAGAGAGAGAGAGAGAGAGAGAGAGAGAGAGAGAGGGAGGGGAGTGTGAAAGAGAGAAAGGGGAGGGAGGGAGAGCGATAAAGGGGAGGGAGAGAAAGAGCGAGAAAGGGGAGGGAGAGAGAGAGTGAGGGAAGGAGAAAGGGGAGAGAGGGAGAGAGAAAATGAGTGGAGGGAGGGAGGGAGAGGGAAATAAATAGGGAGAGAAAGGATGGAGATAAGAGAGAGGGGGAAGGAGAGAAAGTGAGAGAGGGGGATAAAAAGGGAGAGAGAGAGAGAGAGAGAGAGAGAGAGAGAGAGAGAGAGAGAGAGAGAGAGAGAGAGAGAGAGAGAGAGAGAGAGAGAGAGAGAGAGAGAGAGAGAGAGAGGGAGAGGTTGATAGAGAGAAAGAGGGAGAGGGAGAAAGATTGGGGAGAAAGGAGAAGGGAGAGAGTGAGAGGGGAGGGAGAAAGATGGGGTGAGAAAGAGAGTGAGAATGAGTGGAGGGAGATAAAGAGGGAGAGAGCAGGTGAAAGAGAGAGGGAGAAAGGGGAGAGAGAGAAAGGGAGTGAGAGAGAGGGGGGAGATAAAGAGAGATGGGGAGGGAGAGAGAGAGCTTTTAACTCATACTCAAAACTTTTAAGACCACAAGACCAGACCTTTTGATTTAAATGTATGATAAGGATACTAGTTTTTTGTTAAAGATGTTTGTCAATATATATATTAAATTATACCTACATTTTCAGAGTGATGTTCCTATCCTTGGAGAGTTAACCATGCCATTGGTTATATCTACCGTACACCTTGTGTTCCCATTTATTTTTGCCAGAATGGGTTCCCTCGAAAGATATGAAAACCCAAAGACAGAACTGTATATTGGAATGGTCAGGTATTACTATTAGCTAATAAGGTGTACATTTTTGTGAAATTCATTGTTCTTGAAAACCACAAATTTCAGCTGCCAATTATATTAATACAGTGAAAACTATCTAAACCGAACCTCATCAGGACCAACTTTTGTTTTCGGAAGTGTACAATTTATACAGGTTGAACTAACAGATTTCCTACATTGTGACTTTATTTAATGTTTGTTGTATACAGGATTCTGGTTTATTCCGGTTTAGTCAGGGTTCAGTTTAGACAGGTTTCACTGTATGTCTGATAAGGAATTCATTAAATCCAATATATATATATGTATATATATATATATATATATATATATATATATATATATATGTAAGAACCTTATAAGTTTCCCCCTGACCTTGAAAATTTAGCACCCACTAACGGTGAAGCAGATATAGCATTGTATTTCATGGATCCTATAGATGTAGATCAGTCCAAGGCTTCTTGCTGGGTTTTTTTTCTCAAGATTGTCTGTATTCTTTATTATAAGAACACAAGGTTATTATACTTGTTATGAGTATATGACAGGTCTTGAATTTGAAAACATTGTGGAAAATGTCATCTTTTTAAAAATATTTTATGTAATTATAAACACTATTTTCTCAGAGGATTTATCATAATTTTTATCAGTTGTACTGTATTGTCATAGATACAATATATATATGTTTTGTTTGGTCAGCCTTAATTTTGACTAATTATTCTGTTGTTGGAAATGTTTTAAGCTGCTTTAGTTGTTTGAAATTCCTTTTTTTTTTAAATTCACTAAACTAATGGAGATAACAGATAATTTTAAGGAAATTGTTTACTCATTTTCAGTGTAGATTTTATAAGAATATGTTAATAAACAATAAATTTCATGCATAATCAAAACCAGACAGATTTGATTGAAATTTGACAATTCTTCTGTAACACTGGTAGACATTTTTGGAGATTTTAATTATTCCATGATGGGAGGTAATTGGGACTTTTGGATTTTGTAATTTTAAATTTGTGTGACATTGTTTATTCAATCATAACAGAATTTTTATAAATTGTTACTTGTTACAAGGAACTGTTTAAGGAATGTTACCCTCTCTTAATTTTGCTCTTTTTTTTCTTGACAGAACCATGCTGTTGAAGGCAGCATTACTTGGTATCTTAGTTTCATTTTGGTTCAGACGTTTACCTGGTAGTGTTGATGTAAGTACATAACTACTTATTAATTTGACCAAATTTTGCAGTATGGTAGTTGGATTTACAACTACCTATGCGATCAGTGCCTATAACCACTAAAGTTGTGAGCTGGAACCCCAGCTCATGAGGAGGTGTACTAGATACATTATCTGATAAAGTTTGTCAGTGACTTGCGGCAGGTCGGTGGTTTTCTACAGGTTTTCTCCACCAATAAAACTGACCGCCACGATATAACTGAAATATTGTTGAAAGTGGCGTTAAACACCATTACCCTAACCCAAATTTTGCAGGTTATGGGAGTTATCACTAGTTTCAACAATATTTCAGTAATATTAATGGAGGAAGTAAGAGTACCTGGAGAAAACCTCCGATCTGCTGTAAGTCACTGACAAACTTTTATCACATAAAATAACCACTGATCTGCTGCAAGTCACTGACAAACTTTTATCACATGAAATAACCACTGATCTGCTGCAAGTCACTGACAAACTTTTATCACATAAAATAACCACTGATCTGCTGCAAGTCACTGACTGACAAACTTTTATCACATAAAATAACCACTGATCTGCTGCAATTCACTGACAAACTTTTATCACATAAAATAACCACTGATCTGCTGCAAGTCACTGACAAACTTTTATCACATAAAATAACCACTGACCTGCAACAAGTCACTGACAAACTTTTATCACATAAAATAACCACTGACCTGCAACAAGTCACTGACAAACTTTTATCACATAAAATAACCACTGACCTGCAGCAAGTCACTGACAAACTTTTATCACATAAAATAACCACTGACCTGCAGCAAGTCGCTGACAAACTTTATCACATAATGTTGTATCATGTACACCTTCTAAAAGGACAGGCACTGATTGCATAGGTAGATGTAAATCCAATTGTTATCCATTGCAGCTATATAAAGCCATTTGTCAACTGTATATTAATGTATTTTTACTTTTCTCATGCTGATGCAATATTTTGATAAATCACCACATATATCTTTCATATACATGTATTGTCACACATTTCTTAAGCAATATGAAATTTAATTCACAAAATGTTTAACCTAAAATGTTGTTTTTTTCAGTGCTGGGAAACAAGAGTTGGTAATGAGCTCTACAGATTAGTTCTGGTTGATTTTATCTTCATACTTGGTGCTACATTCTTCCTTGAATTCATTCACAGGTAAGCAATACAATCTGACAATAAATAAAGCCTGCGACATATTTTATTACCTGACCTCTGCCTGTAAAACATTAAAACTATGTTATAGAATATTTTACTCAATGACTTAGTAAAGATGTAAGTAACAAGTACATTTTGTTATATTCTATAGTTTAGCTTAACTAATATTTGATTAAGCAGGGGCCATCATGGTCATGATCCTATGGTAGTTGGATTTACAACTAACTATGCAATCGATGCCTATCACCACTAATGTTGGGAGTTGGAATCCTGCTCAGGTGAGATATACTCGATACAACATTATGTGATAAAGTTTGTCAGTGACTTATGGCAGGTCAATGGTTTTCTCCGGGTACCCTGATTTCCTCCACCAATAAAACTGACCACAGTGGCGTTAAACACTATAAACTTAAAACCTTGAATTAAACAAATCATCACATTATATCTCTATAGAATCAGACATTATCATAAGAATTATAAGGATGAAGGTTTTTTTGTTTTGTGGGCCCTCTTCCAAAATTGTGTCCGGTGATCCCGACTTCCAACCAAGATGGCCACCAAGCTAAAAATAGAAAAAAGGGGGGATGAAATTAAAAAAAAATCTTCTCCTCTGAAACTACTGAGCCAATCTGAACCAAACTTTGTTGAAATGATCCTTGGGTGGTCCCCTTCCAAAATTGTGTCCGACATTTCAGACCTCCGACCAAGATGGCCACCACAGCCGAGCTTAATTTAACATAGGACCCTATGGGAAATTCCCATAAAAATCTTCTTGTCTGAAACCATTTGCTCAATAAGAACTAAATGATGATGAAATAGTCATTGGATGGTTCTCTTCCAAAAGTACGTTCGGCGGTTCGGCCCTTCGACCAAGATGGCTCCCACAGCCGAACTTAGCTTAACATAGAACCCTATGGGAAATTCACATAAACATTCTCTCCTCAGAAACCACTGGACCAATTACAACCAAACTTTGGTGGAATGGTCCTTGGATGGCCCCCTTCCAAAATTGTGTCCGGTGATCCTGACTTCCAACCAAGATGGCCACCAAGCTAAAAATAGAAAAACAGGGGGATGAAATTAAAAAAAAATCTTCTCCTCTGAAACTATTGAGCCAATCTCAACCAAACTTTGCTGAAATGATCCTTGGGTAGTCCCCTTCCAAAATTGTGTCCGGCATTTCAGACCTCCAACCAAGATGGCCACCACAGCCGAACTTAATTTAACATAGGGCCCTATGGGAAATTCCCATAAAAATCTTCTTGTCTGAAACCATTTGCTCAATAAGAACTAAATTTTGATGAAATAGTCATTGGGTGGTTCTCTTCCAAAAATGTGTCCGGCGGTTCGGCCCTTTGACCAAGATGGCCCCCACAGCCGAACTTAGCTTAACATAGGACCCTATGGGAAATTCACATAAAAAATTTTCTTGTCTGGAACCAGTTGCTCAATTGGAACCAAACTTTGATAAAATAGTCATTGGATGGTCCTCTTCCAAAATTGTGTCTGTTGGTCCCACCCTCTGACCAAGATGGCTGCACAGCTGACCTTAGTTCAATACAGGACCCTATGGGAAATTCACATAAAAACCATCTTGTCTGTAACCAGTAGCTCAATTAGAACCAAACTTTGATGGAATAGTCATTGGATGGTCCTCTTCCAAAATTGTGTCCGGCAGTCGCGCTCTCCCACCAAGATGGCCACCACAGTGCAGTTGCGTTGTTATTGAAAGCAGCTTTGATCCAGGTAAGCGATTACAGGCTCCTGGGAGCCTCTGGTTTGTTTTGTTTTTTACATTACAAATTCTTACTTTCATATTCCAGAATCATGGCTAATTCTTGCTGCTCAGAGAAGTTAAAGGAACCAGAATTTGACATTGGAAGGAATACATTAGATCTGATATATTCTCAAGCATTATGTTGGTAGGTACATGTATTACCAGAAAGGTTATTATGTGAATGTGTGTCCATGAACCCCTGGCAGACTAACATGTTGTTTCTTGAGCTAATAATGTATTTGATTGGATGCTTCTCAATATAAGAGGAACGAATCAAAAATGTTTACTAGCATGAATGTACATGAATATGTCAGAATGTACAAAATAATGAAGGCAATCAAATTTTAATGATCTTTTAGATATTTAGAACAAACTGTTGGAATTTATCAGGTGTTCCTGGATGCAAATGGATGTAGAATGCATCACGACTTAGAATGCTTGTATTAAGGAATTTTCAGTTTTCTAGAAAAAAAATCTTCTGAGTGATCCAGTGAAAGAGATTTATAATAAGAAGGAAACAATTTTGAGCATTTTTTCTACACTTCAAAGTATCTTAACTTAAATCCTTTTAGCTAAATCTTCTCTTCTGTTAAAGTTAAAGTTGTCAAAATTATAATTTCATATTGAATATGACCTAGTTTAAAAAAAAATGTAATGGTATAGGTAAATTAGAAATAATTGAGTATGATTAATAACTTTAATTACATTGGATTTGTAGCATTCCAATTTTGAATTTTAATTACTATAACCTTTAGATTTGATTTGACCTTTAACTTTTAATCTTATAATGTTATTTTGTTTATTTTTTAGGATGGGTACATTATAATGTTATTTTGTTTATTTTTTAGGATGGGTACATTTTACTCACCATTGTTGTCTGTTATGATGATCGTTAAGCTGTTTATATTGTTTTACGTCAAAGTTGTAAGTTTTATATTATAATCAGCAATAGTTAGGGTTAGGGTTATGGTGTTTAATGCCAGTTTCAACAATATTTCAATTATATCGTGGTGGTCAGTTTTATTGGTGGAGGCCATAGTTTGGTGTGTATAAATATCACTAGTAGAAATGTACTAAAAAGAGGTGACCATTTCTGACAAGAAACATGTATACTGTATGTTAGTTAAACAAAGAGACAATATTTCACAAATCCAAATCTTTACCACACCATAAGAAAGGAGTTGTTTTATTGCTCAAATTGTCTTTAGAACACAATAAAACTCTTGTTCATATTTTGATGAACTCAATGTCAGTAAAATTGATGAGTTTAAATTTTTTTTTTTTTTTTTATAATAATGGAAAATGAGAAAACTTTAGTCAAAAGAGGTTAAGTATTTATTGTAAATAAAGCACATCTCTAGCCAGTTGTATATAATATTTATGTAGAGCACCCACTCAAACAGATTTCAGTTTTATACTTACTGATATGATTATTTTAAATACACTTACATGAGATAATGTAGGTACAAATTTATCTTGACAGACACAGTTGATGTATTGCTATAGCTATTGATGTAAGTGTTAAAGAAATGCTTGTACCGGTAATCAAAATGTGCATATATGCATGTAAATTCAGTGGTATATTATGTTTACCATAGAAAAAGAATCAGCATATTGTTAGATTTGTTCTTTAATAAAGTCTTGAAGTTTTTCTATGATATCTCTCCATGTAGTATTAACATTATTTTACTGTATATTTTAGTTGAGTGTTTTACGGAATTGTAGACCATCATCAAAAGCATGGAGGGCATCCAAAACACATACAATATTTCTGGGGTTTCTTTTCTTCTTCTTTTTATTGACAACTGTAGCAGTTGCTGTGGGCATTATAACGTAAGTAATTCATAGCATATTTCAACAGAATAAAACTATTAAAGATTAAGCTGAAAGGGAAATGATGAAACGTGTCTCTAACATCTTGATGATGAAACGTGTTTCTAACATCTTGATGATGAAACGTGTCTCTAACATCTTGATGATGAAACGTGTGTCTAACATCTTGATGATGAAACGTGTCTCTAACATCTTGATGATGAAACGTGTCTCTAACATCTTGATGATGAAACGTGTGTCTAACATCTTGATGATGAAACGTGTCTCTAACATCTTGATGATGAAACGTGTTTCTAACATCTTGATGATGAAACGTGTCTCTAACATCTTGATGATGAAACGTGTCTCTAACATCTTGATGATGAAACGTGTCTCTAACATCTTGATGATGAAACGTGTCTCTAACATCTTGATGATGAAACGTGTGTCTAACATCTTGATGATGAAACGTGTCTCTAACATCTTGATGATGAAACGTGTCTCTAACATCTTGATGATGAAACGTGTCTCTAACATCTTGATGATGAAACGTGTGTCTAACATCTTGATGATGAAACGTGTGTCTAACATCTTGATGATGAAACGTGTCTCTAACATCTTGATGATGAAACATGTCTCTAACATCTTGATGATGAAACGTGTCTCTAACATCTTGATGATGAAACATGTCTCTAACATCTTGATGATGAAACATGTCTCTAACATCTTGATGATGAAATGTGTGTCTAACATCTTGATGATGAAACGTGTCTCTAACATCTTGATGATGAAACGTGTCTCTAACATCTTGATGATGAAATGTGTGTCTAACATCTTGATGATGAAATGTGTGTCTAACATCTTGATGATGAAACGTGTCTCTAACATCTTGATGATGAAACGTGTCTCTAACATCTTGATGATGAAACGTGTCTCTAACATCTTGATGATGAAACGTGTCTCTAACATCTTGATGATGAAACATGTCTCTAACATCTTGATGATGAAATGTGTGTCTAACATCTTGATGATGAAACGTGTCTAACATCTTGATGATGAAACGTGTCTCTAACATCTTGATGATGAAACGTGTCTCTAACATCTTGATGATGAAACGTGTTTCTAACATCTTGATGATGAAACGTGTCTCTAACATCTTGATGATGAAACGTTTCTAACATCTTGATGATGAAACGTGTCTCTAACATCTTGATGATGAAACGTGTCTCTAACATCTTGATGATGAAACATGTCTCTAACATCTTGATGATGAAACGTGTCTCTAACATCTTGATGATGAAATGTGTCTCTAACATCTTGATGATGAAACGTGTGTCTAACATCTTGATGATGAAACGTGTCTCTAACGTCTTGATGATGAAACGTGTCTCTAACATCTTGATGATGAAATGTGTCTCTAACATCTTGATGATGAAACGTGTGTCTAACATCTTGATGATGAAACGTGTCTCTAACATCTTGTTGATGAAACGTGTCTCTAACATCTTGATGATGAAACGTGTCTCTAACATCTTGATGATGAAACGTGTCTCTAACATCTTGATGATGAAACGTGTGTCTAACATCTTGATGATGAAACGTGTCTCTAACATCTTGATGATGAAACGTGTCTAACATCTTGATGATGAAACGTGTCTCTAACATCTTGATGATGAAACGTGTGTCTAACATCTTGATGATGAAACATGTCTCTAACATCTTGATGATGAAATGTGTCTCTAATATCTTGATGATGAAATGTGTCTCTAACATCTTGATGATGAAATGTGTCTCTAACATCTTGATGATGAAACGTGTCTCTAACATCTTGATGATGAAACGTGTCTCTAACATCTTGATGATGAAACGTGTCTCTAACATCTTGATGATGAAACGTGTGTCTAACATCTTTTTTTTTTTCTTTTTTTTTTTTTTTCTCAACTGCAAATACATCAATACAGAATAGAGTACAATAATATAATAACATATAAAACATCATACAATCTATATAGTAAAGTACAATTAAATCTTCTTACAATCTTTTCCAATATATAATCATATGTATATTGCAGTGGAGGTTTTTTTTTTCTTTAGAATATAAAAGATGAGAAAAGAGGTATTTTGCAGAGTTTAAAATTGTTTACTATTGATATATGTGATAAATATTTTTTTGTATAATTAGGAAAAAAAGTAGATAAGAATTTAATGTATTTTTAAAAAGAAGAAGAAAAAAAAAAGAAGACATTGAGAAGATGAGATTGTACTTTATATTGGCATTTATATATAAAACTTTTATGGTCTGGCCTGGTGCAAACAATCAATTGGACTATGCAAAAGTATTATTTGGATGGATCAAACATTCATATTGTTTTAATTATCCCGTAATGAGTATACTATAAAGTATACTATAGTATAGTAAATATAAACAAGAAAAGTATATTTAGATAGACTATATCAGTTAGTATTTAGTGGTGTCTCTATGGAAAGGGAATTTACATAAGAATAAAAACTATGTCAACAATCCTCAAACAGTTTTTCAAAAGTACTCCAATGTAATTGAAATTCTGCAATTCTTTGATTTCGGACAGCAATCATTTTTTCAGTTTTATATAAATTTATCAAACAGGCTTTAAGCGAATGAAAGGATAATTTTTTCTTCAGACATCTGTTTGTATATATATAGTATTTTATGTTTAGTAAAATGGCATTGTATACATCATCTTTATATACTTTATCAACATCCCCAAAAATTAGAGTCTTCTTTAAAAATATTTGGTTTATGTCTTTGTCACCGAACCAAGATTTTACTTGCCCTAGCAGATTTTGTACATTTTCACAACCTCAAAAAATGTGTTCAATGGTTTCATTTTCCTTTTGGCAAAAATTACAATTTGCATCATCAATAATTTTAAAATTTTTCAGGAAATAATTAGTAGCCAGAATATTGTGGTTTATTCTAAATTGAAACCAATGTAATTTTGTACATGCTGTAGCTTTAAATGGGAGTATATAAATTTGTTTCCACTCATTTGAATTAATATCGAAAACTGTATTCCATTTTCTTTGAGCTGTAGGAACACTACTGTTTTTATTTAGAATTGTGTACATATCTTTTGAATCTTTAGAACTTCGAAAAATATTTTGTAGAGATGATGGGACAAAAGGAGTCTGTAAATTAGATGATTTGTCTCCATATGGATATAATTTTAGCATTTGTCGTAAAGAACTAATAACCCCATTATATTGCAGAAAATTTACACAAAGTCCAAATTTGTTTGAAAACTGATCTAAAGTCAGAAAAGAACCATCATCATTGACAAAATCGTTTACAAACTTTACACCCCTATTGAACCACTCTGGATAAAAGATAGTTCTTTTGTCAATTTTTACCTGTTTATTCAACCAAACTATTGGCAAGAAAGTTTGTCCAATCTTTGTTTTCGTCTTTTTCAATAACAGATTTCCAAGCACACAATACATCCTTCCAAAATTGATTTTTTACACTTTCTATTACTTGTTCTATATATCCACTACCGCCACATGATAGTTTATTTATATCAATTGATGACATAAAAATATTCTGCCATTTACAATTGTTGAAAAAGAGTCTCCTGATCCATGTGGACTTCAAAGCCAAAATAAAAGAATGTATATTAATCATCTTAAGTCCCCCCTCTTGATACTTCTTTTGCATGATATCCTTTTTCACTCTATTAACAGATGATTTCCAAATAAATGTATATAACATAGCTTCAATATCTTTAATAATTTCTATACTAGGGTTTGGAAGTGCAATAAAAAGATGGTTTGGAAGTGCAATAAAAAGTACTGGCAGAATTAGTGATTTAACCACAGTAATCTTATCTATAGGAGTTAAATTTCTTTTGTTCCACTGTTTAAAGAGTCCTTTAATTTTTTTTAAATATTTTTCATAATTGATCTTTGTAATTTTAGAAATATCAACATCGAAATTTATTCCCAGAACAGTAAACGTAGATTTTCCCCAGGAGAGATTCCAGTTTTCACATAGTCTTATCACTGCTGTATTTTTTGCTTCCTATCCAAATAACTTGTGTTTTTGAAAAATTTATTTTAAGGCCTGATATCTTTTTGAACCATTCCAATTCCAAAAGTGTTTCATTTAATGATTCTTCTGATCCATCCAAAATTACTGATGTATCATCAGCGAACTGAGAAATTTCATGTTCTGAGTGCAAGACTTTAATTCCTTTTATTTTAGGATTTTCTCTTATTTTTATAGCCATTATTTCAGCACATAGTATGAATAAATAAGGGGACAACGGATCCCCTTGCCTACAGCCTCTCTCTATACAAATAACTCAGATAAATTCCCTCCCTGATTGACTGCAGATTTAATGTTGTTATAAAACGTTTTAACCCATTTTTGAATAGATTCCCCAAAATTGAAAAATTTTAAAATGTTATTAAGAAAGTTCCATGATATTGAGTCAAAAGCCTTCTCAAAATCTATTAACAAAAATAAACCAGGTATATCATTCTCCTCTGCATATTCCATTATATCAAACAAAAGCCTAATATTTTCCCCTATATACCTACCTGCAATAAAACCAGTCTGATCATTATTAATTAATGTGGGGAGAACTTTTTTAATTCTATTTGCTATCACCCCAGACCCTATCTTATATACTGTATTCAACAATGAGATTGGCCACCAATTTTTTAGAAAATGTCTTGATTTGTCTCCCTTTGGTAAACATGTGATTATACCTTGTTTTTGTGTAACAGATAAACTTCTTAAACTATACCCATAATTTAAAGAACCAATAACAAAAACTTTCAGATCTTTCCAAAAAAACTTTAAAAACTCTGATGTAAACCCATCTGATCCAAGACTTTTGTTATTTTTCATTTTTTTCAAAATTTCCCCAGCTTCAAAGCTCCCAATTTCCCCTTCTAAATTATCTTTTTCTTCTTCTGTGAGTTTTCTTATACTTGTCCCCTTCAAACCCTCCACTATATCTTTAAGACTACAACCTTTATCTTCATCTTTATTTTTGTACAAATTTTCATAAAAATATTGTAGGTACTTCTTTTAATATCTCCTTCTGATCTGTAACAATTTCCCCATTATCTTTTTCAACTTTTGGAATTATCTTACTGGTATAATTTTTAGATTTTGTTGGCTTTTCTCCTTCATCTACCCATTGAACTCTTGATCTTACTAACTTACCTTTCATTTTTTCATTTCTAAGAGATTCCAATTCATGCTTTTTTGTTTCTAAATTTTCAATTGAGTTTTCAGTAACATTTTTTTCAAGGGTAGCAATTTCTTCTTGAAGATCTCTAAATCTCTGTTCCTTAATTTTTTTTATATAGCTTGCAAATGAAATTGTTTTTCCTCGTATTTCTAAAAGTAACATTTCCAAAAACAGTTGAACGTTAATAGTAAGTTGCAGTTCATTATCATCAATTTCTTGAATTTTATCCCTATTATAGATTAATGCTGCATATTGTTTTTTCAGATCAATGATTTTTTCCCTTACAATTTTGCTGTAGTCCTTTTCGTATAATAGTGTGTTGTTAAACTTCCACAAGCCTTTACCTTTATTGAAGGGATTAAACACAAGGCTTAAAATAATCATTGAATGATCAGATCTGTAACTTGGATCAATAATACAATTTTTTAAATTAGTAAGCATACTTTCTGTAAAAAGGAAAAAATCCAATCTAGCCTGTCTAAATGGATTTTTTTTCCTCCAAGTATAACGAAAACTATCTGGATAAAGTTGCCTATAAGGGTCTATTAGACTTCTTTCTTCAATTAATTCTAAAGCCTTCTCTCTCGACTTTGGGTTATTTACATGCAAATAGTTACAGTAATCTAACTCTGGACATAATACAAGATTGAAATCACCACAAATTATAAAATGTTCATTTCCAAATTCCTCAACTATTGACATGATATTCTCATAAAATTGAGGATTATCATCATTCGGTCCATAAATAGAAACAAGTGTAAAGTTAATTTTGTCAACATTAATATCTAAAACAAGATAATTCCCATTTATGTCTCTTTTCTCTTTAAGAATATTAAATTCAAAATTATTGTTAAAAAGAATAGCAGTACCCCTGGCATTTGATGTAAATGAGCTAAAATAACATTCATAATCCCAACTTGATCGTATGCTCTTTTCATTTTCACAAGTAAAATGAGTATCTTGTAGACAGTAGATGTTGCACTGCTTTTTTTTTAGATAATTAAAGACATCTGTTCTTTTTACAATGTTACCGAGTCCCTGACAGTTTACTGAAAGAATTCTTACACTAGCTATTAAGTAATCTTATAACATAACACACTGATTGATTATCATAAATAAACAGACAATATACATAAATTCTGCACCAGACCAACCAATATAATAATAAGTACACAAAAATGAAATTAAAAGTAGTACAAAAAGAAAGAAGACAACAGAAAAAATGTAATGAACAGTAGTATAAAGAGAAAGAAGACAAAAGAAAGAGACAATAAAAACAATGACTGTAATCAAACATGGCTACAAAAAGCTAAACAACATAATATATTGCAATTTTTACTGTTATAAATTATATCCTTTTAATTTCATATAGTATCAGCAAAATCAAAATCATACACATCAATATTCTGTTTCATTCTGTTAAAATGTAACTGATAAACAAAACAAAAATTAAATAAGTTATCAGTATTATACATATCATATCTATTATATTTATCAATTAAGATACAAGACCAACACTGAATTCATACCCACTCTACTCACTGTTGTCCCAAACAATAGATACGGCCATACCCTGAGCAAGTCACCCATGCAGAAAATCTATTACTTCAATTTAAGATTCAAAGATTCAAGGTGGCAAACAACTAGAGAAGGCCACATTTAATTATATGAACTATAACATGTAGGATTTTCACCCATGTACAATGTACCATTAGTGTTTCAGTTGTGGGAAAATCCACAAAAAAAAATCACCTATGAAAAAGAGGTGTGCAATTATTTCATGCAGCCAGAATATAAACTACATCAATTCTAGATCACAAAAAACCAGTTACTGCCCTTGTTCCAGACAACAAACCAATAACTATGTTCAACATGCTGGAAATACCCCCCCCCCCCCCCTTTTCCAATGCACATCTTGAATCTATCCACAAATACATGAGTGGGTAACACTGGGTACATTAGAAAAGTGATGAACAAAACTAAAGGATCGTTAACAATTACTCAAACTAATGTTTCAGTGAACAAACCAACAAGTTTAATACACATAATTATACGGAAAGTTCATGATAAAATTTTTCCAATACTTATGAATACAGGAGGTGCACACCATTATTCCGCCTCATAGACATGGGTCAAATCTAAGACATGTTATACCAAAAACTCAGAGTTCCAGATTACATAACCTACCAAGGTACATGTATATATATATTTGGGCAAACAGGTGGAGTCCTATGGCCCCTAAGCCTATGTCCACTGTTGGTAGCGCAGGTAATAGTATATATTATCTTCAATATGCAAATGTAAATAATTAAAATTTTGTGCTAAGACAGTTGCAAGTAGTCACAATATGTATTTCTGAAAAAACCAAAGAATCCATACAGAATCAAATACAGGGTACTACATGTATATGGTAATAAAAATCATAAATGAAATGTAATGTATATCAATAATCATGACAGTATATTTTCTGGTACCGGTATGTAGATATCATCTTATGTACATTCTATATAATCTTTTTTACTGTGTATTCAATATGAATATCATAACAGGTAAAGACAAATTAAATATAAAGTTAAATAAATATGGACAGTTAATGTATGGTAAAAAAATAAGCATTTACCTTCTCTGTCTGATTTTAATGTCAATGTCATCATACAAACCAAATTTGAATTGTTTATCATCAGATGTTCTTCCATATATGCCACAATTGTAGAACCACACAGATTCAAATCTATTGGAATCACGCATCCTTTTCATTAGTTCATGATTTTGTTTTGTAATGTCGTCTACAAAACGAACATTGTTTTTCAAGTTTTTCTTTGCACGCATGACATTCCTTTTGGCATCACTGTTAAATAGTCTGACAATAATTGGTTTTTCTCCTGGTCGATCTGAAGGTAAACGGTGTATGGCTACAACATCCCTTAGTTCTAAATCCACATTAAGGTCTTTCTTGACGAGATCAATGAAATCCTCTCTCAGGTTTTGTTTGTCTCTTTTTTTTCATGTTAAACACTTTTATATTGTTTTTCCTCGAATATTGTTCATTGTAGTTACTTTGTATGGTAGCGTCTTTGGTCAGTATAACATTCCTATTAAGAGTTGTCTTTACATTTCCAAGTACCTTATTTGTGGCATCTAGTTGGCCTTTCAAGTTTTCATTTTCCAATGATAATGCATCTATTTTTTCCTGCATATTGTTTGTAACTTGTGTAAGTTTAGTTTCAAATTTTGTTTCCAATTTACTTTCAAAATTGTTGAGTAGTTTGTTAACTATAACAGTAACTAATGTTTCTAATTCAGTACTTTTTACCAGATCTTTTGTTGCCTCGTTAAGATCAGTTATCTTTGTCACACCTTGAAGACTTGATTTTATTTCCTCAAGGTCCTTTTGTATATGGTCCAATCCTGACAGATCAAATTCAATACTATTGTTTGAGTCATTAGATAGCTGAGAATGTGTTCTACCCTTCTTAGGTGCTTTCTCCTTTGTTGAACCCAATTTTGCTTTGAGCAGTGTTTGAACAGTATTTATATTTGTACTTCTAGGTTGTCCAGGTTTAAGTGAATTACTGCCTCCAGACATAATGTCAATTTCACTAACAATAAATTCCAATGAAAATATCTGTACACACTCAATAAATGTTCAAAAATCCAAAATTTTCATCAACAGAAACATCATCCTTTAACACATTATATAATCTTTCCAAAAATTTTTTGCATTAGAACTTCATAAAACATCAAAAAACTGCAAAAATTCCTAAGCTGTTTTTCAAGCTGCCATCAACTCAGCCGCCATTTTTAATATCAAATCTTGATGATGAAACGTGTGTCTAACATCTTGATGATGAAACGTGTCTCTAACATCTTGATGATGAAACGTGTCTCTAACATCTTGATGATGAAACGTGTCTCTAACATCTTGATGATGAAACGTGTCTCTAACATCTTGATGATGAAACGTGTCTCTAACATCTTGATGATAAAACGTGTCTAACATCTTGATGATGAAACATGTCTCTAACATCTTGATGATGAAACGTGTCTCTAGCATCTTGATGATGAAACGTGTCTCTAACATCTTGATGATGAAACGTGTAACATCTTGATGATGAAACGTGTCTCTAACATCTTGATGATGAAACGTGTCTCTAACATCTTGATGATGAAACGTGTCTCTAACATCTTGATGATGAAACGTGTCTCTAACATCTTGATGATGAAACGTGTTTCTAACATCTTGATGATGAAACGTGTCTCTAACATCTTGATGATGAAATGTGTCTCTAACATCTTGATGATAAAACGTGTCTCTAACATCTTGATGATGAAACGTGTTTAACATCTTGATGATGAAACGTGTCTCTAACATCTTGATGATGAAACGTGTCTCTAACATCTTGATGATGAAACATGTCTCTAACATCTTGATGATGAAACATGTCTCTAACATCTTGATGATGAAACGTGTCTCTAACATCTTGATGATGAAACGTGTCTCTAACATCTTGATGATGAAACGTGTCTCTAACATCTTGATGATGAAACATGTCTAACATCTTGATGATGAAACGTGTGTCTAACATCTTGATGATGAAACGTGTCTCTAACATCTTGATGATGAAACGTGTGTCTAACATCTTGATGATGAAACGTGTCTCTAACATCTTGATGATGAAACGTGTGTCTAACATCTTGATGATGAAATGTGTCTCTAACATGTTGATGATGAAACGTGTCTAACATCTTGATGATGAAACGTGTCTCTAACATCTTGATGATGAAACGTGTCTCTAACATCTTGATGATAAAACGTGTCTAACATCTTGATGATGAAACATGTCTCTAACATCTTGATGATGAAACGTGTCTCTAGCATCTTGATGATGAAACGTGTCTCTAACATCTTGATGATGAAACGTGTCTAACATCTTGATGATGAAACGTGTCTCTAACATCTTGATGATGAAACGTGTCTCTAACATCTTGATGATGAAACGTGTCTCTAACATCTTGATGATGAAACATGTCTAACATCTTGATGATGAAACGTTTGTCTAACATCTTGTTGATGAAACGTGTCTCTAACATCTTGATGATGAAACGTGTCTCTAACATCTTGATGATGAAACGTGTCTCTAACATCTTGATGATGAAACGTGTCTCTAACATCTTGATGATGAAACATGTCTAACATCTTGTTGATGAAACGTGTGTCTAACATCTTGTTGATGAAACGTGTCTCTAACATCTTGATGATGAAACGTGTCTCTAACATCTTGATGATGAAACGTGTCTCTAACATCTTGATGATGAAACGTGTCTCTAACATCTTGATGATGAAACATGTCTAACATCTTGATGATGAAACATGTTTAACATCTTGTTGATGAAACGTGTGTCTAACATCTTGTTGATGAAACGTGTCTCTAACATCTTGATGATGAAACGTGTCTCTAACATCTTGATGATGAAACGTGTCTCTAACATCTTGATGATGAAACGTGTCTAACATCTTGATGATGAAACATGTCTAACATCTTGTTGATGAAACGTGTCTCTAACATCTTGATGATGAAACATGTCTCTAACATCTTGATGATGAAACGTGTCTCTAACATCTTGATGATGAAACGTGTCTCTAACATCTTGATGATGAAACGTGTCTCTAACATCTTGATGATGAAACGTGTCTCTAACATCTTGATGATGAAACGTGTCTCTAACATCTTGATGATGAAACATGTCTAACATCTTGTTGATGAAACGTGTGTCTAACATCTTGTTGATGAAATGTGTCTCTAACATCTTGATGATGAAACGTGTCTCTAACATCTTGATGATGAAACGTGTTTCTAACATCTTGATGATGAAACGTGTCTCTAACATCTTGATGATGAAACGTGTCTAACATCTTGATGATGAAACATGTCTAACATCTTGTTGATGAAACGTGTCTCTAACATCTTGATGATGAAACGTGTCTCTAACATCTTGATGATGAAACATATCTCTAACATCTTGATGATGAAACGTGTCTCTAACATCTTGATGATGAAACGTGTCTCTAACATCTTGATGATGAAACGTGTCTCTAACATCTTGATGATGAAACGTGTCTCTAACATCTTGATGATGAAACGTGTCTCTAACTTCTTGATGATGAAACGTGTCTCTAACATCTTGATGATGAAACATGTCTAACATCTTGATGATGAAACGTGTCTCTAACATCTTGATGATGAAACGTGTCTCTAACATCTTAATGATGAAACATGTCTAACATCTTGTTGATGAAACGTGTGTCTAACATCTTGTTGATGAAATGTGTCTCTAACATCTTGTTGATGAAACGTGTCTCTAACATCTTGATGATGAAACGTGTCTCTAACATCTTGATGATGAAACATGTCTCTAACATCTTGATGATGAAACGTGTCTCTAACATCTTGATGATGAAACATGTCTAACATCTTGATGATGAAACATGTCTAACATCTTGTTGATGAAACGTGTGTCTAACATCTTGATGATGAAACATGTCTCTAACATCTTGATGATGAAACGTGTCTCTAACATCTTGATGATGAAACGTGTCTCTAACATCTTGATGATGAAACGTGTCTCTAACTTCTTGATGATGAAATGTGTCTCTAACATCTTGATGATGAAACGTGTCTCTAACATCTTGATGATGAAACGTGTCTCTAACATCTTGATGATGAAACATGTCTAACATCTTGTTGATGAAACGTGTGTCTAACATCTTGTTGATGAAACGTGTCTCTAACATCTTGATGATGAAACGTGTCTCTAACATCTTGATGATGAAACGTGTCTCTAACATCTTGATGATGAAACGTGTCTCTAACATCTTGATGATGAAACGTGTCTAACATCTTGTTGATGAAACGCGTCTCGAACATCTTGATGATGAAACGTGTCTCTAACATCTTGATGATGAAACATGTCTCTAACATCTTGATGATGAAACGTGTCTCTAACATCTTGATGATGAAACGTGTCTCTAACATCTTGATGATGAAACGTGTCTCTAACATCTTGATGATGAAACGTGTCTCTAACTTCTTGATGATGAAACATGTCTCTAACATCTTGATGATGAAACGTGTCTCTAACATCTTGATGATGAAACGTGTCTCTAACATCTTGATGATGAAACGTGTCTCTAACATCTTGATGATGAAACATGTCTAACATCTTGTTGATGAAACATGTCTCTAACATCTTGATGATGAAATGTGTCTCTAACATCTTGATGATGAAACGTGTCTAACATCTTGATGATGAAACATGTCTAACATCTTGATGATGAAACATGTCTAACATCTTGTTGATGAAACGTGTCTCTAACATCTTGATGATGAAACGTGTCTCTAACATCTTGATGATGAAACGTGTCTCTTAACATCTTGATGATGAAACGTGTCTCTAACTTCTTGATGATGAAACGTGTCTCTAACATCTTGATGATGAAACGTGTCTCTAACATCTTGATGATGAAACGTGTCTCTAACATCTTGATGATGAAACGTGTCTCTAACATCTTGATGATGAAACATGTCTAACATCTTGTTGATGAAACGTGTGTCTAACATCTTGTTGATGAAACGTGTCTCTAACATCTTGATGATGAAACATGTCTAACATCTTGTTGATGAAACGTGTCTCTAACATCTTGATGATGAAACATGTCTCTAACATCTTGATGATGAAACGTGTCTCTAACATCTTGATGATGAAACGTGTCTCTAACTTCTTGATGATGAAATGTGTCTCTAACATCTTGATGATGAAACGTGTCTAACATCTTGATGATGAAACGTGTCTAACATCTTGATGATGAAACGTGTCTAACATCTTGTTGATGAAACGTGTGTCTAACATCTTGTTGATGAAACGTGTCTCTAACATCTTGATGATGAAACGTGTCTCTAACATCTTGATGATGAAACGTGTCTCTAACATCTTGATGATGAAACGTGTCTCTAACATCTTGATGATGAAACGTGTCTCTAACATCTTGTTGATGAAACGTGTCTCTAACATCTTGATGATGAAACGTGTCTCTAACATCTTGATGATGAAACATGTCTAACATCTTGATGATGAAACATGTCTCTAACATCTTGATGATGAAACGTGTCTCTAACATCTTGATGATGAAACGTGTCTCTAACATCTTGATGATGAAACGTGTCTCTAACATCTTGTTGATGAAACGTGTCTCTAACATCTTGATGATGAAATGTGTCTCTAACATCTTGATGATGAAACATGTCTAACATCTTGATGATGAAACATGTCTCTAACATCTTGATGATGAAACGTGTCTCTAACATCTTGATGATGAAACATGTCTCTAACATCTTGATGATGAAACGTGTCTCTAACATCTTGATGATGAAACGTGTCTCTAACTTCTTGATGATGAAACATGTCTCTAACATCTTGATGATGAAACGTGTCTCTAACATCTTGATGATGAAACGTGTCTCTAACATCTTGATGATGAAACATGTCTAACATCTTGTTGATGAAACGTGTGTCTAACATCTTGTTGATGAAACGTGTCTCTAACATCTTGATGATGAAACATGTCTCTAACATCTTGATGATGAAACGTGTCTCTAACATCTTGATGATGAAACGTGTCTCTAACATCTTGATGATGAAACATGTCTAACATCTTGATGATGAAACATGTCTAACATCTTGTTGATGAAACGTGTCTCTAACATCTTGATGATGAAACGTGTCTCTAACATCTTGATGATGAAACATGTCTAACATCTTGATGATGAAACATGTCTAACATCTTGTTGATGAAACGTGTCTCTAACATCTTGATGATGAAACGTGTCTCTAACATCTTGATGATGAAACGTGTCTCTAACATCTTGATGATGAAACATGTCTAACATCTTGATGATGAAACATGTCTAACATCTTGTTGATGAAACATGTGTCTAACATCTTAATGATGAAACGTGTCTCTAACATCTTGATGATGAAACTTGTCTCTAACATCTTGTTGATGAAACGTGTCTCTAACATCTTGATGATGAAACATGTCTCTAACATCTTGATGATGAAACGTGTCTCTAACATCTTGATGATGAAACGTGTCTCTAACATCTTGATGATGAAACATGTCTCTAACTTCTTGATGATGAAATGTGTCTCTAACATCTTGATGATGAAACATGTCTCTAACATCTTGATGATGAAACGTGTCTCTAACATCTTGATGATGAAACGTGTCTCTAACATCTTGATGATGAAACATGTCTCTAACTTCTTGATGATGAAATGTGTCTCTAACATCTTGATGATGAAACATGTCTCTAACATCTTGATGATGAAACGTGTCTCTAACATCTTGATGATGAAACGTGTCTCTAACATCTTGCAAGTAGTGTAACTAGGGTTATTCTTAATTTTAAACAGAAAATTCCAAGCCATGCATAGTCTGTTAGTTTTTTCTCATTTTCTGCACATATGGCACACATATAAATACTATTCATATCTATGAATTTGTTCAAAATAGGCACATAGTAGATATGAAGAAGTTGATAAAGAAATTTATTTAGCTTTATTGAAATATATGTAGTTTTTCAAAATTTCAGAATAGCAGGATCACTGGCTTCTAGCTAAGAAAGTAGAATCTGCTGGTTAAAAACCATTACTCTAACAAATCATCACTATTTATGATCATGTTTCCTGAGATAACAGAAATGGTTATCCATAGCAACAGAAGTCATTCATTCATTCTTATTCATTTTGATTGTTTTTTTTAGAATAAGACCTAGTGCAGATTGTGGACCATTTAGAGGACAAAATAAAGCCTATGACATAGTGTTAACAATGGTAGACAGTTGGAAGCATGACTATAAAGTTTTATATGAGATTGTCAAAATAGTATCATCATCAGGACTTATAGCTGGAGTCTTAATTTGTCTATGGTATTTTATAGGAATCTTTCATAACACAGTGAAACTTGTCTAAAACTGAAACCTCCTTGGGACCAACTTATTTGTGCAGAATAGACATATTAAATGTTAAATAACAATGATTTCCTACATTTAGACTTAAAGTTTGGTTTATTCAGGATTAAAGTTTGGTTTATTCAGGATTACAGTTTATTCAATGTTCGGTTTAGACATGTTTCACTGTACTTGCTTCTTCATTAGAGATCATTTAATATAAGTTTTTGCCACCACTTAGCATCTACCACTCAGGCCTTTCAATAAGGGGTGGTACCAAGTACTTTTACCCACTTAAAATGATAATTGATACATCCTAATTTCAAAGAGTGTTACATTAGATATTCATGAAAAGGTTCCAATTTTAAGAAAAAGTACTGCCGGTAAATAGTGAAGTACTGGTACAGTTCAAAAATATTGAAAGCACTGACCACAACTCATATGTTTGCAAATTTTGATAGTGTCCCTTGAGAGGGGCTAGCTTATAGTGCCTGGAGACAAAACATATGATAGTGCAGTAACCTTTTCCACACAAACTGGAAGATAGAAAAGTACATTTTCAGAATTTTTTTTTAGTTCACTTCATGATTAATCAGTTTTGACTTGGTTATTCCGTTATGGAATTTCTGTCACAGATGGCCACATATATCCTCCAGTTGTTGTAATCACAATTTCATCTCCCTTCCTTTTTAGCTCACCTTGCCAAAGGCAATGTTAGCTTTTGCCATCACTTGGCGTCCGTCGTCTGTCGTCCGTTAACTTTTCACATTTTAATCTTCTCCTCTGAAACCCCTCAGTCGAATGAGCTGAAACTTGGTAGGAAGCATCTATAGAAGGTCCTCTCTAAAGATTGCGCATTTTGTCCCGATCCATAAACAAACATGGCCGTCACAGGCAATTCTTGTTTCTGATTGGCCGATTTAAAAATAATATTCTCCTCTGAAACCGCTTGGCAAAATGGACCGGAACTTGGTAGGAAGCATCTATGGAAGATCCTCTATAAAGATTGCTAATTTTATCCCGATCGGTTAACAAACATGGCCGCCACAGGCAATTCTTGTTTCTGATTGGTTGATTTTAAAAAAATTGTCTCCTCTGTTAAAAGAAAGATAACTCTTGCCTAAGCTGTTTAAAGAAAGATAACTCTTGCCATTATCTCCCTTAGAAATTAACTACTGCTGATATAATGTAACATGTTTATTCTATACATTACAAGTAGGTATTCACATTTTAATATTCTTTTTAGCAAACCTTGCCAAAGGCAATGTTAGCTTTTGCCATCACTTGGCATTCGTCGTCTGTCATCCGTTTACTTTACACATTTTAATCTTCTCCTCTGAAAACCCTCAGCCAAATGAACTGAAAGTTGGTAGGAAGCATCCATGGAAGGTCCTCTCTAAAGAGTGTACATTTTGTTATGATCCATTACCAAACATAGCCGCCACAGGCAATTCTTGTTTCTGATTGGCTGATTTTAAAAATCTTCTCCTCTGAAACCGCTTGGCCAAATGAACTGAAACTTGGTGGTAGGAAGCATCCATGGAATGCCCTCTATGAATATTGCTCATTTCGTCCCGATCGGTTAACAAACATGGCTACCATCGAAACTTGGTAGGAAGCATCTATGGAATGTCCACTATGAAGATTGCTCATTTCATCCCGATTGGTTAGCAAGCATGGCCACCACATGCAATTCTTGTTTCTGATTGGTCGATTTCTAAAAAAATCTTCTCCTTTGAAACTGCTTGGCCATATGAACCGAAACTTGGTAGGAAGCATCTACATGTATGGAAGGTTCTGTATTAAGTTTCCTCAAAGCAGAATGAAAGGTGAGCAACACAGACTCAGCCCACTGAGCCTCTAGTTTCTTTTATCTGTGTATAGTAATTAGGTCTAATTGGATATTTGACACTTCCAGATGAATTGGAGTTTGAAAAGGTAATTTGTGCTTATTTATAAATATGGACATCAAACATTTATTTTACATAATACATGTATTCTGTGATTTTAATTTCTGCGGTCCAGAGTTGACCGCAGAATACCGCAGAAATTACCGGTTATACGGTATATATTAAGTTGATTGAAAGAATTTGTTTTTATAGAAGAAGTAAGATTTACATGAGATAAAAATAGAAGGATTTGTATTTCAGTGTTGCAACATATTATATGAGAATTGTGATGATAGGACATAAAGAAATGGTAACATTACTAAGACACCAGTTAACTATGGTTAGTTTCGATAACAAAGTTACAGTTTGGGTTTGTAGTTGTCAAATGATGTAAAAATTATCCAACCATAAATAACTTGTATAAAAATATAAAATTGATCATCACATCTCGTCTCAAAAGTTTAGAATATTTGTAAATTTAACATAGACGGAAATCAAACTCAACTTTTGTGTTATTGGGCTCTTATAGAGTAGGTACCAAATAGATATAATCCAACTACAATATGATCGTGGCTACAGGAACAAGTTTGATGATTTTGTGAAGAGCTTTAATGATGAAGTTGAACTGATATAGAAATTTTATAGCACGATCTTCAGCCAGTTTTGATAAATGGATGCAGCTCGTCATAAAAATTGACATCGTTGAATATTTTTTATGTCAATTCTGAAATATCAATGTGACTTTATTTTATCTTCATTTTCAAATGTTATGACATACAAATAAGTAGTACCCCTCTTATAAGTCCACTCGCACTCTTATCAGGCCATATTTCAGATGCAATGAGATAGCAAAAAACTACTAAATTGTCCCCCACCCTCCCCCCCCCCCCCTCTAATAAAGTCAACTTTCTTATAAGGCCACTATTTCATTGCAGGAGGGGAAGCCTTATAAGAGGGGTTTTATGGGGTTTTAATGCCACTTTCAACAATATTTCAGTTATATTGTGGCGGTCAGTTTTATTGGTTGAGGAAACCGGAGTACCCGGAGAAAACCACCGACCTGTGCAAGTCACTGACAAACTTTATCACATAATGTTGTACACCTTACCCTGACCGAGATTCGAACTCACAACATCAGTGATGATAGGCACTTATTACATATATAGTTGTAAATCCAACTACCATGCGATCACAGCCATGCTGGCCCTCTTTATATGAGAGGAACTACTGTACTACCTCTGTGATTCATTGTTATACTTATTCCTGTTGTAGGAAGGAAAAGACAAAGCATATCTGTTGAAGAAATTACAAAAAGTAAGAGATAAGAAGAAAGAAAAGATGTCATCTACCATGCAGGGTGGACGTCTGCTACCTCGTAGTACAATACCAGAAACAAGAGAAGATGGTAATTATTGTAATATACTTAGTATCTAAGGATGATGACATGTTAATCAAAATCCCTTTATATAAGCAGTTTGCTTGTTTCCGAATCCAATTGTTGCTAATTTATTTATAATTGTTTGACATCTGTAAAATGTACTATATTCTTTTCAATAATAAAATAATGTTTACATGATTTTAGTGTAAACATTATTTTATTTTATATTCAAACAAAAATAACTGAAAATGTTTGCCACACTATAAGGGTTACTTTTCTGTTCTAAGTCTTGTATCCCTAATCTTGTAAAAGTTGAGGAATAATCAACACATGCATTCCCGTCTGCAATCATTTGAATAATCAACGCAGAGAGAAAAATTGTTGTATGTACCAGTATATCAGGGTTCTATGGTGCAGTGGTAGTTAAATTTAAAAAAGATGGCAGCTAAAATTGGTTGAAATCGCATATAAATACACAGTATCATAGAAACCACAATACCATAGGGTCAGACTTTATCCTGCAATCAGTACATTTGCTGTACAAATATGCTATACGAATAAATTTTTGCTTTATTCGTACTAGACGAATAAATTTTTCAGCCTACGAATAAACTTTCCTGATACCCTGTAGCTATGTACAGCGGAGGGCGCAGACAAGTATGAAACTGGTACTAATGTAACGCGGACCACAAAGAAGACACCCTTGACAACATTTATGAAAGGCGAGGAATGACGCTTGTTTCTGTCCTTTTTGTTTAAATCTGACAAGTTTTACGACTTTTTTGACATTGCAGGATAAACACAAAATACGTACATTGTCGTTAAATATCAAATTCATTTGTACTCGCTGCAAAACAGGCCTGAAAAGCTGGCCAAAGGCTCGCTATTCTGCCTGTTTCTAAAGCTCGTACAAATAAATTGTATATTTATCGACAATGTACGTATATTGTAAGTTTTGACGACCAATATCAATTGGTAACTGTCATCACTCTATAGAATCTACCGCCATGATATAACTGAAATATTGTTGAAAGTGGCATTAAACACCATAAAACCAACCAACTATAGAATCTAAATCATTCTCTATTTCCTTTCACAAGAGTTATTGACTTCTGTTGCCAAAAAATAGGGTTCTAAAATATTTATTTGACTTGCCAGCTTCCATTGTAGGTTTGCCAGTAAAACCTTCTGTTTGACTACTGTAATGTTTATGATAATGATTGAGAAAACTTGCCATCAACGTCTTATAAAGTTATAACTGATATAAATGATGGAATCTTGCATTTATTAGGAATAGTCCTGGTAGTGAAATCTGTACATTGTATAATCTTAGATTTTATTTAAGTTTTTGGTTGTCCAGTATTGTAGATTTATTTAACACTATATAGAACTTTTATAGAAGGTTTTGTTTATAAAGTATATACTATTAAAATATATTACACTTTACATTTTTATTTTCCCTATTTGTCTTTGTTAGCGCAGCCGGTCACTATTTTCGTATATGGACCGGTAGTATATGGACCGGCCAGGTACCTGCATTATTTTAGATAAAAAGTATAATATAGCAAATAGTTCATGTCACTTCGGGTCATATGGCAGTATATGGACCGTTCCATCACCAAAAAAATATTATTTGGACCTCAGAAGCTTCTATCCATATAATATTTTTTTGGTGACGAGCCGGTCCATATACTGCCATATGACTCTCAGTGCCATGAACTATTTGCTATGTTTTATTTAACAAGTAGTGTAGGTGAAAAGAAAACATGTTTACTAATGAGAGTTAATTTAATTATATACCGTTTATATGTAAATCAATCTAATGAACAACATTATACAGTGTTATACAAATGTACATATCTAATTTTGTGTGTGTTTCTGGAATAACCTTCATCAAGTATTATCAAGGTCAAAAGATTGGAAAGTCAAATAATTTAAAAGCGTTAATATACAATTAATGACTTTTAATGAGGTGGATACAAGGATTTATTAACCCAGGAACATTATATTTACCGAGGCCAGATGGCCGAGGTAAATATATTATTCTTGGGTTAATAAATCCTGGTATCCATCGATAGTCATTAATTGTTTTATTATATGACACATTTTATATGTTGCTTTTACCCTTAAAATAAGCTTTTATCACGACGTTTTATTTGGTTTCGTATGGTGCAAGACGTTGGAATGTTATATTCACGGCTCGTTACGTCGCGTGAGGTGATTATAACGTTTTATCAAAGAACGTTACTAGGGACGTCAGCCAATCAGAAAAGACATTATCTGAAGTCATATAATAAGGAACAATAAAACCAGAGAACCTAAACATGATAGCCAGAATCAGCTACGGTCACATGATGGAGGAGAACTTTAGATATAATAATCATTACATTATTTAGAGACTGTAAATTTAATAATAAATATATTTAGTAAACCATGTAAGTGCTGAAGCACTGAATACTGGGCAGATGATACTGTAATTTTATAAGAATGTGAAGGTGGATCTTTTCTATTGACTATTATTCTGAAACATACTTTTGTACCATAGTTCTTTTGTTTACTCTGTGTAAATGGTAATTAAGAATCACCCTTATCATATTGAAAAGATCTTTGAACAGGATTAAGATAAAGTTTTTAATTAACTATTAGTTTCAATGGAAGTCATTATTTATCAACTTTAAATACCGGTACTTGAACTTTTGTTAAATGTTATTTAAGTTATGTACAACTCAGACCAGATTTAAATGTTGATAACGAATGTTATTACATAATGACTGTAAATATCCGTACTTTAGCTAAGTAAAGTCTAGAAGTCAATAAATAATGGTATTCACCTGCTGAAAGTGATATTCACCGGGTGACGTCATAAGCCTTATATGTAATAAAGCAATTGCAGACTTCGGCTTCGGTCAATCTTAATTTACAGGTCAATAAAAACTCATATTCACTTCTACAAAAGTCTGTAATTGTATATTATCTATAATTTAACTTCTGAATATGTTTATTGAGATTTGAGTTTTGAAGGTCGAGACAGACATTATCATTAGTATCCCAGAAAGTCTGCTAGGACGAGCTGTGATAATTTATGTTCAGACCTTCAAAACTGGCGTTATAGTTTTTATCGGTAAAATTAAAGTCACAATGTATTTAACGGCACAGGGTGACTGATAATTTTCAATATCAAAGTCAAGTTTGTTAATACTGATGAGTTCAAAGGAAAAATGTCCTAATTTCTGATAAAACAATGTACAATATTTTATTAACGATATGTTAATAAACTGTACCTTAGTTTTAGTTTTCATGATGTCTTCTTCTTTTCTTATTTCTTCTCACTAGTTCTTCCAGTTTATCTCCAGAATTAATCTTAAGAATTACAGATTTTGTTAGTATACAAATCTTTTTTTTTATATATTTAGTTATGTATGTATAATGTTGTAACATACCTGTCAACTTCTCTGTCAATACAGAGTGATACTCCCCCCCCCCCTCTCCCCCCAACCTCTCTTTTCCATCAGGCAAAAATTGTAATATCAATGCAAATGTAATAACTTCTCCGTCATTACAGAGTGATACCCTCTGCCTCCCTCTCCCTCATAACTTTTCCAGCAGGCAAAAATTTTAATATCAAGCAAATGTATTTATCTCTTGTTCTGTTCTGTATAAACAATAAATGAACATGTACCAATAAGAAAACAACTTTTCTACAGTATATCTGTCAGTAAACATCATTGAAAATTAACTTGTTCTCGCCATGATAGAGGTGAAGATTTTCTGAATTGGCATTAAATAACAATCACTCACTCTGTCAGTAAATTTCAAAGATCTGTTCAAATGTTATAACAAAGATGACTAATATTCTAATTTCTAGATTCTAATAAGATTTTTTACCTTCATCCTTTACATAAATAGCCTATAAAGATAGATGGAGGGTTTGAATTATTTATCATAGAATTTCACTATTTTTTGTCTAGAAAAAAATTTATACAATCATTTAAAAAAACTTTTAAAATTGGGTCACTAAACATTTAACGCGGTATGAAAAACTGGTAAATTTTACACTGTTCAAGTCTGCTCACTCGAAAATGACATAGACATTATAGAGAGAAAAGGTAAATTCAGAAGAAAAAATATTTTTTGATGAAAAATTTCTGAAATATTTTTAAATTAAAAACTACCGGTACTATGGAAAAATTAGATTTTTAAAATATATAGGTCATCATGACTTTTATCAAATTAATCAGGAAAAGGTGCAAATATGTAGGATTTTCAGAAAGAAATATTTAATATGGGTTAGAAAAATAGCAAATATTAGAAAGAAATGAGATATTTTAGGTGGTGTTGAATTGCTGAGAGTTGACAGGTATGGTGTAGATTTAAATGCTTGTTGTATGTGGTTGCTTTTACAGGTGATGACAGGGGAATTAACAAAGCAAATAAATAGCAAATGTTTTCTGTTGAAAACAATTCTTTTTTGTCAATTGGTTATGGAAAGAAAGTTTAAACAGTGATGTATGTTTTCAATAGATTTATATGAAAAATTATGAAAAAAATGAAAATTATTATAAAAAAAAGCAGAGGAAATTGTTTTGATAACTTGTTAAAAAATGCAATTATCTGGACTGCACATGTAAAATATATTCAATTTTATGATTTACAACAAAAATGCTGAAACATTATAGACTATCTGTAGAGGTCAAATTTATCCCCCTCCTTAACCCCTGCCCCCTTGGATCTTTACATTTATCAGCATTTGTGAAGAAGTGAAAGAGTAGAACTAAATCTTTATAAGTGCTAATAACCTCAAGTTAACTTTATAAGTGCTAATAACCTCAAGTTAACTTAGATATTTATATTTTTTCAGAGATATATGTGTGTGTGACTCGTCAGTCAGTTTTAAAATGTCCATTAACCTTTAATTACTATCTATGGGTATAGAATAAAATTGTTCATGCTTTTTTTTATAGGAAATTACTACTAATAGAAGGAAAGCATGAGTAGACTGCATGTATTTGCTTATAGGCAAAAAAGTATATAATTTTTTTTAGTGAAAACTAAACTGTTTTTTTTTGTGTGTTTTGTGCATAACAGAGCCAACATACAGAGCTTACACATGCCGATCCCAGTTAAAGCTTATTTTCATTTAGTTTAGCATGTTGGTTAGTAGGAGACAGGCAAAATGTCTTTTTAGTTCACCTGGACCAAAGGTCCATGTGAACTATTGCCATCACTTGCCGTCTGTCGTCTGTAAACTTTTCACATTTCAAGCTTCTTCTCCGAAATCACTGGGCCAATTGGAACCAAACTTAGCAGGAATGTTCCTTGGATGGTCCTCTACAAAGTTACTGTTTTTCGTTCCAGTCGGATATTCAACATGGCTGCCAGGGCCAATAATATGCTCTGATTGGCTGAAATTTCAAAGATTTTCTTCTCTGAAACTAATGAACTGACTGAACCCAAACTGTAAAGGAATGATCATTGGAAGGTCCTCTACAAAGTTACTGTTTTTTATGCCGATCGGAAATCCAAGATGGCCGCCACCGCAGGACATAGATTAACATTGGACCCTATAGGAAAATGTTCAAATGCCTTCTTCTCAGAAACTACAAATATGATTAAAGCCAAACTGTACATGAATGTTCATTGGATGGTCCTCTACAATCTTAAAGTTTTTTGTTCCGATATGAAATTCAAAATGGCGGCTACGGCAGGATTTCGTTTAACATTGGACCCTATGGGAAAAATGTTTCAAAGCGCTTCTTCTCTGAAACCACTTGGACAATTGAAACCAAACTGCCCAGGAATGATCATTGGAAGATCCTCTACAAAATTTTTGTTTTTTATGCCGATCGGAAATCCAAGATGGCCACCACCGCAGGACATAGATTAACATTGGACCCTATGGGAAAATGTTCAAATGCCTTCTTCTCAGAAACTACAAATATGATTAAAGCCAAACTGTACATGAATGTTCATTGGATGGTCCTCTACAAACTTTACGTTTTTTGTTCTGATATGAAATTCAAAATGGCGGCTACGGCAGGACTTAGTTTAACATTGGACCCTATGGGAAAAATGTTTCAAAACGCTTCTTCTCTGAAACCACTTGGACAATTGAAACCAAACTGCCCAGGAATGATCATTGGAAGGTCCTCTACAAAATTTCTGTTTTTTATGCCGATCGAAAATCCAAGATAGCTGCCACCACAGGTCATAGTATTAACACAGGACCATATGGGGAAAATACAGAAATATATTCTTCTCTGAAGCTATTGCACTGATTGAACCTAAACTGTGCATCAATCATTGGAAGATCCTTTACAAACTTTGTGTTTTTTATGTTGATCGTAATTCCAAGATGACTACCACTGCAGGACATAGTTTTTACATAGGACCAATTGGTTCTTTTTATAACCAGGTGAACGATACAGGCTCTTGAGAGCCTCTGGTTATGAAAGACACTAACATTTTTGTGATTAGAAAATTAAAAAAACTCTTATTTATGGTGATATTTCAATATTTTGTGATAAATTGAAGAAATCTGTACATTTTATTTCCAGAATCAGATTAATAAGGATATATAGGGTAACGTTTGCCATTTATTGTCTGTCTTAAAGTTCTTATGTTTATCAATGCATTGATGTTATATTTGTAGCATGTTTTATTCTTGATAAAAAATGTGTTTGTTTCTTTCATTTTCAAATTGCCAAATTTCTCCTTTGATATTGTAATAAAAACTCTCATCTTCAAAGTAAAGAAATTATTCTTTGATTGTAATCTATATTTAATACTATATATATGTATAGAACATACCTTTACACCAGGGGCTGTCATGGTCGTGATCGTATGATAGTTAGATTTATAACTACCTGTGCAATCAGTGCTTATCACCAATAACTTTGTGAGTTTGAACCCTGCTCTGGCGAAGTGTACTCGATACAACATTATGTGATAAACTTTGCCAGTAACTTGCAATAGGTCGGTGGTTTTCTCCTGGTACTCTGGTTTCCTCCACCAATAAAACTGACCGCCATGATATGACTGAAATATTGTTGAAAGTGGTTTTAAGCACCATTAAGCAAACCAACCCAAATCAGAGTGGAGGGACATGCATTTACTCAATTTCAGAATAATGAACATATATTTACTCATTTTCAGAGTTTAGGACATACCTTTACTTTATTTTAGAGTTTTGACATGTCTTTATTCCACAATATTATTTAGGAAGGGAGACATACGTTAGCTCCAAAGGGGGCTGTCGTGGTCATGATCGTATGTTAGTTAGATTTACAACTACTTGTGCAATCAGTGTCTATCACCACTAAGCATTATGTGATAAAGTTTGTCAGTGACTTGCGACAGGTCTGTGGTTTTCTCCGGGTACTCCGGTTTCCTCCACCAATAAAACTGACTGCCATGATATAACTGAAATATTGTTGAAAGTGGCGTTAAACACCTTAAGCCAACCACAACCAATCCTAAGTTCCATTTTAGAATATACACATATAAGAAATACTTTTACTAGACTCTGACTAATGTTGGACTAATGTTTATTCTTGTACTTTTTCAATGTTTACATGTGTCTTGGAGAGAAAATTAGTCTTGAATCTACGACCATTTATAGCATGATCTACAAACAAAGCAGACATTTTTTTTCTGATTTCTTTTATGAATGAACAAGTTTCTTTGATATTTGTATGTTTTTATGATGTAAGCATTTTACTGTATAAACAGTTTAACATATTTCACAAATTCTATATAAAATCTTGATTAAAGTAATAAATTGTATAATAGCCACTATCCTTTTATATATATAGGGGTCATGATTAAAGTAATAAATTGTATAATAGCCACTATCCTTTTATATATATAGGGGTCATGATTAAAGTAATAAATTGTATAATAGCCACTATCCTTTTATATATATAGGGGTCATGATTAAAGTAATAAATTGTATAATAGCCACTATCCTTTTATATATATAGGGGTCATGATTAAAGTAATAAATTGTATAATAGCCACTATCCTTTTATATATATAGGGGTCATGATTAAAGTAATAAATTGTATAATAGCCACTATCCTTTTATATATATAGGGGTCATGATTAAAGTAATAAATTGTATAATAGCCACTATCCTTTTATATATATAGGGGTCATGATTAAAGTAATAAATTGTATAATAGCCACTATCCTTTTATATATATAGGGGTCATGATTAAAGTAATAAATTGTATAATAGCCACTATCCTTTTATATATATAGGGGTCATGATTAAAGTAATAAATTGTATAATAGCCACTATCCTTTTTCCTAAGGGGGTATAGTGTTTTTTGCCGTGCATACTACAAGGTGTGCCTCATGTTTGAAAGACTCTGATGTCTAAGGGAACGCTGGCTTCATCCACCTTTAAACCTAGTTGCTACGACATAGATGAAATTTGGTGAAAGCCATGAAAGTCCAAATTCAGTCGATCAATATAAAATCTTGCATGTTTGTTCTAGACCGATGTTTATGTACCGGTAATGAATATTATGTTTTCAGACATTTTACAAAAATCCGAATATTTATTAATTAATGAAAATGTTTTGGTGGAATAGACATATAGACAAGGATTTTTATTGTCTCGAATTTTTTTTAGAAAATTACTGTTAATTCTATACTATATATTCTGTTTCACTTTAAATTCTTTGCTACAATCATGATTTTGAAGTCTAATCCTTAGTATTAGAAGTTTGGGTATGTGATATGTCCATTGTTAATATTTTGTGTGTTATCATTTACCTATTTATTTAAAAGACAATTTTGTTGGGTTTTGTTTTTGTTTATCAATTCATTCCTTTTTTTTTTTATTTTGAAGGTAAGCGAATATTTACAAAGAAATTAGCTGAAACAGCGTCAGCCTCCATGGAAAATCTGGCTTCTAATGAGAAGACAAGGAATAGACGACACCAAAAAAGATAATCAAAGAAAAGGTTTTACCACAAGTGGTATTGTGCCTTTTATAAAAAAAAAACATGCATCTTGGATAAGAAGTGCCTGATGACAGAATCAATTTATAATGTCAAAAGCTTGAATTTTTAGATTTTCAGCAAATGATTAGATCTGTTAATTGTTATCAGAATTATATTTTATCTATTGTATAGATAGTTATTTTTTATGAGTTTATTATTAACACTTTTGCACATACATTGTGTACATGCATTAGAAATAATAACAGTAATTGTAATGATAGACAAGACAAAATGATAATTTATAAGCTACTAAGATAATTTTCAAGACATAAGAAAGTTTTTAAGTTGTTATTTGCAAGTGTTTTCTGTCAAATTTACCTTTATATTTTAATGTAGTTCAATCTTTTGTTTTACTGTAGAAGAAATTGAACTTACAATTTTGATTTAATGAGATTTCGATATTTTACAATAATTTTATCAAAGAAAATCAACAAGTAGACATTTAACAAATTGTTAAGTATTTGTTTATTGTAATGTAATATATAATGTCCTTTCTTATTTAAAGAATTTGTAAGGTATGATCATGATAATCAAATAACAAAATAAAGAAAAATGCAATTTAAATTTTTGACATCAAATTTTAAGAATCTTATCAGTTGTAATTTTTTTCTTATTCTTTTTCTTGGGAGTTGTAAACATTGATGTATAATTGTCTTTTATGTATTGAGAAAAGCATTCCATTCCATTGTAAACATCTTTTATTTATTATATACTTGTATCTATCAGGGAACATATACATAGTCTATTTTTTATACGGCTGCTAAAAAATTTAGTCAGATTATGTTTAAGTAATATTTCACCTAAGAATTATTTAAATACTTCTAAATATTTGACTTATTGATAAAATATACACACAAAAATGTTGGTATTTCCTTTGTGGACAAAATTTAACTCAAGTTTTGTTTATTTTTTTGAGTTTAAAAGAAATATTATATCATATGATCTTTCTCAATTTTTAAAGAGTTATCTTCTCTATTGGTCTTTTTATGTCTTGATTGAAAAATAATTTGAAGATATCTCCCCTTCTTGATTTTTTTAAATGTTTTTTTTCAGTGCAGAAAGCTCATGATATTTCAAAATGTATTCAGATTTCTTCATTCAAAAACACATGCCATTTTCATTTCCTACCATGTGCCACTAGTAACATGATTCTTTGAGGGACTGTTATTACATTGTTCATTTTATGTAATAAAAATATATTGTACTTATATAAACCTATGCTTGTATTGGATTCATTGATCCTGTATATTGATGTATGCATTGTTTTGGTGCACCAGTTACCATTATATAAATAACACATAGCTGAGAGGGTGGTAGAGCAGATTGTTATCCCGAGAAATTCATTGTCACCGAGACGAAGCCGAGGTTGACAATGAAATTTCATGGGGTAACAATCTGCTCTACCACCCTCTCAGCTATGTGTTATTAGTTTTATTATACTGAAAGTGCTTTTCTCCTGGTTTCATTCTTTTTTATGATTTTGATGCCCTGAATTTCAATTGCTGTTGTCTTTTAAATGTGTTTAACTGTGATATCGATGATGTGTAATAAATAAGATTACATACATTTTTTGTATTTGTTAATATTTTTTTGCCATTTTGGTGTATGTTTTATACAGATGGGTGTTCTTAAATGAAAAGTGAGCAATTTAATAAACTTACTATTCCCAGAATATCTAGTTAATAAGTGTTTTATTATACCGAAAGAGATGTCAGATGCAAAATGATGGCTAAAGATAAATTAATTGATGTGGCAGTAAAAAAGACAAGTCTTTCAATACATTTGCCAAAGCAAAGTCATCAGACAAAAAGTCAGGAATTTCCGGAACATTTTTCAATTTAAATTCCGACTTTGATTATCCGATCTTTTAAATCATGCAATTGACTCAGACATAAAAGTTTTAAATCGAGAGGGTGATCGACTAAATTATCACACTCTGCCATGTGATAGACTAAATTGACACATGCTCCTTAACCAATGAGAAGACAGGAAATTTACGTGAAGTATAATAAAACATAATGTAATGTTTTTTAAATTTAAATTTTTGATCAACCGTAAGAAAAATACATATCAATTTAGATAATTATATTAGGAACATTTATGCCTTAATCTTCATATTCCAAATAATATAAATTATTGGTCGTATTAATTCTATTTACTTACAATTTAATCGTAATCAATTTCTAGTCAAATTTTAACAGAATAATCTATTGGTACAAGAAAAAATATTTATTTTAAATTTTTTTTTCAAGATAACCTATTTATTAGTTTCATATTTTATTGGTACAAGAAAAAACTATAAATTAAAATAGATTACTCAAAATATAAATTTTAAAATTATTGTATGTTAGATTATATCAGAAAGTATAATAAGCTCTTGTGACAAGTTCCATTTTAGTACATGTGTAATATAAGTTCTGTGGCAAGTTCCATTTCATAGCATCTGCCCATACCATGTCCACTTTATATGAATTCCAGTACTGTCAACACCTCAAATCAATATGACATATCTTGTGATTTTTCTACATGTTCTTTGTTCATTTGAAATGTGTAAATGTATGTTTTCTTGTTGTCAGTATAAATTATGTGACTTCCATGGAACAGGAAAACTTTTGTTATATCTATATATACCAGCGACGCAACACATTATTTTGTCTATAATTTTGTGATAAATGCCACATATTTGATAAACATTTTTTTTTTAGTTTTTTTGGTTCATATGCAAACTATTTGGCCATAGTCTTCAGTTTCTATACCTCTGTATACATATCCTTATTTCATGTGATATTGGTACACCACATGTTTCTCTCTGGTGTCAAAACTGGTACTGAAATTATTTTTTCTATGCAACCAAGGCTCAGACTCGTATCAAAATCAAAAACAGTAACAGTAAATACTTCCAGTCACCAATGTATTATCTATATAAAGTGTCTTCCAAAATCCCCTCATATGATTTTTCCTGGAATAGCCCTTATATATTTATAAGGAAAAGTAGATGTTGAAATATGCAAATTACACAAAACTTAGTTGGTGAATATTTTACTTGCGTTAGATAATTTTTTAAATTTTGATTATTTTAATTTAGTTTAATACTTTGATAAATTTTATACATATATATTCAATTGAAATTTTAATTTTCCTACTGGTAGCCATTATTTAGTGCTTTTCGTTTCTATTTTCATGTAAATATTTTGTTTTCTTCACACCACAGTAAGCTTCCTCAATTATTTGATTAATGGAAAGTGGGCCTAAATGTTGTTCCAATCACTGGCCAGTTTATAGAACTTTTACTATGCTAGTCAGCATGTAGTTCTCACCAACTTCCGATTTTCTCAAATGTGCTTGATTCACATTGACAAACACAATTTTTGTGTTCATTTTTTTTTTAAAGTAAAGAAGACAATTCATTAGACAACTTGTTTGTTTACCCGAAAATTGACACTCCATACAACATTATGTGATAAAGTTTGTCTGTGGTTTTCTCCGTGTACTCGGGTTTCCTCCACCAATAAAACTGACCACCACGATATAACTGAAATATTGTTGAAAGTGGCATTAAACACCATAAGCTAAGCGAAAATTTACTGGCAATAACTACCAGTACTCGTTGACGAGTAGCATTATTATATTATTAGCTGTTAATGGTTGTATCTACATGTACCAATTGTAAGTTTAACACATATTTTAAGAACTTTATATTTATATATATTTTTTAATGTAAATAAAATAAAGTATAAGCATAATATTTTTTAATTGTATTTCAATAAATTAATAAAATAGTATATTGTTATTAATCGATAGATAATCATAAAGTCTTCTACAAAGTACTGTGAAAGTACATTTTGTACTTTCATTCGTGGATGCCAATTTCCTTGGTTCGTGGGCTCCTTAAATCGTGGTTTCATACTTGGCACAAAATAATAATATGGACATTTTGTATTTTGTTGTGTATTATATTTCATGTTTTTAATGAACCACGAAATCCACGAAAATTGGTACTCGACGAATAACAATACTTTCACAGTACCTTATATATTGTGTAATGTTACGTTGTCCCATATATACATTAATTTTAACTTTGTTAGAATGTATTTGTTTAATAAAAATGAATCTGTAAAGGAATATTATTGTTTTAGAAAGCCAACAACTTAAACTTATTATTGAGGGACGTCATAGCAATGATTGTCTGATAGTTGGATTTACATATACCTACCTATGCAATCAGTGGCTATATTACCACTCAAGTTGTGAGTTCAATACCTGCTCATTGCGAGTTTATTTCTATGCAATCTATATGGTAAAGTTTGTGACTTGTTGCAGGTCAGTGGTTTACCTCGGATACTCCATTTTTCTCCAACAATAAAATTGACCACCATGATCTAACTGAAATATTGTTTAAAGTGATGTTAAACATCCATTTCTTTTGCCGTAAGCATGATTGTGTCTTCACAAATCAACAAAAATTTTGATGATAAGTGGGTCAAAATGGGGCCAACACCCAAAATTAACAAATGTTGGTCTGTTTCTTTAGATTCCATGTGAAATTTCTTGCCTGTATTTCTAAAACAGAATTGACCTAGATCTTATGATTTTTCAAGATAAAAAGTGTCAAAGGGAGCCAATGCCTAAAATAACTTTTTTAGCTCAGGTGACCCAAAGGGTCATGTGACTTACATATATTGGCATCGGCCATTGTACGTCCAGCGTAATCTATTTTAAAAATCTTGTCCTCTGAAACCACGGGCCAATTTCAACTTATATTGGCTTGAATTATCCTGTCTACTTTTAATATTGTATCTGATAACCAATCATCCAAGATGTCTGCTGTTACTATAAATAGATCATAGGAATACACACACACCTTCATACCCAATAAAGCAATATTTTTTCACTGTATGAGCTGAAATTTGAACTAGTTCCATTTTAATTTAAGAATTGAATGCATTCTTTTGAAGTTTCATTGGGGCATGAAAGCGTTGACCGAAGTACATTTTCAATGAAGCGCGGTAGTGCTTCATGTTGAAAATGTAGTTCGATCAACGCTTTCATGCCCCAATGAAACTTCAAAAGAATGCATTCAATTCTTATAATTATATTTAAATCACACCAAAATTTAATATAGTTGAATTTTTCGTTGTGAATTTTATTTGTGTTAGATTATTTGCTGTTGGAAATTACAACGTCATCAATTGTTTACATCTGACGTCGTCATGGAGGCACGTGCAAGTTCGGATTTGAGTTTCATTTGGATATGAAACATCACTTTTATAAATGTGACCACTTCATAACCAATCATATTGTAACATTTCAATGAAAAGTAATGTAATTATAAAAAGGTATGACATATGCTACAGATGTTTGTTGAGAGTTAACGATGGCTTGGTGTTCTGCTTTCAAAGTCTAGTTGTGTGTATAATGGTTAATAATAGTTTGTAGTTTGATTTCATTGTGTATTTGTGTTGAGAATTAACAATGATTTGGACTGTTTTTTTCATGAAACAAGTAACAAGACAATTATGAGTAGTTTTTTTTTAATTTATACTTTAATCATCATCATCTGTATAATGTATATATTTTGTATTGTTTTACTGTATTTGTACTGTTACTTACAGAAACACCCTTTTCCCACAAAATCTCCTCACTTTGGTACTCTTATGCTCATTTTGCCAAAAGCAAAGCATTTGCTTTTTATACATGACAAGTTGCAAACAGAATATGAATATTAACTTAGCAAAAGAGAAAATCCCATTCTTCAAATTGAAAATATTTGTATTCTGTTTTTCTATCACAGCGGTGACAACAGACAGAGAAATACTTATAGAATTATTCATGAATCATTTAAAAACAGCTAATAAAATCACAATTCTTAAAAAGAAAAGGGTTTCCTTGCAAATGAAAATGATAAGAGGAGATAAACGTGTCACAATTATCCATCGACATTGAATGCTATATAGACTACGTAAGATCATTTCTTTCATTATCTGTTTAATAGAAAAATATGAGAGATATTATGTTGTTATGGATACTGCTAACTACAGATCAGTTATGGAACAAGCTTGAAATGGTAGTTTTCATATGAATTGATCCATGCGTGACGAGTGGCTCAAAGAATGAGTAGCCGTTGGTTACCGACAATGACATTTCAGTGGAACTTGAATGTTTGTCAATAAATGCTACACTTTGGCATTCAGTATTGTTATTTTTATGTGGTTATATGAATACAAAAAAAACCCCAGTATATTTAATAATTTTATTCAGATCTTTCTTTTATCGAGTAAGGAATCGTCACAAAATGTGACAGTTTTTTTTCAAACGAAGTTAGTTTCGTTTGGTAGGTGGGTGGTTTTCAGCTGTCACGTTTGGAAAAAAAAACAAAATCGCACATTGAGATTTGTCAATAAACCTTTAAAATTGCACTTAAAAAACGGCATAAAATTGAATGGAACATCGTTTTAATTTCTTTCGAGTCTGTATATTGTACTGTTTCTTTAGTATACTCCCTTCCTATGGTACCGAGGGTTCTATGATACCACAGTATTTACGTTTCACATGATTGCACAATTGCAGCGTCACCTGGTAGCAGATCTATTTTGGTATAGTGGAGTCCCAACCTACACGTTTAAGATCCATTCTCTATCCAGATATCCAGAGTTGTCGTTCCCGCTACGTTCCTCTCTATCTCTGTCAATGCTCATTTTACAAGATTTTTGTAAAATTTAGAAACAGTTAAAAAAATGTACTTAAAATTGTTTTAATTATTGTAAATATCAATAAAGATGAAAATAAATCACTCATTTCAAATCAATTCTCTCTTAACAAGGGCAACGCAAAGCGTGGCATATCCCCTCGCCTAAAAATTAGACCCTGTGACCTTGACCGTTGACCTTGAAAATCAATAGGGTTCCAGATTCTCCTAAGGACTATGTATGTACCAAGTTGGGTCAAAATCCATTGAAGGATCTTGATTCTAGAGTGTTCACAAGGATGTTATGTGGTAAAAATTTGACCTGGTGACCTTGACCTTTGACCTTGAAAATCAATAGGGTTCCAGACTCCTAAGGACTAAGTATGTACAAAGTTTAGTCCAAATCCATTGATGACCTTTGACCTATGACCTTGAAAATCAATAGGGTTCAAGATTCTCTTAAGGACTAAATATGTACCAAGTTTGGTTAAAATCCATTGAAGGATGTTGATCCTAGAGTGTTCACAAGGATGTGACGGACAGACGGAAGGACGGACGGTAGCGTTACTATATCCCTTCGCAACTTCGTTGGCGAGGGGATAAAAATGATTTGTGATCGTTTTTAATTTTAGTTCTCCAAGAAGTGGGGAGGAAATCATTTTTAAGAGAGAATTGATTTGAAATGAGTGATTTATTTTCATCTTTATTGATATTTACAATAATGAAAACAATTTTAAGTACATTTTTTTTTACTGTTTCTAAATTTTACAAACATCTTGTAAAATGAGCATTGACAGAGATAGAATGGAGCGTAGCGAGAACGACAACTCTGGATAGAGAATGGTTTATGATCATCTGTCAAAATCTTAATGATGTCTGCATATTTTTTTTCTACCGGCGGGAATCTATTTATAGATGGAATGGAATTACATTTGGCCTCGTTTTGAACATATACAAACAGACGACAAGTAGAGAGTGTTTACATTTGGAACAAATCAATAACAACTGATTTTAACGACATTTTCTTGTTTAATCATGTTGGACAATAATTTATCAGATTCCCACTGTTAATGTTTAATACAGCACTCCATAGACTGATTTTCGAAACTACCTCTGTACCATAGGAATCTCCTTTTCTTGACCTATAAAATGGACGCTGTTGTGATTGCCGATTATAGACTCGTAAACATACTTTGGTTAAAAATAATGCATTGGATATGAAGGAAGGGATCTGCTGTAGTAATAAAAATAATATTTTCACTCGGGTATATAACCGTTTTTATTTATTTCTGGTAAAACATTAACTACCGTGGTACCATAGAACCCCGGGCTACTGAATAAGTAATGGGTGTTATGTACACAGCTCTGGTTTCCTGTTTGCAGTACAACTAAATATCATACGCAACGAAAAGCCACGGTCTTCTTTTGCAAATTAAAAAAAATAATGTTTTCGATTCTTGGAACGTTTTATGGTTCACATGTATAGAAAGGGCTTTAAATGGATTTCTTGATATACAATATGCATGCACTGCTCCACAAATAATAAATAAGTGGTCCAGATCTTTGCATTTATTATAAGAATGCACATTACAGAGATGTCCATATTAATCTATAAATATCATTTTATTGGTACAGTATGTTTGTTGAATTATATGTACACTTAGATGAAATCGAGTGGCTGTGATTTTGAAAGGATAAAGATTCATAGATAGACCCTTTATCATGACATGCATATAGAGAATACATGGTTCTAAACCCTATATTGTTAGGTGGAGTTTGGTTTATAATACATCGGTATTCTGTTTTTCACACTTTCATTTGGAGGGGGTGGGTGGGTGGTCTGAGCCAAATGAAACTAACTTCATTTGAAAAACTCACATTTTGAGACGATCCCTAATATCTACCATAAAAAACATTATCATGGTCACATGTCCCATCTATAGACAAAATAAATATACATAAGCTTATATAATGTTGTATTGACATAACAAAATAAATTATTAACTACAGAAAACGATATTAAATAATTAGCAGAATTAATTCAATGGAATGCAATGACGATAAAAAAAAAGAAGACCACCTGAGATAATATTAACTTCTTAAAAGTCTTCCAAATTGCTCCGCAAGAAAAACTTCAGTACTGTATAAAAGTAAAATTAATCTATTTCCTATACTTCTAATTTATTTAAACATTGCATTTGAGTGACTTTTTTTATTATTTTTTTTGTCTCCGATTAAAACTCAAAAAGTCATAAAATTATTGAATATGATTTTGCATTCATACTAAATAAAACCAACCAATCAGAACATTGTATCAAATACATACTTTGTTTTGATTGGATGATTTTGTAGTATAAGTACAAAAATTGTTCTCTAATGTGTTATGATCGTGAGACCTTGTTTACCCTGTACTGAAATAATGTATGCAACTATTACAACAGACATATGTGTCCATACATAAACAATAGGCAGATTTATATAACACAAAAACTAAATGTTTATATGTGTGTACATAAACGATGGACGGATTTATATAACACAAAACCTAAATGTTTATGTGTGTACATAAACAATGGACGGATTTATATAACACAAAAGTATAATAATTATAATAAGGGTGTTTAAATTAGAACAAGACTAATGTTCACTGAAGATATGGATGTAGGTTTATTTGTTTGGTTTATCATATTTCATTTGATTTTTTTATTACTGCGAGAGGAACATGCAGTACTTACATACAATTTTATGAACAGAGATGAAATATCTACACTTGTAAATCGTAATTTGGAATGATTCTGTTTAACTACTGTGAATGTACAGCTAAATCAGTCTAAACTGAACCCTAAAGAAACCAAAAAATCTGTCTAAATAAAATATTCTATCTAGTAATTCCCTCAGGTAAATTTAACCTGCCAAATACAAACACCTGCTTATTCTGAACTAAAAAAAACACATCTAGAACAAGCTTGGTGTAGATAGGTTTCACTATACTCTATTTTTAGTTTGTATTCGATTGAACTGATTTCTGTATTTGTTTAAAATCGATAACCCAATAAACCCATAAATTAGTAGTAAACAGAAAAAGTTAAGGACAGAATTAGACAAGATCGTCAAATCTCTTTTGTTATTACAAATACAAACAGACATTTAAGTAAAATAACAAAAAATATTGGCACATTACCCTAGCCTAAAATCCTTTCATAGTAATAATTGTGTACACAAATAATCAAAGTTTCATTGTAAAAAGTTTTCCAATATGTAGTAATTAATTTTCACTGAAGTTACTTGCAAGGGGAAGTAGAAATATTATTTGAAGAAAAACAAGTGGCTCACGTGAGCCTGTTAATTAATTAATATACCTCTTTCTATGCCCCTCCCCAAGGAGTTTTACTTCGTTTGTACAAATCTGAATCTCTCCTTTCCAATGATCATATCTGCCCAGTTTTTTTCCATTTGGTTGAGCAGTTTTGCAACAGCAGATTAAAATGTGAAAAAAATGGATCAAGACAGACAACAGACAAAAGACTTCGGCCAGGGGGGGTTATAAAATAGTAACATTAAAAGTAGTTCATAATTGTTACAAAAAATAAAATTGAACTTCTGATATACCCAACGATACTGCACAAAATGATCTACACATATATTTCCTGTAAAACCTTTAACCAAAACAAAATTGTCTTTTTTTTTTTAAATTTAATGTTCTTTTATTATTTAAATACCCTATAAAATAGTCTGATTAAAAAGTAACAATGTATAAAATGAGAATAAGACATATATTAACAGCAACTTTGTAATATCACAGTCTTGCTTATAATCTACCAAAAATAAAACCACTCAAAATTATCAATATTTTCTCCCAAAAGCACCTTGCTTGGAAACTATTTTACATTCCTATATCTTTGTATAACTATTTATCTAAATTAATTTATTGTCTAGATAATTACTACTAATGACAATATACTTATTTATTTTGGCCTTATGATAAATATTTGAGCATGTATAAATATACATTTTATATACCGGTTTCTGTATAAATATTTGATGTGATCTTAATACAAAAAAAAAGAAAGTTCTGTGTTATTAATTAAGTATAAAAACAATGATACTTTCCTGTAGATATTAAAAGCAATTATATATATTGAGTATCCATGGTAATACATAAATCTTACATTATATCATGAATCAATTCAGAAATTCAGCTTTTTTACAAACACAAACGCATTGACCTTGTAAATGAGGTTGTGACCAATCAGAAACTTTGTACCAGCCATTTTTGAATTACCCACAATGCAGTTGCATTTTTGAAATGGTTCATGCTCTTACATGCAGCTACCATTATCAGTTGTTCATATATTTCAAACATTGTTTACAAATACATGGAAAAAAGATCTATAATTCATCACCGTCTTTGAGCTAATAGACAAGGATTCATTAAGTTCAAAAATTAGTCCCATCAACCAAAGCGTTTAGACCCTTAAAATATCCAACTGTAAATCCTAAATTATCCATTCTGAATCTTAACATTTTGACAAGATGAATAAATTACTCTGCTTATATCATGTAGTACTAGTATTCTCCATTTTAAAGCTTTGATACATCAAATATCCAAATTTCATTTATTCCTAATCTTATCAAGAGCTTAAAATATTGCCATAAAATGTTGAACCTAAAACAAATGATGCATGGATATTAGGTGACTTTCTAATATGACGGCCTATATATTGTCAACCAGTATATGTCGGTATATATCTACCTTTAGCACCTGCGCACTCAAATTATCGATTGGAAACAAAAAAACATAATTTAAAAAGTTTCTGTAATGAATAAAAGCCTACAAGGCCGTTTCCGTGAGGTCATACACAACAACTACACATTATGTTACTTTGTTTACATGTATACACAAATATGCGATGAAAATGCACTCATCTGGGGTTTTCCCCGACGGATGTTCCGGCCACCTCCCATGTGAAATTTTGACAACATAAACAACCAATATTCGCATTCATATGTGAAGGGGGCTAAACGGAACAGCCATTGTGTGGCAGATTCTAAGGTCGCCTAGGGTCATAAAAATTACCGTATTTGTCATTAGAAAAGAAATAATGCATGGCAGTCGTAGATTTGTGTACATTTAACCATGGGTTGGGCATTTATATTCGTATTTTATCCCTCGTTAGTGCTCGGGAAAAAATAATCGAATATAAATGGCCAACCCATGGTTAAATGAGCACAAATCTACAGCTGCCATGAATTATTTCTTAAATATAATATACACAGGTGTATAAATAATTGTACTCAAAGTATTACATTGCATTAAAAATACTCATTTCAGCATTTCTGACAAGAACAAACTTTAACCAGAAAAAAATGAGTGTCTACGTTATACAATAAATGTGTTCAACATTAAAATGAGTCTAATTCCGAATTAAACAAGTCAAAATAAAGTTAAATACCTTCCTGGTTGATTTTAGTCCCTTTACAGAAGCTATTGTTAGATTTTTGCCCCACTTTTCTTTTAATCAATAAAATGTACTGTCAAACCTGTATATACTGGTAAAGGGCATATAAGGGAACCCGAAAATGTGCCCTTTATGAGCAGTTGTCCTTTATATACAGGTTAAAATTATATGCACTACTCATGAATGGGAAAAATCAGGCTGTGAAAAATAGACAGTGATTTATTATATAGAGGTGCACTTAAAGACAGAATTGACCGTACATTGTCTCTTACAAAATATAGTTCGGTAAAAATTTGTTCTATTCACTATACAAATTATTACCTCACGTCCTATCTGTTAAAAATATGATTAAAAAAGCACTGATTCATTTTTTAACCATTAGCGGTACTAAGTAGCTTAAATCTACTTACATCATTTCAAACGTGCAAATAATTTAACAATATTAATAACAATTACGTATAACAAAGAAACAATAAATTGTTTACATAAAAAACGCATCTTTGGCAAGTTTTCCTTTTTTGTGCATTATAAACATAAGGCATAATAAGTCTCTGAAAAACTGTACCAACGTTGTCTATAGTTCTAAAGTTGTAACAAATCCTGGTGTATCATCAGGGTTCAGGACTTAGCTCATGTCTGATACTATCTAAGAATGATTCACCCGTCCTATCCATCTTTTTATGTTGCTGATCATATATTTTTCTTTTTTCCTGTAATATAAAAATGGACGTTTTTTTTACAATAAAAAAGGTCAATCACGAAGATAGATTTTCTTGCTTACAATTTTAGACTGAATTGAAGGTGTATAAAAGCATGTATTCTGAATTTTTGGTACATATAGGCTAGTGGAAATGCAGGTTATTTATTATTTGTCTGTATTGCTGTTGGAGATCCAAATATCCAGAGGGTAGGGTGGGGATCCCATTAACCGCTCCAAACCTGGAATTTCATCAGCATATGTAACCTTTTTTTTGTGTTCAGTGATTTGAGGTGAAAGGTACTTGTTCATCTTGTTGATATTGAAGGAATTGTTGACCATCACTGTTTAAATGTATGTTAAAAAACTGAAGCTCAATTGATAAAATATATGGAATTGCTCTATATACTACACAGTAGAACACATCTATAGAGACCACTCCTTCTGCCACATAAATTGCTCCACCCACACCACATAAAACATCCTTCATTTATTAGATACAGTCCTCATGATGAGCACCAGTCCTCTGGACCAAGACCAGTAAAACTTTGTTCGGATCAGTCATGTTTTCAGTTTTTATTTATATATTTATGGATTGATCGCAATTTTTGTTGGCACGTGACACCTTGAGAACGACGTCTATTTTTAGACTCTGTTCATTGACAAATAACCTCAACTTTTTAAACCAATCAAAACACGTATAAAATGACATGTGACCCTAAAATTAATTTATATATGATAGACTCAGATCGACATCCAGTCTCTAATCGACATCCACTCCTCAAATCGGCGTCCACTGACGTCATTATCTCAAATCACGGTCCAATTTCAGGATATTCTCAAATCGGCGTCCTTTCCAAACTCTCATATCTATAGGCCCATTTACACGATCAAAGCTTGCCATCAAAAATAATTGTAACGACAGTTTGTTTTTTTAATCTGTTTTCTTAATCTGTTTTTTTTTTGGGGTGTTTTTTTAAGCATTTTCCCATTCTTTAATATTAAGGTTAGGGTTAGGGTTAGGGCTAAGGTTAGGTTTAGGGCTAGGGTTATGGTTAAGGTTAGGGCTAGGATTAAGCTTAGGGTTAAGGTTAGGGTTAATGTTAGGGTTAGGGATAGGGTTAAGGTTAAGGTTAGGATTAAGGTTAGGGTTAGGATTAAGGTTAGGGTTAGGGTTAGGGTCCACTAAAGTAGAAGTACTCCTAAACACAATAGGATTTTATCTACAGTAACTATAAAATACCTAGGCATCATTGCTTCAAAAACATTTCTTAATGGGTGTGACGTCAATTAAGTATACATCAGTGACGTCATTGGACGTCGATTTGAGAAAGTGAAAAACAGCCATACACGTATATTTGAGAATTGGACGCCGATTTGAGGATTGGACGTCGATTAGAGACTGGACGTCGATCTGAGTCTTGCATATACATGTATATATATAATAAATTAAAGAATTTGATTCGGATCAGTAAATTTAAATTTTCATTCCGAGGACTGTAGACACACTATTATAATATACAATTTTGTCAATAAGAAGTACTACTCCATAAAATAAAAGTGTAAGATGTAATTCAATAATCTCTCTCTGTATAATATACTAGTATTTTACTATCTCAGTGCATCTGAAATCTGGTCAGATCAGAGGGGGACTAGTGTAATTCTAAATACAATGTACCGGTATACACGTTGACAATAAATGAAAGAAAAATTCTTCTTGACATTTGTTACAATTTGTCGTTTGAAGGAAAATTAATTTGTAGTATCACAACAGTATCGCTCACCTTTCATTCTGCTTTGAGGAAACTTAATACAGAACCTCCCATAGGTGCTTCCCACCAAGTTTTGGTCATTTGGCTAAACAGTTACAAAGAAGAAGATATTCAGAAATCGATCAATCAGAAACAAGAATGGCCTGTGGCGGCCATGTTTATTGATGGATCGGAACTAAATGAGCAATCTTTATAGATGACCTTCCAATGATGCTTCCTACCAAGTTTCAATTCATTTGGCCAAGCGGTTTCAGAGGAGAAGATTTTTTAGAAATCAACCAATCAGAAACAAGAATTGCCTGTGGTGGGCATGTTTGTTAACGGTTTGGGACGAAATGAGCAATCTTTATAGAGGACATGCCATAGATGCTTCCTACCAAGTTTCAGTTCATTTGGCCAAGCGGTTTCAGAGGAGAAGATTAAAAAAAATCGGCCAATCAGAAACAAGAATTGCCTATGGCGGCCATGTTTGTTAATGGATCGGGACAAAATGAGCAAACTTTAGAGATGACCTTCCATAGATGCTTCCTACCAAGTTTCACTTCATTTGGCTGAGGGGTTTTAGAGGAGAAGATTAAAATGTGAAAAGTTAACGGACAACGGATGACAAGTGATGGCAAAAGCTCACTTTGCCTTTGGCAAGGTGAGCTAAAAATAGGAATATCTCAGACCTCTAAATCTTTTTGACTCGAGCGTGATTTTTCATCCTCCGAGTCGCTGTCTCCAGTTGCGAACTTCTGAAAATAAAGCATTCTGTATATGAAGAAAAAGCAGAAAAAATAGATCCACACAAGTATTAAACGAGCAGATAGAATTTGCCACACTAAGTCTAAAGCCCGGTATACACGATACAAGTTTTGCATCCAAGTCTCCATTCAAGAAAACTTGAATTCAAGTTTGTGTATACACGATGCAAGAAATTTTGATGAATACACACAAGTTTTGGCGGGAGATACAACAAACAAAATGGCATTTCTGGGAGGAGAGGAGGGTGCTTCCCTTTGTATTGTATTATTATGTACAATTATACTGCGCAGGAGATTAAGCTCCAAAAAGAGGTCAATATGGGCTCGTAAATGGCTTCGAAGGCGACGATGGGATGTATTTCTATGAAGTCTATTAGATCTTCAATCATTTCACTAGTCCATGTAACTGTCTTTTTCCTGCATGTTGGAGTTTCCTCTTTACCCGCCATCTTTGCACAACACATGTTATTATTTACATTCACAAATTGATGCTGATAAGGATTCTGTCTTCTGATTGGCCAATCTCCATCCAAGTTCCATCCAAGTTGAAAAAAAATAGGATGCATTTCTATTCCATCCAAGTCCGTTCAAGTTTTTTGGTTCAAGTTTCTTGTATGGTATACACGATCAAAAAACTCGAATTCAAGAAACTTGAATGGAGACTTGGATGCAAAACTTGCATCGTGTATACCGGGTTTAATGTCAAGGTTATCCCCATTTTGACTCTTGTTAGAATATTGGTTATTTCAGAACTAATTAATTAAAGTTTTAAAATTATGCACTAACATTTGTATTCAAACTTTGTATTTTTTTACTACTGGATGGAATATAAATTTTCCTCTCAATATCTAAAGAATCAATATTTTGAAGTTCATCTGTATGATAATAGAATTAAAACTTGCTTTGAATGATTGTTTCAATTAGGTAGATTTTCTATATAATTTGACAGCAACTCCTAAAAATATATCCCTATAAAACACCCGGCATTACGGTCATAAAACTTTCAAGTACAATTTTTATATGTGTATTCCAAGATTTTCCAATCAGAACATGGTATTTATTCGATACAGTTTTTCAATTTGCCGTTTTCGTACTCATATTTGAAAGTTTTATGAATGTAAGGCCAGACCTTTCTGATATAGACTATCAAAAATAAGGTTTAATATTTATGAAATCCACTGTTTTGACTAAAAACTATGCAGGGCTGGATTTAGACATAGTGGGGCTAATAGGTTCTGGGAGCCCCTACGATTTTGCATATGTAATTTTCAACTGTTTAGATGTCAAAAGTCAATCATATCATTGTGAATGTCAAAACAAATAAACAAATTTAGCTGCAGCAGCCAAAATAACAAAGACTGCATCACACTATTATATTGCAATATGGCATATATTAGGACCCCACATTTATGAGTGCCTGTACCATGGCCCCTATAGGCCCATGTATAAATCAGGCCCTGCAACTATGGAAACTTTTTGTCTAACAAACTTGTCTATGTGCAAGAGAATTAAATACTGACTGATACATGTTAAATCTGTAGAATTTAAATCTAGCTAAATACAAGTCCTTCTATATACAAAAATGTATATACATATACTTGTATAAAACAATTATAACTCAAAACTAATTAAAGGAGTAAATAATCAGAACAATAGAATAAAACAGATCATTGTGTAAACTGGAATATATAGTTTCTAAAAAGTAAAAAGGTTATATTAATTTAGGTTAAAATATATCAAGAATCTACTCAAGTGATTAAAAATTTCTAATTCCAGACAAAAGCCCCCATAGTACAAAAGCCTCCTGACAAAAAGCCCCCCAATAATGAATTGTACAAGTTATTTATATATTTGGATCTTTGCACACATTTTGAACTTATTGTACTTCTAGCTATTTATGGGTTAAAATTATTTTTGAATACCATTTTCCATAATAAGCTATTATTGGAACTTGAAGATATCATAAACAACTGAAATATGTGTTTAAGAATTATAATAACCCTCATCAAAGAAAGTAAAAATAAAATAATAAAATTGTTTTTTCTTAAAAAAAAATCATTATAGTAATCAAACAGGATGAGAAAATAACTCACTCATTACTTTTAATAACTTCAAAGGTTATAAATGTAATAACAATTGTTTATCAATAAAAACAATTCCTGATTAACTTTACCTGATTAATTTCAATTTAAACAATTAAACAGATTTTTTTTATTTACACTTTATAAATGACCATAACAATGAAAAAATATGTTTTTAAAATATTCTATTTTTTTGTATTAATTCCCTCACTCCTCCTTTTTTATAGGAGTGAATCTTTAAGATATCTTAAATATCAACATCAATATAAAAAAATGTAATAAGATTCTATGATTATTTCATTATGGGGGGCTTTTTGTCGGGGGGCTTTTGTCTGGGAGGCTTTTGTCCGGGGGCTTATGTCCAGGGGGCTTTTGTCCGGGTAGCTTTTGTCCTGTTCCCAAAAATTTCATTATTAAATTATTAAATGAAATTTTCATGCAACTTAATTAAATGTTGATAATTGTCAACCAAGGATAACTCATGAAAGCTGTTCAGCTTCTTTTCAATGGGGTCCTTTACAAAGTAGAAAAGTTGTTGAAGAAGCAGATGAAAATACAAGCGTAAGCTCAATTCTTAACATGATATTAAGTCTTGTTTCTAGCATAGACAAAAGACTACAAAGTGTTGAAAAATGTGTTGGAAAATTTGACGAAATAAAAAATGTTATAACCTCACTTACTAGCCGGGTAGTGTCGACCGAGAAAGATATCAATTTACAAAAAGTACAAATCTAAAAACGTACCAATTAATCATGCCAATTTCTTTCTTTATTATATAAAAAAAATCAATGAACTAAAGAATTTGGCTTTATTTACAAAATTCTACAATAATAATGTGTTTTTTTTTATATTTGATTAACCTTTAAAAGGGATTCTAATTTTGTGTGAATTATAATGCAAAGCATGTGATTCATCTCCTGTTTATGTTTCAAACAATCCAATAAATTATTGTTTACAACATTTAGAGAACAGGGTTTCAAATCTGGCAGCATGTATAATCAAAATTCAAACATTTACACTACTCAGCTTGTTAAAGGGAGATAATTTAGTCAACAAAGACGATATGGCTTCCAATAGTAAGGGAAGATTTTTTAAACTGGTCAACAAAAATGACATGGTTTTCTATAGTAAAGGGAGATAATTTGTTTGCACATAAACAACAGCATTATTTTAATTTTTTTTTAAAAGCTACCTCATCGTCTTTCCACATGTCCTTGGTTTCTTTAGGACTGGAATTCTCACCATTTCTACAATAACAAACAACAAACGTGTCACAATACCAATACATAACGTGCCTGATAACCATGGTGATGCACAATAAATAGTTATCAAATTGTCTGGCGATTTTAAAGTGTCAATATGAAACACTTGTTTAATGTATATTATGACACAAATAAGGAATTTCTTTATTTTATTCTTGAAGTTGGTTCACTAAACTCAAAATATAATTATTACAAAGGTAATTTAAACATACATGTTCAAAAACTAATGGATCAGACAGAAGTTTTTCAACTTAATATCACACTTCTCTATATGTTTTTGAACAATAAAATATGCTTAAATCATCTTTGTAGAAATAATAGATCACTCAAAAACTGATTTATTTATCAGAAGGGATGGTCTCCCAAGACAGGATGGTCTGTCAATAAAGGTTTTACTGTGTATCATTATCCCAATCTTCCACAACCAATGAAAAAAGCGTTATTGACATTCATATTTAAAGATCAATAAAAAAAAATAAAGGAAAATTAAATCTACTTTTGGAAAGAAATACACCAAAAAAAAAGAAAGAAATGAATGAGATTTCGACAGAATCCTTTGGTAAAACTTTATTTTTCATTTCTACAAGCTTCCTCCTATGTTTGTGTTTCTTGTACACCAGTAGTTTTTGTGTCATGTTTATTTTTCATTCCCTTTTGTAATACATTTTCTGGCAATAATTTAAAGTTTCAAACTAATGTAATTAAATTTCTTTATTATAGTATTAAACGCTTCTTTTCAGGAGTTCATGCATGTGTAAACGGTGTCGATGCACACAAAAACTGAATAAATGTCAGAAGGACGCTATGTAAAGTTTGTGAGTGCATCGGCACCGTTTACACATGCATGAACTCCTAAAAAGAACCGTTTAATACTTACAATTCTTCAATGCAATACTGAACATAAAAATGTATTCTTGCATATCCCTGGTCTAAAAATTGCACAAATTAAAATTCCGCGAAATGTTGACGACTTTGGCACATTAACAACATAACGTTATACGACGACTTCCAGTTTAAAACGTAAAGATCAGGCGTTCTTTGGCGTGGTGTACGCTTCAATTTTGATACAATTTAACTAAAATAGGTTTGCAAGGTAGGCATTTTAATTATTTTTGTGTATTATTGTAAATATGACATGTAGAATATCACGTTTTCAAGATGGTGGATCCTCTTAGTTACGACTTGTAGAATGAAAAGTTCATCGAGTTATGAACGAATCAAAAACAAACATGTGACAGTGCTCTTGTCCAATCAAAATGCACGAAAACGATATACATTAATTCTATAAGAATTATATGCATATAGACAATATTAGTGTAGTCTTAAAATATAAAGTTTATGTATATGAGGCTTAAAAACTGGAATAAAGACGAGGTTCAACGAGCCTTTCTCCTGTTTTACACAGAATACACATAAACTTTATATTTTAATACACTGCATTAATATTTGCTTTTCCTGCAGAAAAATCACATTAATCCATCGACGTTTATATTTTGAATTAAATAATAAAATTATAAAATTATCCCTTGATTGCCTCTTTTGATATTTCTGTCAACAGGAAGTGAACTTGACTTACAATTAAGTTCCCAAATCTCAACAAGTAACATGTGAAAGGGGTACCAGAAAAAGCTATATTTCGGTCATTGACCGTATATAACAAACATTTATCCAGTCAATGCCATTTGCCTGCTTAAATAGAACAAGTGTAGGATAAACATATTTATATGTGTAGTTGTCATTATTTTGTGATTCTCCTTTCCAATCTAAAAGTACATCCAGAAAATCCCCTGTGAAGTGAATCCACTAATCCACATATGACATACATCCAAAGTGAACATGTCTCATATATATTTAACATCAAAATAATATTTTTATTTCAAGTCATATCCATTCCATCAATAAACTTCAATATTTAACCAAGGGCATTGTGAAGTTATTGACCTGTAAAGAAGCTTACATTTCTTGTTTAGTAAACAGGGATTTGCTTCCCAAAATTATTCTGATATTTACATCAAGTTACATGTGCATATTATGTGAAAGAAAATTATGTGTTTCAAAATATATTATATTTATAAATGAAACTATTTCTGTTTTGGCATATTTTGCTTTGCAATAGGTAAAGTCATTTTTGTAAGTATCAAAAGATATTAAAAACAAAACGATTTTGTCTTTTAAGACAACCCTCTTGTCCATTTTTTTTAAGGGTTAGGGTTAGGGTTATTGTGTTTAATGGCACTTTCAACAATATTTCAGTTATTGACTAACTATATTTCAGTTATTGACTAACTTTATAACATAATGTAGTATCGAGTACACCTCGCCTGAGTGGGATTTGAACTCAACGTTAGTGGTGATAAGCATCCATTTTTTTTAGCTTGAATATGACAATCAATAAATGTAATTGAGCTTAACCAGTTTTTTGTTGTTTTTTTTGGCATGCTAAGACAAACAGGTGACAAATTATATAGAGTTGCCCTATATTTATAACCAATGACCCTATGAACATAGACGGAAGGAATACGACTAGAAACAAACCATATAAACATCATCAAATTTCTCACCTGTTTTCATTTGTTCTCATCTGTGCAAAACCACTGTGAGGATCTCTCATGTCATCTTCACACGATTTAAGGAAATCTGCTACAGCATTGTGACCAAATTCTAAAGCCACGTGACGAGGAGTACGACCCATATCATCTTTTACATCTAATCGTGCCCTATTGGCAATCAGCCATTTTACACATTCTAAATGTCCCCTGAAAAAAAAAAGGAATACAGATTAGTTAATAACATTGTTAATAATCATTTAATGAACAGTCAGGAAGAGTCTTTGTGTATATATTGGCAAAATTTCTCACCTCAAACAGTCTGTGCCAAAAACCACTAGCCCTAAGCCCAGGTCTAGTAAAAATTTGTTGAGGCTAGTAAAAATTGCATAAAATTTGCTTAATCAAAAAGAAAAAATTCTTCTAAAATGCTGTTTGGGCTAGTTTGTCAAAATGTTTTTGGCACAGATGGCTCAAATATATGATATAGAGTAAACAATGAGTTTCCATGACTTAAAACAAATTACAAGACCTAAATTAAACTGAAATATGACACATATTGTCTACTATCACTGTCACATTGTTAGTGCCTTTACAGGAATATTGTCTTGATCAATTTTTAACTTTCCTTTATTAAGTTGGTTTTTAGCTATATCTTCATAGGGAATATTTCTACAATCTTCAAAATCTAATTCTAGTTTTTGAACTTTTAGCACAGATATCATTGACAACAGAAATTTTAGTATTATCTGGTGAGGAATATAGAGGCTAGCACACAAAGAATAATATTTCTTTACCTCTAGAATTTGCAATATATACTCACATGTATATCCCAAAAAATGTTTTATATTCATTATGTCAATGTAAAGAGAAAGAACAAACCTTAGCACATAATGTTGTATCGAGAACAGATCACCAGAGTGGGATTTGAACTCACAACGTTAGAGGTAATACTAGGTAGTAATAAATCCAACTACCATATGATCACAAACATGGCGGCCCTACATTTCTCTAGTAGCTTGACAACTGGCTTCAATAATGTTGTATCAAGAACATCTTACCTGAGAAGGGTTCAAACTCACAATGTAAGTGGTGATAGGCACTGATTGCATAAGTAGTTATTAATCCAATTACCATATGATCACGACCACGACTTCCCCTCAAATTATATTATAAATTACTCACTCCATAGCAGCTAGGAATAAAGGAGTCTTTTTGTCTGTAGATCTACACGTAATGGCTGCACCTAAAGCTGCTAACACCTTAAAATTAAATACAATTTCATTAATGGTTTACTTCTTAACATATGATGAACAAAAATAGTTATACAGATGTGTACTTCTTGAATGACTGCTAAAACTAACAGCAGCAATTTCACATTCACTTTTGGATATGGGCTATGCTCGTCATTAAAATAACTATATTCTAACAGAAAAGAAGAAAAGTCTCCTTCTTAAGTGTAAAACATGACTTACTCTCTTGTTCATTTATAATGATATTATTTCTTGTGAACCAGTAAGTATGATTGACAGAGAATATAATCTAAGATACCAATATCATGAAAGTCTTAAACTTATATGATTTCTTTAAAAATTATTTGTATGTTGCTTAATTTGCTATAAATTAAATGAATAACATTTACCATAAAAAAAAACATAACTAATACCATAAAAACTGACAGGTATCATCATACACAAAAAACCTTTATAATCTATTCTACCTGTTGGAGTTGTGGTCATGATTGTATGGTAGATGGATTTACAACTACCTATGCAATCAGTACCTATCACCACTAACATTGTGAGTTTGATTCCCATTCAGGAGAGGTGTTCTTGATATAACATTATGTGAGAAAGTTTGTTAGTGGTTTTCTCCAGGTATTCCAGTTTCCTCCACCCCCTCTACCTGTTTGGTGTATTTTTGTGTGGATCTTAGTTTTGTGTTTTCAGTTAATTGCTTGGATGGTGTAGTATTCTTAATATATCATCATTAAGACAAATTATTAGCCATTCTACTATTTTTGAGGTGTGTGTGTGTCTGTGCATTCTTCAGCAAAGTTTTAAGGGCTAGTAGGTGCATAACTGTGTTTGTTGTGGATATCAGCTCAGTGAATTAGACAGAATGGTAGTATCTGTCATGATTATAGGCCCTTTCCCCCTTTTTTTTGGTCTGTTCATTCTTCAGCAGTGCTATGAGAGCTAGTAGGTACATAACTGTGTTTATTGGGATATCAGTTCAGTCAGTTAGACAGAATGGTAGTATCTGTCATGATTATAGGCCCTTTCCCCCTTTTTTTTGGTCTGTTCATTCTTCAGCAGTGCTATGAGAGCTAGTAGGTACATAACTGTGTTTATTGGGATATCAGTTCAGTCAGTTAGACAGAATGGTAGTATCTGTCATGATTATAGGCCCTTTCCCCCTTTTTTTTGGTCTGTTCATTCTTCAGCAGTGCTATGAGAGCTAGTAGGTACATAACTGTGTTTATTGGGATATCAGTTCAGTCAGTTAGACAGAATGGTAGTATCTGTCATGATTATAGGCCCTTTCCCCCTTTTTTTTGGTCTGTTCATTCTTCAGCAGTGCTATGAGAGCTAGTAGGTACATAACTGTGTTTATTGGGATATCAGTTCAGTCAGTTAGACAGAATGGTAGTATCTGTCATGATTATAGGCCCTTTCCCCCTTTTTTTTGGTCTGTTCATTCTTCAGCAGTGCTATGAGAGCTAGTAGGTACATAACTGTGTTTATTGGGATATCAGTTCAGTCAGTTAGACAGAATGGTAGTATCTGTCATGATTATAGGCCCTTTCCCCCTTTTTTTTGGTCTGTTCATTCTTCAGCAGTGCTATGAGAGCTAGTAGGTACATAACTGTGTTTATTGGGATATCAGTTCAGTCAGTTAGACAGAATGGTAGTATCTGTCATGATTATAGGCCCTTTCCCCCTTTTTTTTGGTCTGTTCATTCTTCAGCAGTGCTATGAGAGCTAGTAGGTACATAACTGTGTTTATTGGGATATCAGTTCAGTCAGTTAGACAGAATGGTAGTATCTGTCATGATTATAGGCCCTTTCCCCCTTTTTTTTTGGTCTATTCATTCTTCAGCAGTGCTATGAGAGCTAGTAGGTACATAACTGTGTTTATTGGGATATCAGTTCAGTCAGTTAGACAGAATGGTAGTATCTGTCATGATTATAGGCCCTTTCCCCCTTTTTTTTGGTCTGTTCATTCTTCAGCAGTGCTATGAGAGCTAGTAGGTACATAACTGTGTTTATTGGGATATCAGTTCAGTCAGTTAGACAGAATGGTAGTATCTGTCATGATTATAGGCCCTTTCCCCCTTTTTTTTGGTCTGTTCATTCTTCAGCAGTGCTATGAGAGCTAGTAGGTACATAACTGTGTTTATTGGGATATCAGTTCAGTCAGTTAGACAGAATGGTAGTATCTGTCATGATTATAGGCCCTTTCCCCCTTTTTTTTGGTCTGTTCATTCTTCAGCAGTGCTATGAGAGCTAGTAGGTACATAACTGTGTTTATTGGGATATCAGTTCAGTCAGTTAGACAGAATGGTAGTATCTGTCATGATTATAGGCCCTTTCCCCCTTTTTTTTGGTCTGTTCATTCTTCAGCAGTGCTATGAGAGCTAGTAGGTACATAACTGTGTTTATTGGGATATCAGTTCAGTCAGTTAGACAGAATGGTAGTATCTGTCATGATTATAGGCCCTTTCCCCCTTTTTTTTGGTCTGTTCATTCTTCAGCAGTGCTATGAGAGCTACCAGGTACATAACTGTGTTTATTGGGATATCAGTTCAGTCAGTTAGACAGAATGGTAGTATCTGTCATGATTATAGGCCCTTTCCCCCTTTTTTTTGGTCTGTTCATTCTTCAGCAGTGCTATGAGAGCTACCAGGTACATAACTGTGTTTATTGGGATATCAGTTCAGTCAGTTAGACAGAATGGTAGTATCTGTCATGATTATAGGCCCTTTCCCCCTTTTTTTTGGTCTGTTCATTCTTCAGCAGTGCTATGAGAGCTACCAGGTACATAACTGTGTTTATTGGGATATCAGTTCAGTCAGTTAGACAGAATGGTAGTATCTGTCATGATTATAGGCCCTTTCCCCCTTTTTTTTGGTCTGTTCATTCTTCAGCAGTGCTATGAGAGCTACCAGGTACATAACTGTGTTTATTGGGATATCAGCTCAGTGAGTTAGACAGAATGGTAGTATCTGTCATGATTATAGGCCCTTTCCCCCTTTTTTTTGGTCTGTTCATTCTTCAGCAGTGCTATGAGAGCTACCAGGTACATAACTGTGTTTATTGGGATATCAGTTCAGTCAGTTAGACAGAATGGTAGTATCTGTCATGATTATAGGCCCTTTCCCCCTTTTTTTTGGTCTGTTCATTCTTCAGCAGTGCTATGAGAGCTACCAGGTACATAACTGTGTTTATTGGGATATCAGTTCAGTCAGTTAGACAGAATGGTAGTATCTGTCATGATTATAGGCCCTTTCCCCCTTTTTTTTGGTCTGTTCATTCTTCAGCAGTGCTATGAGAGCTACCAGGTACATAGCTGTGTTTATTGGGATATCAGCTCAGTGAGTTAGACAGAATGGTAGTATCTGTCATGATTACAACCTCGTTTTTTTGTGGTGCGTTCATTCTTCAGCAATGCTATGAGAGCTAGTAGGTACATAGCTGTGTTTATTGTGTATATCAGCTCAGTGGGTTAGACGGAATGGCATTACCTGTCATGATTACATGATTACCTCCCTTTATGGAGTAAACGTACCATTAGACAATTGACTTGACCAGACATGGCAGCTAGATGGATTGATGTATAACCTGTTGGTGTTTCCTCATTCAAACTTGCTCCATTGACTGCTAGCCACTTTACGACTTCTAATTGTCCACTTTTACTGGCTATATGTAATGGGGTGAAACCTTTCTCATCTCGAGATCTACAAATATAGAAATATTATTTGTGTTTGCTTCATATATATAGATTCTCCCTCTACTATCCAATGAATTACAGTATTTCTCTACCCGAGATAGCTAAATTTTCAAATTCTAATGCTTGATTTTTACCGAGAGCTTTAAAATAAAAAGAAATATTGTAATCCACTGGTAGAAGGGGAATCTGTTTCTCTTATGACTAAAATGTCAAAAATATGTTTAAGTTGTTAATTTCCACTATTAATGACTAGAATGGAAACTGGTGGGAATTATAAAATTTAACCATCGTGGTGATTAAAACCATTATGAAAATCTAACCAACTATGCAAATATTAGGAGAAATTTTCATAGTTCATACATTTTAATCTTATGAAATATTGGTAACCAATCAATAAACATTTATTTATAGAACTGGGACTCTGAGCTTGTGACCCAAAAGGAGGCTTAATGTACTAATAGATACTGAAAATATATATGAAACTAATTGTATAATTCTGATTTTTTTTAGCGAACTTACGTAATCATTTCTGGAAAATATTGCAGTAGTTCTTGTACCCGTTTCATGCTTCCTATTTTAGCAGCACTATGTATAGTTGGTCCTCGTAATATTTTTTTTCTGTCTTCATTTTCGTTGTCCTTTTTCTTTCTATTTTCTTCCTGGACAGCTTCTAAACCAACCTTTGATGAAAAATAATGGTACATTTAAAAAAAAGAAATTGGTATACCTAGAAGAGACAAAATTGAAGTATCACTTGGTAACCATTAATAGAAAAATGAGCATCATAACAAAATATAGTACCAAATTTACAAGAATGGAGACCATTGAGTTCTACACTTTTTTAAAAATATTTTAAGGCCATAATTGATTTGCTTTGGGTCAAAAGTTGCACACACATAAAAGAATTATGTAACGACAACTCAACTAAAACTAAAGTTTTCAGGGGACATAATTCTGAAATGGGCAATGGCATAGTAAAAATCAAACTTGGTCTTCATCTGGTTATTTCCAGTAATTATGCAAAAATGAAAACATTGACTGTAAAAAAAATCTAGATATTACAAGAAAACAATTTGTTTTGGACAGACAGACAGAAAGTGGAAATTATATTCTTCCATAAATGTTTCTTTGACCATAACTAACAAAACTGAAATGTTGAGCTTTCCTTTTGTCAATAACATACCTTATAACCATGTATAAATTCTTGTTCTGGTCTAGTAGAGCTGCTTGTTTCAGATGAAGTCTCTACAGGGACATGTTTGGGAGTCGTACTGGCCTCTGTTGAAGAGTCATCATGTTTATCATTATGAGACACATGCTCTCTAAAGGTGAAGGTCGTTGGACCATGTCCTCTTGTATTGAAAAATTCATCTTTTTCTGTAGCTTGTAAAGGAGATAACACTCTCATGTTGCTTTGCTTCTCAGTTGTGGTAGTACTAGAAGAACTACTAGAGCTGCTTGACACTGAAGAGTCAGAATCTGACCCATCATCACGTCCACTACTCCTTTGCACCAATACACTTATATTAGTATTCTTGTTCTTGTCTTCACCGTCAGATGAAAGAGATGATGCAGTCGATGATGATGAAGATGAATTGGAAGGGTGTCGCCTTCGTTTCTCTGTATCACTTTCATCAACTAATTCTGTAAAATTAATCATAATAAAAATTCTTTGATTTAACATGGGGGGAAAATGTAATTAAATACAAAATGTATATTATCAATGTTACACATAAGTCTTAAAAAGAAAACTGTCTGACATACCTTGTATTTGTAAGGGTGAAGAGTGAGTGAGTGATTGTTGTTTAATGCCAACTCAGCAATTTTTCAGCTATATCATTTTCTTTTGGGGTGAAGAAGGAAGTGCAGTTAAAACATTAGACTTGATCACCAAAGAGTTTTATTTCATTGTTTTGATATTATTTCATGAAATTCAAATTAAAAAATAATATATATCCTTTCCTTGAACCTTGAAAAAAATGTAGTAAAACAAAACCATTAGAATTAGACTTGACACTATATTAATATTAAGTTCAAAGTCACTCCTTTATCTGTACTACATAAATATAGAATAATGGCAGCTTTGAAAGTCGAGACAGACACTATCAGACTCTCTGCGATACTAGTGATAATGTATGACGAGATCTTCAAAAATGACTTTATTGTTTTTATCGGTAACATCATAATATGTTAAAGGTCACACTGTTCAATAATTTTCAGTGTCATTTTCAGTTTGTTGAAATTGACAATATCACTCTATGAGATCAAAGCAAAAATGTCCAAATTGGTGAAAAAATAAAACTTTTATGACAAAACAGGAAAATAAATAAGTATGAGTTCGAACCCCGTTCATGTGGAGGTGTACTCGATACAACATTATGTGATAGTTTGTCAGTGACTTGTGACAGGTCAGTGGTTTTCTCCAGTTTCCACCACCAATAAAACTGACCGCCACAATATAACTGAAATATTGTTGAAAGTGGCATTAAACACCATAAACCAAACCAAAGCAACCATAAGTATTATTTTACATCCTATATAATACTTACTTTCTATAAATGCTCTATCATTTGACATCTGTATATCCCTGTATGTTTTCCTATCACCATCTTGTCCAGACAACCATTTGTTACAAATGAAATCATACACTCGCTTACTTTTCATGTCATATACTGTTACATTTTCTAAGAACCATGCATAACCTGAAATATAATATTAGAAATGAAGACCAAGTTTCTAATACAATAGCATTTGTTTATTCTGAACTGTTTTGCTGATTTTATACTATTTCAAACAAGATGTTGCATGCTACGTCGTGCTAAGAATACCCCCACTCGTTCATTTGTGTCAAATTTGTATATATCTCAACACTCATTACCAGAAAATGCCGTAAAAACATGAAAAATTCTTAAGTCACATGGTAAACAGGAAGTAGATGTGCAGTAAACCTGGAAAGGGGAGACACGGTACAAGTCACCATGCCAAAGCCATATATCAAATATAAAATCATTTCTTTCAGTAGAAGCTGATATATCTGTTACGAAAGTGTGAACGGACGGACGGACGGATAGACAAGGTGATTGCAATATAGCCCCCTCTCTATGAGTGGAGGTATAATTTGAGGTCGTCATGGTCGTGATCGTACAGCAGTTGGATTTACAACTACCTGTGCAATCAGTGCCTATCACCACTAACATTGTGAGTTCAAATCCTGCTCAGGTGAGGTGTGCTTGATACAACATTATGTGATAAAGTTTGTCAGTGACTTGTGGCAGGTCAGTAGTTTTCTCAGGGCACTCCGGTTTCCTCCATCAATAAAACTAACCGCCATGATATAACTGAAATATTGTTGAAAGTGGCATTAAACACCATAAACCAAACCAAACCATCTAATTATTATCTGTTATTCCAGTTTCAGACAGGGTATATGATCCAACATTCCCTGCTTAAAAGTAGATGTGTAAAGAAATACACTGATGCTCTATATTTACTGTATCATACAGTTTAACTCTTATAATGCCACTCCCATCAAAGGCCACCCTTCTTATCAGGACAGATTTCAGATGCACTGAGATAGTAAAATACTATTATATCGTACCCCTTCAGAGAGGCCACCCTTCTTATCAGGACAGATTTCAGATGCACTGAGATAGTAAAATACTATTATATCGTACCCCTTCAGAGAGGCCATCCTTCTTATCAGGACAGATTTCAGATGCACTGAGATAGTAAAATACTATTAAATCGTACCCCTTCAGAGAGGCCACCCTTCTTATCAGGACAGATTTTAGATGCACTGAGATAGTAAAATACTATTATATCGTACCCCTTCAGAGAGGCCACCCTTCTTATCAGGACAGATTTTAGATGCACTGAGATAGTAAAATACTATTATATCGTACCCCTTCAGAGAGGCCACCCTTCTTATCAGGACAGATTTCAGATGCACTGAGATAGTAAAATACTATTATATTGTACCCCTTCAGAGAGGCCACCCTTCTTATCAGGACAGATTTCAGATGCACTGAGATAGTAAAATACTATTATATCGTACCTCTTCAGAGAGGCCACCCTTCTTATCAGGACAGATTTCAGATGCACTGAGATAGTAAAATACTATTATATCGTACCCCTTCAGAGAGGCCACCCTTCTTATCAGGACAGATTTCAGATGCACTGAGATAGTAAAATACTATTATATCGTACCCCTTCAGAGAGGCCACCCTTCTTATCAGGACAGATTTCAGATGCACTGAGATAGTAAAATACTATTATATCGTACCCCTTCAGAGAGGCCACCCCTCTTATCAGGACAGATTTCAGATGCACTGAGGTCATAAATAACTAATATATTGTACCCCTCAAGAGAGGCCACCCCTTTCATAAGGCCACTTTTGCAAGTGGGGTATTACAGTATTGTTTTTGTATCAATAACATCTCTTTATATTGGAAATGTCTTGTGATTTGTTTCCTGGGTTTATATACTTACTTAGTTCCATTCTGTCATGTCCTATTTTGATTTTCTTTAATTTACCAACATGTGGAAATGCTTTCATAAATAAATCTTCCTGTAAACAAATAAAAAAAATTAACATCATAAGAGAATTAAGTTGATTAAACTTGCAGTAAATTGTCCATTTGTCAACCAATAGTAGTGGCTAAAGATATAGTTCAAATGTCATTGTCTAAAACTTTATTAAGAAGAATTTTGTAGGAAATATATATATATAGGAGAACTTCAGTTGACAAAATGTGTTCTAACAAATAAATTATCAATTTCTCTGGAAGTGTTTTTTTCTGTATCACCATTGTGTTATCTAATGACAAGGTAATGTAATCAACTATAATTTTTCAGTGAACAGACAATGAACTGTATATTTCTAACCCAGTTTCAACAGTAAAACTGCATTTGTCACCATTAAATCACCAACTAACACTGGCAACACTTCAAATACAATACTGCTATTCCTTAAATAGAAAATGACAATCCTCATTACAAACCTTCCCTTTCTGGAATGCTATATTGTGTCATTTTTTATCCCCATTACTGACCTTGCCTTTCTGGAATGTTATTTTGTGTCGTTTTGATCCCCATTACTGACCTTGCCTACCTCGAATGTTATTTTGTGTCGTTTTGATCCCCATTTCCGACATTGCCTTTCTGGAATGTTATTTTCTGTTGTTTTGATCCCCATTACTGACCTTGCCTTTCTGGAATGTTATTTTGTGTGGTTTTGATCCCCATTACTGATCTTGCCTACCTCGAATGTTATTTTGTATCGTTTTGATCCCCATTTCCAACATTGCCTACCTCGAATGTTATTTTCTGTTGTTTTGATCCCCATTACTGACCTTGCCTACCTCGAATGTTATTTTGTGTCGTTTTGATCCCTATTACTGATCTTGCCTTTCTGGAATCTTATTTTGTGTGGTTTTGATCTCCATTACTGACCTTGCCTTTCTGGAATGTTATTTTGTGTCATTATGATCCCCATTACTGATCTTGCCTTTCTGTAATGTTATTTTGTGTCATTATGATCCCTATTACTGACCTTGCCTTTCTCGAATGTTATTTTGTGTCGTTTTGATCCCTATTACTGACCTTGCCTTTCTGGAATATTATTTTGTGTCATTATGATCCCCATTACTGACCTTGTCTTTCTGGAATGTTATTTTGTGTCGTTTTGATCTCTATTACTGACCTTGCCTTTCTGGAATGTTATTTTGTGTCATTATGATCCCCATTACTGACCTTGTCTTTCTGGAATGTCATTATGATCCCCATTACTGACCTTGCCTTTCTCGAATGTTATTTTGTGTCGCTTTGATCCCTATTACTGACCTTGCCTTTCTGGAATGTTATTTTGTGTCATTATGATCCCCATTACTGACCTTGTCTTTCTGGAATGTTATTTTGTGTCATTATGATCCCCATTACTGACCTTGTCTTTCTGGAATGTTATTTTGTGTCTTTATGATCCCCATTACTGACCTTGCCTTTCTCAAATGTTATTTTGTGTCGCTTTGATCCCCATTACTGACCTTGCCTTTCTGGAATGTTATTTTGTGTCGCTTTGATCCCCATTACTGACCTTGCCTTTCTGGAATATTTATTTTGTGTCGCTTTGATCCCCATTACTGACCTTGCCTTTCTGGAATGTTATTTTGTGTCGCTTTGATCCCTATTACTGACCTTGCCTTTCTGGAATGTTATTTTGTGTCGCTTTGATCCTCATTACTGACCTTGCCTTTCTGGAATGTTATTTTGTGTCGCTTTGATCCCCATTACTGACCTTGCCTTTCTGGAATGTTATTTTGTGTCGCTTTGATCTGTCTAAGTAGAATTCTTTTGATCTTCCTTTATCACCATATACAGTCATTTTAACATCAGCTTTAGTACTAGCACCTATAGTATCTCCAGTTTTGACATATATTTGATATTCTCCCCAATCACCTTGCTTAATCTCTTCTTCATCCTACAAAATAATCAGAAAACATGTTTATTCTCAACATTGTTGCAACCAAAGGGGTTTGGTTTAGAATTAAAACTTTCACTTGATCATAACTATAGACATTGTAAAAGTAATTTTTTTGGGGGGGATTTCAGATGTTATGTCAATAGAATGGTTATATTTTATAAGCCCCATCATGGAATTAAAAGTCCTTCGTTTATATCATAAAGTTGACTCACAGCTCTTTAAATAGAAGATTAATGGATCACTGCTTATTCTGTGTATTTGGATATAATAAAATAATTCTATCTTGCCTTCTCAAAATTTTATCAAAGGAAATTCTCATTCACCGATCCAAGGGGCTGTCATGGTTGTGATTATATGGTTATCTGGATTTACAACTACCTATGAAATCAGTGCATATCACCACTAAAGTTGTGAATTTGAATCCTGCTCATGGCGAGGCGTACTCGATAGAACAATATATGATAAAGTTTGCCAGTGATTTATGGCAGGATGGTGGTTTTCTTCGGGTACTCTGGTTTCATCCACCAATAAAACTGACCGCCATGATATAACTGAAATATTGTTGAAAGTGGCATTAAACACCATAATCTTAACCCCATATAAAATCCTAATCCCATTGTGTTGTGATTTAAGTTGCTTAATGCCAACTCAGCAATTTTTCAGCTATATCATGGCGAGCACAAGTTAATTTTCAATGAGATGATGATGAGGTCCACTTTGTACTAGACCAACATGCTTAGTTAGTTTTTTTATAGTGCTAGCTCACTGAAACAACAGTACATAGATAGACATGTCGCTCCACTCGGACACATTATCCTGATTCTGAGCCAACCAGTCATTGCTCTTTCTCCTTAATGCTGCATGCTTTGGGAAGAAGCAACAAATATCAATTTGGTTTGACTGGATCAAGGCTGAAACCCACCATCTACCGCACTCGAGGAGAGCACACTAACCATTACACCATTGATGCGGTTCCAATATAACCATATTTCATTATAGTTGGTTTATGGCGCTTAACGCCACTGTCAACAATATTTCATTATAAATTGACTGGATTGTATATATAATATATAAAATCTTACTGGATCATGTTCAACTATCAATCTTTTTTCTGTCTGTATTCCTACATCATCCTGTGTTTGTGTGCCAGAAGTTGTGAGTACTTCTTCTTCGGCTGGCGTATCTCTGTTGATGATGTGAATTCGGCGTTTTGGTGGTGGGTGAGGCTTAACGGGAGGAGATAAAAATATATCATCTATGTGTTCATCCTCTAACTTAACAGGCTTTTGCTCTTCCTTTTTCTTCCTATTACAGAAAAAAATATATATGAATGCCATATTTTCTCCACTATATGTCTATGTAGACTTTAGGTCTAATTGCTATATTCTGAATAGACAATAATTGTAAAAAAAAATGTTTTTGAATCACTAAAAGTTTCATCTATAGATAAAAAAAAATTATGGTTCATTTAAAATTTATCCTTTTGTTCAGGTTGTTCTGGCAAGTTTAACTTTTAACTTATAAAATTTTCAGATCAGGATTTTCAATAACAATACTGATGGTAAAACACACACATAGTAAAATTTGCTTCAAAGTGGTGGTTATGGAAACTCTGTATTCCTAAACTTAATTATCTTTAATTGTAACTATTATATATAAACTCTATTCTGATTTGTATTTATTCATTAGCCTTCATCTTCAGATTTAAAAAAAAATCATGTTGAAAACCATTGCAGAACATTCTTTTCTATACCCCTTAATTACCCTTTTTTCAAAAGTTTATTTCTTATACAGTATGAAAAAACAGCTAAAAAAAAATAATCCAAACACTTTAAAAAAAAAAATCTGATATACTAGGGTAAGTGGATAACAATTCTTGTTATAAAAATAGTCAGCTATAAGTTAAATAATTCCTATAAAGTTAGAGGATGAAAAAGTTTGTTATCTCTTCAATGATATACTATCTTTTATTCACATTTATCACATATTTATAAGTAATAACGTCAATTTTGCCCATACGTAAACACCGAAAGTGCCACAGTGATATTAGCCCATGGGTAGACACCGGGGCAAAACTCTGATAACATGATATCAGGCCTCTTTATAAATAGAACAATGCATGTCTCTTTTACCATATCAGGACTGTTATCAACCCTCAACCGATATCAATCACTCATAGTTTGGAGTCTGTGTGTGAAGTTAATTTTGTTCTTTTAATTCAATGTTGAAATACATGTATGTGATAAATAGATTAATGCATGCCTTCTTCCATATCAGGACGACTGTTATCCCTCGACTGATATCGACCCTCTGGCCGATATCGGTCTCTCGGGATGATAACAGTCTTGAGATGGAAAAGGGCATGCATTAATCTATAAGTAATACGGTACGTTTTTTTCATCGCTTTTTTCCTAATGGTATCTTGCATGTAAACTAATTCCATAGGCCTAATAGACTGTAAGCAAAATGGAGCTACGAACAAACATTCTGCTCAAATCTAAATGCAATAAAGTACCAGGTAGATATTTACTTTTGATGGTCAGATGACCATGAACTTGTTCTTGTAGTGTAGGCACTGTCTGCACTCTCATCGTGTCGACCCTGAAATATTACACAATATGTGTATGTTAATACAACAATATGCTATTTTTTTCAGAAACTAATTTTGAAATGCATCATGGGATATATGGTCCTGACCTACAACAAACTTATAATTGAATATAATATAATTAATATAACTGAAATATTGTTGAAAGTGGCATTAAATACCACAACCCTCACCCTTATTTTGCCTCTCATACTGAATAACTTCCAACAGATTATCTTTTTTTAAAGAAATATTGAAAAAAGGATTTAGATATTCCTGTAAATGAACTTATGTAATTCAGATAAAAATGTTGTTGTCACTTTCTTACCTTAACTTTAACATTACGATGTCGTCTGCCATGGATATCCCATGTGTATTTACCAGGAGTAGGACGAAGCTATTAAAGAAACAAAACATTAAGAAAATAAGAGTTTTTTTTTTAAATTACATAAAATTACCTGGGTAACTCAAGATAATACTACAGGTACCTAAAACATTAGAAAGAAACAAAAACATTAAAAAAAATAAGAGCTTTTTTTAAAGATTGCTTAAAAATACCCGGATAACTCAATGTTATATCACAGGTCCCTAAGACATCGTAAAGAAAGGATATGGATGTAAATGTACATGAGAGACGATCCAACATTACACTTAGATACAAATTAAAGTAAAGGAAAAGTGTTTTTATTGCTGTTCTACATTTCACAGTCACAGTATATAACATAGCTTGACACAGTTTAATGATCGAAAAATAACTTAAAGTTTTTACCACAAGAAAACTGACAAATATGGGGATGTAAATTCGTAAAAGACTGTTGAAAATTTTGCATCAAATAAATTTTAGTTTAGAAGTACCATCATTTCAATTAAATATTTGGGCTGCAAATAGTATCTATAGGTCTGTAATAAGAATTGGTTTAGGCTACAAATAGTATTTATAGGTCTGTAGTAAGATTTGGAGTAGATTGTTACTACTAGTATTACATGGAATCTGGAACAAAGAAATAGGATTTTAAGCCACAAATGTAAAACCCGCATTTTTTGCAGTTTTAATTTTTTCCCCTTTGTATTATTTCTAATACTCACAAAATAATTCTCACACCTTTCCTAAGATATTTTTGAGGTTCATCTTATATGACAAAGATCAGAACTGGGTTGCACAAAGCTCAATTAAATTCAAGTCTAAATTAAACCTTATTATATAAGTGTAAATTAATTTTATGTACATTTCAAGTAAATTTAAGTGTCAATTAAGTTTTAATTGATGCTTAAATTTAATTGACGTTTGTACAACCCAGTCCAGATTAATATCTAATTTTGTTCATTTTATGGATGAAAATGAATACATGTAATATAACTGATTTTATACAGCCAGCATCTCTAAGTTACCGTAGTTACTAATACCATTGTATATTTCTATAATAAGTAAAAGTAAAGTGAAAGTTCAAAGACATTCAGTGTAAAAGGATTAGGTAAAGTGTGAACAAAATTAATTATATTCTTCTTTCAGCTAATGTATATTATTGTCGTTAATTTTTCTTGGAATCAATGGCCTTTTCTGCCCACCATATCATTAATTTGATAGAAATATTGAACTTGATAGGTATTAATTGAATATCATTGGAATCTGTCGTTGTCAGTTCTATGATCAGAAGTTTGAGGTTTAATTGACAGAGGATATTGTCATTTCTCCCATTATTACGGCATTTTAACCCCGATGAACCAGTGGTGGAAAAATCTGTAATCCTCTAGAGGATTAAAATGTCTCGTGCCTTTCCCCGCATGTTGTCAAATCGGTATTTTTGAAGGATTTTGAAATAAAGTTTGTGTTAAATAATGGGAGAAACAAATTCTCCTTCAGTTGCCCATGTGAGTTATGATATTTCTCCATTATGTTCTAATTCACGTTGTTCAAACGAACATAAAGTATTTATGTACTGTTAGCTGTAATATTCTATATACGACGAAAACCAAGTATTTGCATTATGTACCTATACTTGTTAATAAATAAAACACAAACACAATTGAAGATTGACTGGCGCAGTGACCATTTCTATTGTATTAAAACACAACAAACAACATCGTATTATAAATAAGTTCATTTTACACAACTTTATGTTTCACTAATATTTAACTGTCAAAAGTCACTGGAAAGTCTCTATCAATCTAAAAAATAAATAGGTATATGTACAAACATGCTACGTATAATACTGATATATTCTTTATACTATAAAGTTATTGATGTAACTGAAAATTTGACCTCACAATAAGCTCGTGGGTCTGCTCGATACGGTCACTGCCTAGTCTCGATACTGAATTCTTCTCGCAGTTCTTTAAATACCCCTGTATTCTGAAAACCGGTTCTTACTAATATAGTAAGAAATTACTACGCACGATATACATAAATATATCTCTCGAGAGTTAAATTAAAAATTAAAAATGGAGAAATATCGTAACCCACGGGCAACTGAAGGAGAATCTATATTTCTATATTCAGAAGTTTGAGGTTTAATTGACAGAGGATATTGTTGTTTCTATATTCAGAAGTTTGAGGTTTAATTGACAGAGGATATTGTCGTTTCTATATTCAGAAGTTTGAGATTTAATCGACAGAGGATATTGTCATTTCTATATTCAGAAGTTTGAGGTTTAATTGACAGAGGATATTGTCATTTCTATATTCAGAAGTTTGAGGTTTAATTGACAGAGGATGAGGTTGTTTTTGTTGTGATTGGTTGTACGTCCTCCTCTTATAAAGGCTACCTAGTCCGAGATTCCTCTGCCGTCTAACGGCTTTTATGGATTTTCTGTAGCCGTTGGACGTCAGAGCGCTATATATACGGAAAAGAGCTGATTTGCCTCTCCAGCTCTGGGTTGGCACATTTCCACGTTTCGTGGCTATCAGATTTTATTTTCTATCAGAAACCCTTATATAAATTGCTTCACCAATCATTTTTCTATTCATTCATAACCATCTTACCCTCAAAAAGTGTTGTTACACTCCATTACAGCACGATTTTGCCTTAGATCCTATTATTCCGCCATTTGACTTCCATTTTCGAATCTACAAACGTGATCTCGCGATACTAACTGAATGATAACAGTAACGCATTGCATGATGGGAGCTACTTAATTCAGCGCACCAAATTATTTGAGCATTATTTGCATGCGTAAACAACATTCAAATCACATGGAAGACGATACATTTAAGCGTATTCTGCAGGACAAACAGTCCATCTATAGATCAAAGAAGGAAATAATACAGAATGTGTTGGAAAGAAAAGATTCAATGGCAGAGTGTTACCAACGGGCTTCGGAAAGAGCATGTGTTACGTCCCCCCTTTTTGGACAAGGTACTACATCATTTTTTTTTCTTATGGTTATCTGTAATTCACTATTGCTGTTAAAATCATTACCAATCAATATAATCAACTGTATTAAATTTTATGTTAATTGTTCTGCCTTAACAGGCGTGTATGATTGACAATACAAATATGTGTTTGTTTGTTTATATGCAAATCATCTCCCATGATACATTGCGGTAATCGTGGTTTTCTCGTAGTCACGTGACAAATGTTTGAAAAATGGAAGACAAATGGCGGAATCATAGGATCTAAGGCAAAATCGTGCTGTAATGGAGTGTAGCACCACTTTCTGAGGGTAAGATGGTTATGAATGAATAGAAAAATGATTGGTGAAGCGATTTATATAAGGGTTTCTAATAGAAAATAAAATCCGATAGCCACGAAACGTGGAAATGTGCTGACCCAGAGTTGGAGAAGCAAATCCGCTGTTTTCCGTATGCATAGCGCTCTGACGTCCCATGGCTACAGCAAATCCATAAAAGCCGTTAAGACGGCAGAGGAATCTCGGACTAAAGGCTACCATGTGATAGTGGTCTTATAAGAGGGGTGGTCTCTCTTCAGGTGGATAATTAAGTAGTATCTTACTATTTCACTGCATCTGAAATCAAGCCTGATAAGAGGGTGACTTGGTGGCAGGGGTCTTATAAGAGTGGGACTACTATATTGTGGACCATATTTCATTAAGATGAAGGTATTTTGTCAATCACAACGAACATGGAAAAAAAGGATAACTCTCTCACTGGTATTTTGTAAATCATACAGATAAATCCCAAGTTCTATTTCAGTTTGGGTTTTTTGGAGGGAGGTGGTTTGGATGAATATGTCTTAGGTAATACAAAGAGGATAGTATCAGTAAATAAACACGTATTTTTTGTCAATTTTAAAAACTTCAAAGGCGAAAAATTAGGACACAAATTAATTTATCATTATTATTCAACGAAATTTGCAAAATCTTTGGTTTTATTCCCTACCAAAAAACTTTAATAATTTATTGGAAAAAGAAAGTTTAAACCTAACAGTGATGATCAACAATTCTGACAATACCAACACTTCTCACCTCTCACCTCAAACCACTAAACATATATTTAAATATTTATACAATACACAAAATTAACAAAAAGCTATTCTACAAAGCATGGTATATAGAGGGTACGACACCTTGAGTTAAATAAATCATGCATTTCTATTCATATCTATCTAAGTCAAATAAACTGAAAACTATTAATCATCATATTAATTGAAATGACTTTACTTCCTGCACAAAACGTCTACCAGGAACAAAGTTGAGAATTTACATGTTTTGATATATAAAAAAAAACAGTGCATCCATTTTATTATGAATAATTTGAAAATGAAACTGTGCAATGTGAAATTGATTATATTTTAGTTTTTGCATAAAAATTGTGTATTAAATTTTTAACAATATTTTTAATACTGTGAGAAAAAAAATTCAAACATTAATATTCCAAGAGCTCATTCATAATGTAACAAGAGCTCATTCAGAATGTAACAAGAGCTCATTCAGAATGTAACAAGAGCTCATTCACAATGTAACAAGAGCTCATTCACAATGTAACAAGAGCTCATTCAGAATGTAACAAGAGCTCATTCACAATGTAACAAGAGCTCATTCACAATGTAACAAGAGCTCATTCACAATGTAACAAGAGCTCATTCACAATGTAACAAGAGCTCATTCACAATGTAACAAGAGCTCATTCACAATGTAACAAGAGCTCATTCACAATGTAACAAGAGCTCATTCACAATGTAACAAGGAACTTTCTCTTTCCCAATGGGAAAACAAGTGTGTGTATTAAAACAAACCCTTTTAATTAATACAGAATACTGGTATTTCTTATATCTAGAAGGTATTTATACTCTGGTAATATTAATAAGACTGTAATAAAGTGACTAATTCATTGGCAACTTTAAAAATGCTCAGCTTAGAAACAGTAGGAACAGTTCCAAAATCCAATCGTAGAAAACAGAGGCAAAAATTCAATTTAATTCTTTTGAAAAAAATTAAACAAAACAGGTCATTTCCCATATAATTTACAGGTTATTGGGTTACTGGTATTTAGTGCCACATTCAACAGTATTTCAATTATATTGTGGCAGTAAGTTATATTGGTGAAGAAAACCAGAGTACCTTAAAGGGTATATCAAGCACACCTTCCCTTATGTATAGTGAGGAGTAAAACATACAAATTTAAGTGATCAGTACTGATTACATAAGTATTTTTCCAGCCGATCCCCCTTTTGTACATTAGAACAACTCTTTTTAAAAAGAAAATTACAGAGAAACCTGTTTAAACTGAACCTCCTTTGAACCCTGAAAAAAACTGAATCATGTATAAATCAAACTTTAAAAGTCCCAGTTTCAGAAATTTTTCTTCGTTTTAACCTGTATAAAATAAAAACCTGCTTATTCCGAACACAAAAGCGGGTCACAAGTAGGTTCGGTGTAGACAGGTTTTCACTGTATTAATAAAGATTGTCTACATTGGGACTTTATTTCAAGTTCAGTTAATGCAGGATTACAGGATATTCAGGTTTCAGTTAATGCAGGATTACAGAATATTCAGGTTTCCGTTTAGTCAGGGTTCAATGAACAATACAAATGTACATGTAATTCCGAAAAGTGTCAATTGTGCAGTATGATTAAATAAACGGTATGAATGAGCCTTATATATCCTATTCTACATAGCTTGTAACATGTACCTTTTTCTTTTCATGCTGATCTGTACTTGGCAATGATTTATTGGTCTACAAGAGTGCAGTGAGTATGATTGATATATAACAATTCACCATGCACATATTAAATACAGATGAAATAGAAAATGAAGAAAAGAAGATGGCTAAATATTGAAAATTATAGAAAATAGTTGCTACAAATTTTGTCAACATAATAGGCAGTCCTCGAAACGAAAATTTGAATTTACTGGTCCAAATCAAATTCTTGAATATATTTTTATGTACATGTAGTTCTAAATAAAAACTGAAAAATTTACTGGTCCGAACAAAGTTTTATTGGTCTTTGGCCAGAAGGTTGGTGCTCATCTTGAGGACTGCATAGGTAAGATTGTTTATCAGTGATTTAAAATGTCTTGAAATTTAAGGATATCTAATACAGTGCTGCCTAAATTGACTTTTATATCATGACCTCCACAAGATATTCCAGAGTTATCTCCGTTGGCAAAGCTTCGGAAGTGCCATCACTAGCCAGTTCGGTTATTAAACAAATTTAAGATTCCATTTCACACTTTGTGCTTATGAAATCTCAATTTTTGATAAATTTTACTCTGAATTCTTAATCAATGATTTTTTGTAGAACCTTTCAAAAAGAAATCTTTTATCTCAATATTGCCATTAAACTTCCATACAAAACATTTAACTTTGTTCTGATGACAATTTTTGGAATGAAATAATTTTAAAAAAGTGAAGTCATATGACAGGGATTTTCTTTTAAAGAACTGTCAAACACAAAAGTCTTGATATGGAAATTTAACATGCAAACAGTCAATTTAATTTGTAGGCATGAGAGATCAATACACTTGAGATTAAAAATATCTACAAACAATTAAATAAACAATCAAGTTCCTTCAAGACAAAATATTTTGTATTTGTTTACCACTGGATTTTTTTTTTAATCATTCAATACTCTTAATGGACAGAAATAGCAGTAATTACAAATGCAAGCTTTTTCAGAAAAATATAGCAAAAGATTTTTGCTAGTTTCATGCAAGCCTTTTTACATACATTTCTAAATTGCAAAGAAATTAGTGCTCCTAATATTTGTCCAAAGCAGTTTCTGTCACAGTCAATGGCGTAGACTGAATATCAATAGAGCAATCAATTCAGTGTGTCTATGCTGAGAAATATACAGTCAAACCTGTATTAAGAGGTCACCTTTAGGACAAAGAAAAAGTGGTCTTTTAAGACAGGTGACATCTTTAAAGATGTTCAATTCATATGAAATTTTCTATGACATGACAAGAAAATAGTGACCTTTTAATACAGGTGACTGCTTAAAAGAGGTGACCGCATGGGCAGGTTTGACCGTACATACTTCAAACAATGTGCTGTTTATCATGCATCAGACCAATAATACAGGTTTATTTCCAATCATGGATATGTATCTGCCACATTTAGTCAAAACCCATTCTATATAGTGGCTTAAAAGGTCCATCTTTGTGACCATTTTCAAGGGAGATAATCAGAAATCAACTGGCAAACAGAAATTCTTACCTCAAATGGACTTGGTGCAGATTGAGGTCTTTTTGTTGATCTTGGAGGCATTACCCCATCTACAGCTTCCTGTAAAAAGTACAGAAAGCAAATGCTAATTATATTACTTACATGTGCCATTATCAAATGGCATATGGAAAACCAAAATTGTGACTTCAAACATTGTAATATCGTGACACAAAGTAATGTACTGCATCATGATCACCATTTGTGACATAAATTATTGCATAGCATTGAAGTCACCATTAATGAAAATCATTCTATACATATAAACAGAAGTTTTTGCATAAAGATGCAATTTTTTACATAGAAATCATTCTTGAAAAAGTGACAATAAATTACAGGGTTATGGAGTTTAACGCCACTGTTCAACAATATTTCAGTTATATTATGGCGGTCCGTTTTATTGGTGGAGGAAACCGGGGTACCCGGAGAAAATCACTGACCTGTCGCAAGTCACTGACAAACTTGATCACATAATGAACAACAAATTATAATGATTGGTTCTACACATAAATACTTCAGATGATACTGACATAGTAATGTACTAATTATATTATTTTCATTGACTACAATAGAAAATACAACTACATTGTATTGTTTGTGTGTTTTTTCATCACTGTTACAATTATGAATATTTGCATAACTTTTAAATCAAGTATTACATAGAATGATCAATATTTTTAACATTGTCCTACAAAACAATATTTCCATAAAAACTCTTCAACAACTGTGTACATGTATTAAACCAGAATACAAATATTATCAATAAATCCTAACTTACAGTTGCTATTAGTATTTTTGTAGCTGCTGTCACTAATCGTTGTGCCTCTCCTTTTGACATGCTTCGTGCAGGTACGCTTCTTAACAGAGGCCATCCTCCTTTCAATGGTCTGAAATAAAAATTATGTTTGAATTTTTTGAAAATTGAGGATGTTTCAATCATTCACCAAAAAAAAAGAGTGAGTGAGTGATGCAACAAATATCTATTTTATAGTCTTTGGTTTGACCTGATTGGTGCTTGAACCCACGATCTACTGCACCCGAGGCGAGCACGCTAACCATTACACCAATGATGTGGTTATCCAAAAAGAAAAAAAAAGAAAACAAATACTCAAAAATTATTAAAGTCTGTGAAACAGTTTCCTCAACCAATTAAACTGACCACCACGATATAACTGAATGATTGTTGAAAGTGGCATTAAACACCATAACCATAAATTTATTGTTACTGAGAAATGACGTAATCACTAAATCTTGATACAAACTCCACATACATGGTAGTAAATGAAGTATGAAAATTAGGTAAAGATCAAATGGTTGAATGAACATTTCCACTGTAGACTTGTAGTGGTCATCTCTTATGATTAATCCTTCAATTAATGTACTAACACATCTATTAACAACAATGTGACAAAAATTGGCTGAAATCAATGGACCATGAGGATGTGGTCAAGGTCATATATATATATATATATACACTCCCGAATAAACATGAAAATCATGAAAATTTGATGCAAAATCAACAAAAAAAAACTGAAATAGTTTATACTGACTGCCACGATATATTTTATTATGAACTAGTATCACTGTGAGCACAGCTCACTAAGATATACCCCCTGCTCCCCACATCTGTCCAACCTATTTCCATAACCAAAACATTACTGATTGTTCCGATCAAAAATGAAAGGGACCCTCCTCTCTTCACCGGTAAGCTGCTGATAATATTTCAAAACATTCTGAAAAACACTACTCAAGTTATCATACGACATAGGGTAAAAATCCTATTTTCCGTCATATCAAGTCCAATAACTCTGAACGGCAAGAGTGAAAATCGTCAAAAATGAAAGGGATCCTCCTCTCTTCACCAGTAAACAGCTGATAAAATTTTAAAAGATTCTAAGAAACACAACTCAAGTTATCGTATGACATAGGATTTGTCTACAGACAGACGGACAGACGGACGGACAGACATGGTGAAACTTCGTTGCGGGGGGTATAAATATTGTTGAAAGTGGCGGTAAACACCATAAACCAAACCTGAAATAGTCTATTGACTCTAATATTTTTTTTTTTTCATTTTGGCAATATGTACATGTTAAATATTTATCCGATATTGTTTTGATTTACAACATACAGAAAACAAAAACACAAATACATATTGCTTTTTATCATGCAAGGAGAACAATTATTACCTTTATATGGACAAGAAATTAAAGAATTTATGTAATTCTACATTAATTATTCTTTATGTACCTTATTATATAAATTAATTTTCTTATTACATGGTAAAACATAATTAATATGCTTTAAAATTAGATTTTAATTTTCTTTCAGTAATCTTAATTCCCTTTGGACGAAAATTAAAAGCCAGAATATAACCTTTAGTATTATTGTACCGATCTGTAAAATATTTACCTACTAGGACTTGATTTGATTTTATAAAAAAAAAAAAAAAACTTAAGGAGAAAAAATTTGACAAAATATCATATACAGCACCAATAAAATAAAAAAACAAAATATACCATACTGTCGGAACAGTTCGAAAATCCAATAGAAAAATCATAGAAAGAGGCAAAATAGATACCCCTAACACACAAATACTTGACTGTTCACTTTCATGGCTTAGTACAGGCACTTTAATAAAAAGTGGTGGGGTTAATCTCAATCTAATTAAAATTCTATCTTTGTTTGCTCCTGACTATGTGCGACAACAAAACCGGGGAGCAATTAAAGATCGAATTTTAATTAGATTGACTTAATCTAGTTTTATGAGAGAATAAAATTACAAAACAATGAGTATTTTTTTTTCTTAAAAAAGAGATACATGTATAAATCAGAATTTATTTTTACATTGTTTCCGGAGGAGGAATCGTAGATACAAGAGGATAATTAAACTGTTATGGAAGATACCAATAATGGATAAATCAATTTTTATAATGAAGGCCATGGCATGTCATATCTAATACATGACTTCAGTAATGATCTCTAGGATGGTTGGATGGACTATTGATGTAAAATACCAATTTTAACAATAGTTTAGTTTTTTCATTAATTTTGTCATTTTTGTTTCTTTGATCTCAGTCTGATATTGTCAGGTATCAACAAACTCACTCTGACACTGAAAATTATTGTCAAACACATCATTATATTACTGATTTTGCGACAAAAACAATAACGTCAGTTTTCAAGGTCTTGCCATACATTATCGGACTCACTGTGATACTAGTGATAATGTCTGTTTCAACCTTCAAAACTGCTGTTATTCTATATACATCATGGAAGTTAGAATTATTGTTTGAACAAATAGGAGTACCCGTATAAAACCACCAACCATCTAAAAGACACTAACAAACTTTCTCATTACTCTGCAAAAGTAAGACCTCCACGACGGTCAGAGTACGAAACGCTTCTGGACCCCACTGGACCCACATGGGGGTCCAGGAGTAGGCTAACATTACTTCATGGCAGTCTAGCCTCTAGTAGGACATACATTCCTGAGTTCTTCCGTTAAAGTCACCTGAATGGCAGCTTCGATCGACCACGGATTCGGTCAATGGACAACTCATAATCACAAACATCGTTCGTGTGAGACCATATATAGTATACAAGGATGTTAACAACTTTATCAAATAACAAGAAGCTACAGTTGAACTCTAAAACTTTAGTGATGATGAACAATGATTGCATAATAATTTATAGCTTTATTAATAATGTTTTAAATTTTCTATTTAATTTTTCATTTCATGGACAATTATTATCGGTAATAACAAACACCATTCATTATGGCGTGTAAAACCATATGGTATACAAGGACGTCAATAACCTCCCAAACAACAACAACTTGATCACATAGGATACATAACACCAAACAAAAATCTTTTTTGTCTCTGAACTCTAAAACTTTAGTGGATATAAACAATGACTGGATAACTTTAATGTTTTTTAATTTTCAAATTAATTTTTCATAAAGAATAGTGCATGCACTATTAAATGCCATTAACTGCATGTGATAGAAACAAATCAATATGTATAAATAATTTAATCATATTCTTATCACAAAGAGATTTTTCTCGCTGAAGCAATTGTAATTTTTTTTACTACATTAAAATGATGTCGAGTAATTTCAAACATGATCAGAAATATCAATATTTATTGTTTGTTTGGTAAATATCATGACAACACTTTTACCACACTTCAATAAACCAGCTAATAATCAGAATTTAAATACTAGAATCGAACAAAATTGCTACGATCACAAATAAATGCAAGAAATTATTTTAATTGCATCAAACTAAGTTTAAAGATACATAAAAAAACAGAAAGTAACAAACTTTTTCTAAAAGTCAATATTCTTTCTGCGTATTCCTCAATCTATCGGCAGGTCGCTGATTTTTTTTGGTTTCCTCCAACAATAAAACTGACCGCCACGATATAATTGAAATATTGTTGAAAGTGGCGTTAAATACCAAAACCCAATTCAGCCCTCAAAAATGTTTCAAAAAACTGTCTCATCATTCCTTACTTTATTGATTCCAGTGCCCATTGAACATTTAAAAACATTAAATATTAAAAGTAAATTACAAATTCTATATTAAAAACTACTAATTACTTTTTTATATTTAATCGTTTCAATACACCATTGTACAATTAATTAGCAATTTCATTTTATACATAAAGGACATTTATTGATTTAATTTCATTCCCATAAGGCCAAACTAGAAAATTTCTTTTTTAGACTTGTATTTAAATTTGAAAAAAAAAACAGTTTTTTATGCCAGATTTTATTTTAAAGCAGAATTTCAGATTGATGTATCAAATTCTGTGTCTTATTGTCAAATTCAGTTTCAAATTTTACCCCAATTTTGCCTGTGTCTCTGGATTGTCCATTCTCGATTGCCCCATTGGTTTTCGCTAATGTAAATTTTTCTTACTATTCGCTTTTCCTTCATATATGGGGTTAGGGTTATTTATGGTGTATAATGCCACTTTTTCAACAATATTTCAGTTATATCATGCAGGTCAGTTTTATTGGTGGAGGAAACCGGAGTACCTAGAGAAAACCACCGACCTGTCGCAAGTCACTGACAAACTTTATCACATAATGTTGTATTGAGTACACCTCGCAACGAGCGGAACTTGAACTCACAACGTTAGTGGTGATAGGCACGACAACGACTGCCCCATAATTCATTCAAAAAGGCCTTATAATGAGAAATTACTCCAGTACCAATATTTGTTATCATCTTAATATAAAGTACAGTAATCCTTCTCCTGTAAGGCCATCCCTTCTGCAATGAAAAAGTGGCCTTTAAAGATGGTGGTCTCAGTTGAGGACAATTTATATATAGTATGTTACTAAATCAGTGTGTCTGAAATCTGAGCCGATAAGAAAACTGGACTTTAGTGAGAGTGGCCTTATAAGAGGGGTACTTCTGTAATTCATAAATACAGTGGCCCTTTTTTTTTTAAAGAATGACAAAAATCCTCTTAATTTTTTTCTCAAGGGGAGCAGAAATCTGTCTCATTACCTGACAAATATTTTAAATTTAATTTTTTTTGTATTTTTTTTTAATTGCTTTATCCTCTTTGCATTGCTTTGTTTATCAGGGTTAGGGTTAGGGCTATGGTGTTTAATGCCACTTTCAACAATATTTCAGCTATATCGTGGTGGTCAGTTTTATTGGTGGATGAAACTCAGAGAAAACCACCGACCTGCCACAAGTCACTGACATTTTACTTTAGCACATAATGTTGTATTGAGTCGACTTCGTCTGAGCGCTTTGTTTATCAGTACTCTCTCACTACTAAATAAATAATATTTTACATCAAGTTGGTTTATGATATTGTGGTCCCTGGCTAATAAGCAGTAAATAATAATTGCTCCCATGGTTACAACACTTATGAACCATGAACTTACTTATTTTTCTGTGCATTTCTATACCATGTTTGAAATTCTATCATTTCTCTGTTCAGCTTTCTACCTTTCTTTGTATCAACATAACAATACTCAGGTAAACTTGATGGCTGCAAAAAAAAAAAATAATAATAAATAAATAAACATATAGACATAAATACTTTTGATTTTCCCCAAGGACACACAAGAGTTTACTGTATGTCAGAATTAAAACTCAAATATCAATATTCAAGAACTTTCACATTATGTAGTCTCATAAATAAAACGATTCAAACATTTGTTAGTATAATAGATAACTTTTTTGAAGAAAAAAACCACTATTATGTATTTTGCATAATTCTTCTTAAATTTACATATGAAAATTCCTGAAGCGGAAAAAATCTAATTTATCAATAATTACCAGATAGATTTTTATATACAGGTACAAATATATTCTAAAAATTATTCAAACCCACACAAATGAATTATTGATGCAAATTTGTTTAAACAAGCAGGGTTAATTCTTTAAATAATTTTTCATCAATAATTTTTTAAACAAAAAACTGGAAAAAGAGTACCGTATTTAGGGTTGTATAATGCGCATTGGTGCATAATGCGCACCCCCCTCTTGGCCTTGAAAATCTCCAGAAAAAAACTAGCTCGTGTCTATAATGCGCATGGACTTTTAAAAAAATCGCCGTCGGAAATGTAAAAATTAAATATCAATCGTATATATTTTTCAGTCCTTTGAGCATGTTTCATTTGCTGGGAGAATTTAAGAACTATTTATCTCTTTTCATCTTCAATAAAGTTGCAAAATATTAAATGTGTTGGGTTTTATTGGCGGACATGTGATTTCCCGGTCTGGGAAAGAGTGAAACACATTGTTCCTGTTTATAATGTGCACCCCTCCTACAAATTAAAGAATCTGGGCAAAATCCTGTGCATTATACAACCCTAAATACGGTAGTTCTTATAAAAGTAGTTTATACCACAAACATGAAAGACCACTCTAGGACAGCTAGTTGGGTAGTTGCAAGGTACAGTTGATAGTAGAATAGTAATGGTAGGTACAGGTAAAAGTGGGGTAGTTGTGAAAAGTAGAGCTAATGGTAGAATAGTAATTGCAAGAATATGTAACAGTAGGGTAGTTGTGAAAAGTAGAAATAATGGTGAAGCAGTAATTGTAAATACAGGTAACAGCAAGGTAGTTACACCAGGTAAAGGTAATATAAGGGTAGTTATTTGAGGTAAAGTTAACCCAACAGGAGTTGTCAAAGTTGTCATTGGTGAAATGCTTCTTAGCATTTTTTTAGATTCAATATATACATTGTATATGCGATAAATGCAACATTAGGTAATAATGCTTACAATATATTTGTAGAATAGTTTTACTAAAGTGCTTCTCACTATTAGGCATTACAACATCACACTTTGCGATCACTTAATTTCTATTAGGCATTAAAACATCATACTTTGCGATCACTTAATTTCTATTAGACATTAAAACATCATACTTTACGATCACTTAATTTCTATTAGACATTAAAACATCATACTTTGCGATCACTTAATTTCTATTAGGCATTAAAACATCATACTTTGCGATCACTTAATTTCTATTAGGCATTACACTTTGCGATCACTTAATTTCTATTAGGCATTACACTTTGCAATCACTTAATTTCTATTAGGCATTACAACATTACACTTTGCGATCACTTAACTATGAAACTGTTTCAATTTGAACTTTTTTCATAAAATAATCAACTTTTACCAAATACTAGTATAGTAAAACAAAGGAATTCTGGTTATTTTTTAAGTCAGAAGAGTTTGAAGATACCAAAAGGGTAATCAGAATTCGTAAATCGAAGAAGGACAGAAAACACAATGACCAAAAGAAAAAGGACAAAAGGACAAACAAACAAATATAGGAAAATAGAGGAAATGCACGAACAAATTCAAAATTATTAGCAAACAGAGGTAGCTGTAAATTAATATAATAGAATATGCATGGTAATTAGTAGAAAATGTAGGTATCAGGAGAAAAAGTCTGTGAATTTTTGTGATCTTCAACATATCTCCCTAATACATAGGTGACCTTAGCCAAATTTGGATATCCTATTTAGACCCTTAGGTTTTATTGCTGCCAAAACTTTATATTATATGACTTTCCAATCTTTTGATTTTGAGAGTACCTGATGACGGTTATTCCAGAAACGTGTCGTCTGCCCCAAATTTGATATCTACGTTTTTATTAGATATAATGTATTGCAACTACATCAAGATATCAATACGTATTATTAAATTATTATAGTAATACAAGTCATGCAATGACTATGAGAGTAACTCTAGAATGACAAGAATTTAATGTGTAGATAATCCACGGGAGTTAGATTAATCACCTGTATGGCGTGGCAAATAACATTTGAAGCATGAATATGATTACAATTTTTTCAGATAGACGACTTCTGTTACTTTAATGTATCACCTATGACATAATAATGTACTTTTCAAAATATATTTTTCTGTGGTTGCATGGCTGGTTGACATTTAACAATTTAATGAATAAATCAGATTATTGGTGTTTATTACCACTGCTTACTGTATATTGTGTCAGTCATTTTAATTGGTGGAGGACATAAATGAAAAAAAAATATTCTCTCTCAAAATAAAATTACAATTATTTATAAAAAGAAAATTTAGACAATGATGGTCAACAATCCACCAATAACAACAAAATGAATAACCACAACTCTCCCCTCAAATCATTGAACACAAACAAGACCATGACATATGACATGGGATCTCAACCCTCCCCTCAACACAAACAAGACCATGACATATGACATGGGATCTCAACCCTCCCCTCAACACAAACAAGACCATGACATATGACATGGGATCTCAACCCTCTCCCCCTCTTGATAAAAATAACTGGACCTCCAAGGGCAATTACAAATATAAACAAACATTAAAAAAGCTGCAAATATTTGCTACCACTCAAAAAGGTTGAATCAGGTACACCTTAGCCTGGGTGGCACTCAATCTAACAGACCATAATGGTGATAGAGACACTGACTGATCATACAGTGTTCTATATGATCACAGTTACAGACGCCCCTTTATGTAATCAATACATAATCCATCTAAAAAAACAGCTTACCCATCTGGGATACCTTAATTCATCCCCGGTTGTTAATTGGGGGAGTTATGGGTTATGGTATTAAATGCCAATTTCAACAATATTTCAGGTATATCGTGGCAGTTCATGTTCCTCGATCTTTAGTTTTCTGTGTATTGTTTTGTAGATCATTCTTTGTTCTTTTTCTGTTAGCCATTGTGTTGTCTGTCCTTCTTCAATTCAAGACTTCTGATTACCCCTTTGGTATCTTCAAACTTTTCTTATTTACAAGATGCTATTTCATGTATGTTTCATATTGTATAACATGAACAATGTTCACTTTATACAAAATACAAATGAACTTTTTACATGTCTATTCTTAGTCATATTTCTCATTAATAGGGAAATATTTATTCACAATACAGCTCTTAGCTATTTAAACTATACAGTTTAAAGTTTGTAGGGTATCCAAGTTTAATTTATTTATTATAAACAAACAGATCAAATGGTCATTGTAAGGAAAGCTCATCAAAATCTATTCAATATGGACCTTTTAATCGTCTAACTGATCTTAACTAGGATGTTGTGCAGTTTCTGAATTCCTTAGATATTTCAATTCAACAGAAAAAGAAAAACAACATTCAAATATTTTGTAGGTTTTTTTTTCAAAGAAACATTTTTAGGATGGTTGAAACACAGTCACATGACACTATATCAATAACAAAATCCATACACTCTTACTATTGACCTTCCTGGTCATGATCGTATGGTTGTTGGATTTATAGCTACCTATGCAATCAGTGCCTATCACCACTGAAGTTGTGAGTTCGAATTCCACTCATGGTGATGTGTACTCTATACAACATTATATGATCAAGTTTGTCAGTGACTTGCGACAGGTCAGTGGCTTTCACTGGGTACTTCGGTTCCCTCCACCAATAAAGCTAACCGCCACGATATAACTGAAATATTGTTGAAAGTGGTATTAAACACCATAACCCTAACCCTAACTCACAAGACACTATTTTCTTTCCAATGACTGTGTGGAATTTTTATTGATATAGTGTGTGATGCCTGTGGTTAAAAATAAATTATAATTTAATTATTTGATAAATATAATACATTGTATTCATCTAAAACAGTTTCATAGTTTCACACTACAATCCTCCCCAGTTAATGTTATCAGTAACCAAAACATTTCTACAAACAAACAAGACCTGGTTAACAAAGCCCTTTAAATTAAGGTTGTGCAGGGTTGCGGCAATAATATATGACAAAACAACATTTAAGCATTAAAGGTTTAAGCATATTAAACATGTCACACAGCACAATTTCATTACCCCAGCTGACTTGACACGTTTTTTCCGAGGAAAGACTTCCTCATCTTGTGCTGTTTGCTAATGAGGAAGCAAATATCATAATAAAATACTACATGTCTACATCAGTAATATGGTATGACCTGGTGCATGTATATAGATAAACATAAAGCATTCAAAATCAAATATCCATACTCAATTCTGAAAATGTGCAGTTGTATGTTATATGTATCTGGTGCACTCTAAATTGTTTGAGTTATTCAACATGAACATTTTTTATATTGATATACCATATTAACGATTTGAAAACAGAATTTTGTCCTTTTTCAAAAAAGTTTCGCATGGACTTCAAACCCATAGTAATATACAAAATGTAACAATATTTTTAGGATATTTAATGACAATTTGCTATTAATAACATGAAACATCCAAAAATTCCCTGTAAAATGAATTAATTAAAATAGATGTTAAACTTGTTTATAAATTAGGACCATTGACTTTGGGATGCAAATCCAGTCCTTGAAATGAAAATTTGGTACTATTAGAAGTAACTATGCTAATTCAAGATACATTGTTGTCTATACTTGACATTTCTTTGTCAGTGTTATTATAAAAATGGCAATAAAAATTTGCTAGATTTAATATAACCTTCTGTATTGATCTCTGTATTATTAATTCACGAATCAATGGTGGCAACTTCCGAAATATCCTTTATTACCGAGAAATTATTGGACAATTGAGTTATAATTACAATAGAGTAACAATAAAAAGTACAATTAAATATAGCTTACCTACTCAGAAAAGTTTCAATGTTCAGTCATACCAATATATATATATATATATATATATATAATATATTCATCACCATAAATAAGGTCAAGTTTGTGACATTTTAAATGTAATAAACAATTTCAGAAAAATAGCTTGTCCCCAACATTTGTTTTTTGGCTAATTCCTCAAAAGAAAAGTGAGTGACTGAGTGATTGTTGCTTAAGATCAACTCAGCAATTTTTCAACTATATCATGGTGAGCCTCAATACACTCTCATACCAAAAATCAAGTCAATATCTCAAATCATAGTGAAATAAAGTGGTGAAAACTAAATATTTGGCCAAATTTCAAAGTCCAAAACTCGGCCAAAAATCATTGGACCGGAACGAAATGTACACTTGATCTGTAACTCATCATTATACACTCATGTACCAAAAATCAAGTCAATATCTCCAAGCATAGCGAAAAAAAGTGGTGACAACTAAATATTTGGCCAAATTTCAAAGTCCAAGAGCCGTAACTTGGCCAAAAATCATTGGACCGCAACGAAACTGGGTCTGTAACTTATCATTATACACCCACATACCAAATATTAAGTCAATATCTCAAGGCATAGCGAAAAAAAGTGGTCACAGCTGTTTTATTTAGGAATTACGGACATGGGTAACACTATATGTCCCGGTCACTTAGTGGCGGGGACATAAAAATTATCTGCAGAAAAAAATAATAGCAAAATTTCATAATTCAATACATGCATTAGTTAATATTTTATCTCTTTGGGTGTGGTCCCATAAATTTTAACATTTTGAAAAGTGCTGTTGAACTTAAAAATTTGAGGAAAAATACCGAAATATAAGGGTTGTAAACATTTGTTATTTTCTCTGTAACCAGTAAGGCCTGACATTCTAACTTTAGTAAAAGGATCCTATGTAGTTTCTACATAACAAGTATCAGAATGACTCAAGTACCATAAAAGTTTCTGAAGTTATGTCCCTTCCTCATATTTAATGATTAAACACAGAGGTCAATAAGTATTATTTATTTGATGGTTATTTTCACACACACACAAAAATCACTATTTCAGTGTCTAATGATATATTTCTTTACAATTCTAAATTTAATACAGAGAAATCATTTATGGTTTGGTATTTGCAGAAATATATTTGCACAGAACATTGATTGAAGCAAAAATAGCAATAGTTAAAATTACCACCTTTTAACAGTTCAGTCTTCAGATTTGAAGTTTGTCAGGTTTAAAAAAAAATACAATTAGCTATAGGTGATCCTGTATTTTTCTTCCTTCAACAAAAAGCAATAATTCTTGAAATGTGAAGTTATGTGTTTTGATACATGTACAATCTACTTTCATGCAAAAATATATGCCTATGTAAAATAATTTATGAATAGCTATGAATGGACATGCATAGACAAATGAAGAAAATAATTACTGGTATATTGCAAATATCCACCTTTTTTTTTTAATTTGCAGGATAATATACTAGCGACTAGAATTTATTCTATGAGCTATTATGATTAGATGTTTTGATGAAAAACATATAGGTAAAGCAACTTACAAGGAAATTATATTGTAACATGGATTTTTTCAGTTTTCTTCTGACTGTTGTCTCTCTAGTATATTCACCTCCCTGCAACAATAATTGATTTATGTCAGTTTTGATAGTCAAAATAATGCATTATACAGTATTAAATTATGGCATAAATAGAGTAAAACCTGCCCATGCGGTCACCGGTATAAAAAGGACACATTATTCTTTTCCTGTCATAGAAAATTCCATATGAATTGAACCTTTTTTAAGAGGTCACATGTCTTGTAAAGCCACTTTTTCTTTGTCTCAAAGCTGACCTCCTAATACAGGTTTGACTGTATGTACAAAGAAGCAATGCCTTTGAACACATTTACAATTTTTTGATATTTCAACAAAAAACCACTGACCTCTTATACGAGTTAGCTACTATATTTCTTGAGTTCTCTATTTTATTATGTACATGTATATTTAGAATCTGGTTCTAGGAAATACAGTTGACTTGCAAACAAGCTCTCCCATTAAGGAGGACAAAAAGGTTATGACATTATTCAAGCTTGTTACAATGGTACTAACACCTTATACATTATTTTGAGAACATAATTATCAGGCACAGATTCAGACCTTGTGCACCTCCTTAAGAAAGCAAAGGGGTATACTGTCTAGGTCCTCTAATTTTTAATTCTCAGGAGCTAATGGGAACCTCCCCTCCTCTCCCCCCACACACTGACACAGTGTGGGTTTTTTTTTTAAACAAAGAAGTTGCTAAACAATATCAAATACAGTAGTCTTATAAGGCCATCCCTTCTGCAATGTAAAAGTGGCCTTACAATAAGGATGACCTCTCTTGAGATTAGTATTTTTTTTATGATTTTAGTGCATCAGAAATCTGACCTAGTAAAGTGGGTGGCCTCTATGGTGGGAAGAACTTTATAAGAGAGGGAATACTGTAATATCTGTATCACTAGAATCATTTGACTTATATTCAAATTTGCATTTAATGAAATATTACGATCGTTCCACAAAAATATAAATTGTTCTTTTAAATGACATAACCATATTCTTATTGTCAACAACACATAAAACTACTTCATTTTTTAAGTAGTGCAATTTCACCAATTTGTAAAACACACAGACTCTTAGCAACTTTCAACATTAAACAATTTTTTTCTAAATCATATTCCAATATATTTTATGTGAATTAAATCCCAGTTTTGTTATTTGTTTAGGATATTAATCCTGTTTCCAAACTGGAAAGCTAAATGCTAAATGTAAACATTTCTTATCAAAATATAGAAATTAAATTAATTCCTACCCACTTAATCAAACAGAGATACTTTAAAATGCATGTTGTTAATATTGATTATTTGTCAAATACAAAACAGAAATAAAATGCAACAAACTGAACTGTACAATGTACCTCCGAGCTAGATCTCACAGTTTAAAATAGAGGTTTATGTCACACTTTTATACCATTTAAGTTGATTTAACATTATTCTGATTCTTTAATTAACTTTCAGAATCTGAGTGTTCAAAAATCATATTACATTTTTTTGTACTTTAATAACATGTTACTATATATAGTATCAATTGAATAAACTAAACAAAAGAATATTATGAAAGTAAACAAGATTTCAAAATGCATATAAAAATAGAGGCTCACCTGAGCCTGTATCATTTACCTGGCTATTTATGCATTTGATTGAGTTCATGCAATTTAAGCTCATAGTTTCTCAGAAAAAGGTTTTTATACTGGATGAAAAGACTATCAACAACAAAAGTCAAAACCTTATTATAAGATTATACCTATCTGTCAAAGGCATGAGGTCTTTCATTGAAGTACTAAAACTAGCTTCTATTACATATACAATAACAAAAAATATGGAGATGAATTGTTCCAGCTCTCCTCTATATACAGAAACAATTGCCAGGTACAAATATCTAGGAGAGAAAGAAATACAAACAAACTGATATTTGCAGCCTGCATGCATCTTCTGAACCGAAGTCTCCCTCTTGTAAGGCCCCCCATCTGCAATGAAAGAGTGGTCTTATAGTACAGGTTACCTCTTGGGGGGTATAATTTACCAATATAGTTGTTCCTTCTTATAAACCAGCTCTTCTGCAATGAAAAAGTAGCCTTGTGAGAGAAACAATTTGGTAATATTTTACTATCTTCCTGCATCAAAAATCTGGTCTGATAAGAGGGCTGGCCTTTGGTGGAATTGGCCTTATAAAAGGGGGGATACTGTATTTTACTTTCTCTGTGCATCTGAAATTTGGCCTGATAAGAGGGCTGGCCTTTGGTGGGATTGGCCTTATAAGAGGGGTGATGTCTATAAAACATTTGGCTATAAGATAATGTATTTACTTACAATGTCCATTTTAGTAAGTCTAACTCTAACTTCTGGTAGACTAAAGTAATGCTTGAGTGCTCTATCATGTAATCCATCATATTGTAGAGTTGGTCGCTTTGAAAATAAATAAAACATTTGATCAAAATCTTGAAAACAGACACCATTTGTCATATCCTGTTCCACATAATGATGTGTCAGCTACATATTTCACTTAATATAGGAACATGTCTTTGATAAAAATTGGTTGGAACAGAAATTCAAGATGGCTGTTTATAAAATAAGAAGCTACTAATGTTATCATTGAATAATTAATAATTAATCATTAATCAAATAGACTTGTTGTTACCGTAAATCAATCAAGAAATGATACACGATGAACTTTAGTTCATGTGTACCTGTTGTTACAGTCTTTGTCTTAATTTTTTCACCCACTTGCCGGAAAGCCAAATTTTGAAAAAAAAAAATGTATTCAAACAATTTTTTCATAATTTTCACTTGTCTGAATCCAGTTTTACTTGTCCTGGGCCTTGAGCAAGTGGGTTGGCACAAAGACTGCTGTTATGTAACAAAGTCTGATTTAAAATAAATAACTGGTATTAAAATCTGTCATAATCTTGGATCAGTGGTCAATTAATTCCCTCCGTCCCAAATTAAACGTTTTAAATTTGGTGTGTGCAACATGTAAATAAAGAAAACAGGTGAAGACATTTACTTAAATGAAAATAAACCAGAGGTTCCCACATGCATGTAATCATTTATCTAGAAGCTTGACAAATGGTTTCAATTTGGCTATACAAATGGTTTAACATCACTTTTCTCATTTTGATGAAGATATAATTTTACATTTCTGTGAGGGTTCTGTCATGGTCGTAATCGTATGGTAGCTGGATTTACAACTACCTATGCAATAAGTACATATCACCACTCACATTGTGAGTTCGAACAACGTTCATGGCGAGGTGTATTCAATACAACATTATGTGATAAAGTTTGTCAGTAACTTGCGACAGATCGGTGGTATTCTCTGGGTACTCTGCTTTCCTCCTCCAATAAAACTGACTGCCATGATATAACTGAAATATTGTTGAAAGTGAAGTTAAACACCATAAACCATAAACCAATAATGACAATTTTTTTTTTCGTGGTTGTCACTCTCTTTTTCTTTAAAGGATATCGATCACTGACCAACAATAATGAAGTTATAGTACATGTATTTATAATGTGACAATAAACTTTTTAAAACGACTAAACAAGGACCATTCAAGCCAAATTAATTTAGCATAAAAGATAATGAAATTCAATGGTTTAAGAGAATAAGATTTAAAAATAACATGTCATATTTCTAAAAAATAAAAAATTAATTCAATATAATAGAGACCATAGGAATATTTTAACTGTTTTAACAAGTCATTATCATACAGTATAATTTTAAATTTCAATCAATTGAATTTAAACTTTAACTTAATTTGGACCAGATTTATGCAAAGAATAGCTATATTAATGATGTAATAGACTACAAATCTTATTAATATCTTTGCATTACAATGCTGTTGCAGGTCAAAGCAATTGCACTTTCATTTCTAGTTATTAAAATATATTAAAATAACTAGAAATGAAAGTGCAATTGCTTTGTAAAGAAGATGATTTTAAAATAATTTTCATTGTGACTTTTTTTTAACTTTGGTCCCCCAGGGATTGGACTCTATAGACCATAAGACCTTCATTTATACAATACTGATTGCTTAAAGCCATTTTCAAAATTATTTCACTTATCAGTGGTACCAAATTTATAGGTGGAAGAAAACCCTCAAGCTTTTATAAGATGCAGACAAGCTTTATCACATACAAATGTACAAATGTAAGGTGGTATCAAGTTCTCCTGGCTGGGAGTTAAACTTAAAAAAACTTAGTGCCAATAGTAGTGACAGGAACTGATTGGGTAAATTTTTGTACATGCAGTAGAAAATCAAACTACCAATGTACTATACAATCAATGGCTCCAACAGAAAACAATTTTAAAATGGTAACCCATGGTTACCTACTCAAAACTTCATTGACCTTCATAACTAAACAAAATATATATATATTCTTCATATCACATGAATCATGCATTAATTTAAATGCAACTGCATTTAATTCCATTGTTGGTTCTAAATAATATTTGTTTAATTGCCCATATTTATAGCAATTGAAATATGAAATTAATATATACCTGATATGTTCGAGATGTGTAAAGGTGGATAATTTTTTTTTTTTAATTTATTGCTAATAACAAAATAATTACATTATAAAGTTTAAAATTCCTCTATAGCCATGATCATATTTTTCATTCAGAAAATAGTCCAGTTGTCCAGATCAGCCTTAATTCCCTCGTAATATCGCCTCCCTTGTTTACCACCAAACATTTATCTTGTCCAACAGGTGACAGTACAACAAGGGAGCACTGTATTATAAAAACTACATTTCATGGAAATCAATGGCTGAAAATATCTTTCGGTTTGGTTTAGTTTAAGGTGTTTAATGCCACTTTCAACAATATTTCAATTATATCGTGGCGGTCAGTTTTATTGTCGTAGAAACCGGAGTACCAGATAAAACCACCAACCTGTCACAAGTCACTGACAAACAATTATATCTTCTGCAGCTATGTCAACAATGACAGCACCAGGCATTTAAAAAAAACTAGTTAAATTCAGCAATTTCACCTCAAGAAAATAATCAAAGAGATAGCTTCCAATTGACTAATTACTATTCATTTTCTCTTTTGTTGTTTGTATTTAAAGAAACACTGTAATCGATTAACTTCTAAGGCTTTCATTATTTATTTAATACACAAGATGAAAACTTTATGGATTAACAGTTATTCATCAAATTTGACTTACATTAACATTTACATGACATATCCTAACATTTACAGACATACCCTAACATTTACAGACATTAATATGACAAGTATATTAATTAGAAACAGACATCGTGGCTTAACATTATATTTATAATGTACCAGTATACATAATTATAATTTAAAATGTTCATATTTTGGTGATACAGTAATAGACATCTAAAATAGTTGCACACAACACCTAATGTAAAGATGGATTTTTTTTCACCCAATCTGATTAAAATCAGATCTCTCACTTACTCCCCTATAATGATATGCTGTGACGTGGAAGATCTGAGGAGAGCCTATTAAGAGTGACCCTGTGTACCATCCAATGAAAACGGTGATTGCAAGATATGAAAGTGTAAATAAATTGCTTTGCAGATCTCCCACGCTGCGACATATCAGGAAATTGGAGCAAGTGAGAGATCTGATTTTAATCAGATTATATTTTACCACAAACATTTTGACTGACAGACCATTAGTGTCTTGCTTTACGACATTTTCATTACTCAGGTTTGTCACAACAATAAGAAGTGAATGTGTCCCTGTAGGCAGCCTGTATAGGTGCTACAGGGTTGTGTTAGTAGTCCTAATAGCTCTGACGGTCTGAGGTAGCCATGCTAATTAAATGCCTGCTATTTTCTATTCCATTCCTTGTACCCTTTTTAGCTCAACACAACTAATGTCATGCAAGCATTTGTCATTATTTAGTGGCCATCATATGGGGTTAGGTTAGGGTTATGGTGTTTAACGCCACTTTCAACAATATTTCAATCAGTTTTTTTGGTGGGGGAAACAGAGTATCCGATGAAAACCACAGACCTGCCGCAAGTCACTGACAAACTTTATCAAGTTGTATTGATCATGAGTACACCTCGCCATGATTGGGATTCGAACTCACTTTAGTGGTGATAGACAACTACCATATGATCATGACCACGTCGGCCCCCGAGTTTTGGCTTACAAAGGACAATGAAAAGAGAATAGTACAATGTACATTTATATTACTCACTGATTTAAGAGGTGGATGATCAAGTTGTGGACTGTGGACTCCTGACAAATCAAATCCATCTTCTAACCTCTTTACATCAAAATAATATTTTCTGAAATATAACAAAAAAGGTATTATTGGATCTTATTGAATATGAGCTAACAAAAAGTGGTGTGAAAAAAGTATTGCTATTATATGTTCCAGCAAAACCATTCTGACTCACAAATACAAATTATGAATGTATTTCAGTAATAATCAATGTTTTGTACAGACAGTTTTATAAAATTGATAAGAGTATATGTCAGCAAGAATAAAGAAATTCAAAATATATACAGTCAAACATGTATTAAGGGGTCACCTATGGGGCACATAAAAAGTGGCCTGATAAGACAGGTGACTTCTTAAAAGAGGTTCAATTCATATGACATTTTCTATGACAGGACAATAAAAAGGTGACCTTTTAATACAGGCGACTGCTTTCATAGAGGTGACCACATGGGCAGGTTTGACTGTACATGTACAATGTATATATTACCCGGTACATAAAATATGAGTTGTTGTTATGACATAATCTGTATGCATCCACAAACCAATGTATAATAAACAGCTGCGCCAAGAGCGCATGATACGCCCGTCGTCAACATTCATACAATATTTGTAAAGACTTTCTTTCCCATAACTCTTGAATGAAAAATTTAAATTTCACCAACAGCTGCACCATAGACATGAATTGGAACATTTATACAATATTTATACAATTGAAAACAACATTTTTTGAGAAATCAGTAAAGACTATCAATTCCAATAACAGTACGAAGTTTGAAGTGAATTGGTGAAGGGGTTCTCAATTTACAGCGCGACATACGAAAAATCGCCTAAAATTTGATGAATAAAGTCCCACAACTCTGGAATGAAAACTTGAAATTTCACCATAAAGTATACAGACCGTAAGACCATCAATTGCAATAACTCTATGAAATTTGAAGTGAATTGGCCAAGGGGTTCTTAAGTTAGAGCACGACATGTGAAACGTACGGACGGACAGACAGTCGGACATTGGTATACCATAATATGTCCTGTCTTAAAGACGGGTGTATAAAAATAATTACCATATATAATATAAAAACTTGAATACTGCAACACCAACGGACAAATTTGAGGTTATTTAAAGGGTTAGGATTTTGATGGTTTATTTCAGCAGTGGTTAGTTTTACTGATGAAGGAAACCAGCATACTTGTACATGTGTACCTGTAGATAACCACTGATCTGCCACCAGAAACAGACAAACTTTATCACATAAAGATGTTGCATAGAGCTATACATCTCCCAACAAACGGAGATAAAAAATCACAACTTTACTGGTGAAAGACACTGAATGTATCTTTTGGTAGTTATAAATCAAAATTCCATATTATTATGGCCATGACAGCCCCAGTATATGAATAATTTGATAAACCATAGGAGTATTCGTCATGCTAATTATTGATGTCATAATCCCTAATTTGCAGTTTATGGTGTTTAATGCCACATTCAACAATATTTCAGTTATATTGTGGCGGTCAGTTTTATTAGTGGAGAACACCGGAGTACCTGGAGAAAACCACAACCTGTCACAAGAAACTGACACTTTATCACATAATGTTGTATCGAGTACACCTCGCCATGAACAGGGTTTGAACTCACAACTTTAGTGGTGATAGGCACTGATTGCATAGGTAGTTGTAAATCCAACTACCATATGATCATGACCACGACGGCCCTTTCAGTTTGCAAAGTGTTCAATGAATGTGATTTTTTTTCTTAAAATTTTACATGTTGAATTAAATGTTTAAAATTTTGAAATATTGATTTTATATAAAGATTGAAATTCTGCACTTTTTCATATAACTAGATTGCTTTGCATTGATAAATAATGTAAAAATAAACAAATTTAATGAAAATATTTGAAAATTATAGTGATAAAAAAAAAAAATTGATGTTTTCCACTTCAGAAAGAATATCATAATTATTCCACGAGATATAGAAATTATAACAAGTTAAAAGTTGACTCTCCATAACAGATCATTTGAAAAATTGGTTCTTTTGCCACCCAAACATGTGACCCATGGTGAAAAGGCCTATTCAAATACAATTTTCCAACTGTATGTAGTTTTATTTTATATATTTTCATCAAATTAAACAGTTAAGTAAAACTAAGGTAAGACCTATGTTAAACTTGTACATGTAGGTAGCCTTTAATACATGTACCTTTGTAGTCTACTTACCTTTATTTAAAGGAACTTTTGGATTATATGCTCTGCATTAATTTTGGTCATTCGACCTTTTTATATTGTTGGCTTCAAGTTTATCATTTTGCAAGTGGTTTGTTATATTGCCAACTGTTTAACTTATCTTATTTTAAATTTGTTGCATTAATAATAACAAAAATCATATACCAAAAAATGCATTGCATTTCATTACTGACATTTTTTTCAATTTTATGTGAAAAAATAAGACATGCAAATTATTATATAGTTGTAATTATCACATTAATATTAGGTCATATTAAAGATAAAATTAAAACAAATATTGGTTTGTTGTATCCTGACCAACAATTTTTGAAGTGAGTAGGCAGATAGGCAAACTATTTTTTTCTGTCAAATACTTGAGAGAAAAAGCTTTCTTCAATGTAAACAAAGCTGCTAAAATAGTGAAAAAAGCATTGTAGTTCCTGATAAAATATTTGAGGAAAAATTGGATATGGACATTTTTGGTGGATCAGTCTGGTTGGAGCAAACCAGATGGTTTTAAAAGGCTGTATTTTAAAATGATTGATTGATTGGTGTTTAATGCCAACTTTAGCAGTATTTCAGCTATATTGTGGTGTAATATTTTAAAATGTGCTTAACCAATAAATATACAATGTTAATTTAATAGTACATGTATTTTAAATTCTTCTGCAGTTGACAATTTTTTCTTACAGATATGAGTTTTAAGCAAATACTACATTAACTCAGAGACAAATAAACCAATACATCTCTGATTAAGCTAAGAATAAATAGCAACATCCTGGAATAAATGTCAGCTCGTTTATTATATTTCAAATGCATGAAAGGAACATTACACGTTCATAAATGTTCATTCATATTTACAAATAAACAACACCGTACAGGTTAATAAACCATTTTATGCATCTCATTATTATTCATGTAACTTTAACACTTCAGTACAGTTGACGAAATCGTCAACAAAATGACACTATTATTTTTTACATAACACTAATTCACTACTAGTACTACTTGGGCAATACTTACAATTTCTTTCCAACTGTTTTAACAACTGCGTCCGACATTTTAAAACTGATATTATTCTTGAATTAAAGGGTTAATCCTCTAAATTAAGGAATTTAAAGCATTTATTTATTTTCGCACATTGCTGTTGTTTAGGACACTTCACTCACTCGATGTACACAGCTCAAATCCCTACGCAAGCATCTGTCAAAAAATAATTCATATCTTTATTATAATTCTTAACAAATTTTAGAGCAGAACATATATATTCAATACTCATAAGCATTTTCGATTATTCTGGGATATTATCACTCAATAGTTATTATGCAAACATATATATTTCAAAAACATTTCATGTTTGTTGGTTACCAGGAAAATAATATATTCATGCGCTCCGGAAACGAAAATTCTATGGGAGACAACTATAATACAAATAAAGAAAACATTTCTTTTGACGTAAGGGTTACTTCCCATTGATAACGATGATTTAATCAACTATCGCGGATTCATTTACATGCAACCAGTTTCCTAGTTTGATGAGTGGATTTTCTGCCATTGTCAGCTCAAAGAAAGCAATTAGAGAACAGAATACAAGACATTTAAGACAAATATGATATTTTTTAACTAAAATATTTTTTAACATGGAGGGGAACTAGGGTTATGGTTTTTAACGCCACTTTCAACAATAGTTCAGCTATATCGTGGCGGTTTTTAACATGGAAATCAAATTTAACTTAAAAAGTTACTTTAAATAAAGCTAACATCAACCGTGACTCATATCCCTTTGTGATTCCATGTGCGAGCTTTTATCATTGTGTGCTGGTATCGTTAGAAGCTTCAGTTCATTTTTCATTTCGTCGGTTATGCGTTCTCTGAAAGAAAACGGGGAAAACTATTGGCTGGCATTTGGTGGTGACATTTCAGAAATGTATCAGACAATCACGACATGTGTTCAAGATGTCCTAAAACTGAGTCATTAAAAGGTCCGTACATTTTAAGATGGAACAAGATGAAATTTGAACATTAATCAGGAAAACACTTATTTTTTAATTCTGGATTTTTATATAACCACGGGCTTAGATGCTTCGTGTATTTTAATCGAGGCCTACAAAAAAATAAATTCTTTGCGTTTGTAAGGGATAACATTATTCCGTCATAATGATCCCTGTAGTTTTCATTTCGATAAATGCGAGTTTTTACAATGTGTAAGGCATACGGATGCTGTTTAATGTTTGACAACAGTAACAACCTCTTTTACATTATCATTATATAATAGGCTTATTTTTATCTTAAAAGAAACTTCTCCTAAACAAATATAGCAGAAAGTATCATCCACTGTTGAAACGTTATTTTATTTTATCAAACTTTGTCGTTGGTTCATTCGAACTTATTTAACTCGTCGGAACTCAGCCTGAAAAGTGAATAAAGGCTATCGACCCTTGTTGCTTTATCAGTACTAAAATAACCAAAGGAAACGGAACATATCATGATTTGATTTTTTTCTATGTGAATGATATTTAAATTCAAACATAAAAATCCAACATCAAGAAGACAAACAATAACAATCAACAGAACATATACAGAATACAATATTACCCAGAAAGCAACAGTAGCCTGTCGCTCAAGAACGATTATTATCCAAACAAGTTTCAATCGCAAGCGTTGAAATTGGTTGATGTAGGCTTACTCTTATTATGAAAGGGCGTGGGGTCAAAAGTGTATTCTATTGGAAATGGTTTAGATTTATGGATTAAACTATAATAAGTTGTTTTAACATGTACTCCATGGTGTTCTATGTTGTAATTTTATCATAAATCCTTATGATTATTCAAATTAGACATATAATGAGCCATTCCCAAGACCTTCTCCCTCCATCCAATTTTAAGGTGCATGTTCTTACGAGAAATATAAATCTTCCTGGAGGTAAAATGTCTAGACTGTGCAGAAATTAACACCAATTTAAGCTGCAACCGAATGATAATAAGTTGTACAACTTCTATTCTGTCTTGTATTCGATGAGGGCCCGGTGGCTCAATGAGTGAGGTAGTTGGATTACCTAGCAACTCGTACAAGCCTATCACCAATACGGCGTGGGTTCGCGCCCGGCTTTGTAAATTACAAAAAAGGGTGCAAGTGATAAAGCTTACCAGTTGCTTGCCCATGGTCGGTGGTTCTCTCCTGGTACTCCGGCTTCTTCCACCACTAAAACTGGTCGCCATGATATAGCTGAAATATTGTTGAAAGTGGCGTTAAGACACCAAAAATCTAAATCTGTATTCGGTGAATTTATAATAATGCTGGTTGTTGCCAAATATTAAATTATACATTATTATCTAAAAATTAAAAAAACCCATTAAAAATATTGTCTTCGAAGCCAGAAAGCAGTATACATGCTGCATAAGCGAATCGACACTCCATTTCGACAAAAAGGTATGTATATCTTCTCTAAAAAGATCATGATATATGTGAGAAATAATCAATGTGGAAACCATTGATACGGTGTACCACATTGAAATTTTGGGTCATTTATAATGTTTATGCGATATAAATCAGAATTCAATGAGCTGCACTGATGGCGTAGTCTAGCATGGAGTATGCTTAGTTTTCGGGACCCTTCAGTTTGTGAGAATTACGTCTACAAGACAAAGGTTCCCATCCCGTTTCATAGTAAAGAAAGTCTCTACTTGCAAATTTTGTTAGTCCTGAAACTATTCTAGCTGATTCTAATTGCACTTTTTCGAGTTTTGCTACTTCAAGTTCTCGTTCAAGACACTCATCCCATACCTCGCAAGCATATTCTAATGTTGGCCTTATGAAGGTAAGATATATATTTGATAGAGTTTGCTTATGCTAATATAAGAGGGTGTTTCGTTTGCTTTTGTTGATTTTTGAACAATGTGTTTGTTCCATTTAAGATCAGATTATTATAGCAGAGTCGACAGATTCCATGATGTGGTCGTGAAAGTTTTCTCGTTTCAAGAGAAACACGAGACTACCATTTCAATGTTTCAGTTGTTATTATAGCTTTCTCCTAATTTCTTTTCAGACATGATATGCCTTGGTCTGAACCATTCTATCTATCTAATGTAAAACTCAGTCTTCTAGAATTGGGTTAATCACGTCTGAAAACCTATCTACCATGGGATGAATTAAGAATATATTATAATGAATATACAGTATTTTACCCCTTTTTGATACGAGTTGTACAATATGGCTGAAACCACTAACAATAATATTGATAAACTATGTATATTGCAAACACAGTCTGCAAGTTTAATTTTAAATTCCACTTTTTATACACCATCTTATCTAAACAGTTATTTTAGATTAGATTGGCTTTAAATCGAAAACCGCATTCAATACCATAAACATGAGGTGTGCTGGTGTTTAAATGTATTCATTAGTGCACTGCAATATTTATATAATCTTTTTACTTCTTGTACGCAATTAACTGGTTATTCTCTAAGATCTAGGCTACCAATACTAGCAATTTATTTGTACCTAGACCAAATTCAAATTTTATGAAAAGAACGTTGCATTATTCAGGTACTATTTCATGGAATGCATTACCTTTTATCTTGAAGACAGTGAAAAATGTAGACATCTCCAAAAAGAAATATTCTGAATATTTGTCATTACTACAAGAACATTATTAAATATATTTTAGTATACCATATAAAAATGCTGTGTGTTCAACTGAGTTGTGTGTGTGTTGTGAATGCTAGTTGCTGTGTATACTTATAATTTATTGACATTTGTATTATTGTATTTGTTTTCATTCTTCAAGGGCCACATGGAAAATTAACTGTATGCTAACTGTGTTACGCTCTTAAAAATAAAGATTATAATGACCCGCCAAACTCGGAATATTAACACTGTCGTTACCGATAATCGACACCATTACTGTAATATTTATAAAAGTCGACAAAGGATCGTCGATAACAAAGTCAAAACAAAACAAAAGTATTTACCTGCAGATGGCACTAAAACGTCTAAATAAGGTATATTTATTGTTATTGACACATCAAAGAAATGTTTACTTATGATTTTATCTAAACTTTGGGTCATTTTAATCTCGTAATAATGTTTCAAAAATTACCCGTAAAAGATTGTTCTCGACCGCATACGTCATGGAAGAATATCTTAGTCACCACAAGGAAGTTCATTGCTTTAATCAAAGTAACATTATAATTAGTACATAATTAATAAAACAAAGACATGATCTGCCAAATGGACTATCAAATAATGAAATTTTTGCTATTGACCACACGTTTATCTGGTGGTAATCCCTTGGACTTGGTGTCGTTGGGTTCGTCGTGGTCGTGCTCGTATACGCATTTTAGTTGGGTTTACAACTACTTACGCAATGAGTTCCTGTCACCTCTAAAGTTGTGAGTTCGCATCCCTCTCATGGTGAAGTGTGCTTAATACAACATTATGTGATAAAGTTTGTCAGTGATTGTTGGTGGTTTAAAATTTTCTCCGGGTACTCCAGTTGCCTCCACCAATAAAACTGACCTCCACAATAGAACTCAAATATTGTTGAAATGTGTTAAACAACATAACCCTAATCTTTGGTGGCCTTACATGCAGTATGTGCCAAAAAACGTAATGTTTTGACAAACTAGCCAAAAAAACCATAACGGCTAGTGGTTTTGGGGGCAGACCGTACCATTTCCTTAACTAGTGCCTTCACCTCATTCTGGTTCAAACTAATTTCAGTCTTGTCAGTAAAGGTTGGGTATTACAGGTTTAAAAAAACTGTAGAACACATAGGACTATATAGCTAAATATATAATATCTGTACATAAGAATGCACAGTATTGACTACCGGTATATTTATATGGTGACTAGTGAGACAGAGTATTGTAGCCCATGGGCTCTTGTTTAGAATTACAGTCAACAAAGGTGTCCATGCTTGACTATTTATTTTGTTACAGTAGGTACATTTGTAATGTATAAATTAAACAAAAGGACCAGGGCTCGCGTTGGAGGGCGATTCGGGCAAAGAAGTCGCCATGTGGCTGTTCACTTTGCTTTGCACTAGTGCCAAAAGAGAAGTGGAAGTCACCCTGTAATTTTACCAAGTCGCTTTGCTAATTTTAACTGTTTTAACAGTAAAACATCGGTATATTTTTATTACAAAATTTCCATTTTTCAAACCGCCATTGTAAAGGGACGTAATCGAAACAGTTATGAATATAAAAACTGTACTACGGATCCGTACTCGGGAAAAATAACGTCGGTATTGTTTCATTTCATTTACCGTATTTCTTCTTATAGACGCCCCGGGGGCGGATGCATTTTTAAAATAGGGGGCGTCAATTAGAGAAACGAATTTCCGAATTTATAGCCGTTAGATAAGGTTAATTTGATGAAACAGACTATAGAAATATACACGTGCTATGTCAATATATATTATCTAATGAAATGTCCCTGATATTGTTTAATCGGTGTGTGTTCGGTTGGTCTGATCTTAATTTATAAATTCCATCTAGAAACATGCATGGAGCAGCAAATGGAGTTTAATTTTGAAAGTTCTATTCGAGGTTATCACGTATATTAATCAATCTGCACAGATCGACGAGAAACTTTGTTGTGACAGAGAAGAAAAAAATGACAAATTTGCTGTGAAACTCGTTCGAAATGATGGAAATAAAGAACAATGTGTAGAGGACACGTGCCCATCGAACACAGCAAAGTATTTGAATTTGTTCTTAAAAGAGGTGGCAAAATATTTGCAACTGTAACCGGCAACAAGTTTTTCAATATAGGATTAGAATGACCGTGTACGTACACATTTTCGGGACAAGCTACTGATGTTGAAAAATTTAGAACTTTACTAAAACCCACTGCTACTTAAAATGGAATCTAAGAATAAAGCTAGACACAAATATAATTTTTCTTTTAAGTTGAAAGTAATTAAATTTGTCGAAGAAAAGGGAAAACATGCGGCAGTCAAGTTTTTTAATGTTGACAGAAAACGTGTTTGTTTACCTGGACAATTATTGCTGATTAGTGATGTGTAAAACTCTTCACACGCTGTAACTATTTTGGGAACTCTTACACGCTGTGTTGTTGATTAGGTACCGACAAGTGGAGTTTACATTTTATGAAATGGGGGCGTTAATTAGAAGTCAAAATGTTCTATAGGCCAGAATAAGGGAGGGGGGGGGCGTTAATTAGAAGAAATACGGTATTTGGGATTTAATGGCGGCTATCCAAAGGGATTGTTAACTTTGTGGATATGATTAGTTTCTTAATTAATATCAATCAGTGATTAAAGAGAAGCAATGTAAATAATATACACTCATTAAAATTTGATTAAATATTATTTTTTTTGGCATATATTTATCTTATTTAATGTTTTGTCATTTTATCTATGTGTGACTTGTTTGAAACAATGCTGATGTTCAAATTAAATTTATTATTCAATTTCATTTATTTATTATTTATTGGACAATAGTTGACAATCATGTGCCTTTATCATCTGCAAGACAAAACAAAGAATCTGAAAAGGGTTTATTTAATACGAACAAACAAAAAACAAATACAAGGACATATGTAAATCAGAGAGATGATATGCTAACAAAAACAAGGAATTAAACAACTACTGAATATACCTTAATGCATAACAAGTACATTATAACATAGTCATACGAATGCCACGATAATGCCCTGCGAATGTGAAAAGTGGTACAATTAGAGAAATATTTTGACTTCTCCCTGAACTCTCACCACTTCTCCCTGTTGTCTCTCACTTCTCTTTTGTCTGCACATGAAAGAGAAGTCACTTCTGCCTCTGATTTCAAAGTAGTGGGAGCCCTGAGAACATTTTTTTTTATCAAAATACCTTAAAAAAGACTTGAAAGTGTGCTGTTTTTTTCCGACCCAAATTTCCAAACATGTATGTTTTTATTTGCAGGAATTACAAGACATAACAACAGACCCCCCACCAGGATGTTCAGCAGGGCCGGTTGGAGATGATTGTAAGTTTATTTAATATTTTACATACATATTATATTATATGATAATATAGCTAGTACATGTACATTGTAGGTTGTCTTCTGAGGGCATCAAATTAGATTGCTACAAGTAAAAATGTGTTATATAAATGCTTGTCAATTTTGTATGTACACGTATATAAAATTTATACAGTAATGATTGATTCAACCAGTCGCAACCATGTAGCCTATTAATGGTATCATTGCATATTTGGGTTTAGGTAATAACACAATATCAATTACAGTATAACTGAGATGACAGGTTTGTCATAAAACAACAGTTTTGTTATAGTTCTTTTTTCATAGTTTCTGTATTGTAATGTAGAATCAATATTTTAACCAAAAAAAACATACTTTTTGCACTGGGGCCAATGTTGAAACATATATTTTCATCTACCGTAATACTTGTCGCCAATTGTTATTTTTGTGTTTGTGGTGTTTTGTATTGTTGGGTTTGGTTATATTGCAGACAATTTATTTTTACTTGTTGCCATTTTCAACACCCGCAAGAAGATTTTGTGTCAGGCGATGGACTCCAACCTTTCCTTCTTAGTAATTTTAGGGTATGGGTTATGATCATTATAACAACAATAAATTCCCATTTCTTTTATTTCTTCATGATATTTAAAATTATATAATCTCTCTTGTTCAAATCTTTATAGCTTATGGTGATCGTATGGCAGTTGGATTTATAACTACCAATGCAATCAGTGCCTATCACCACTAACATTGTGAGTTCAAATCCACCCAGGCAAGATGTACTCGATACAACAGTATGTGATTAAGTTTGTCTGTGACTTGTGACAGGTCAGTGGTTTTCTCCGGTATTCCTGTTTCCTCCACCAATAAAACTGACCGCCACGATAAAACTGAAATATTATTGAAAGTGGTGTTAAACACCATAACCCCTAACCCTATATATTGAAAGGAGTGGTTAACTTAACTCTTTTAGATATTGTAACTTAACCTAAGAACAGTTGTATAAGAGTGAATTATATTACCTATTAATTTATGTTTTTTTCTTCTTCTTTTATAGTGTTTAAATGGGAGGCATCATTAACAGGTCCAGTAAGTATTAATATATATATCTATAGAATCCCACTCATGGGTAGGTGTACAACGTTATGTGATAAAGTTTGTCAGTGACTTGCCACAGGTCAGTGGTTTTCTCCGGGTACTCCGGTTTCCTCTACCAATAAAACTGACCACCATGATATACCTGAAATATTGGTGAAAGTGGCATTAAATACCATAATACTAAGCCCTATATATCTATAGATCATATTTTATGGTTAGAGTTAGGGTTATTGGGGTTGATCGGCACTTTCAGCATTTTCTCAGCTACTGATATATCGTGACTACCAGACTTAATGGAGGAGAAAAGCCGAAACAGATATAACAAACTGACATATGAAACCCCGGTCTTGAGTGGGTGTCTGGAATGCTTAGCACTTGAGGTTGGAAATTGGGCATCAGGGACAAAACTTGGCAGTTTTGCTGCAGTTGACAGCTTGGCTCCCTATAACAATTTTAGTAGTCCAGCAACAAAATCTTGAAAGTCCAGCAACTGAATTTGCACATGAAATATTCAAATTTCAGTAACCACCTGGGCTACTGTTTGAAAAATATCAGGGACCCAGTCCAAATTTGAGTGGTCTTGGGCTACTGGGTCCATGCCCAGTTTTATCCCTGGGCATGAACCCACTCAAGTGCTGTTAAACTAGTGTTCTTTGGGTGATCCCCTTTCAAAATTTAAAAAAACCAGCCCCACCCTCCATTCTAGAAGGCAGACATTACTGAAAATTAACATTTCTTTAATTGTCCATGCTGCTTTATTTATAAGTCAAAATAAGCTCAAATTTTAACTGCAGTTGCATGGCAATTAGTACACATTTTTTCTTTCCCATTGACACCTATTATGCAAAAAGAGGTAGCTGAAATTTGAATTTTAACCCATATCTTGAGTTTTTTCTTTATAAGAAGTCAAATTGAAAACCAGGTGAGAAATTACAAGCTTATGGGAGGCTCTAGTTCATGTTAGCTACAATGTACATAAAACCAGGTGAGATTACAAGCTCATGGGAGGCTCTAGTTCATGTTAGCTACAATGTACATAAAACCAGGTGAGATTACAAGCTCATGGGAGGCTCTAGTTCATATTAGCTACAATGTAGAAAAAACCAGGTGAGAGATTACAGGCTCTAGTTTACTTTAGGTACAATAATGTACAAGTAAAGCTCTCTGCCTCCTGATTTGGACAGAAACTAACACCTCATATGTTGTAGGATGGTAGTCTGTATGGTTATATAATCATACAGTTCAGTTGTTGTTAGAAAATAACTAAGCAACATTAATTATCAATCGTCCTTATTGTTCCTTCAAGAAGCAGGAGATAATTCAATACAAGCATTTTTGTTTACAGGAAGACAGTCCATATAAAGATGGTATATTTTTTCTGTCTATACAGTTCCCAACAGACTATCCTTTTAAACCACCTAAAGTAAGTAAAATGTTTCAAGAGCCAATGAAATTCTTATGCTGTATTTTAATACCTTATATATTAGTGGTGCCCCGATCATCTTAAACATATATTAATCAGTCTGACAGCAGTGTCCGATCTGGTGATCGATTCTGATTCTTAGTATTGAAAAAAGAACATATGTTTTTCTTTATTTTTGTCTTCATACTGACAATCATCTTGCAATTTATCCCAGCATACTTCTAATACTCAGTCAATACACATATTTGGACTAGTCTATTACCGGGGTATTTATATATTTCCCGGGATAGTCTATTTTATATCAGGTGTTACACAAACCGAAATCGATGTTTTGTTTTGTTCTAAGTTAATGTGTATGCATTGAAACAGTCCGTTCTAATGGAAATCACTAGTAATACAATCTCAATATTCATGAATAACAGATAAAAAGTTATAACATGTTCTGTTTAACGGAAAGGTTCAACAACTACTGTTTCTAAGATTTGTAACCTAACGATACCACACAAATATAAAATAATATATACGTCTAAAAAGTTTGCACAACACCAAATGAATAACTAAAGTAGAAACAAATAGTTACTGTTTTAAAATGACAGAATTTTCGTCTCACCAAGAGATTTTTTCAGTGTCAAACTTTGACATTACAGATCAGATTAAATTAACAAAGATTTCCTACATTAAAACTTAATTATACCCCTCGCCAGCGAAGTTGCGAAGGGATATAGTAACGCTACCGTCCATCCGTCCTTCCGTAACATCCTTGTGAACCCTCTAGAATCAACATCCTTCAATGGATTTTGACCAAACTTGGTACATACTTAGTCCTTAAGAGAATCTGGAACCCTATTGATTTTCAAGGTCAAGGTCACTGGGTCAAATTTTTACTGCGTAACATCCTTGTGAACACTAGAATCAACATCCTTCAATGGATTTTGACCAAACTTGGTACATACTTAGTCCTTAAGAGAATCTGGAACCCTGTTGATTGTCAAGGTCCCCGGGTCAAATTTTTACCGCATAACATCCTTGTGAACACTCTAGAATCAACATCAGATCCTTCAATGTATTTTGACCAAACTTGGTACATACTTAGTCCTTAAGAGAATCTGGAACCCTATTGATTTTCAAGGTCAAAGGTCAAGGTCACCGGGTCAAATTTGTAGGCGAGGGGATACGCCATGCTTTGCGTTGCCCTTGTTTAAAGTTCGGTTTATACAGTATTCAGAGTTCAGTTTAAACAGGTTTCTCTGCCTTATTTGAAAACAGTTGTTACAGGTGACACTTTATCTAATGCAAAAAGACTTATTGTTTTTATCTAAATGGGTCTTCGTTAAAGAATATTTTGTCGTGCGTATAATATTAAACTTTTTTAACCCCATTTTTAAGAAGAAATCTACTTGGTTTGTAAACAAGTTTATATTTTTATTTCAGGTTGGTTTTAAAACCAAAATATATCATCCAAATATAAACAGTAATGGAGCTATATGTTTAGATATTCTTAGATCACAATGGTCTCCTGCATTAACAGTAGCTAAAGGTATGTACTAAAACTAGCACAAAAATAAAGGGTTATGGTTATGGTGTTTAATGCCACTTAAAAATATTTCAGTTTTATTGGTGGGGAGTACCCTGAGAAAAACACCGACCTGCCGCAAGTCACTGTCAAACTTCATCACATAATGTTGTATTGAGTACACCCCGCATGAGTGAGATTCGAACTCACAACGTTAGTGATGATAGGCACTGATTGCATAGGTAGTTGTAAATCCAACTACCATATCATCACATCCACAAAGCCCCCACAAAAGTAAGCATCAATAGAACAATATGTTTTGCCTTTCTTAGATCACAGCAGACGATTTATATTGATTGTACATATTTTGAGAAAAAAATCACATTAAAATCTCCTGAAATGTTCTTTGTTAGTCCACTTTCAAAATTGTGTGACCCCCCCCCCCCCCCCCCCCCCCCACTCACCATCCAAGATGGCTGCTGTTTTAATAAATGACAATAAAAAAGAATCTGATGAAATTTTTCCAATATTCAGAGCCGTCACTGCAAGGCAAAATTTTAGTATGGGACCATATAGGAAAATATGTAAATATCTCCATCTCAGAAACTACTGAACTGATTGAACCCCAATACTATACATTAAATGGTTCTTTACAAAGTTTGTATTTTATGTTGATAGAAAATACAAAATGACTGCCATCGCAGGGCAGAAGTTAAACATAGGACCATATGAGAAAATATGTAAATATCTTCATCTCTGAGATATCTGAACTGATTGAATCCATACTTACTATACATGATGGATCATTGAATGGTCCTTTGCAAAGTATGTGGTATTTTTTTTATGTTATTTAAAATGCAAGATGACTGCTAATGCAGGCTATTTGTTTAGCATACAACCCCTATGGGAAATGTTACTGGTGCCTTCTTCTCAGGAAACTACTAAGCTGAGGGGACCCAATTTGTACAGGATCATCATTCGTAGCTTCTATAGAAAGTTTCTATTTTTTATGTTGATCACAAAAACAAGATGGCCACCATCGTTTGACATATTTTAGCATATTATCCTATGCAAAACTGAAGCAAAATACATTCTCAGAAAATTCTACACTGATGAAATTAAAACTGTACCTGAGTTATATAATAATGGCCTGTTAAGATTAATTTCACATAATTATGAATAAAAAGAACCTGAACAGTGCATTATTAACCAGATGCAAGTCTTGTTTGCATTTTTTGGGGTATTATCTCTGTATTAAATTTGTTCCATATTGTTTTTTTTGTAGTATTATTATCATTACATGCCTTAATGACAGAACCAAATCCTGATGATCCGTTGATGCCAGACGTGGCCAAGATCTTTAAAACAGACAAGAAAAAATACCTACAGAATGCTAGAGACTGGACAAGGAAATACGCTACCTGACTTATCATGTTAACTTTTTATAAGAAAAACTGTGATAATTTATATATAATGGTGAATCTTGAGTGAGATTTTTCAACAGTTCTTTTTTTGGAAATTCATGTTAGTGTACCCCCAGTTTTAATAATTTTCGGGATGAATTGGAAATTCATGTAAAATACATGTGTAGTGTACCCCTGGTTTTAAAAATTTTCAGGATGAAATATTTTACAGTAGATGTCTGTGTGTTTTTAAAAGTAAAAAAAAAATAGTGAATAAAAATGTAGTATAATTATGTCAACTGTCACATTTGGAAATCTCTTAAAAAGAGTGATTTTATACTATTTTGCAATTTGAAAATCATGATATAATCAAAGTCCAATAAACAATAGATATGCATGTATAAATTATATTTAATAAAATATGTTAAATATGATTTACTTTTGAAAAAAAGAATTCACATATATAATACATTGTATTATATCCCAAACTTTATTTATCGTCAAGTGTTGTAAGAATTGTAAAAAAAAAAATGTCAGAAATTATAAAGAAATAATTCTAATAAACCAAATCTTTTGATAGTTTTTTCTTATAAGAAACCGATCATCTACAGGTACAAGGGGCCATTGTGGTCGTGATTGTATGGTAGTTGGATTTACAACTACCTATGCAATTAGTGCTTGTCACCACTAAAGTTGTGAGTTCGAATCCCTCTCATGGCGAGGTGTACTTGAAACAACATTATGTGATAAAGTTTGTCAGTGACTTGCGACAGGTCAATGGTTTTCTGTGGGTACTCCAGTTTCCTCCACCAATAAAACTGATCGCCACTGTATAACTGAAATATTGTTGAAAGTGGCATTAAACACCATAACCCATAGCCCCCTCTACAAGTACATAAATTGGTACATTATACTGCAGGGCTTAAATGGAGGAGTGAGAGGATTTTTTTGAATATTAATGAATGAATTTAATAATGAAGATGATATGGTCAAGTTGATCAATTCAAGTTTTTAATCTTTATTGCTGAATGTAATACATGTCAGCACAACACAATCTTCTACCATCTTAATATAACATAAATTCACAAACATAAAACACGTCCCCCAATTCTTTATTTTATTATACCCAGAAGTATGTTTGTAACGTTATAAACTTTCAATTAAGAACAAGTGGAAATATATTTATTTTTACTACCTGTACCTTTTTTCTAAACATTTGGAAACCTATTTAATGAATATTCATAATAAAATGTTAACTTTTTTAATTATAAATGAATATTCATGATAAATAATAAAGTTTTTGAATTATAATGAATATTCATGATAAAACATTAACTTTTTGAATTAATATAGTTATTGTTTATATGCTAATTTTCATTTCATGAGAAAATTACAACAATTTGACTTGAAATTGGGCCACATTGGATTAGAGTTAACTTGTACATGTCATACGCAATAATCTAATAAAATTTATGGGTATTCGTGAAAGAAATACAGCCTGTCCCCAGGTGTTGCATAAAATGATGAAATTGAAAAGGAGCCTCAATTCTGATGAACATGTCATGTGAAAACATTAAAGAATAATAATTTAATGTGAATACTGCAATCTGATTGGCTGATCTGCCTGGAGCAACATTGATTATACTTGATAACATGGGTTTGGTATTGTGACGTTGCCAACATATTCATTCGCCAACAACAAATTCAAATAGTCCCATGAAATAATATCGTAATTAAAATTGAGAAATCATTAAAAAAAAAATTGTAAAAATTAAATTATACAGAATATGTTCAATTTTTGAAAAGGTTATACTTGTATAACAGATTACGCTTTTCATAAAACACTTCACGGTTTATTAAGCGTAAGCTGCCTCAAACCAGTTTATATTGTATAATCTCTTAAAAAATTGAACATATTCCTTAAATATTTCAACTAAAGTGTTCATCAGTTTGTTATGAAAATGATAATGGTAAATATTTTATTGATTAACATAAGTTTGTCAATGATGCTGATGACACTTGCAAATAAGTAGTCCCTTAACTGTCAGCCCTACCATGCAGGCAAGCCCCTTACCTGTCAGCCCTACCATGTAGACAACCAACTAAACGTATCTTTCTCTTGTTACAACACGGTTAATAAATATTACTTAGAATTTGAATAGTTGTCTCAATTAACATCTCCATCACAACATGATTATTTTAATTGGTTGTAAGCTAAAGTGGTCTCTAACATAACTAGATGTTTTCTTTGATATCAACCATGTATAGAGATTGATAAGAAATATAAAGTAAAGTTGTCTCCCTTACGATTGATAGCAAATATAAAGTAAAGTTGTCTCCCTTACGATTGATAGCAAATATAAAGTAAAGTTGTTTCCCTTATGATTGATAGCAAATATAAAGTAAAGTTGTCTCCCTTAAAATTGATAGCAAATATAAAGTAAAGTTGTCTCCATTATGATTGATGGCAAATATAAAGTAAAATTGTCTCCCTTACGATTGATAGTGACAAACAAACTAAGGGAGACAATTTTACTTTATATTTGCTATGATCTGAGGATTTTTTTGAAGGTAACAAATTGTGTACTCATTCATGAGGATAAAAAATTAAGCGATTATATATTAAACAGTCACAAACAGGATTAGTGTTGCTAGACCTGACATTGATCATCCTTAACTTGCTCAAGTTTGGGTTTTTTTTGCATCATTTTTTTTCAACACAAAATGTTAAAACCTTTATTCCTACAATTGTGCACATTTAACATTTGTATCATAACCTGACTATGATCACAATTGATTTTTTTTTAGCTTAAATGAAAAATATAATATTTGAAGGTATACAACAAGTTCTGTTCAGGTATTGTTATTAATGTTTCTGTAAACATTGTTTTGTGAAATAAATTCAGTATTATATTAATGCAAAGGACAATACATTGTATTATTAAAATAATTGAATACTGAAAACAGCTCATTTTTTCATCAAGATCTCTGTTTTGCTGACATATATTTTAGGATCAGATCAGTAGTTGTCCCCCTTCTTATAAGGCATCTCCCATTGAAGGCTGCCCCTTTTATCAGGTCATATTTCAGATGCATAGCAATAGTAAAATACTATCAAATTGTCCCCCTCAAGAAAGAACACCTCTCTTAACCATTCAGATATATCTTATCAGAATTTACTTGTTGATGAGATAATGCTATTTTATTAAAGGAAAGTTAAAACAATGATGATCAACAATTCCATCAATAAGATAAAGATACAAGATTTTATTGGTCCAAATTAAAGGGCCCATGAAGGGGCATATAAACATAATAAAACATAAGGCGATTGCATAAAATATCAAATAAATTGTAAATACAAGAATGAGAGATGTGACTGTAGTGTTAAAATATGAGATACCAGCTATCCGAAACAGTGACTTTTTAACAGGAAATCACACAATATCAACAAAACAGAACAACCACCTCTCGCCTCAAACTCAAAACACAAAAAAGACCATGACATACATCATTGTAAATCCAGGTCTTGTTGTCTACTTGACCAACATGTTAAGTTGAGTTTTTACTCACATAAAAACCCTGGTGAGGACTAATATCAATAAAACAAACTACTACCTCTCACCTCAAATCATTGGAACACAAAAAAAAACATGACATATAGCGTTAGAAATCTAGGTCTTATTTTCTAGTTGACCAACATGTTGAGTTGAATTTTTTACTAGCATAATCCAAAGGACCATTTGAGTTAATGTCATTACTGCATTCATCATCACTGGCTGTGGTATCATCATAGTCGGGTTAACATCTGCTCTAAAACTACTGAACCGAATGGAAAGAAACTAGTCAGGAATGTTCCCTTGTTGGACCTCTCCAGAATTTGTGATTTTGATGTCAATGCAAAATTCAATGTGGCTGCAATATTCAATAATGCAATTTGATTTCGTCAGCCATAAAGCTCTTGTATTTAAATACTATGCAGAGGTTTGAACTTAAGTATAGTGTGAATGATTCTGTTGTGTGATTTATCTGTTTGTAGGAAATCTAAAATTGACCCCACCACAAGACAAAATTTTAACAATGACCCCAATGGAAAAATAGAGTTTGTTTTCTTAGAACCTACAAACTTGATTAAACCAAAAAATAAATTTTTATTCAATTATTCCTTACCAATTGGTAAGTTTGAGCTGACTGAAAATCCAAAATGGCCATGTTTGCAGGACAAGCACTTAACATTGAAACCAATGCAGTGTAAACATTTTTTTCTTTGAAACTGAAACCTATAAACAATACATGAATAATAATTCGATGGTTACTTACAAATACACAAAACAAGCATGTAGGTATGTTTTATGTGGATCAGAAATCCAAAATGGCTGCAACTGCGGGACAAAGTTTTAATATTGGATCATTTGTAAAAACCTGTACATGAATGATCATTGCAAAGGTGGTAATTTTAGGGTTAGGGTTATGGTGTTTAATACCACTTTCAACAATATTACAGTTATAAAATACCATGGTGGTAAGTCTTTTTTTTTTTTAGTACCCCGAGAAAATCAATGACCTGTCGTAATTTTAAGTAGATAGAAAATCTAAAATAACATCCACTGCAGGACAAAGTTTTAACATTGGATATTCATTGACATTATGTGAAACTGAACATCTTTTTCTCTATCAGAAACGACAAACTTGATTACATCCGAACTGTACAAGAATGATCATTGGATTGTCCCTTACAAAGTTATTATTTCATGTGGATTGGAAATCCAAGATGGCCACCAAAACAGGACAAAGTTTTATCAGACCCTATTGGGGAAATATTTTTTCTCTGACCACCACCACATGGCTTAGTTTAACATAAGACCCTTAGTGAACATGAATAAGATTTTTTTTTCTGTAACAACTGAACCATTGAAATGAAACTTGGCTAGGATGTTCCTTGAATGGAACTGTAGACGAATTTATTCCAATTGGAAATCCAAGATGATCCTGAACATTTTTTTTTATGTTTGTTAGTAATGAACGAATAGCCACTACAGTAGGAAGATGCTTAAAGGGAACAATGTAGAAATGTTAAAATATCCCCTTAAAAACCACAAACCTGATTGACTCGCATCGGTGGCGTAATGATTAGCTTGCTCGTCTCGAGTGCGGTAGATCGTGGGTTCGAGTCCTGGTCGGGTCAAACCAAAGGATATAAAATTGGTATGTGTTGCTTCTCCGCTAAACACGCAGCATTAATGAGAAAGAGCAAAGACTGGTTTGCTCGGAATCAGAATAATGTGTCCGAATAGAACGACATGTCTACCCGTGGACTGTTGTTTCAATGAGCTAGCACTATAAAAATCCAACTCGGCGTGTTGGTCTAGTACAAAGTGGACCTCATCATCATCTCATTGAAAAAATAACCTGTTCTCGCTATGATATAGCTGAAAAAATTGGTGAATTGGCGTTAAGCAACAATCACTCATTCAAACATGATCATGTCCGTTTCCCCTGATTTGGATTGGCAAACAATAGGAATTAAGATATAGCAGAGACATATGATACAATGTAGTGACATTGTATATGCATATAAATAGTATCCACTTGACAGCTTTACAACATGATCCTATATAAGGAAATAAAATCCATTTTTGTTGTACCAGTATATGAACTCGGCAGTCGCAAAAATATCTTTATATTTTTCACTGTTATATGGTAAAGGGTTAGGGTTATGTTGTTTAATGCCACTTTCAACAATATTTCCGATATATCGTGCGGTCAGTTTCATTGTTAGAGGAAATCGGAGTACCCTGAGAAAACCACCTGCCAACCGCAAGTCACTGACAAACTTTAACACATATTATTGTATCGAGTACACCTTGTCATGAGCGGGATTCGAACTCACAACATTTGTGGTGATAGCACTGATTGCATAGGTATTTGTAAATCCAACTACCATACGATCACGACCACGACGACCCATTTCACTGTTAAGAGATTGCCCATAACCCATGCATGTTTTCTTATTAGCATGGAGGTATTAAATCAGATCATGAATATGCACACTTCACACCCAGTGCCGTCTTAACGCACATGCACTCTGGGTAGTTGCCCGGGGGCCCCACGAGCATAGGGAACCCATGCTAATCTAAGTATGTTGTGAACAGCTTGTTTTTTTAATGTTTACAACACTAATTTTGTTGGAAGTACCAATAAATTTATTTTTAATTTTATCGACCATTTACATTTTTATTCCTATGAGTGGTTGTGTAGGGAGGGGCCCAAGTGCGCTGTTTTTTTCTGGGGGCCTATAATGCTGTTAAGACGGTCCTGTTCACACCCTATCTCATCGCTCCAACATCAAAATCATAACACGATGCATCCAGTTTTTAGCACAGGCGCTCGTGGCACGGACCACCCCCCTTTTTTTCTAACTTTCTGTTTACAAATTTATTTTCAATAAAATTTCTTTATTTCTTTATTATTTCATCTCCTTTAACTTGTTCGAATAAGGAAAAAGAGATGAAATAATAAAGAAATAAAGAAATTTTATTGAAAATAAATTTGTAAACAGAAAGTTAGAAAAAGGGGGGTGGTCCGTGCCACGAGCGCCTGTGGTTTTTAGTCGAGACACAGCAGAAAACAAACTAGATCGTTAATTATAGAAATAACAAGTTTGATTTTATAAAAGTTTAACATGCATTTAATTACATTTACACTACTTATATTTTGAAAGCAGATTTTTTTGTGAATGTAATGCTCATAGATGTTTTCGAGTAAAAATCGGACACAACTTGCTCTTTTCTCACTACAAAGTCATCTAAAGATTTAAGTACTTTTGTTGTAAATTCATCCATTGATTTGGTAGCAAATGAGATATTTTCCTCTTCGTATCCCTTTTGAGGGTTATGATCAAGAAAGGCAAACTTTTTCAATTTTCCAAATGGTATGGTATCCCCTTTCTCATCCCTATCCTCTTCCTCATCACCCTCTTCTGTTTCTAGGTTCAACGGATTTCGTCCATCTTTATTGACAGGAGTTCCCTGAAATTTGTTTACTACTTTATGAATTTTGTAGTACTTTTTTAGAGAATCATAAAAGGACGGTTTTGTTGTCTTTTCTTTCACGAGCTTTTCAAAACTGTATTTCAGATTGAGTTTTTTGGTGTCGAACATTTTCTGACGAGATGTTTTTCCTATTTTCAATATTTTTCTTTTTAGCCATTCCCTCCTCTTTGATGCACTGTTTGTTGCCATTTGCCCTTCCTCTTCATTCAATGAACTTGATGAAGTGGTACTTGGTCTTTCCTCGTTAATTTTCGGAGTTATATTATCAACTATCTCACTTTCACTGTCCGACTCGTATAATACTATTTCTAATGTAGTTCCGGATGGCGTGGTTAAGAAAAGTACGGGAATTTCAAGACCTAGACATGGTGAATCATGTCGAAAGAAGTCGAAATCGGATAATTCTGATTCGTAATCAACAGGTACAGATCTATCTCCTTCTTCTTCGTCTGTGAATGTAGTGAGGTCTGTCCTGGGTGATCCTTTTGTTACCTTCTGTGACATTACCCAGTTTTCACACGCTTTCGACTTCGTTACTCCACCTATCCCATGTGTGCATTTCGTTGTGTATTCTTGTCTTCTGCTCTTTTTCAGGTTTATTGGTGATAATCTTATCCTGTCCCTTTGTACCTTTCTATCATTGGGTGATATTCCGCTTGTCGGGGCCTCGTGTTGTTTATTATTACGTTTCGTTATTCTTTTTGACATTTTTTCAGGACGAGGGTACGTTTTGTATTTCCAAGGAAAGTTTTCTCTTTCTAGCACGTCTATAAGCTCTTCGAAAGTCGGCACCTGAACTGGTGTGACAGGCGATCTTTTCATAGTTTTTAACAAACCGATGTCAACCTCTTTGTATTGAGGTAGCTGTTGACTTTGTTTCACCCACCACAACTTCTCTTCTGCTTTCTTTTTCTCACGTGCTTCCTGTCTTTCTTTACATTTCGAATGTAGTATATCCTTAACAGTTATATTCTCAGAAAATGATTTCGATCTATTTTCCCCCAGATACAATTCCTCTCCTGTTTCGAAGGCTTCTCCTCTCTCTACGACAACTGCATCTAATCCGTCTGCATTCGTTGTTATTTCTGTACCAGCGAAGCTGTTGGAATTTAATTTACTCGGCTTCAGCTTATAGTCGTTGTCATTACTTGCATGGTTGGACCGTGTGTCATCATCCGGATCATTTACAATAACCTCTATGGTAGATTTGGATATCGTATCGATCTCCTTGGTGGCACCCTTATCGTTATTTTCCATTCCCACGCTGTTTTTAGCGGTTGATTCTAATTCTCCATCTTCATCCTTTACACCTTCACTACGAACCATACACTCTAAACCTGTGGTAGTATCTTCCATTTGTTCTTTTTTCTCGGTATTTTGTGATTTCGAATTTCCTTTGATAGTATGCTTAGAGTGTGGATCAATATCATCCCCGTATACGCTTTGCTTCCATTTTGCTACGAAAGAAAGGATAACAGAATGTGAGTGTGACATGAGAGGTTAGTTCTTGATGAGGTATAGTAGAGTTTCTATTAAATGAGCATATCAAAGTGCAGATAACAGACCATTATGAAACTAGTTATAAATATATATATAGATACCGGTGCATTTTTGTACATATATATAGAATTCAGAAAATGTTCTGATATACAAATATATATACGACTCTTCAGCTGCGGTATACAATAGAAAGAGGTGTCCATTGTTTGTACTGGAGGTATACGTCTGTCTCGTCTTTACAGAATTCACAATCTTTTCACATGAGCAGCTGTCTGTTATGAGTGATTTTTCCAGAAAAGCGTCGTGCGTACTAAATTTGTATCTACGTTTTTATTGCAATTTCCCCGACCATATATATGCGCTATATATTCCCCCTTTTCGGTGATCATTAGTAACACAGATATTCCGTAACGGTTAACTAAGTCACTGTAGCGACCGTAACATTTTCGAAGTGATGTCTTCAAATCAACCATTAGGAACCCTTGGTTCAGTAGAATCAATGCTTAGCAGCAACTCTCTATCAAGGAAATCGCGATGGAAACCACAGACCGTAGAGTCTACCACTGCTACATATATTAGAGAATGTCACTGTAACAGTGACCCAATTGTTGTCATAACTTGTGCCCAATCCCAATTGCTAATATTTTGAGCAAATACAATAATTTT